>OU911091.1:27362500-28626430 GCA_918358865.1 Melinaea marsaeus rileyi
AAACCACAAAGAACATACAAAACTAGCAAGCAGACTATTAATATGTATATAAAAAAAAGGAAAAATAGAGAATACACGAAACAAATATCAATACGTATTAATTATACGATTATTAGATATGGTTGGATCAACTGGATAATTTTAATAGCAGTCCTTAGCATCGTGATAAGAAACGATAATTAACCGGATAAATGTAGAAATAAAACTTTTTTTAAAATATTTATAGGATCAGGATGGCCCATAACAGAATTCTCCATATTACAATACTTTTTTTTTATAATTTTTATTACATAGGTAATTTAATAAAAAGTTCCAAAACGATTGACTGTTCTTTAATCAGTTTTAACAATTCTCAATTCACAAAATAATAACTAAATTAACTTTCTAAAAGCACTAATAATTAACCAAGCATAAATTAAAATAATAATGACTGAGGATTGCGTCGGTAACTATAGATTCGTCATGAGCGTGGTGCGCAAGAGGTTGCCTTCCCAAAACTGGAGGGAGGGCCGCCCCGCTGCCACTGGTTTGACGATCCGCTAGAACGACAGCTCTTAATTGATCAATATGTCATCCTGTTGCCGACGTCAAAGACTTTGTATTTTTAAAGGCAATTAAAATTTACACCATTACTTATATTTCTTATCGAGCTTAGAACTTCTCCTGGAATCACTACTAATATGTCATATATTAAAATCCCGTTACTTAGCACATACGTTTTTTCTAACAATATAAAGAGTTGAAGCTCAATCTACTACGCTGTGGGCAAAGCAATGAACTGCGGGTTAGGCAATAATTACACCAATACCAACCCCGACCAGCCCAAACACAAAAATTGTCACGACTGGAATCGAATTCGGGACCTGTGAATTTAAAGTACTAAAGCATTGATACCGCTGCGCTGGAGATAATAATTACTTTAAATGTTGTATATTATCATCTGTCTTTGTATTTAATACAGAGTATTATGTAAATATATAACAATTGTATTATAAAATATACTATATATATAATAATTACGAATATATATATGCTTGTTTCATTAGAGTAAATAATATTTAAAATAAAATAAAATGAAAATTAATCAACACTTTGAAGATTTCAATCTGCCATCTCTGGCGAAACCGTCTAACAATATATGTGATCAATAATATATGAGTTTCATCAGCTGTAAATACATTTTTTTTCTTATTCTGATTATCGTCTTTGGATCTTGACAAAAGCATCAGTGGACCTGCTCTGATATGTAATGTTGTAACTATAAATTAAAAGGATAGATTTATTATTTTCTTAAAAATAGCAAAACAAAAAAATCTAGAAATGCAAACAGTTTATCTGTCTCCTATATGTTATCTTAAAGGTAGTCGTGATTTTTTTGTAATATATGAAATCAGTAGTTACATTGTTGGATATTTGGGAGAAATTGTATGGAAATCATTTCTATTTCTGAAACCAAATAATGGCTCTGGTCGTGAAACCAATGGAATAAAATTTACTTTGTCATTTCTGTTACACAATTCAACTGCATTTTTATATTTCAACCGCTTACAATTTGAATAAACTGAGTTTATAGACTGTAGTCAGTTGTAACATTGTCACTGAATGCAGCTCTATTCAAACTTGCAATACTATTATAAACTTTTAAAGTCAACTCACACTTGTGAAATAGTTTTTATAGTATTATTACAACGAAAGCTAAAAACATTTTTTAATATTCGAAAAAGAACAGTGAATTGAAATGTCACTGCTCTTTTTTACCCGAAAAATGTTCTTTCCTAATTTTCTACAAATTTTCCATTCATTTTCGAGTTTTGAGGTAAGCAACACATTCAGCAATTATTTTTTATAAAAATAAATAAACTTCTACATACACAATGTCATAGACAATTACTATCTTAGTTTGTAAACCATTTGCATGTCACTTAATGTGTAAATTATTTATAATCTCACATTAGCACATTTGATTTGACAACACTCAGGAGTGTAACTATAATTAGACTTTATATATTTGTATAGGATATTTTATTACAAAGGTTGTGAAAAACTGCACCGAGACTTGATAAAAGTATTTCGATTTACATATTTCAGATACAGATAATTTTGTTCATCCACAGTGAAGGTAATTGATCTCCAACAAAAGTTTGAAATATGCAAAAGAGAATGAAGCGAGAAAAATGGCCAACAAAAATGTTTTTATGCCAACTTCACATATTAACAATGAAAAATATATATATACTTATATATTATCTATAATTTGAAATAAAATAGTTACGAGGTGATAATCTATGCACTACGTATTACCAAAATAAGAACTAATTGGTAATAGTTTTGAAATTTTTGTGTCTCAGTATAATACGTACAAACACCAAAATTAATGTGAACTTATTGCTCAAATCTAAAAATATATTCCTCCATACGAATTGACTATAAGTTATCTTAGGTTAGTTATTTTATTTTATATTATCGGATAGCATCTACCACCCTTTTGTAAGGCCGGAATTTATGTTCTTTAGAGTAAGGTCAGTGGTCAGTCGGAAGGGAAAACTTTTTGTCTTTTCTTGCCTCTTCATATTTCTCTGCTCCTTTCAAATGTTGTTTGACCTTTACTAAATTGTTAAGAAAATACACATTATTGCTCTGTTTATAAACTTTAATAATAATAATATCAACAACTATAATATATGTTAATATATAATCATGACATTATAATAAAGATACAATTTAAATTCTAAAATACGCACTTCTTAATTGAACCAAACTAGTTTCTAGAGTTGTATGAAATAAATTAAACTTTATATAAAAAAACGTATATGGGTTATAAATTTTCATAAAAACAACTTGCAGCTTACACTTCGTTAGAAACCAAAAAATAAAAAGCAACCAGCACACCATTCGTACCAACGTGTACTGGAACTTAAAAATAATTAGAAAAGACTGATTATTTTCATATATAGTATAATCATAATAAAATATTTTTTCCGATAACGAAGGGTTTCTGGTAGAGATCTCTTTTAAGAGATAAGTCATCCTTTTTGTGTGTACTATATTTTAAATAAATTGTATATTGTGATTTACTGGTGCATAAATAAATAAATAAATAAATAAATAAATAAAATAAAATAATACAGATTTTGTAAATATGACCTAGAGGTAATTTTTTATATAGATATAAAGATTGTATCTATGTATGTGTGTGAGTAATGTGTGCTAGTTCCGTTAAGTTGATCATCAAGAACAGTGTTATACAATAAATGTTAATAAAATGTGTTCGGTGTAAAGATATGATGTAGTCGTGGTAAATGGAGAGGGAAATTAAGTCACAAAAACGTCGAAGAATGGGGATTGGTGTAATTTGTTGTGCCCAGGCCGCGGAACACCAATTTCCTGTCGGCTATTTGTTATATCGGTTCGGTTTGCCAATTCTTTTTCGTGGATTGTGTAAAAACTCAGAAAAACATTCTAGTTCTCCCGCAATTCGGTTACGAAGCTATGTTGAAAAGTGGATAAAAATATTGATGAATAACTTTTCTGCCGTTTTGTTCACACTTTTTGTTACATACAACATATATATTATGGAATATGTGTAAAACAATTGTGAATCCTGAAGACAAATTTTTGCTCATTACTTAATACATAATCGTTATTATTTCTCTAATGGATGTAGTAATACTGTAAGTAGTTTTACTAAACAGTTTTCGTAATTTGAAAGAAAGAAATGATTAAATAATGAAATGGCGCTTGTCCATTATTAGTCGTGCTCTCTTTACTTTGTATTGACAATTCATCAAAAGTTTCAGATGTATTTCGTACATTGGTAAACTATTGGTGTTCTTAATAACATTATATAGATTTAAATATATCCTAAAGATTTAAACTAAAAAAAATAACACAATATAAAGTAAAGTAAATACAATGTAAAGCGATATAGAAACATAATAACCTTGTGAGAATCATACACTTATAATCTAGTTTAAAATTTATCTAACCACCCTTTTATCCAATAGATAATCATTTATAAACAAACAAAATACACATATTCAAACACACGTATTTATTTCTAAAAGGAACTCGCAATGCCAAAATACATTTCACAAAACCCGCAGATTTGGCTCTGTTGTTGCTAAGATACCCAGAGAGTGACCGAACATGTTCTATCGAATCAGTCCCAAGACAGAGTAATACTGATCTAGAATGAGACCTCACGGAGGTCTTTTGACTTCTTGGTATTCTGTAACAGACTAACTATTATTACTTCACTTGAGACTACTATTTGCTTTTCTTTGCTCAATTAATTAAATTTATATGAAGGTTACATAATGTATATATATTTATTGCTTCTTAGTGTGTTTAACATGAAATCACTTTTTTTTCACCAAAAAGATTCTGACAAACCACCTTATATAATATTTATCAACATAGCTTCTTATTTATTTTATAATCAATTTCTGATTTCATTGAAATATATATTCAATTTTGATAACAAGTCTGCAAGACTCAACAAAACAATTATAAAGTGAAATATTGGTGAAAGAAATAATATGAATATTTTAACCGACTTCGTTTAGTTCAAGAAACTACCAAAATTAACTCGAATTGATTTTCGTGTTAGCAATTTGTTAAAGGTTAAGGAAAGATTCGGTAAGTTAGAGGTTTTGTTCCCTCCTTAGCGGCCACAATATGTACTGCCCACATCATGTATCTAAGCCTTAATCAACGAGATTTAAGCCACATGATAAATAAAATAACAGAAAGGTAAATAAGGGAACGTTAAATGTATTAGTTAATAATTCAGGTTTTCTGGAGTGACCTTCGATGCGGGAGACGGATGGATCTCACTTCACTTTGAAACCAACCCTGCAAGAATGAGATCACATACCATTACAGTCTAAGAATACTTAGTATACAAGAGATTCTTTTATTAATTAATGTTAAATTTTTTTAAACAGACATGATATGTGTGATGACTTAATAGTTTTATTCAACATGTCTCACTTTTATAACATACCGCCAGTATTTAGGCTATAACAGTATTTACTGCCCGCTGCTTCAGTTGTAACAAATTGTTCTTTTAAACGAGTGTCGTCTAATTCAAAATTTTGTTACAAACTTTCTCTAATTAAAATAAATTATGAATATGCCTCTGCCTAATTCAAGTGATAATATTACAAAAATGTTAAAACGTAATAAAAATAGTAAATATTATACTTTATAACTTAATATATTTTAAATAAATACTATTATACTTGAATTATAGATTTTTTTTCTTGGACTCGTAAATTTAATGTGTATATTGCGTTTATGAATATCAAGGTAAAGATTGAATGGTATTCATTAATATCTATTTATAAATACGTAAACGCAATCAAAATAACACATCAACAAAGAAAGCAAATATAAATTAAACAAAATCAACCAGATCTTTCTGTGTGATTGAAGTTTAATTACAACCATATCCACATTCGAATACATTCGATAAAGACTCTTTCTTTAACGACCATCCGTCCATTTACCCCTGTCTTTAACCAGAACTTATTAATTATATATATAATTTAAAGTGAAAACAACAAAGACTGCCAACGACCTTCCTAAACTGTTCCTTCCTAACTATTCCTCCTAATGTGACCTCCTTAAGGAATTAACAAAAACGAATTTAGAGTCATTTACGCTACTTCAAATGAATACATATACTTAACATATTATTCTACTACTGTTAGAGAATGTTTCACTAATTATTTGACATTACCTTTAGTTTTCTGCGTCGCCATCGAATTTTCTGCGGTCATATTCTTGTTGCATGGCGTTTATTCTAATTAGTTATTAACCTTAGTCAATTGATAAACAGCGAAAAGACGGCGGAAAAACAACAGGCTTTATAAGATGAAATGGAAAAATACTAAATATTGAAGAGGAAATAAATGCATTTATTTGTAATGATAAAAATTTTACTCATGATTTGCTTTTAGGACTGGATACAATAAAGTGGTTTGGATTGACCCATGATGGGAATTTAAACATCCAATCAGTTCATATGCTCAAAAAGACCATATAGATGTTCCTTAGATGACAAGAAGAAATCAAGAAGCAAATTGGAAAATTGCTAATAAATAAATTAATTGAAGAATAGTACAGCCCATTCGCAGCACCAGTAACATTGGCATTCAAACGGGATGAAGAAAAAAATTCGAGATTATGTATTGACTTTAGAGATCTTATATTGCGTCTGAAATTAACAAAATGTAAATTTGCAGCACAGTCTGTAAAATTCTTGGGACATATAGTAAAAGGTAATACAATAACACCTTTAAAAGATAACCTCAGATCTATAGCAGAATTTGCAGCACCACAAAACAAGAAGCAAATAAGAAATTTCTTGGTAAAGTAAATTTTTATAATAAATATATTCTTAATGCTACAATAACTCTTGATCCACTACACAATTAACTTAGAAAGAACGTCAATTTCGATTGGTCAGTTGATTGTGAACAAGCTTTCCAAACAATAAAAAATAATTTATGCTGTGCTCCAATTCTATCTATTTTCGATTGAGAGGCGCCAACTTTAATATACACTGATGCAAGTATAAAAGCAATCGGTGCAATACTAAAAAAAACTCAGAAATGTGGAGAAATCAAACCAGTGGCGTACTTTTCAAAGAAGTTAAATGAATCACAAAAAAAACTGGAAAATTTAAATATAAAAAACAGACAAACAAACTCATTACCTATCACAACAGAACTTTGTAATAAAATACAACCCGGGTAAAACAATACAGAAGCGGACTGCTTAAGCAGAAATCCTGTGTATGAAAGCTACGAAAACAAAGAAGATAACTTGAACAGTAAATATTGTAAAGGTTGAGGAAATATTGAATGACCAGAACAAAAATACAAACATAAAGAACCTACATAGTTTTGTTAGAGAAAATGGTATACATTACAAATGGAACAAAAAGAAAAAAAAATGTTTTGTCCGAAGACTACAGTAAGACATTAATAAAAAGGTGCATGAGCATTTCTGTCATATAGGAATAAATCAAATTGAGTCAAAAATAAGATCTTTCTACACAGCACCAAGCCTACTGAATAATATATGTAAAATTGATTTGCCGTCAATGTGAAGTTTGTATAAAAAACAAATCACGATTAAATAGAAATTATGGACTAATGTCACAATTGGGACCGGCAGAAAAACCTTTCCAAATCATGTCTATAGATAGGGTAGGGGGATTTGGTGGTAACAGGTCTTAAAAAAATTGCTTACATTTATTAATTGATCATTTCACACGTTATGCTTACATTTCATGTTCAAAGACCCAACTAGCTAATGACTTTATAAAACTGTTAGATCAAGTGGTCAAATACAATGATGTTGAGATATTGCACTCCAATCAATATCCAGCCCTGAATTCGAATCAATTTAAAAAATATTATAGGGCCACTCTGTCAATTTAATTTTTGCAGCAGTGGATGATCCTTTTTCTAATGGTCACAATGAAAGATTGAACCACACACTAGTAAACAGGATTAGATGTGTCTTGAATAGCAAAGAAAAAAAAACAGCTTGGACAACCGTTGCAATGGATTGTGTGGAAGCTTACAACTCAACAAACCACACTGTGACAGGTTATTCGCCTCTATATCTGTTAAATGGAGAACAAACTGATGTATTACCAATAGACCTAAAAAAAAACAAATGGAACCTGAAGAACTGAAAAAAGACCGACATACAGCATTTCTCAGATCAAAAAAATCACATGAGTTGAACAAGGCAATTTTTGACAAAAATATGGATTACAAGTTTAAAAAAAGGTTATGGTTTACATAACGGACTGTAATAAGTTAAACAGATCTAAAATGGATGAAATTAGAATTGGTCCTTTTGAGATAGAAGATATGATATCAGATTCTCTATGCAAAATCAACACTGAAAAGAATAAAAAGTCCTTGGGATTATATCATGCGACAACGCTCATTCCCCAGTTTGATTACTCAAATTTACCTCAGCTAATTTGAACCTTTGAGGGGGGGAGATGTAAGTTTTGTATATTGTATGTCGTGTACATGGACTAATATACAAGTATCTGAACGCTGCCTAATATCTATGATATGGCAATTAAAGAATGACAATGACAGCGGACTTAAGATGGAGATTTTAATCCTGCTCGTCAAGTAATATAATTGTTATTTCTCATTGCCTGCACAATCTTGGAAGTAAAAATCTTTAATTTTTCGTTTTTTCTGTTTTAGTAGTAAATAACATTTGTTCTTAATTAATTTTAATGTTTAATTTTATAATAACATATATTTTTTTCATTTAAGATAAATGCAATTATAAATAAAATAAAATGCAGATATATATATATATATATATATATATATATATATATATATATATATATATATATATATATATATATATATATTAAGCGATTTATGACTCACTGACTCGTCAGGAAATCTCCGAAACTATCTGTCCGATTAACTTTATATTTTACATAGTTACTGCTTTTGTGTCTTAGACATCCACTAAAAACTGATTTTACGGGATTCCTATCCCAACGGATTTCAACTTCTTGCTTTTCACCAAGTTTTAAACCTGTAGGAGGAATACACTTAACGCGGGGGTAAGAGTTACTATAGCAATGGTTACGATGACACCGGATAATATGACCACGGTTACCATAGTAAACTAAGTTCACATCCAAATAAATAGTGTGCCCAGCAAAGCGGGAGGGACTAAGCTAGTATGTCTATAGACCTAATATAAATAATAAATGTTATTGATACAATATTCATATTTATTGTGATAATTACAGTTTAATTGTCTTGCCAGAAAACAAAATTTAAAATAAAAAATATAATATAATGCAGTGCGATAATTACGTTTTAAATTTAATAATGTTATATTAGACGACCTTTAGCTTGTATATTTTCAAATATACACAACATTTTAAATTACATTTGAAATAGAGAATGTAATATCTAAAGAACATGTACTCTGCAAACGCTTCAGTTACAAATACAAGGACAATGTTTGCTATAAAATATGTATTATGGAGAAATAAAGTATATTGAGATAAGAGGGCACTAATATATTCTCTATAAATGAAGATAACAGTAGCTATATAAGCAATATAAGATAACAACTGCAATAATATTCATCATTTACTACACATTGTTCATTTGTTTTCTGTTAAAAAATTGTTAATGGTTTCGAATCATGAATCGAAAAATTAAACTATGGTATACTCGTAAATATCTTCACATAGCTCGTACCGTTACAAAATTAATTTCATTGCAAGCGGATGATGGAATATCTTACGTGTTACAAGAAAAGTAATTATTTAGTTGGACCTAAACTGTAACAAAGTAATTGGTATTAAAATATTGTCTGCAATTAATAATCTATATCACAAAACCAGATAAACAAAAAATAGGTTAGAATATGATAAAACTTTGATATATATATGATAAATTGTGCAAACGAGGAAGACACCAGATGAAAGTATTAACAATAGATAGTTTTTAGTACAAAACTAAACAATTTATATTTGAAACATCACAATGACTTCATCAGCTTATACTTAACTATATATATCTCAAAAGAACTTTTACCACTTAATAACAATGGCATAAGGGACAGATGAGGCTACTCACACTAGTAAAGTTATTATGCAATACGTAATGAGACCGGTAAAACATTTTATTAGCCATAGAATATGCGTTAATAGGTTTGTAATTTCACGGGTTAGGTGGTAAAAAACATCATATTTCCTATCAATTACACAAAAATTTATTATAATCACTTCTAGATAACTAAAATGACCGTTTATAAAAATAAGTTTAACAACAAACTTGAACAATACTATATAAATAGATAATTTAAAATTCAAATAACATATATAACATAATGTTATATATTTTTATTTGAATTTTATTTTTTTTTATTTGAAGACGTACCAATGGACCCTTAACATTTACTGGACTCAAGTTTCTGTCTCAGTCGTGATCAATATGTTTGTTTGGTTCAGTTGAAAACATTCTCCAAGAATATTTTAGAAAAAATACTATGTACGAGTAACATAATACCCACTCCGCAAAATAAGGAGAAAAAGATGTTACAGATAAAGCAATAAGCGAGCGAGCAAATATAAAGATGAGATCAGTTATATTAGCTTTTAAGTTTTACATTTTATTTGTAAAGTGGTCAATTATGTAATAAAATACATAAATCAACATTACCGCCAAGTCAGTTTACATGTGTCAAAAAGTGGCTTTGATTTGTGGGACTTATTAAATAATTGCTTTTTTACTTAAATATGCCATTACATTGAAATCTTCAGAGATAAAAATATGTATTAATATGATATTATATGGATGTATATTTTTTATTAACCTGTGTAACATTTGTAAACGTTAATACATTATATATTATTACAAACAGAGGAGTATTATGAATATTACAATGTTCATTGTCATGTTAGAAGTTAACATGTGTATGATGCTAAATGTATATGTGGTCAATATAAATACAGACAAAAGTAATATAATTAAGATTATGAGATGGAAATAATCTTAAATACAGAATGCTATATACAGTTATACTGATAATATGGTTAGGAAGCAAGATCAAACATTCTGGTTTTATTTAATTATGTATGCTTTTTGTGAAGAAAAGTTGTTGAAAAATACAGATAAAACTCAACAAAGCAATGAAACCTAAAAGAAAGCTTATCCAAACGATAGAATTGGGAAAGTGTATGAAACGACATTTCACATTCAACAGAGATTTATTTAGAATTTTAAATGTAAAGTGAAATGTTTTATTCCACTGTCATTTTGAAAGTACAATTTTTTGTTATTGTAATATAAAGTGCACCGATCAGTATTCTATTCACTGTATTGATAACAAGAGTGTTGTTCAAATATCTTGTTTTAACCGAATAAGACACTATGGTACAATTACATTATTATGACCCAATCATGACTTATTAAACATTTTTTGCATTCTCTAAGTGTCTTTTTTATATTATAACAAATACGTAATGCCAAATTATACAATTATTTGTGTACTGATAGACATAGTTTTTTAGGTTATTTATGTCCGGGATCGGAAATTCAAATGTCTCAAATTCGAATATACATATTACTGTAAACAATTAAAGAATTTATTTTAAGAAAAAAGAAAAAACAACAAAAAACTAATTCTGGGTATATTAAGTTGTTTATTGTTATCATTGAGTGAATTAAAATTTACCTCGTTTTTCGTTTCGATCACCTTTGTATTTGTTTTTAGGTGAGCTACCAAGACCGAGGAAGATGTCTGAACCTTATTGGTTTAGTGGGTTATGTGAATCATATAACTCAATGTGTGTCAAATACATGTTAAAAGCGTCTCGAATGAGTTCCTGTCAGTCAATATTCTTTAATTAGGACGCAGAATAACCGTTTTCATATTTTTTAGGAAAGATCATAGGAATCTTATTTATTAACAAATTTCTCTCAATGTGTACATCTATAATTCTTATATTTACTTCAATACAACATTAAATATTATAAAAAATAAGTATATACAATCAACAACAATAAATAAGAAACTTATGTTTAATAAATGAAATATATTAGTAAGAAAAAAAAATACTGTGATATTAAATGAAATTGAATATGGATTTGCATTATTTAAAAATTACAGTTATGACTATTCATTTGAGTCGGAAGAGGAAGGAGAGAAGGAGAAAGAGGAGAAAGCCGCTGAAAGTAGTTAATATATATCATATATAAAATAAAATTAACTAATATCGTTCGACATAACATTATTGTGCAAGACCAAAAGTGCTAGTCATGAAACTTAATTATGAACCCACACGCACATCCACTTTGTGTACAAAGACTTCATAAACTTGTTTTCAGTATAACGTTATTTTCAGTGTACATTTCGAGGCAAAACGAACTGCAGTCAGTATGACCTTAATTTTTGCATTTGAAACAAAAAAAAATGGTTTTCAATAAATACATTCAACAACAACAAAAAGTTCTTAACAATTAACAAGTTTTTAAATTAGCTTTCATCTTTTATTGTATAACTAGCTTTTGCCCGCGACTTCGTCCGCGTTTCCGTCGTTTTTCGAAAAAAAATTAGCAGATGTCCTCCCTCATAGTTTTGACGTAACAGGCAGATTCACTTTCGTATTTTAGAAGGGCAATAGTAATATAATATGCCAATCCACAAAACTGTTGAAAAATATAAGTAACCGCAGAATATTATAATATACCCACGCTATACCCACGACTCGGTCAGCGTGTAACTCCTTGTTTTTTATTAAGATAATATATTGCTAATATTTTTAGATCAAATTAAAATGTTTCAGCGCAAAGCTTCTGGGTAGACTATGTTAAGAGTCGACCCGTCCGGCACGTGAACGTAAAGATTCCTAGAATTGCTAACCCGGGAAAGAGCGACGTATAATTGACCATGCGAGAAACAGCTAACACCGAGATCTACTCCAGCAACACGAAAAGTCTGCCCTTGAGCTTTATTGATAGTCATGGCATAGCACACCGATACTGGGAATTGCGTTCTTTTAAATTGGAATGGAAAATTATTTGGTATTATGGGAATTCTGGGAATAAAGACAGTTTCTCCTGCACCGCAACCTGTTAAAATTTGAGCCTCGATTACATTTTGTTGCAACTGGGTTACTTTTAGCCGAGTTCCATTGCAAAGTTGAGGTGGTCTTAAATTTCGGAGCAGAATTATCGGTATGCCAATTTTTAAACAAATTATATGAGAAGGTAGTCCAGGCATACTTAAAGAATTTAAAAATTCTATCGGGTAATTAGTGGCTTCTTGTTCATCAACCATTCTATTTATTGAACTATAAACTTTGCTTTCTCCCTGTATATTAGACAGTATTTTATTATTAATTTCAGATGCCTGGTCATTGCGAGGAGTCAAAATGGACCTTTCGCAAAGCCAAGAATTGTCCCTATTTAATATAATTGTTATGTCACCGTAAACCGAAGATATAAGATGTTGTTGGGATTGCACTATACAACATAACTCAGGTGTCAGAATAAGTTTTCCTTGGTGTAGTTGTGGATAGGTACCTTCAACAATCTTCAATAATGTATCAGAAAATTCACGATTATCTGCGTTGTCTCCAGTTCTCACTCGCATATTTATAGTCAAATGCACCGATTGTATATCACGCCACAAATAAGAGCTTTTCAGGCAAGCCCTAATCTCATCAGCTCGGGTTCCCCGTGGTATTACCGGTAAGGTTTGTCGGAAATCACCACAAAATAAAACCGTAATACCGCCCATTGGTCGATCATTTTGTCTTATGTCCCTTAGAGTTCTGTCTACTGCTTCTACTCCTTTTCGATGGGCCATCGTACATTCATCCCATACGATTAAATTACACTCACGCAATACCTTAGCTTTGTCGCTATTTCTTGAAATACTACAGGTTGGACTTTCCGTGCGATCTAAATTAATTGGTATTTTAAACATAGTGTGAGCAGTCTTACCTCCTGGTAGCAATGTTGCAGCTATACCTGATGAAGCCACGGCAAGAGCGATTTTACGCTGATTTCGAACATAAGCTAATATTAATTTAGTCAAAAAAGTTTTCCCAGTTCCTCCAGGTGCATCTAAAAACCATATTGTTCCTAAATTATTCTGCACACTCTCGCACACGCGATCATAGACTAAGCGTTGTTCTGCAGTCATCATTGGGACACCGTTTTCTAATGTTACCAGCAGTTCCATTGGGTTGTAACCAATCTCTGCGGAATATTCCCTATTGGTAACCTCTCCGACTGAGGTTGGCGTTGGCAAACCATATTCACAAAGTGATTTACCGCCTACTGCTGTTAAGTCTTCCTGAAGAGCTAATAAGCACTGATTTATAGCCAGATCTCGAAAATTATCATTAGTTGCGCCTTCATTATTGTGAGATAAATTCCGAAGAAAGTCTTCTGCAAATTTTTCTTTATATTTTTCCCATAATTGGACAGGATCAGATAAATTACAAAATGTGAGTAATGTTACAAATAAATGGCGTAACCGTCGTGGATTATCACTAACACAGGATTCTGCTAAAGCGTCATCCCAATGTTGATCATTTTCAAGCAAATGACGCGCTTGGCAAGCTGCATGATAAGTTGGATAAACAACATCGTCTACTTTTCTCAAATCTATAAATGATGTTGGTCCTCGCACTGTATGTAATAATAATCTCAAATAAAAACACTCTGCGTTGTTAGGATGAACAGTATACACTCTACCAAGAACATGTTCTTTGAAAATACCTGTCTCGCCATCTACAGGCCTGCCTCGGCGTCTACGGTTAAAGACACCTCGTTGTTTATCGTAGGTATAATACGATGGAACTTCTTCATACAAAAGAGACTTTGCGAAATTATCAGTTTGGCAAAGTCGAAAGAATGCCAATAAAGTTGTTTGTCTAGGGTTCTCTAATCGTTCTGTAACATTTTCGGCGTTAAAATATATACGTTGACCGCCTTCCAGATGAACATCCAGATGGGTCACAGGTGGATATCTTTCGTGAATATTAAAACTTAAGATCCGCCACACAGCTTCTGAAGAGCTGATATATCTGCCTGACTGAAATCTAGTAACTTCATCATGTTCATTTCTTAACGCAAACGTAGCTTGGTCACTGCCCTTGTTAATGTACTTACAAATATATTTAATTGACTCTACACTATTACACATTTCTACATTTATGTGAGCTTGAAATGCTCTGGACAATACAGGCGAATACGGAACGACCCACCTATTATCTAAAGTAACCTGTTGTCCAGACATTCGCTTTTCAACAGTAAAACCACCATTGTCTCTTGAACGGCGACGATATAATGGGTATCCATCATGTCCTGTTACAGTTTCATCCACTAATGCTTTTGGATACCTTTTAGTGCAACGACCGTCTTGCATGCAAGGAGCATTTGCGTTAAATGCACCACATGGACCATGTATCATATGAGTTTTAACAATGTCGTATAACAGGGGATCTGCAGTCGGATCTGGAATTTCAGCACTGATTAATCTGTCTACATCATTAGGTCGAACCTTATCTTTTAACCAAAGCAAGATATGTGCGTGAGGTAAGCCGCGTTTTTGCCACTCAACACTATACATATAACACAATACTTCTCCAAAAATGTTATCTTTGGTAAGAAGATCTATCATTGATTTTAATTTTAAATGAAACACTCTTGCAATAATATCATGGCGGTCATGCGGTGCCTGACCCTCAAGAAGCTCCCGAGTGATTTCATCCCACTTGGGATTGGTAGTTACAGTAACAAATAAGTCGGGACGTCCATATTTTCTTACGTAACAAAAAGCGTCTTGAGTACGTTCATGCATGTAGCGTGGACCACCAGTAAAAGAAGAGGGTAAAATAACTAAACGACCCATATTCACAGTATCGTTATCTTGCTGCATGGCATCGCGAAGGTGCACGTATTCTTCAGCGCGCAGCTGCCTTTGATTAGATCGTATATAAACTAATCTTTCGGTTTCAATTTTTGCGTACATGTCAACAATAAACTGATTAAATAAGCCACGAAAACGTTGAAAGTATACCAATCTATTCCGTCTCACTTGCAGGTGGTAACAATAAAATTGAAGGCATGACACCTTTTTATTATAATTAGGTGCGCCTGTGCGCGGATCGGTTTGGTATACAGCGAAATTATAACCATCTTCCCCTCGACAGTATATCATAGGATATTGCAAACTGTCGTAAGCCCTGTGGGTTTCGAAAATACGTTGCAAACGATTGTCTCTGGAACGTATAACGATATCACGCCTATCACATTCCTGGTCGACCAGTACTACAGCAACTTCATTCGTGGATGGAACGTTATGACGCCCAGGGTGTTCCTGAGTTGGACGCTTATCGGCATTTATAACAATTTTATAATTGTTATTACCATCTTGAGAAAGGGCTTCTAATGCCGATTTAAAACTGCATACGTACGAATTAACCTGATGTAACATGTTCTGAAGTTGTGAAATGAGTTCAGTATTTAAATTCGGAAAATATTGATTTCTTATATTCGACTGTTCGTTGTAATCGGATACAAAATATATTTGAAGAAATTTAGGTTGTTCTTCAGGCAAAAGGGACCCTATCAAATGGTAAACCTGACCTTGTACCTTAAAAGTAGGCATGAAAGGGCCTTCTGAGATTTGTTTAGCACCAAAGGATGTCATTTGGAATGCACTATTATAAGTGCGATTATTATCTAAAAACTGTTTGGATTGCAAATGTTCCCCTAAAAGTAGTGATTTTAAAGGTTGCGGTGGGTCTTCGAACGAAGGCAAATTTATTTTACCTCCAGAACAACAGAAACCAGCAGACTCCTTCCTCCACTTCAAAGCATTACAAAAGGAACATACTACGTTCATATCGCCTATTTCAGAAGATGATCTGTAATCAATTGTGAGGTTATAAGCAAACCCACTTTTATATTTATCGGACCACGCCACCGAATTTGTAGATTGATCTACCACGTGTATATCTAAGTCATTAAGACCATGTCGAAATCTATCTGCAGTAAGACGGGCCTCTCGCTGTTCTTCTGTTTCAAGCGACCGAATATTTTCAATTCTTAATCTTTCATTAGATAAAGTAATCAATTGTTCTTGTCTCAAAGAATTGTAATAATCGCGTCCCGACTCTAGTCGTTGTTCATGCTCATGTTCATCTTCAAGAGATCGAATCATGTTATGGTGCGCCCTATCATTTGTCAAACGGTCTTGATATTGAGTAAAAGTTTCAGATTCTCGAGACAAAATATGACGTTCGCGATCAGCTGTAAGCCGTAATTCCCTCTCAGTGAAGGTTTCGGACTCGCGAGATAAAATATGACGTTCGTGGTCAGCTGTAAGCCGTAATTCCCTCTCAGTGAAGGTTTCGGACTCGCGAGATAAAATATGACGTTCGCGGTCAGCTGTAAGCCGTAATTCCCTCTCAGTGAAGGTTTCAGACTCGCGAGATAATGTATGCCGTTCGCGGTCAGCTGTGAGTCGCAATTCTCGTTGTAAAGCAGTTTCAGCTTCTCGGGATAACGCATGTTGTTCCCGGTCAATGGAACGCCTTAGCTCTCGTTGAGAAGAGCTTTGAGAAGCCCGTGTTGTAGCTCGTCTCGCTCTTTCAGCTGCTAATCGCATCTCTCTTTCTGGAGAGCTTTCATTAGCTCGAGATGTTGAGGCACTAACTCTCATAGAGTTTAACCGATGTGCTCTTTCCTCTTCCGATTCTTGAGAACGCGTCATTCTCATTCTCCTAGCTTGACTCGAAGTTCGAGATAAAGATGGTCGTTTTTTAGGTGGCATCGTTTATTTTATTTTTAATCGACGGTAACTTAAATTCTATTTAGTTACCCAACAAAAAACTTACGTCAGAGGTCCTAACTATAGCTAAGTATATAATAAATAGAATATAAATCTAAGTGCCTATTAAAACTAAAATAATATTCTAATCGAATTATAAATATGTACGTAGGTACCTACAAATTACAAAAGAATAAAAAATGAAAATAAAGCTATACTTAATGCGTGTGCAATACTATCTACACTTACCTACTTCACTTAAAAATGAATAATAAGAAATACCTACAACTACTGTAATTAATCAAAGTACCTATGCTAATACAAAAAAAACCTTAGATGTTCTAAGTACAGCTGCTATATAATAAAAAAATATAAATCTAAGTGCCTATTTAAACTTAAATACCTAATATTCTAATAGAATTAAACTAAGAAATATCTACCTACCTACCTACAACTTAGGTACAAAAAAAAAAGAAATGAAAATAAAGCTAAAACACGTGTGCAGTATAAGTAGATAGTAGGCAATATCTACCTATACCTACTTCACTTAAAAATAAATAAAAAATACCTATGAATACTATAATTAATAAAAGTACCTACCTACGCTTTTATCTACTCAATACAAAAAAAACTAAACATAAAATGCCCAAAACTAACCTATCAGTAACTAAAAATCTAACAATAATCTAATCTATCTATCTATTATCTAATCTAAAAATCGAATCTTAATCTACTTAAAAAGAAATAAAATAGGAACTATTAATAGTTAAGAATTTAAACAAAACTAAAACTAATTTAGAAAATAACAACAAAAGAAATTAAAATAAACTATTTAAAGACAAAAAGTCGCGCTGATAAGCACGGTTTATAAAATAACAATTATTGTCTGTCAATAAAGTTCAACACTCTGAACGCATCAACAGCCAAATATTGAATGACGCTTGCGCTCGCCTCCCGCCCCTTTTATACTCTGCCGCCGCGAGCCCCGTCGAGCGCGGCAACCGTTACGCAAAAATAATCCTTAATAATAATAGCTTGATTCACTATTCACGCGCGATGTCTTGTTGGCGTATTTCATGTAAGTAAGTATAAGTTTGGTGTTTCTATACCGATTTCAATGATTCTTTTTTTATTGAATTGGTGCTAATGTTTATTTTTTTTTTAATTAGGAATGATGGTGAGCATTATTGGTTTTATAAACGTAAAAGTAAACAAATATAATAAGAAATCTCCGAACTGCTAAGCTATCGAGAGTTATGCGTGTTATTGTGAGTTAACTATAAAAGGTAGATATATGCTGTCTTGGAATATTTTTCGTGTATTTTTATGTAGAATATTTCCGTTATACATAGTTTCTATGTAGCTCTAACCATTAAGGCTGCACACGCGACGGAAGCTTAAAAAATCAAGCAACTTCTCCCATTTTCTCAACATTTCCTTTCACTGCTCTGCTCCTATTCATTGTAGTGTGATGAAAAGTATACTATTACCTGCCCAGGAGTATAAAGAATAATTGTACTAAGTTTCGTTAAAATCCGTCGAGTAGTTTTTTTTTCTATAAATAACATACAAACAGACAGACAGACAGACAGACAGACAAAAATTTTTTTAACTGCATTTTTGGCATCAGTATCGAACACTAATCACCCCCTGCTACTTATTTTGTAAATATATTTCATGTACAGAATTGACCTCTCTACAGATTTATTATAAGTATAGATTTTTAAGTTGCTGTAAGAATTTTTACTGGACTGAAGAGGTATTTTCTATCTTCAATTTTATTTTTGCTTCGTGGTCGCAATAGTCAAATTTTCGTTTTTTTTTTAATCATTGACTCTCTTTGGTAATTGACTGCTTTCATACTTTAAATAGAAGATGTCATTACATCGACGTAAGTTATATCTTATACATTACAAGTGAACATCTGAAAATACAATGACAAAAATACTTTTCAGAATTGTCATTTATAAGTTATAACCATATTTATTTATGGTTATATTTAAAGAAAGAAATTATTTGCTATTAAGTTTTTGATGTGTCGTATAATGAATCTTTTCATTAAGAACTGTAGAACTCGTAATTGCAAATTATTTCATTTCAATGATAATCGTGAAACGAGAGAAAGTCTATTACGTGCGTCTTTTGAATTACGAAGTCTTTGTCTTGCTCTTTCTATATAAGTATTGTTTGAAAATCGGATCCAACTTAACGATTAAATATTTCAATGCAATGTCTTATTCTGTTTCCCGTCTTTCGAATAAAACAACATCTTATGAAATTGAATATAATATTAAAAATTGTAGTCTGACTTACTCTTCTGAAATAATATAAATACAAATTAAGGAAAGTCTTGTCAATTACTATAATTTGTATGAAGTAAGCGCAGTTAATAAGAGTTAAATACCGTAACAATATTATACATGTTTTCTAATATAACCTAAATTAAAGGTATTTACAAGAAATAAATTGTTCTTAAAAAGTATATATAAATTATTCATGACGGTCTCAAATTATATGTTATTCAGTTTAATATTCGTAGCGTCGAGAACCGCGAGGGGAGAAAGCCGGCATCTTTACCACAGTCGTTATTCTCATGAGGACGTCGTGTACATTTCCCCGTGCTATCGCATTTCCTTCTGCTAGTAGTAGTATAATCTCCTTACTCTGTATACACTGAAATGGGGATTTATATTAAATGAGCTTCTTTTACAAAAGGTTTAAGTCCAATAAATTATTTGTTTACCCTTGTTTTCTTTTCGCAGTTATCTGTAAGCTTCACCATTGTTTTAGATTACCTTTATGTGAGGTTTATTTATCTACATATACTAAGCTTATGTAATGATATACATTATATGTAATGTTATTTTTGTAATGGATATAATAAAGTTAGGGCTATTTAAATAGTTTATGCGTAAGTTACCAAATTATGAGACATATAATTATTAACAAAATAAAAAATATATTGTAGATTATTATGTATTGTAGATTGCAGTAGATTTTATATAGGGTTACTATACCGTCTATTTCTGCAGGTTATTTATATATTTTTTTATTATTTCGAGTATTCCTTTCTTTGTTATTACCTTTTACAATAATACGCCTCAGTGCCTGCAATACTCAGAGCAATTGTTTTCTTTAATTGTCTGAATATCAAAGAAATTCTTTACGATGTCAACTAAAACTGAGCTGCAGGAGGGGTGATCGAGTGAGGCAGACGTGGAGCTCAGAGCTACCATAGGGTAAAATTATTTCCTTCTTTTGAATGCATTTGTAAAACGTGGGTTTTTAATGTTTTTTTTTTAATTATTTAATTATTTTCTACTTTTCAGATTTTTTTTTCTACTTTTTAGAATTTTTTTTTTATGCTTGAATATTGCATTGTCATCGACTTCTGAGCAATCCTGAAAATTTTTGCGCTGTAGCTAGCTGGAAAGTGGGTGAAATTTCGATTGCAAGATTTGATCGCCACAAACAGACAGACATGACGAAGAGGAGCTAAATAAAACGTGTAAATAACATTGTATATAAAACACTTATTATAAACCAAAAGTGCAGTTTATTAAAACAAGAATTTTCTATTACTTCGGAGATTCTCTGTACATACATGTTATTATTAACGTTATTGCAATCAATTATAAACTTTATTGGCATTATGTGTATTAACAACGTATTTTATAATTAAAAACGCTGTATTAAAATTGAAGTATCTGTTAGTAATTCAAAAATAACAGGTTTTTACTAAATGCATTTCAAAGTACTCATACAAAAAAAATGTTCTTTCTGTCTGTTTGTTCCGACTAATCTCTGAAATGCCTGGACAGATTTTATAAGAAGTAACTTAGGCTACTTTTGTCTTAAAAAGCAAAGAAGTCTAGGGCACAACTGGTAATTAATAAATAAATAATCATGATGTCACGACACACGAAACACCAAATATGAAATCATTAATGAATAGTGTTAAAGTATATTTTCACTGTTTCATTAGTAGCTAAGGCAAAAATAAATCATAAATATACTAATCGAATCATTTCCATAAAATGCATTGAAAAAGAAAGATATAACTGATACCACATATAACAGAAAGCCTTTATATTAAAATGTTTATTTTATTTCTTCTCTTAGTCCTTCACTCCAGTGCCCTCAAAATACTCAGTATAATAGATTTCGTTAGATGTGTGACCGTGAAAGCAGCTTTTAGAATTTAAATAATAATTTATTTTTGTTCCATCCAAGCGTATTAGAGAAAAAACCGTATCTCGACTTACTTATTAATGAAATTCGCTGAAGCGAGGCTTGTGTAAGGCCGTTGTGATTTGTTGATATGATTATATACTTTAACTTCATATTTTTTAATTAATAATAATATGATAGTGTATAATAGTAACAGAAAGAATAAAAGAGTGTGACTAAATACACTGCGAGTAAATACAGAATAATTTTTTTTCGGTGTGGGTATTTTGTGTTTTGTTTTTAATATAAAAATTCCTAACGCAATTTTATATTAAAAACGTGACATACAAGCATTCGGGTGACTTAGTGATAAGTGATTGATCTGTACCCACGATCTCATCTCTTCTCTTTGACATCGATAATGACATTGGGATATGATAAATTTGGTGGATTAACAAAAAATGTAATGCGTGTCCGTCACGAGACGCCGGGTTCAGTTACCGAGTGGAACAAAAGCTTTGTTAGAATTCTTATTTACGGAAAACATGTGGTTTTGGATCCGGAATGGCATGAGGCTCACCCTTCATTGTATTATAGACAGACAGACCCTTTATTATGGGATCGATACATTAAAAAGATATATTGTTAACTTATTTTGCTTTAAAAGTTAAAGTTATTTTTAAACATGTTTCGACGACTATCACTGTTATGGTAACATGTTTTTTTCCTTAAAAATTGTATCTTAATACATCTTAAACAAAACAGGTTTTAACCTTGGCTGTGTAGTAAACTGTTTCCCTGATCTAAATATAATAAGAACTGATTCATAAATAAATCTGTTGTATCGTTATTTTCTAATATATATTAGGTTTCATCAAGTAGTGTGTCAATCTGATGATCAGTGGCGCCGTAGCGTGGACATAAGTTATTTTAGTTTTATCATCATCTTATTCTAAATCTCAGGTTAAATACTGACAGGTCAGGATTTCAACTACCTAATTAATTTAATTACCACAACAATTTATTATAAGAAACTGTAAATGTCAAATTTAAATATAAAAAAATTGTTAATAAATCTTACAAAGAAAAATATATTGATACCATATCAAATTAATTTGACGTGAAAGGTGACGCAATCAAATATATCGAAAACTGATGAGGATTTCTCTTTACATGAACCAAAATATAGAACCAATAAATATAATTTATTGCAACCACTGAATATGCTAATCTGGTAGAAATATTTTTTGAGCAGCTGTTACGTAATATGTTCTAATATTTCGACGTAATGGAAGTGCGGAAGACGGAATTTTATTTAAAGTTCGGTATTAATTTGTGTTGTTCGATATTAATAAGTTTGTGTAAGTGTGTGTAAGTATTAATATCAAAATAGATCCGGTATTGATAAAAAATACCTAGGATTACAATTTTAATTTGTCTGCAATAATAAATTTAAATTCATAAGAAACTCTTATACATTAAATACTTTTATCTCTATATTCTCTCTCTCTAATTCGACTGTTAGCGTAACCCTGGCACGACGGCGTAAACGGGATGTCAATATGTTAGCAGACTATTGTTGGAATTTAAAGAGCCAATAAAAGGAAACCACTTAGAAGATCTTTTGAAAACAAGAGAGTTCAATATCGTAGAAACAGGTAGACGCTGAATAGTGAGAGACAAGGGGCCTTACTTTAATCCAACACCCCAAAAGGGAACAGAAATCTACTACGTCCACGCCGTTGTTCCTGGGTTACGCTAAGAGTAGAATTAAATCATGAATATATATCAGATACTTCTGATTGACAAAGCATTTTAATTTCTAATATAAGAGTAACCTCAAACTAGTTTGATAAACATGTCATTTACTGTAAATCGAAAAATTTCTTCATACATCTTGATTTTATACAAAATTAAACCACACCCACCCCCCCGTAAGGGGTGGTTAGGGGATGGTACTGAGTAAAAGAGGTATCAAATTCACTTTTGGTTGTCATTTTCGGTTTCATCATAACAAAAAACATAGAAGTACACATTCATCTTTATTTTTATACAAAAATGGAAAACTAATTACGTTAGCTACAGACGTAGAGTCGAAAAAAAACCAAAACTGATTTAAAACTAACTTTAATTAAAATAAAGAACTTATTAACTAATACAAAGTATGACCTACTCGATGTAAGTACAAAAAATAATGACTTTAATTATTACATTAATTAAACTTATATTCTAATTAAAATGCAAGTATGCATTCCGTCGCGATGATGCAAAACACATTTTGTTCACATGGAAGTAAATTCCAGTCAGCGATCCTCCTGGAGTATGTATACGTAACTCCTCCATCCTCAGATCAGCAACTATTTTAGAACGTTGAGATAAAATGTTGCTGGCATCTTCTTACTGTGTGTTGGCGTCCCTTCTTCTTCCAATTATTCACCGATATTGTCATTTGAGGTAGATGAAGTAGTAATTTTGTTAGGTTCCTTGGTTTTTCGTAGCTTGTAGCGATGATATCCAAACACAATTATAAGTGCACTTGCACTCAATATGAAGACGTAAAACGGTATTGTAGTATGGTAGATTGTATGACGATTAAATTTCTCTAGTTGTAAGGGGTTTTCTTTGATTATTTTATCTTGAATACCATGAAGTTCTTGTAAGTTTATCGAATTTAGGTTGAGATGAGTAGGAATCTCAATATGATTCGTAGGATTAAATGGCATTTGCATCAATTTTAATGGTTGTCCTTTTGTTTCATCACTATTATTCAGAATAGTGAATTCGGCGGTTTTTATGTAGCATTTCACGGGGATGATAATTAAGAAGCTACCCTGGAGTGATGTAAATTCTTCTTTTTCACAGGATAGTTGCACTTTGGTGACACGAGGGAAAGAAAATACATAATGTTGATCATCTAGTTTTTCCATTGCTTCTTTTGCTAGGGTAACTGTTGTATGCTTGCAGTATTCCTTCAGGACTTGATGAGAAATAATCTGCTGCACGCAGTCAGGTTCTGTATGAATACGTTGATTCACTTCCATTTCACAAAGGTACCAGTTTTTAAGCTTCGGGCATTCTGCCTCCATGTACAAGAACGAATTCTCGTTAATTGCAATGAAAGGATACGGGGGTATGAGGACATTTTGGATTTTATTAGGAACAATAGAGAGTTTATAGAGATTATAGATATCTGCAGAGACTATTGGAAATTTAAAAACTATTACTATTTGCTTTTCTGTATAATAGCATGCCGGCTTTATAATACTATAGTATTCCCTCAATTCTAAATCTATAATTTGATCCTTAATATAAATTTTCCTTAATTTTTCTATCATTAATTTTAAAGTACTTATCTCTATCATAGAATGATGCATACTAGAAGTATGAGTAAAAGCTAAAATGTTCTCTATTTTTATTAATTCAGACATAAGGTCTTCTATATTTTCTCCAATGATTACTAAAAGTTGGGCAAATTTTACATATTTCAATAAAATATTATCCTTATCTGCACTTGCATTTAGAATAATCTGCAAAGTATTGTTAATTTTGACTTGATTTTTAACTAATTGATTTATTACTTCACTTTGTTTTGCCATCCATTCTTTATTTAAACTTATGTGATTGTTAAACTCGGAAGCTATCTTATTTTTATTATTTTCTAACATTTTTATTGCATTATTATATCTTAACGCATCTTTATAATCTAAATTTCCTGTTATATACTTTATAACAGAACCAAAACCATCTACAAGACCACTTTTAACACGATTTGGTTCAAAAGATCCTAATTGATTTGAAACTTTGAAAAGCTTTTCAGTAAGATAATTTATTAGCAGTTCAAAGAGTAAATATGTTTCATTACTAAAAAGAGTTTTGAGATTATTTAATTGAGTCATTAAAAGTTCTATTTTATCTTCTATGGAGTCGAGTTTGATGTATTGTAGAAAAGTATGGTAATGAGTCGTAAGTCTGATCAGTCCAAGTTTGTATGGTAATAGTCCAGGTCCATCATCCAAGCTTTCAAGTTTTATCTTTAGGGGGTTCGTCACGTGGATTGTCAGCAGAACTAGTATTATCCTGTAACAAGTTGGATCCTTTAGGTACTCGTTTCAATCGGGATTTAGCTACAGGACCACGTTTTTTGGAAGTATATATATGGATTGGTAGGTCAGCTATAACTTTGTCTTGAGTATATCTAGGTGCGGTTTTTTGACGGCTTGATAGAGGGTTCCTAATAAAAATTTGTTGTTCGGGTGCATATACAATTTCTGGTTCGCGATTTTTATTTCTATTATTTATCAAAGCAGCACGCTTTTCCAAGGAAGTGCTATTAATAATTTCGTATACTTTTTGCATGCTTTCTTTATGATTTATCATGTATTGCTGTAATAAATGATGAGTAAAGTCCAAATCATGACAGTCTCGTGGGTCAAAGTGTCCATTTAATAGATCAAAAGGCCTACATCTAGTAAAGCTGTGTATTGTACTATTATAAGCTATGAGGGCATATGGCATAAGATTGATAAGAGGTTCGTCTGTGGGTTGTAGTTTTAAGAGTCGATAATGTTCTAATATCGTTGAGTGAAAACGCTCGATGTTTCCATTGTCGTTAGGTGAGTGAGCTAAAATTTTATGGTGGTTAATTTTGTGTAATCTTGTAAATTCTGAAAATAATTGATTTGTGAATTCCGTTCCGTTATCGGTTATTATAGTTAGGGGTACACCATGATGGGTAAAATATTTTAATAATGCCTGTATGATACTAACAGCTGTTCCATCTCGTAAATGATACGCTTGACCATACTTTGTGAAGACGTCTATAATAGTTATATACTTTTCACTATGTATAGTCAGTAAATCTATATGGATAATTTCAAAGGGTTTGTCAGCTGGCGGTACAATGTTAAATTGGGGTCTAATAGGATTTCTGTCATATTTAGCCATACCACATAACGTACATTCATTAATAAATTTTGAAATTTGTTCCTTCATTTTTGGCCAATAGTATTTTCGGGATAACGCTAAATAGCATTCATTTATTCCGCGGTGGTTTGTTTTTCCATTATGATAATGATTAATAATTTCTTGTTGTTGTAGATATTCTTTTACATTTTCGTTTTTGAATTTTACTAAAACAAGATTCATAGCAGAACTTTTAAATTTATCTTGAATAATGGGAATTATTGAATACATTGCAAGGGGTGGATTTATGAGAATACCGGTTTTAATTTTTGGGTTCACGTATTCTTTTATGGCATTAACTACATCTTCCTCTAATTTGGATTCTAACACTTGTATAGAAGTTCGTGTATGGGTATCGAATGGCTTAGTAACTGTCGTTTTTCGTTTAGTATCACTAACGACTGTGAAACATAATTGTCTAGTAAATCTATTGAGAGGATCGTCAGTAATTGGTATATTTAATATAGGGTTCTCTTTGTCTGTATGTACGGTGTCAGTTGAAGAATTTGTTATAGGTGGTACATGTTCAGAGGGGTTTCCTAGTAAGGAGTTCAATTCGTCAATTTATTCAATAAGGGTCTTAGTTTCGTCATTATGGATTTCAACTCTCGATAGGGCGTCTGCGTTAGTGTTCATTTTACCTTTTTTATATACTACTGTAAAGTCATATTCGCTTAGTCCAAGTCGCCATCTAGTGAGTTGAGAACTTGGTTCTTTCATATTCATTAACCACTGTAAAGGTTTATGGTCTGTCAGTATTTTAAATTTTCGTCCGAATAGGTATGGTCTAAAATATTTTGTAGCCCATACTATGGCTAAAAGTTCTTTTTCGATTGTGCTGTAATTAATCTCACTGTCATTTAGGGTACGGGACGCATAACATACTGGTCGGTCAGATCCTATTGGACCTTGGGATAAAATGGCTCCAATGGTTAAATTTGAAGCATCAGTTGTCAAATTAAATTCTTTAGTAAAATCTGTATATTGTAAAATGGGGTCGTTGGTTAAAAGGGTCTTACATTTTTCGAAACAAGAGGTATATTCATTATCGAATGTAATCTTTTTACCTTTTTTTAAGCATTGAGTCAAAGGTTTAGTTATGCTTGCAAAATCTGGAATAAATTTTCGGTAATAACCGAGAAGGCCTAAAAATTGTTTTATTTGCTTAGCTGTCTGGGGAATAGGATATTTTTTAATGGCTGAAATTTTGTCAGGGTTTGGTTTTATACCGTCTTTACTAATTATATGTCCAAGGTAAGTTGTTTCAAGTTTTAAGAATTCGGATTTATCTAATTGAATTTTAAAATTGGATTCACGAAGTCTTTGGAAGACTTTTTCTAAATTGTTAATGTGTTCTTGCAGGGATGTGCTAAAAACTATTATATCATCGAAATACACAAGGCATATTTCGTTTTGTAAGCCTCGTAGAACATTGTCCATAACTCTTTGGAAAGTCGATGGTGAATTTTTAAGTCCCATGGGCATACGGAGGAATTCGAAATGACCATGCTCTACATTGAATCCTGTCTTACAAATGTCCTGTGGGTCCATTTCTACCTGGTAAAATCCACTTGCTAAGTCGAGGGTTGTAAAGTAATGACACTTCCCTAATTTGTCAAGTACGGACGTCCTGTCCGCGTGTCTTATATTGAGTGCATTCGTACTCAATATTAAATAAGTCGGCATTAGTCAGTTGGTCTAGCGATAGTATTACGTCATTTGGTGTCGGATTCTCAACTTCTACGTATCCACGGTTACAAGTCACGTTAGTTATACATTCGTGTAAAATACAATTGCCAATTAATTGTTCCTTAATAAAAACTTCTCCGTCCTGAGAATTTATGGGAATACGAATTAATTTTGAGGTTCTAGCCGGTATTATATCCTAGTAAAAATTTAGGTTACAAGAGTTATACATCCTAATAGGATTTGAGCCTGTACGAGTTAATAGATTTCTGTCCTTTAAATCAATTTTTGCTTCCCATTTCGTTAATAAATCTAATCCTATTAGTCCGTCAAAATAGTGGTGAAACTTATACTTATAAAGAGTTTAATATTCTCTGGGTCTGTAAATTCTTTAAAACAAGGTAATGTTATAGAATATTCGTTTCTACTTGTTGTATGTACATTCGTAACTTCAAAAGGGTCGTAATTTAATGGAAAATTAGAGAAATATTTTTCAACAGCATTGGGACTAATGAATGATTGGTTTGCACCAGTGTCTATTAAAAGTTTAAGTGGGGGATTTTTTATTTGAATATATGGAAGTTGTCTTTGTGTCTGTAAATTTAACTCTATCTTGGTTTTGGTGATTTTAGGTCTAAACGAAAATCCTGATTTGTACAACTAGGATCTGATAGGGGTTCACTTTCTTTAACTATTTCGTCGTTATTCATTTCATAAGTGATAGTATTATTAATATAAGGGTCTGGATTATAATAACTGTCATAGTATTCTTGTTCAGTATAATTATTATAGTCTGGTTGGTAATAATAGTCAGGATAATTGTATTCCAAATTATCATAAGATAAACATTCATTCATGTTCATCTCACGAGCTTTTAAGTAATTTGTCGGCGGCGGATTACCAGATTTACGCCAGTCATGTCCAGTCATCAAGGTATGAGGTAAGGGCTTGGGAATAAAACTTTGAACACCACTCATAGGCTTGGGCATGGGATTTTGATTAAAATTATTCCTAGGTGGTAAGCGGAAAACATTACTGTATGGGTTATAATTAGGTGGGGGTGCGCTGAACATTTGTTGAGTTCTAGAACGCTAGTTCTGGTCCGTAGATTCTGGATACTAGCGATGACCTAACAGTCCCTATTCTAGTATCCTACCGACTGCGCCAATTACGTTAGCTACAGACGTAGAGTCGAAAAAAAAACAAAACTGATTTAAAACTAACTTTAATTAAAATAAAGAACTTATTAACTAATACAAAGTATGACCTACTCGATGTAAGTACAAAAAATAATGACTTTAATTATTACATTAATTAAACTTATATTCTAATTAAAATGCAAGTATGCATTCCGTCGCGATGATGCAAAACACATTTTGTTCACATGGAAGTAAATTCCAGTCAGCGATCCTCGTGGAGTATGTATACGTAACTAACTTCACTCCCCATAGGGGGTAGTAAGAAAGTGTTAAGGGGTAGTAAGAAAGGGTTATGGAGGTCTTGAATTAATTTTTAGTTATCATTTTTGGTTTGAGCATCCCAAAAAACGTAAAAATACACATCTATCTTGATTTTATACAAACATTTAAATTTTCACCCCTAAGAGGTAGTAAGGGGGGTGCTAGCAGGAAAACGGGCAATTAAAATTAGTTTTTAATGTCATATTCGGTTTCAGCGATCCCAAAAACCTGAGAATAGTGGGGTCTTCTCTCTGGTTCATGATTTTTTTTTCTAAAAACTATCCATAATTCATATGAGAATTAAAGTTATGTTAATGTTAAAATATTTATAAAGTAATCCCTTAGTTTTTTATTAGCAGTTTTCACACATCTGACAATTTTATCCCGTGCGAGTTTTCTCGATAAAACGTCATGTAAATTTCCAAGCGTTCGCGTTTCCTTCTTCGTCCTAACGGATAATCTGCTAACTCTGTACACTGACTCACAGATACAAATTTATGTTAAATATTAAGGACCCTGTTTCATGCCAGTATAGCTCTGAAAAAGAATTTGTAGTTTTCTGTCTCAACCCCTGTTTCATTATTTCTACTTACTTTGTCTTATTTAAATTTGTTCTTTTAAAATTTGCTGGAAATAATTTAATTTTCGTTTTTGTTTTATTGCACTTTACCTAAAATGTACTTTATTTATATATGTAGTATCAGTGTGAGTATTGTCACTACTAAAACTAAAATCCTTAATATTTTTGTTTTCTACGGTATAAGTTTTGTTAAGTAGGACAATAAACTTCAAGCTTTAAGCTTTACATAGATATGTACTTATAAAATAAGCAGACAGGGATTTAAAAACCATTGCTTAATTGAATAAAGATACAAAAAATATTATTTAATGTTTTGTTTCATGCACAGATATGTAGTTATTACAATTTTACTACATACCAGAAAACGTAGTTTTTGAATTATTTGAAGATAATTTGAAATAGAGATTTGTTCACCATCAGGTTATCATTGAATTGTTCACAACCCCGAATGTTTTGAACAAATAGAAGTGACAATTTATATACTGTTCCCCTAGAAACAGACTCGAACAGTCTGGAATATATTTTATTCAACAGCGATGAAACTTAAACGAGAACTTAATTCTTGTCTGTCAACAAATAGTTTCCTGCACTTGCGTCGAGAATAATACCATTTTGACTTTCCAAATCGCATCTAATTATAAAAGGTTGCAGAATAGTACCATTATTTTTTAGTTGTAATGACATTTATTTATTTAATACTATCGTTTATTTATGTTCAAAATAACGGTTTTTCTTGTGAAAATTGTGCACTGGTTTTATTAAAATAACGGTGAGTCACAAAAATCATGCCCGGTTTAAAGTTCGTTTATTGTGATATCATATTTATTATTCACACTTATATATTATATATTAGTATTCATCTTCATCTGAAGTAATAAAATAACCTTTTTTTGTATTCATAAAACATCAATTCCTAAACTAAATTTAGCTATGTTAAACAAAAAGATTTAATACAAAAACTTATCTTAAACCAGTTTAATGTTCAATAACAAAACATATCACTTATATTATTCTCATATATCTTGCGTTACCAGCAGACATTCGCAGCGCAATCAGCTTTTGATATTACGTTTTACATTTTGAAATAGAGTTTATGTGTAAGTTGAAATTCGCATTTCAAGCTATACAATTTAATTGCAACGTAATGGAAAGTTTTGCAGTCTACAAGAGGGTGTAGCTTCAGTTAGCTACAGTTACATGAAAATAGTAATTATGTATAGATTTAAATTCAATTTCTAATATAGCCTTCTTAAGCCTTGGTAGGAATAATACCTGCCTATGTTCGGACGCTTTTAGTATTCCATTGAAACAGTATAAGTTATGATTATGTTGGTTATAGTATTTCAAAGGGAAACGACTATCAGAACAATGAAAATGATAATGTGACTCTTATTACAATTTTTCTACTGCACACCGTTTTATTATTAGTGATAGATGAGATCAAATAAATGCAAAATAGAAACAGGAGGTAAGATTTAAATATTACGAAAAACTAATTTCATTTAAATATTAATTCGAAAACATTTATTAATAATAAAAAAAACGAAAATAAACTTAACTAATTTAAATGGTAAATTATTTAATAAATGTAACGAGATTAAAGAATTTGAAGGTCATCCATTTCAGTTGTTTTCTCCACATAATATATATTTTGTAATATGAAATTAATTCTTAAAATTATAATATTTCGATCGAAAGATAAAATTATTTCTTCATTTAATCTCGATATCTTATAATGAATACAGGAGTAATTACTTATCAAACCGTTGATTTGGTAATATTTCTGTTTTACAAAGCTTTCACTTTTTTATAAAAGCCATCATTTCGCCACAAAAGTAATTTAAATGTTGTTGTAAAATATTTATCTGAAACAAGTGGCGTTGTTTTTTTGTAAGCATTAAGATTTCTAAAATGTAGACGAAAGGCGTTGTTAATATTTAAAAAAAACTAACTACGACCGAAGTGTTATTTTTATAACTACCATTTCACGTATATATTTATTTGTCAAATGTATACTTGTACCATTTTCTTATATAAGTTATTAGTAATAAAATATATTATTTTTAATTTTCGAACTTAGAAATATGTTTTAACTTTAACGATTTATCTGCTGCGCTTTTATGATTTCGTGAACCAATACTTACCAAACAATTATTGCAAGTATTTGTGTATTCTGGAAAGCAAAATGGAAAACGGATCTCTTTTATTGCTCGACTCTGAACCGGTATCTTTATACGACATTGGGTTTTTAAGTTCGCAGAACAGAATGGAATGAAAAGGGGATGGAATATTATTAAAAAAAATATTTTCCTTGTCAACATAGATATTTTCTCAGATCTATGAATTAGCTTGTAAAACTTAGATAAAAGAATGATTAATCTTTTTCTAAATAAAATACCATAAACTTAAAAATGCACCTCGTTATTCCTGTTATTCTGATGAGAACATTTGTATATTTCTTCATGGTATTATGTTTATCGTTGTAAAATGTACAAGCTTCCTTCATGTTGACACATCTGTTATAACTGGCTACATAATTTTTATTTAATATATTAAAATACTACTAACATACTTAGTATCCGCTGTTGTCAAACAAAGAGTGTTTCGAACTATACCTTAAGCGTTATTTTATTCATCTTAAACTCTGAAGTTTGGAATGACGTGAAATGTTTACAATATCTACTACAGAAGCCCAGATACTTGGCAACTTTCAATATTCACACTTGTGATAAAAAGTTTTATTTACTTTTAGAAAAGAGTGAAACCTGGTAGCGGTAAAGAGAATCATATACTAGGTTTGTTTTACTCTCTATGGTCTACTTATTAAGCGACTATTTATAGCGGTGTACTATCGGTAGTGCTCAATTTAAGTCATACTGGATACTACGGGTATATCCTTCTACAGAAATTCGATGGAGCGAGATTATTACTTTTGTTTTCTTCACGACAAGACATATCATCAAGCAAAGAATTAAAAGTACGTAGATATGACATGCTTTGAAACCAAATTGTATTTTACAAGTCGTGTAGTTTATGTGGATTGTGGTGTAACAAAATAATTATATCCATTGGTTTATAAATTAAAATGCTGAGGGTGTAAATTCAAAACATTGTATAAACTGATTATTATGTTGACAATTATTTTCACTTTTTTCATCCGATATAACTGAGATTTGAACCCGCGTCGATGAAACCGCGCGACGTATATCCTTATGTTTATGATATATACTACCGAGGATTGGCTGCACGTTTGGAAATAGTACTTTATAAAGTACGACTTATAACGTCAATTCCAAAAAAAAAAAAAGTTTAATGTTGAAAATACAATAAATACTAACGACTAACTAAGGCAGATTAGTATATAAGTCAAAATACAATCAAGGTAAACAGGCATAACTATTATTCAAAAGAGTGTTCCAAGTTTATTAAAAATATATACTCATGGAAGTTAATGGAAACAGAGTAATTATATTATATTTGTTGTGATAATATTTTATTTGACAACTAAGATATTTATTTATAATGAATTGTTGGAATTGTTACAACACTAATCCGGCAGGCAGCTACCTCTAGAGGTACAAAATGCGTTAAAGATTTTGCAAGGCCACTGATCCAAAATTATATAATTGTATTAGATACTTCTTTCTCTCAAATTTATTCATATAATATTAGAGTATCACAATGAAATTCCATGTTATATTAAAAGGATGCCAACAGTTTAAATTCTCATAATCCTAATATTATACAATAAAAGATGAAAGCTTATTTAAAAACTGGTTACTGAATGTATTTATTGAAAACCATTTTTTTTTGTTTTAAATGCAAAAATCATGGTCATTTTGACTGCAGTTTGTTTTGCTTCTCAATGTACAATTAATAAAGTTATACTGAAGACAAGTTTATGAAGTCTTTGTACACAAAGTGGATGTACTCTTGGGTTCATAATTAAGTTTCATGACTAACAGTTTTGGTCTTGCACAATAATGTTATGTCGTAAAATATTAGTTAATTTTAGTATAGTATACTGGTAGCTGTCTCCTGTACTCCTCTTCTGCCTTCCCTTTTTCCACTTCCGACTCAAATGAATAGTCTTTAACTTTTAACTTTTTTTCTCCTTATTACCGGAGTGGGGATTATGTTACATAGTATTTCTTCTAAAATATTCCTGGACAAAGTTTTTAGCTAGGTTTAGCTGAACACTGGACTGGACACACAAACTTGAATCCAGTAGATGTTAAGGGCCCATTGGTTCGTCTGGTATTTATGACTGTAGACTACGGGGACAGTAAGGAACTAAAAATAACATCTCTTTTAACTTTCATGTAATGTATTTTTTTTACTTTTACATATTATTTTATAGATTTTTAATTGAATTTTATCTTATCTATTTAAATACTATTGTTGAAGTTTATTGTTAAAGTTATTTTTATAATCGGTCATTTTAGTTATGTAGAAGTCATTATGGTAAATTCTTGTGTAGTTGACGTCAGGAAATATTATGTTTTCAACACTTAACCCGTGAAATTACAAACGTATTACCGCTTATTCTTTAGTTAATAAAATGTTATACCGGTCACATTGCGTAAAGTATAATGATTTTACTAGTGTGTGTAGCCTCATCTGTCTCTTCTGTCGTTGTTATTAAGTGGTAAAAGTTATCTTTAGATATAAATATAAGTTGGTGAAGTAATAAAAGATTATTTTACTCCTAATAAGTTATGTAGTAATTTATTTAAAACTGTATATTTTCAATGATTTCGGCTGGTGACCCGCTCTTTTCCACGATGTAATATGCAAATTATAGTTATATTCTGACGTATCTTGTTTTGTGATATAGATTATTAACAACACGTAATATTTTAAAATTAATGATTCTGTTTAATTCCTAACTTCCAAATTATATCATATACTTGTAAGTAAATGTATTTATTCCATAGTTTTATGTTTATTTTCCTATTTTCAAACTATTCACAAACTTTAAATTCGTTGTTAACAGGAAACAAGTTAATAGTTTTCTAAACAAAAGGTACGATTTGAGAATGGAAGTCGTTGTCTATGCACGTACACGTATTGGAAACAGTGTTAAACCACTGGAGTAAAATTGTATTGTAATAAAAACAGGATGAACGCGTCAAGAAATTATTTCTGTATACAAGTTATTTTGTTTCAAAAGGATTTAGGTCGTTATTGGAAACAATCTATTACAAATCTAGTAATATATATGTATGTATTGATCTAGTAATATTATTGCAGTTGCCACTGTTATCTTCAATTATAGAGCAATATGAGTGCGCTCAATAAACTAAATTAATTTTCAATAATACATATTTTATAGCACACATTGTCCTCGTATTTGTAACTGAAGTATTTGCACCGCACATATCCTTTAGATATTACATTCTCTATTTCAAATGTAATTTAAAATGTTGTTTATATTTGAAAATATACAAGCTAACAAGCTAGTCGTCTAATATAACTTTATTAAATCTATAAAGTTGCTTTTACAATGCATTATATATTTTTTTTTAATTTTTATTTGATTTATGTAGTATATAACGGTATTAAAAATCAGGTCGAGCTCCAGGTGACTATATCCATCGTTTACAGTTTAACTACACCCGTCAAACAATATACGATATTTATTTCAATTTTTTGATCTTTACTCTGTTATTTTTTTATATTATTATGCTTTTAAGAATACATCTTATTCATCAAGACAGTGATTATATAACTAGAACAAATTTGTAGAACTCTAAATTTTTTATTCAATCTAAGATAATGTCGTTGACACGTCACACCATCAGACAATAATTATAAAAAAGTAACATTATATAAATATGGGGATAATATTGTATGAATTTGGGTGAAAATATGCGAAAATGCCAGTACTTTACTTTATTTTAGCTTCACGTCATATCTCTTGCGGGGTAGCCAGACACGACGGAGCGCCAAACGCTACGGTCCCTGCATACCTCTTTCGCCTCGGCCACAGACATCAACCTCTTCATGCATGCCCTCCGGGGGGTCTTCATGCTTTTTACGTGATCTTCCTCCAGTATCTTAGATACCGTGTTTTCGAAGGTAGCTCGAGGCCTCCCCCTGTCTCTCTTACCGCTCACTTTTCCTGTATAAATCTTTTTAACCATTCTTTCCAACACTCATTCATTCGACGTGCCCAAACCACCTGAGCACGTTCTTCTTCATTTTCACTGTAACATCTTCGCTAGTACCTGCCATTCTGTGGATTTCTTCATTGAGGATTCGGTCAGCTAGACTGACTCCGTATATTCTGCGAAGAGATTACATCTCCACAGCATTCATCTTTCTTAATTTTTTCTACTGTGTTACCCACGTTTGGCTGCCGTATAACAGCGTCGGTAGCAAAACCGCATTGTGTACAGCCAAACGTGCAGCTATGCTGACGTTTCGCCGTCTCAACAATGCAGCCAGAGTACCGTTGACTCTGTTACCGGCAGCAATACGCCTTTCCACATCCATTTCGTATCTTCCGTCTCTGCTAAACATACTTCCCAAATATACCGCTTCATTCACTTGTTCTATTATTTTATCATTCTCGTTGATCTTACATTCTGTACTTTCTTCATTTCTTTCAAATATCTGAACCTTCGTCTTATCTGCATTCAGGTTTAGACCATAATTTTCACACCCATCTTTCAGAATAGTGACCAATGCCTGCAAATCACATTCTGATGATGCAATGAGCACTGCATCATCTGAAAATAGTAAGCAATTGACCTTAAGGTCACCTACTTTCACTCCGATGTCACTGTCTTTCACGCCTTGGAGACAACTATCCAAATATAAATTGAACACCCAAGCTGACATAGCGCAACCTTGCTTAACACCCGATTGGATGTCAAACCAGGGCGACTACTACTCCTACTCGCACACAGGCTGAGTGATCTCTGTGAAAGAGTGAAAGAGACTTTATAGCCTGTAGCAAGGGTCCTCTTACATTGTATCGGGGCAGTATCTCCCATAATTTCTTCCTCACCCTGTCAAACGCCTTTTCCAAATCCACAAAAGCACAGAAAACCTTTTGGTTTAGGGCCAAAAACTTTTCCGTGATTATGCGGAGGGCAAAGATCTGATCTATACACCCTTTTCCAGGTCTAAAACCTCCTTGGGCCTCTCACAATAGCCTTTCAGATCTCTCTTGCATTCTTCTCGCTAATATTTTTGTATAAACTTTACCACCCAAGCTAATCAAACTGATAGCCTTATAGCTTGCACAGTCTATCTGTGAACCTTTGCCTTTTTAACCTTCCTCTGCTATCTTTATTCATTAATTTTAATATTCTTTTGGGTAAATAGCAGATGTATCTTTTAAAATAGTGAAACTTTGAAGGACCCTCAACTTCGAATGTAAGATAATGTCATTGAACTATCACACTGCCTGATATATTTATAAAAATATAAGATTATATTTAGAATAAATGTGGGAATAATATGATATAGTTGTGGAATTGTCAATACAAAAAACAGACATAGTGTTCTAAAATCAAATGAAATTTATGACCACAATGACAAAATCCATGAAAGCGCATTATTGTTTTAACAAAAAATACATTAACAACATTTTTTTTAAACAAAAAAAATAACATTTACAATAAATAAAAAAACATCTTCAAACACGGTATCATATTTGTAAATTAATATATCTAATAAGTTTAATATTTAATTTATTTTCGTAAAGTTCTAAATTATACAATGATGCCAAATTAACGGTTGCAGATGAGACTTTAATTTAATTTGCAAGTTATTCAACTCTTTATTCAATTAAACTCAAAGCGACAGAACATACGAGTATATTTAACAATATCTATTTAAGTACAATAAAGTATTTCAACATTATTAATTATTAAAACCCAATTTGACATAGTTACAAAATATGAATTGATCGTTAAAGTACAATGTAATTCTTATTCCTTGTTCGTCAATTCATTCATTGTTATTCAATTTATTCATTACTAAACCTCAGAGCTAATAAATATTCATCCTGGTTTGAGAAGTTACGTTCATTGATTGAAAGAGTTACGTGGTTACTATATTAGAACCTTGTTTTTAAAAAGATATTGAAGATAAACCTTCACAATGCGTACATTCAGTTAATGAAAATTAGTAAATATTTGATATTTAATGAAACTAAAGTAATTAGCGTAATTAATAAATTGAAATTCTCCTCGCAATCTTTTATTATCAGAAAATTATTATGCCACGAAAGAGAGTAAAAAAAGTTTACACGAAAATTCAAAGCTCATTATCGTTTAGTTTTTATTACTTTGGTCATTTAACTCCTAAACATGTACTTACTATAAATAATATAATATTGTCTTTCTTTAATAAGTAATCCCAAAACTAAGAACGAACTAAAAGAAGATAACAACAATTTTGTCTCGTAACTGCAATCTAAAATAAAGTTACTCTAACTAGGGTAGGTACTAAAGCAGGGTTCATTAAACAGTCTCATTCTATTTGCAGTAAGGAAACCCAAACGACGCAGACTGACCGCGCTCCAGATACGGCTTCAGAGCACGTAAATAAGAGATCTTATCTCATCTGGACTTGTGTGAAATAGTATCGGAACCGTGGTTTCTTATTTCACTGATTCTTAGTTTTTGCTTTTTGTATATGTCAAATTTTATATTTTAAGTTACTTTTTATAAGGATATATTAAGAAAATGGCAGAAAAAAAAAATGAACGTTAATAATAAATTAGAGGTAAACGAGAGAGCAACAGACGGATCTACACAACTTGCATTGAATACTAGCGCTTACTCACATATAAACTTAAACATAATGTTAAGTAATTAGTGAAACATTCTCTAACAGTAGTAGAAAAATATGTTAAGTATATTTATTCACTTGAAGTAGCGTAAAATGATTTAAGTTCGTTTTTTGTTAATTCTTTAAGGATGTAACCACATTAGGAAACACAGATTAGGAAGATCGTTGGCTGTCTTTATTGTCTTCACTTTAAATTGATATTTTTGTGTAAGCTCCGGAACCTACAGGCTTTATATTCATATCAAACCTTTATATCCAATCGTAACACATTTCACGTCCCTCTTCACTTTGAAAGTTAAATAAAACGAATAAAGTTGTTCAAGAAGGAAGTTAACTTTCAAGTGACTTTTGTTAGAATGGTTTGCATTCTTGACTTGACTTATATTGTAAATAAATAATGATAATTACTTAATTTTGGAACAGTTTTACTTTGCAATGTACACAGAAATGTAATAAATAAGAAATACATGCGAGTGAGGAATACTTCCACTTTGCAGATGACTTAGAGGAAGTTTGTTAATAATTATTATTCATAATAGACATAAATTATGTTACTATTATTTATCAAATTTTGATTATTATTATACAACCTTTAAAGTCTATAATAATTTTGTACTCCAGTTATAGTTCAGCGACAGAAGGACAAGAATATAATAGGGAACATTTAAAATACATGTACATAGATTAAACACTTACATTGAAATGAGGTGTTTATATAAGTCTATTATTATTACTGTACACTAGAATATACTAAAACATAGAAAATAACACTGAGTTTAAGATTGCCATATTAGATTTCTAGCCAGTCTCGAGCATTGTTCAGAACCTTTTAGGGGACCGTTCATAAACTAAGGCCTTTTGGAGGCTAATTTGACCCTTTTCTCCCATCGTTAGATTTCATAAGATTACAATGACTCCCTTTCTCCCCCCTCAATAAGAAATTTTCGTATGAAATATTAATGTACAATATACATATTTATCTAAATATTAACAAACATGTAGAAGTTATTCTCAATTAATAAAGAATTGTTACCTTCCTACTAAACATACTTATTAACTTACTGAAGTATTATTAATTGCATTAACTTATAACAGTCATGTTAAGAATCGGTTTAGTATTCTAAGGTATTTAAAAATAGACAATAAGTAATAAAATTTTCAATTTAACATTTTTCGTAACATCAGATTCTCTACCCCCATGGCCTTTTGTAAGAATTGATAGTAATTAGTAGACATCCCTCCTCCCCTAGACGCCTTACGTAACTTACGTACGACCCATAGTGCATTTTTTTATATAATCTGTTCTGAAGAAGAACTCAACTACCGAGTTCCGTCACAAATGTGTAATTAAAATGTTACAATAAAATACGACACCATTTTACGATACGCCGTTCTAGAAAAGGTTATCAAATTACTTCTAGTATCTCAATATCCATAACTATGTAAGTCCTAGAAACCTTTGCTAAAATCGTTAAAGAACGTGCTAGCTGCAATTATATATATATAAGTCAACTCATAAGATAAATTCATATATATTTATCTTGGGAGTTGACAAAACCTACCGACAAAATGGAGTAGTAAAAAGGAAAATCAAGTATTTATTTCCTAAGCTCGATTTTGAATTTAAATAAATGTATTTCCAAAAGACAAATCATAATTTCCAAATATGATTTTCTTGGTAGTGAAAATACATAAGAAAATCACATTTTCTTACATTTATGCTTTTACTTAATGGAACCACAAGAACAAAGTATATTCTTCTTAACAATGTGATACGGCGCAGAGACTTAATGTAATAATTAATTATAGTTAAAGCAACTTAGTTAAAGTCAAAGTAAAACGTAAAGTCGGTATTCATTGTACTTATGAATATGCAAAGTTCAGTTGCAGTTCTAATAAATGTCCGCGTTCTTTTAAATATTTCATTCATTAATTATATTAGTACATACATGTGTATGTATGGCGTTACATTTTAAGTGAAAATGTTTATACATACTATTTAAAATTTGTTAAAATTTAAAATATCTTGTTAAAATTTAAGGTATATAATGGTTTGTTTGATACATGAAAATATTTGAAGTCTTCACATCTTCTTTACCTGGAATGTCTAAAACTTTGGTTTTATTTTATATACAATGAAGACTAATAAAATGTTTTAAACGTTCACTCAAAATTCTTAACCTTATTATGCACCTTTATTATAAAAGAGATATTTCAACTATGACGTGCTTTAAGATTTGAAACAAAATTAAAATGTTATAATATAAAATACGTGCAGAAATACTCAAAGTAAAAGTTCTATCAATACACGATTTAATTTTAGATATCTAAAGTCTCTTTCTAATGCGATCAATGCGCTTACATTACTTCATAATCGTTGAAATATTATCAGTGATTTTTCTTTGTTACCTTTTTATTTTTTAAGAAGGTACAATGGGGAGGGCTTAGGTGAGTGACGTAACAAGGGGCTCTTTGAGATTGAATTTCTGGTCAAAGACAGGGGTAAATCGACGGAGGGTCGTTAAAGGGAGGTTTTATCGAATTATCTTATTGAATATATTCGAATGGTGAATGGAATATGGTTGTGCCTAATCTTTAATCACACAGAAAGATCTGGAGGATTTTGTTTTATTTATATTTATTTGCTTTTGTTGTTGATTCTTTATTTGTTTTGGGTTTATGTTTTGTAATGAGATATTAATGAATTCCATTAAATCTTGATTTTAATTAAAATAATGTATATACACACAAAGTTTAGTCTAGAAAAAAAAAGTTTAGTTAGTATTTATATAAAAAACATTAAGTATACTCTTTACTATTTCTTATCACGTTGTAACATTACTTTAATAACTTAACTTTTTGATCAATATGTAATATGAGACCAAGAGAATCCTTAAGAAACAAATTTAAAGAATTTAAAATGATGACTGTTTATAATCGATATATTTAGGAAAATTTAATTAACGTTCTAAAAAATATTTTTAAGTTAAAAAAAATTGTGATTTTCATAAAATTTATACAAGAAATAAAAATAAACTCGCTATGCCCAACACTAGGCTCCATAAAATAGGTAAATCCTTTAAGGTTAATTGTATACGTTTTTATAATAAGCTCCCAAATGAAGCCTTAAGTTTATCATTAAATAAATTTAAATTGTATATAAAAATTAATTTGATAAAAAAATCTACTATAGTGTACAGGATTACATCAACGAGGGTATGGCCTGGGAATAAATTGTATTGAATTGCGAATAACTAGTAATCTCCGCAATTTGTTTTTTGTTGTAGATTAATTTCGTTTTATCTATCTGTTGCATCACACCGATTCCTTAGAAGTCATTACTTGCGGTAGCGTCGGGAGTCGGGTTGCGCTCCTCTCTTAAATATGGCGAAGGGGGTGCTGCTTGCGGTGACTGGTTGTGTAGCGGGACGATTTTTTTTTTTTCATTTTCGTTGCCTGAAATCTTTAGGCTTCACTTCCGATTTATTGCGACGGTTCTAGTTGTTCCAAAATAGCTTTTAGATTGACGTTTGTGAAACAGTGATCACAATATAAAAAATATATATCCGGCTGAGTTTGTTGTGTGGTTCTTCTCAGACCAGGACGCGTTTGGAACCCCCATAGCTTTAAAATTAAGTTGGAAAGTGCTTTTACAGAAGGGCTTATTACGATAAATCTGGTATCGAAATAAGCCCTCCTGACACTTCCATTTTGAAGTACACATGTGATCACTGATAATGATTCAAAGTGGAAAAGATATAAATAAATAAATAATGTTTGAGGAACACTTGAATCAAGCAAAGGCGTATTCATAATTTATACTAATTGAGGTCTAGTTCTAGGTGTCAGAATTATTTTGTCTTGGGACTCATTCGATAGAACGTGTCTGGTCACTCTCTGGGTATCTTAGCAACAAAGGAGCCAAATCTGCACCTTTTGTGAAATGTACTTTGGCATTGCGAGCTCCTTTTAGGAATAAATACATATGTTTAGGTATGTTAGAGTATGTGTATTTTGTCTGTTTATACCTGATTATCTTTTGGATTAAAGGGTGTGGATGTTAGATTATTTCAAATATAGATTATAAGTGTATGATTCTCACAAGGTATGATTATGTTTATGGTATATATCGCTTTATGGTATGGTAGTTAATATTATGAATATTGCCTTACCACAGTTTTGAAGTTGAAGTTGGCTAATTTTCAAAAACTTGTGCAGGTGTACAATTTCCTGCGAAGTTACCATTACAATGGTAATCATGTCAATTTTTTTTTTAATTACAATGAAAGGCATGGACAAATGGATATTAATTTATAACATAAAAAAAGCGGGCAATGTAATTATAATTTCCATAGTTATACTTATTTTAAATATTTATTACTTCGTATTGTGTTATTTTTTTAAATCACTAGTAGTAGTTAAATATTTACGATATATTTCAATCTATATAAAGTTATAAAGAGTACTGATTTTAACAGAATTGGGAATATTAAAAAAAAGCACTCTTTAGACGTAGGACTTTTAAAATAGTAGCCAGAAATTAGTTAACATTAAACAATCTTTGTATGAACTTTACTATATTTATTAATGTAAAAGATAATAAAATCAGAATTATGTTAATTAATGGACGAATACAAAGTAAAGAGAGCACGACTACTAAAGTAATCGCGCTATTTCATTATATTTTAATCATTTATTTTTATACCAGTAATAATATTTTGTTCGAACTATGAATTTATGTCATAGATTTGGTTATAAATTATGAAAACTGTTCAAAAGATCTAATTATAATGTATATTCACTGTTTTGTTATATAAATCTGTAACAATTCTAAAAAGTTTACAATATTTAATACTTAAATACTAATATTAATACGCCAGGCATGAGAAAAAGAAAGTGAAAGCTTCACGTACAATGTAAGCTGAATACAAAAACAATTGTCAGACCTATACTCTGGTGAAATGTTTTTAGTAACGATTTACCCATAACGATATATATAGTTAGAAATAGTTAGGTATTGAGAGTAACCGTCCCACATAAGCAACCTGGTTGATCTACCCACTGGGTCTATCGGTATCCGAATTTCATTTTATAAATTCATCATTCTTTTCTATGCAATACTCTTACAAAATCATATTGATTTTTAGATAAAGCATAGACGTGGACATAACCAAAATTTAAAATTAAAAAGTAGCAATTTGAAGTCCATTTGAAATTGAAAATATAAAATCTAAAGATTATACACTCTGTAAACGCACGCTTTACATTTATTTGCAAGAAGAACAGATTGTTGATGATAGAATTGCTATGCACTGCTGAAGTCGTCATCTGCAGAGCAAAGCAGAGTTTGCCTCCATGAAATTGCGAGTAATCAATAGAGCGAGGCAATATATCAAGCCTGGCCAAAGACTTGTGCTCTATAAAGCGCAAGTCCGGAGACACATGGAGTACTGGTCGCATCATCCCAATATTAAATTATACCTTTTGCCCGCTTACAGTGGAGGGCTGCTTGGATTGTCCGGACCGGGACCAACAATCCAAGAGGCTGCACTCTCTGGTATTGCATAGAGACGTGACTTCTTTGTACGTGGTCTATAGCATTTACAACGGGGAGTGTTCCTAAGAACTATTTGATCTGATGCCTGCTTCAAATTTCATCACCGCACATCACGTCATCCCCTACATTACCATCCATACCACCTGGATGCGAGGCGATCTTCTACTGTGCGTTATCGAAGACTTTTCTTCCACATACAACAAAAATTGCAACAAAAATTGCATAAAAAAATTAAAGTATGCAAAGCATGCAATATTTAAATATTACGTTTATTTCTTTCACTTGGAATATTATTTGTGACCAAAAATTGCATGATAATGAAAAAAGCAATATTTTATGTTAAGACAAACAATTGATTTTAATGGGATTTTTAAAAAGAGCAAATCAAATCAAAACAAAAATCTTTATTGAAAATAAGTTTCATACAAAACATTTTTTCATTGTCAAAGCTACCACCAGCTCGGAAAAATAAGTCCCACAGACCTGAGAAGAGCTGGCGACAGAAACTCTGCTTGATTGTCATGATTATTTTTTTTTAACTAGTACTTAAATTCTAAATTACATAAATACATTACAATACTAAGTAAATAATCTTGAAGTAGCCTGGCAGCGATCGCTTCATACCCACGGTGCATTATCCTCTAAGTATTCAGATACATTGTAGTACCCTTTTGCACACAAACGTTCCTTAGTTATTCTCTTAAATTTGTTAAATGGTAATACTTGAACGTTTGCTGGGATTTTATTGTAAAACTGTATACATTGCCCCATGAAAGATTAACTCACTTTTTAAGTCAAGTAACAGGTAGCGCGAGCTTGTGTTTGTTCCTGTTATTTATAGTGTGTATATCACTGTGCTTAATAAAGTTATCGGTATTTTTATGTACATATTTAAGATTTTCAAAAATATACTGACTGGCGACTGTAAGTAAATTATTTGCTTAAACTTATCTCTTAAAGAATTTCTAGGGCCCAGGTTGTAAATTGCACGGACAGATCTTTTTTGTAAAACGAAAATGGTATTTATATCGGTAGCACTACCCCACAGTAGGATACCATAAGACATTATACTATGAAAATAACTATAATACACTGACTTAGCAGTAGTCTCGTCAGTTAGGGATCTAATTTTTTTAACAGCGTACGCGGCAGAGCTAAGTTTACTAGCCAATCCAGCTATATGAGGGTCCCATTGTAGCTTAGCATCAACAGTGATTCCTAGAAAAACTGTGGATTCCACCACTTCCATCGCTTCCTCATTTAAAAGTGCAAGTGCAGTGCTTTATATTAAATGTATATCTGATAAAAAATTCAAAATTTGTGCCCTCTTAAAGAAAGACTATTAATATAATCATACCTACTCCTAATGTGTTTCTGATCCAACTTTGTAGTTTAATTGTGTTTGCATTTTCTTATTTATTTATTCACTGACACTTAGACTGAAAAATATATATTGATGTAGGCAATTTTAAATGTTAAATTTATTTTCTAATAAATTTACAACCAAATCTAAAAATAATAAACATTTGATGTTTGAAACATTGAAAGTAGATTCAAAAACACTTCAAAATGTCTTGCTTTGTTTTGTTTTTACAATTTTTTTTTTATCATTCTTTTCTCATTCTATATTTCTAAGACTGATCATAAAATGCGTTGAGTTTATATTAACTATGTTAAAAATCGGATGCACTAAGTAAAGAATCTTAAAATTCGGTCGATTTTACTATGATACTGTTTTGGTAGTTCTTCTTAATATGTATTTTTCAAATAATTTACAGCTTTATTTACACAATTTAGATTTTTATGAATATAAAGCTTTGTTAGTTTCCGAAAGAATATAATGTACAACTCCAAAATTGTTTTTGGGATATCCATCAGTTTAGACTTATATTAGGCAATATTTCACTCTAGACTGTTATTCGGTTCCGAAACTATTTTTTCGTTTAGTAAGCTGACTTTTACTATGCGTGTTCACCACGATATGTTAGTTTTCAATTGATTTTGTATTATTTTATTAGCTTGTTACGTTTTTTTAATAGGTTTTATCTTATTAATTTATTTCAATTAAAGACTATAAAATTAAAGTAGTCAAAATTGAGCTTTTATAAAAACATGATATAAGCATTTCTGCTTTAATTTTGCCATTTAAGGCTGAATGTATTTTTTGACATACATATTAATAATACGAGTCGGTATTGACACTCGAGTCATATATGCTTTTATGTGTTCTAACAAGTAATTTATATAAAAGATTTTTAAGGATACTACATGAATTTATGCATATTAAAATAACAAAAACTAAAACTAATATGTAACTAACAACTTTGAAATTTTAAAAGGAGTCCGAGAAATATCCTTTTATTTCCAACAAACAGTAATAGTTATAAGATATTTTAAATATTACTACTGAGACTTAACAAATATTTTCAAAAATCTTGGTTACTCAATTTCCTTCTTATGCAAAAGTAAGTGCAAAATAAAAGACGTAATAATAAATAAATTAAGTGATATCAGTAAAATGTAATATAAATGACAAAAAGGTTGGCGCTGTCTTATAGTTATTTTAATGTCTTTTGCTTCATAAAATACATAACATAGAAACTTACACAAGTTTCGTAACGTCGTAAAAAGTTATGAAATCCAATCTAAACCTAGTCAGTTGATACCCAATATCTATCTCTAGGAGCAGCTATCTAACCAAGTTGTCATAATTGGTACCTTGTTAGTTTAATAACAACAGTTTAAGGTAACTATTTCTTTGCCTTTTTTACATCTTAACGAATAGAGTGACTAGACAAACGTACCCGGCAATATATTTTAATGTTTTGATAAAAGTATCCTATGTCTTGTCTTGGATATCAAAATACCTAATTTCATCAAAATCCGTTTGGTTATTTAGGAGTGAAGGTATAATAGATAGATATATCTATTGTCACATAATACATAATTACTTAAAATATATGGCAAAACCAAAAGCACTACAAATAAAACTTAATTATGAACTTAAGAATACATCCTTTTTGTGAACAAAGAACTGCCAGCCACAAGTCTTATTTTATTATAAGTTTATCCGTTGTATATTTCGAGGCAAATCAAATGCAGCGAATATGACATTATTTTTGCCCTTAATACTAATGACTTTGTTGCTGATACATAATTACATTCGGTAACTTGTTTTTACATAGGACTCAGCTTTATTATATAGAGGATTACGAGAAATTATTTTTTTTATCTCTTTACTAAACCATGGATTGTTATTACATATATTTGAAATTGTATCGTTTGTTCATGTTGAACCATTACAATGAAGAAAAAAACTTCTTCAATATGAATCCGCGGTATTTGTCGATCGATTTCGATAAATATTCTTTATTTTTCGGTGAAGTTTTAAAATACAGATTCTTATACGTAGTAAAATCTCAATTAGCTTTCATTATTATAATACCTTACAAACTATAAATTCGCAGTAAAATACGAAAGCGTGATTAGATTTCTGAACTGAAAGTGAATATTTCTGAAGATAATGTGAAGTATATACTGAGACAATTGCCGCAGAGATCCAACTGATTATCTGATGGCTGCTATTGTGCGGAAACAGTGAAGTAGTCTTCCTTTGTCTTTGCAAAAATATAGTATTCAAGTTAATTTACTATTAATTAGAGACGCTGTAAACTTTGGAAATTCTGTTTTAATATTAAATTACATACACTTTTTATTCTAAAGATAAAAAAACCATTCAAATCTGTTGTTTATTGAAATAAAATTGTATTAAATTTTATTTTCATTCAAAGTTAAGAAGGGTTTCAATTTAATACTTTGTCCTATTCCCTTTTAAATCATAACGACGGTTTATTTTTATTACTTACCCTACCAATATAGTATATTATAATAAAAAGAGTGTTTCTCTATTGGTATATTTATTTATTCAGAAAACAAAGTATGAACGACAAAAATTTCACATTCCTTTATCGACGTTGCTAAAACTGTATAAGCTTTTAACCACGTGATTGTTTTCGCCGCTTCGAAGTTATTTCAACATTTATAAAACCAAATAATATTTAGTGAAGGCGGGTTAAAAGTGAATATATATTATAAATATGAAATACATGTATTAATTCATAAATTTATTTTAATTAACAACATTAGTTTTTTGGTTTGACTTCGAATAACGAAACAATGTTATTAACTATGCAGTATATATTTTTCAGATAGCTTAATATGTAAATAGCATTAAATCCCGACCACAATCTATTTTGTATAATATATAATATCTTAAGATATTAAATATATTAATATCTCCAACAACAGTAATTGAAAAATCCGGTATTATATCACCAACGTTTCTTTGCAGTTCTCTTGAAAAATACTTAATATATTCTTCTTGGTATTTCTGTTTGTTTTATCAGTTATAATGCTTTAACATTTCCTAACGTAACATTCACGTACATATTGTTTTCATATAACATAAAATGTAGGTAAGTAATGTTCCGTTTCATATTATGTTATCAATAATATATAGTAATGCAAATACATTATTATTTGTATTACATTTATCATAGTTTATTTTTTAAATATACTTCTCATCCGTGCTTCATAAATACATTACATAATTTACCACTCATTAAAATCATCTCAATATGATATCATTATCATTGTAAGATAATTTAATAATATAGCATAATTTATATAACAGAAGAACATTATCAGTTTGAAGTAACACAATATGAAATATATCAAAGTCATTAACAATTAAATATCACCAAAGAGATAAAGGGTCAAATTAAATACTCCAGTACTTGGCACTTGGCTCTGATCAATTCCCCTAAGTCACCTGCAATGTGAAAGTATGCCTCACTCGTGTATGTATTGCTTATTTATTCCAATTCTGAGTATATAACAAAGTAAAACTTTACGAAAGAGTAGATAAAAATTAAATAATAGTATTTACTTGTAATGTATGTCATAACATATTAAGTATTTATATTCTAACAAAAGTCACTTGAAAATACACTTTATTTACTTTATTCAACTTTCAATGTGAAGAGGGACGTGAAATGTTTTACAACTCGATATAACTTTAAGAGAAAGTTCGTAGTCATTTGGTAGTCAGTATTCTCGCTACCTCATTCGCTTAAGCCATAGGTATTGCTTATCTATAACCTTGGTGTATAGGAATAACATTTTTAGATAAGTTGTGAATAACTATAAAATTTTAATTTGTACAATATACTATTTACAACAATGTATCATTATTGTTATAGCATTCAAACAATAGTTATTATTATTAAAAAAATATGCGCAAACATAACATCGCATTAGAACGTTATCGACGTCATAATAGATCAATGTGGGTTACAGAAGATCGTCACATGTCTTTAGTACATTTCTACTATCTGTTCCAAATATATTTCTTTTTTTAAAATAGATTTTCTAATAACAATATTTACTGAAATTTATCCAGTAAATGTTAAAGATCTGTCTAAGGCAGCGAAGATCTGCATACAATGTATGATTTTTCATAAAGCGAGTATATATGGCTAGTAAATGTAATGAACAATAATTCTAAACAAGTTAATGTTGGTAATAATAAAAAATAGTACCTACTCAAGAAGTTTACAAACTACCAAAGAAATATCGCTCTTAAAATTATCAAAGCACATAATCTAAATAATGCATTTACACTCGTCGACTTGACCCCTGCACTTCAGAATTTGGGAAGGCGCTCGGCTATATTGAGCGATAAGAGGGATGCTGAGAGCCTAGTAGCTTAAGGATAGACTCAATAGACATAGATAGACAGCGATGAAAGATGAATAATATATACTTGATATGTATGTTTAAAAATTACTTATATAATTAATAGTTTTACATTAAAATAAATATTACGTTACAATGCCTCTTGAATTGATTAGTTAAAGTATTGAAAAGATCCTTTATATATAAGTTACCACAAACCTAGCTATATTTTATTTGTTTATTGTCCTATTTCAAATTTACGAATTGAATCTATTTACTAGCTTCTATAGCAATAATGTCAAATTATTGCTATAGAATATATATGCAAGAATATAAATATATTGTCCAGATTTTAAAAGAATCCTAATTAAATATGCTTGTCTTACAGCACACTAGTGACGCAGACAACATATTCTTTTTCATAATCGTACCGTCCGTACTATTACAACTATAAAGATATATTTTTTAGTTGCTACTCTTATAACAGCATTTTTTTAACTTCTAGAATTCTCTGTGTACTGAACTATGCAAGGCTTAACGTGCTTAATTACACAATGTTAACAGTGAAACTAAGAATGAACTTCGTGCTCCACTTGGGCGAGTGAGTCAATTTGGTTTTCAAGTATTTCTGTCTTAATCTTTAATAGTAATGAAAAATTATAAAATATACATAGAAAATACATTGTATCGTAAAATAAATTGACCTATTTAACTTAAAACTCTAGAAGAATTTCAATGGAATTAATAATAATTGCGAGAATAAAAAAAAACTTGTTTCAATTTTTTTTCAACATATTACTCTCAATATTACTTTAAGTTAAATTAACATGAATTTGCATATATAAAATAGATGTTATAATATTCAATGGTATTAACAGGAAGCACCAAATATCTGTAGATATATCTTACTTTAAGAGTGCTTCCTACACTTTCTAATAATTCAATATTTATGTTCAGTTAGCATGAGCTTGTTGTTGGTTATGTGGGTAGAGGTTCCGATGTATAACACTTTTTTAGACCCTATGATGTATTTTCTTTTATTGCATGCTATGTGTTTATTCTTCTAAATTATAAAACTAAGTCGTTTAATTACATAAACAGCAAAGAGAATATATTTTAAATAACAGATAAATTGTAATATATTTTATTTAATAAATAATAACATCTGCAATTATAAAAATATGTTAATTGTAAATTTCGTCGTCCAATAGGTCCTTAGTTTTACTTATACCGTAAAGAAGACAAGAATATTTTGTTTAGATAAAGTATACTTGTCTTCGTTATAGTATAGGAAACATATTATTTTTACTAAAATAAATGTAAAATTATTATGTAAAATGTTATATAATAAAAAGAATAAAACTTAAACACATATACGTTTTTACTAACAGATAATCTCTTTACTTCCTCGGAAAATTCAAATTTATGTTAAACCGTAACGTGCTTATTTTACGCCACTTTTGACTGTGAAAAAGAATATTCATTTTAACTTTAGTTATTCAGAACTAAAATAAAACCTATCTTACGTATTTAAATAAAAAATATGATCACCTTACTTTATGTTTATTGTTTTAAAGCACATACTTTTAGAATAGTTGAGACATTTTTACACGCTACTAATTTAACAAAATGCTGATTTAACAACTCTTTATTAATCTTGAACGCATTGGTATTTTACAACGAATCAATGAAATAGAAGTACACAATTTCGAGGCCACTTCACACAAGTCCAGATGAGATAAGATCTCTTATTGATGTGCTCTGAAGCCGTATCTGGAGCGCGGTCAGTCTGCGTCGTTTCGGTTTCCTTACTGCAAATAGAATAAGACTGTTTAATGAACCCTGCTTTAGTACCCACCCTAGTTAGAGTAACTTTATTTTAGATTGAAGTTACAAACCGAAATGGTCGTTCTTCCAATTCGTTTTTAGTTTTGGGAATAGTTATCAAAGACAGATAATATAATATTATTTTTAGTAAGTATATGTTTAAGAGTTAAATGAACCAAAATAATAAAAATAAATGATAATGAGCGTTGAATTATCGTGTAAATTTTCTATATTTTCTTTCGTGACATAATAACTCTCTAACAATAAAACAATGCCAGGAGAATTTCAATTTATTGATTTCGCTAATTACTTTAGTTTTAGTAAATATGAACTAGTTACTTATTTTAATTCCGTTTAATGTTTTCCGTTAATTGAATGTATGCATTGTGAAGGTTTATCTTTGATATCTTTTTAAAAACGAAGTTCTAATATAGTAACCACGTAACTCTTTCAATCAATGAAGGTAACTCCTCAAACCAGGATGAATATTTATTAGCTCTGAGGTTCAGTAATGAAGAAATTGAATAACAATGAATGAATTATCTAACAAAGAATAAATAAACGAACAAGGAATTAGCATTACATTGTAATTTAATGATCAATTCATATTATATAACTACGTCAAATTGGGTTTTAATAATTATTAATGTTGATATAATTTATTGTTGTTACATAAATATTGTTAAATGTATATTATTATTATTATTATCGATTTATAGACGAGCAGCTATCAACTGATGTGTCTATGTCAATTGTGTTGATTAATTGAGATATCACATTTGCAAAAGTGATAGCTTTTCCGATTTCAACCACTCGTCGACTCGATTTTTAAAAGCATTAATTGAAGTGGCCAAAACAATTTCTTTTGGCAGTTTTTTCAAATTTGAAACTACTCTGTTACTTAAGAAATTAAATGCAGCTTGTTTATTTGTCGGTGTTCTATTTAGTTTCATTTGGTGACCTCTATATTCTCTCTCGTTACTCTTATGGCTATAGATGTTTTGTATATCCGGTAGATCATAATGATGGTTGCGGATTTTGTATGTTTCGATTAGATCCCCACGTAGGCGCCTCTCTTCAAGGGTTGTGAGGCTTAAAATTAGTAGTCTCTCGTGGTACGACTTATGACGTAGAACCTGTGGCATCTTAGTGGCTGTTCTTTGTACATTTAAAATGTACTCGTATGTTCTGTCGTTGTTGAGTTGAATAACTTGCAAATTAAATTATAATCTCATCTGCAACCGTTAATTTGGGCATGATTGTAATAACATAGAACTTTACGCAAATAAATTAAATTTTAAACTAATTATTCTGTTTTCAAAAATATTAATTTACAAATATGATACCTTGTTTTAAGATTTTTTTTATTTATTGTAAGTGTTATTTTTTTGTTTAAAAAATGCTTTTAACGTATTTTTTGTTAAAACAATAATGCACTTTCATGGATTTTATCATTGTGGTCATAAATTTCATTTCATTTGATTTTAGAACACTATGTCTGTTTTTTGTATTGACAATTCCACAACTATATCATATTATTCCCACATTTATTCTAAATATAATCTTATATTTTTATAAATATACCAGAGAGTGTGATAGTTCAATGACATTATCTTACATTCGAAGTTGGGGGTCCTTCAATGTTTCACTATTTTAAAATATACATCTGCTATTTGCCCAAAAGCATATTAAAATTAATAAAAAAAAATAGTAGAGGAAGGTTAAAAAATTGCAATAAATATCGAATATCGTTTACTGCCGGGTGTAGGCTGTAGTTAGAAAAACGATGGAGAGCGTCATCTGACGAGCACGACCTGACTCATAGTGCCATTTTATGATTATGATTGAGCCATTATATTTTAAATATATTTTAAATAATATTTTAAATAAGCTAAAGAAATACTATGTATCTTAATGTGGATATAAACTTTCCATTAAACATTATTACTTAATTAATTATTATTATTAAGTACATTTTGTACACACGTAATTTAAATATATAAAAAACTAAGTTGTAGTTGTAATAAGTTGTACTGAGAGTTGAGTATTATCAGTCATTTACAAGTCATAAGCAAGATATTAAACGACGAAAAATATTTAATGTTAAATTACTGATAATGTCTTCTTTTACAAGTGTTGTAAAAAAAATATATTCCTTTATAAATTTATTAAATATTATATATATATAGTGATAATTACAGCTTAAAAGAAAACAAAAATAATTAATAAATATAATATTATATTATTATTAATGTAATATTAGACGACCTTTAGCTCATGTAGGCATATAAACCAAATATGAACAACATTTTAAATTACATTTCAAATAGAGAATGTAATATCTAAAGAATACGTACTCTGCAAACGCGGGCAAGTACAAATACGAGGACAATGTTTGCTATTAAATATGTATGATGGAAAAATAAAGTCTATTGAAATAAGAGGGCATTAATATTTTCTCTATAAATGAAGATAACAGCAGCGACTGCAATAATATTTATCATTTACTATACATTGTTCACTTGTTTTCTGTTAACAAATTGAAAATTGTGAATTGTTTCAAATCAGGAAACGTAAAATAAAACTATGGTATAAATATCTTCACATAGCTCGTATCGTTACAAAATTTATTTCATTGCAAACAGATGATGGAATTTCTTACGTATTATAAGAAAAGTAATTATTTACTAAGAACCTAAACTGTAACAAAAAATTTTGGTATTAAATTATTGTCCGATATTAATAATCTATATCACAAAACTAGATAAACAAAAGATAGGTACGAATATGATAAAACTTTGCTTATAAAATCGTGCAAATGAGGAAGACACCAGATGAAAGTATTTACAACAGATAGTTTTAAAACAAAACTACACAATTTATATTTGAAAGATCACAATGACTTCATCAGCTTGTACTTAACTATTTCCATCTCAAAAGAACTTGGTGACCCGCAAGCTCGTTTGCCCTCCTCTAACATAAAAAAATAATAATAATAATAACAACGGCATAAGAGACAGCTGAGGCTACACAGACTAGTAAAATCATTATACAAAACGTAATGAGACCGATAAAACATTTTGTTAACTATAGAATAAGCGGTTTGTAATTTCACGGGTTAGGTGGTAAAAGACATCATATTTCCTGACGTCAACGACATAAGAATTTATTATAATCACTTCTAGATAACAAAAGTGACCGTTTATAAAAATAACAATAAGCTTGAACAATACTATTTAAATAACAAGTTAAAATTCAAATAAAAATATATAACATATTGTTATGTGTGGAAGTAAAGAATACATTATATGAAACATAAAAAAGATTTCATTTTATAGTTCCGTACTATCGCCGTAGTCGACACGTCATAAATACCAGACGTACCAATGGACCCTTAACATCTACTGGACTCAAGTTTCTGTCTCAGTCGTGATCAATATGTTTGTTTGGTTCAGCTGAAAACATTCTCCAAGAATATTTTAGACGAAATACTACGTAACTTAATCCTCACTTACCAAAATACGGAGAAAAAGATGTTACAGATGAAGCAATAAGCGAGCGAGCAAATCCAAAGATAAGATCAGATAAGTACAAAATAAAAGAAAAATAGAATTAATTTCGCAATGATAACATGATGCGAATACTATTTTGATAATTATATAATAAAATACATAAATCAACATTACCGCCAAGTCAGTTTACATCTGTCAAAAAGTGGATTTGATTTGTGGGACTTATTAAAGAATTGCTTTTTTACTTAAATATCCATTGAAATCTTCAGAGATAAAAATGTGTATAAATATGATATTATATTTATGTATTTTTTATTAACCTGTAATATTTGTAAGCATTAATATATTTTATATTATTAGCAAACAAAGGAGTGTTATGAATATTATACAATGATCATTATGTATATTATGTATATGTGGTCAATATAAATACAGACAAAACTAATAATATTAAGACTATGAGATGGAAGTAATATTTAAAAAAAAAGCTATATACAATTATGCTGCTAATATGGTTACGAAACAAGATTCAACATTCTGGTTATATTTAATTATGTATGCTTTTTTTGAAGAAAAGTTGTTGAAAAATACAGATAAAATCAAACAAAGCAATGAAACCTAAAAGAAAGCTTATCCAAACAATAGTATTGGGAAAGTGTATGAAACGACATTTCACATTCAACAGAGATTTATTTAGAATTTTGAATGTAAAGTGAAATGTTTTATTCCAGTGTCATTTTGAAAGTACAATTTATTGTTATTGTAATATAAAGTGCACAAATCAGTATTCCATTCGCTGCATTAAAGAGTGTTGTTCAAATATCTTGTTTTAACCGAATAAGATACAATAATACAATTCTATTATTATGACTCTAATCATGTTTTTTTTACATCTTTTTTCATTCTCTAAATGTCTTTTTTATATCGTAAGAAATACATAATGCCAAATTATATAATTACTTGCTTACTGATAGATATAGTTTTTTAGGATATTTGTAGGTTATGTCCGGGATCGGAAACTCAGATGTCTAAAATTCGAGTCCGTGTTGATATTTTTTTTTTATATACTTACATAAAAAATAATTTTAAATAAACATAGCATAACTATGGACACTTTAGAATATTAATTTTTATTTAAAATTAATGTCCATACAAAAGTAAATATAACACTTCATTTTTCTCATTACAGACGTACTTTGAAATAATATCGTCGTCGAGATAATCGTCTTCTTTAATAATTGAATCAATATTCTAAAATGACAGTAGCTTTATGAGACATTGGTTTGTGATGTAAAAGCACAAACGGTTATAATATAACATAAGGAATAATAATAAACAAATTGGAAACACAATTTTACTTTTATTTAGATTATCTTGTTTAGCAATTAGAATGATATTCCTGTTAGCTCTCTATTATTACATTGGACCTTAAAATGCAGGATGTGTGTTTATACTCGTATTAACACCATTTTTAAAAGGACGCACGCACGCACTGAGGCAGATATATTTATATTTTAAAACTGTAATGTTTTTGTAGTTCTTTTTAATATAAGTTTTTCAATGACTCATAATATAATATTGACTGCAACATTACCTAACACTGTTCCCGTTACACTTAACACAATCCTTTTCTAGACTAAGGTAATGTTAACATACGTAAGATTCCTTCTTTTAGCTTTTGATGAAATTTCATTGTCTTTTAAAATGTTTTATTGGGGATACCCGTCAATTTAAACTTATATTTGGCTATATTTCACCCTAGACTGTTATTTGGATCCCAAAGCTGACTTCTGTTATTATTATAGACAAAATATTTCATACATTTCAATACGTACTATACATAGTACTGTAAACAATTAAAGAACTTATTTTAAGAAAAAGAAAAAACAACAAAAAACTAAATTTAGGTATATTTAGTTGTTTATTGTTATCATTGATTGATTTAAAATTTCCCTGTTTGATAATATTAAAAGAGTTTTTCCCCACACCAAGTGATTTAAAATATCTTCATTTCATAATGAATACTGGAGAGAAAAGAAAATACAGACGCCACACGTGAATCACAAATGAAAAATATTAGAAAGAAAAAAAACACTTTGACTTTAAATAAAACTGAATATGTATGGATTTGTAATGATTTAAAAATTACAGTAATGACTATTCATTTGAGTCGGGAGAAGAAGGAGAGAAGGAAGAAGAGGAGGAGGCCGCTGGCAGTAGTTAATATTTATAATATATAAACTAAAATTAACTAATATTGTACGTTATAAAATTAATATGCAAGACCAAAAGTGCTAGTCATGAAACTTAATTATGAACCCAAGAGTACATCCACTTTGTGTACAAAGCTGTCATAAACTTGTTTTCAGTATAACTTTATTAATTGTACATTTCGAGGCAAAATCAACTGCAGTCAGTATGACCTTAATTTTTTCATTAAAAACTTAGAAATGGTTTCCAATAAATACATTCAGTAACAAGTTTTTACATAAGCTTTTATCTTTTATTGTATAATATAAGGATTGTGAGAATTTAAACTGTTTGCATCCTTTTAATACACCATGGAATTTCACTGTGATACTCTAATTTTATATATGCCTTGGGAGGTAGCTGCATCTACCTAGTCACCGGCCACGTGCGTATGATACGATAAAATGTATTTCAAACAATTCTTTAGAAATAAATAAATATCTTAGTTATCAAATTAAATATTATCACAACAAATATAATATAATTATTCTGTTTTCATTAAAATCCCTGAGTACATATTTCTAATAAACATGGAACACTTTTTTAAAAAATAGTTATACCTGCTTACCTTGATTGTATTTTGACTGCCTTAGTTGTTAGCAATGTATTATTAACATTAAACTTATTTAATATAAATACTTTGTGTGCTATCACACTTTTTAATACTTTTCACCGAACATAAAATATGTTATATCGAGTGTGAATATTGATAACAGAAACACTTTTAACATAGTTACTGCAATTCATGTACACTCGGTACACATTGCACGTTCTGTGATATTGGAACGACGAACACCAGTATTTTTCCAAAATACTGGTATTCGTTGGGACCGAAATATGGGTTTGGTTAGTCTTATATTTTGTCTGTAGTAAGAGAGTAAATAAATTGGTGCTTTTTTATCGAAAATGCAATTATGAACAGCACGTTGATCAAATATCTGAAACAAGAGGGCAAAAGCTTTACGAAGTTTCCAAAGTCCTATCACCTCACTTTTTCTAGCCTAGACTATTTTTAAAACAAGAACGTCGTAACACGAATTAAATATAAAAAATCTAGTACAAGTTTCATACTTTTAGTAATACAGTTTTTTAACTGAAATTCAAATAAAAATATGATTTCTAAAGGAAATTTTTACATTGAAAACTCCCAGAGCTACTTGATTAAAGAAGTTCCTCGTTTCTGGGCGCAAATAGTATTATATATATTTTTTTAAACTTATTATTACAGCTTCATACTTTAAATTTTTATTTTAAAATGCACTACAAATCTCGTCATTACAGTATTTTATAGATTAATTACTTGAAACTTTTGTATTAATACTTTTATTGCTACAAGTCGTTCAGTTTCAGTCCGTGGTTTCCAGATAGTTTCAGATACCAATAACAGTACCCCTACTATATTTTATTTTTGAAGTTTCGAAAACTAACATAGTTATTAAGCATTCCTGAAACTATGAGTTTTATTGTGATTGGTTCTATGAGTTTAAATTTGTACTCAACATTGTTACGACATCGACCATCGAGCAGCTTCAATGACTATATAGATTTATTAATTTTTCATAAATACGTGGAATATAAGAGAAGTGAGAGATATACATGTACTGCCGAAGAATATTTGTTAATAACTCTACCTTGAAGGTTATGGTTATGTTTTCTAACTTAACTTACTATGAAATAAATCCGACACTTGAAAACTTGCTTATTTGAAGTGATTTATTATTATATCTCAATCAGCTTATTATTTTCTCTTGAATTACACTTCAAATAAACCATCCACAGTACGCATGTTTTAATCGTTATTGTCTATACTTAGCTACGAAAACATCGCCAATGTGCATGATGAAATTTGAGGCAGAAAAATAAGTAGCAATTATACATACTATTCAATATGTATTTAATAATATTTTTACTGTGTGGATTTATTATTATTATTTTATAATTAATTTTATATTTTGTTTTGGATACTTGATATATTCTATTAGTATTTATAAGTTTATTGAGCGAAGCGATCGAAGTGAGCGGAGCGTTTTACTGGAGACTTTTTGCATTCTTTGTCACATATTGGCTCAAAAACTACTTGACGGAAAATTATGAAACTTTGCAAACAAAAAGACACACATTAGGTAATGGTTTTTTAAAAAAAAAATTTGAAAAAGTTAAAAAAAAAAAATCGGAAAAAAAAACTGATATTCCATTGAAGTCAATGGGAAACGATGAGTGAATACACTGGGCTCGCTTCGCTCAATATGCAAACGGCACCCGAGATTTCGCGAGCACAGCGAGTCGAAATAGAGGGTTTGTTGGCGCCCCTAGTATAAACTATCTTATATTTTGTATTGCATGATTTCAAGTTTATAAATTAATAAACATTTGATCTATTCAATTTGGTTTTAAATAATTAAAATATGTTATTTTTATATTTATTTCAGTGTAAAGGGCACATGACAGTATTAAAGAAGACAAAATAATAATAAGTTTATACAATGTTTTGTATTTGCATCCTCAGCATTTTTATTTATAAACCAATGGATATAATTATTTAGTTACATCATGATTCACATATACTATACGACTTGTAAAGTACAATTTGCTTTCAAAGCAAGTCATATCTACGTACTTTTAGTTCTTTACTTCGTGTATACACGTACTAAATACACATACTTGGTGACATGTCTTGAAAAATAAGGTGGTTTTCCAAAAATAATTCTTATTAAGATTATGAAATATTAAGCTTTAAAGTGCAAATGTAGTTAGTACTTGTTAGTACCGTCACCAGATATTATTTTGTTAATTCAAAAACTATCAATGTTATTATTAACTTAAATTGTACGACAATTACAAAACATACATAAACACTTTCTACTCGTAAAGAAAACAAAAGTAATAATCTCGCTCCATCGAATAAATTTCTGTTGAAGCATATCCCCGTAGTATCCAGTATGACTTAAATTGAGCACTACTGATAGTACACCGCTGTAAATAGTCATTCATCACTTAATAAGTAGACCATGGAGAGTAAAACAAACCTAGTATATGATTCTCTTTACTGTTACCAAGTTTCACTCTTTTCTAGAAGTAAATAAAACATTTTATCACAAATGTGAATATTGAAAGTTGCCAAGTATCTGGGCTTCTGGAGATTGTAATACACTCGTAAAACATTTCACGACATTGTAAACTTCAGAGTTTAAGATGAATAAAATAACGCTTAAGGTATAGTTTGAAACGCTCTTTGTTTGACAACAGCGGATATTAAGTATGTTAGTAGTATTTTAATATGTGAAATTTAAATTATGTAGCCAGTTATAACTGATCTGTAACTTTATGAAACTTGTACATTTTACAACGATAAACAGAATACTATGAAGAAATATGCGAATGTTCTCATGAGAATATCGAGGTGCATTTTTAAGTTCATGAAATACAAGAGGAGAAGAGTGAAGACAACTTGTTTAAGTCATATCGTGTTCAGTAAGTTATTAGTGTATGTACCAAATGTTATATTATGTATATGTACAAGGTGGTTAACGTTTTTGAAAATAGTTGTTATAAAGTTATATATGGTTTGAACAATTTTTTTCTGATTGGATAAGCCAATCAGAAAAAAATTGTTCAAACCATATTGTTAAGATGTCAAATATAAATATTGCAAAAAAAAAAGAAACTCTTAGAATTAATTGGAGTATCTGGAACAACAATGTATAGAGTGCTCTACCACATAATCAGCAGTGTTTTCGTGTGTTTTTTAAATAATATCACGAAGACAAGAAAGGCTTTTAAAAAAGATAAAACTTGGGTTGATCATTATCAACCAGACTTTCAGAAAGACTCCGTGTTACAGTTGGCTTAGCAAAAAGGAAGTAAGGCAAGAGCTTTCTGTTACACAGAATATTTGTTCATTAATTATACAGAAATGGGTATTTCATTAACCAGACATTACGCTTCCCTAATCGAACAATTGAAAGAGGGTATCAGAGAGAAAAAAATATGAAAATTAGCCGACCGTCCGTCCTGCTCTTGCACGACAATGGTTCGTTACACACAAGTCAGATTGCATTAGCTTACCGTGCAGAAGGTGGGTGAGAGCTGATGATGTCGAATAACAAGTTGTCACCGACTTTTATCTCTTTTCAAACCTGAAAGGAAAGACTTCCTGCAAAAGACATTTTCTACATATGAAGTATGCCGTTTTCGCGTTTTTTCAGAAAAAGATAGATCATTATTTTATGTAAGTTTTACAAGCTAATTCATAGGTTTGTGAAAATTACTACGATAGCAGATGACTATGTTGACAAGGAAAAATAATTTTGTAATATTATTTCATCCCCTTTTCATTTCATTCTATTCTGCGAACTCTAAAACCTACCCTCCTATAAAGATACCGGATAGTGTTCTCTCCCGGTTCTATGTAATATATATATTCAACGCTGAAAATATTTATCTCCTTGGCCAAGTCGAGAAGTAAAAGAGCTTCCTTTTCCATTTCGCTTACGGTTTCGATTCCCAGACAATTTCGTGTATACAAATACTTGTATTGTATTGTATTCGTGTATTGCACGCTTTGGACAAGAACTTCTATCGCACCCTACGGGCAGCCGTAGCTACTGGCGACATGCCAAAGCCGTGCAATCTAACTTCTGCCAGCTTTCGTTGCCCCCGCTGAGATACTCGGATGGATCGCTTGCTCATGAGCCGCAAGAGAAAGCAAATTTGCTGGTAAATATCTTTGCGGCTAATTCCCTCATTGATAACCATGGTAGACAGCCACCCAATATCTCAACCTGTGACGTCACCATGCCGGATATTCGTATCAGGCAATGTGATGTCCGAGCAGAACTACGGTCACTCGAAGTGCGGAAAGCCAGCGGACCGGATGGTATTCCCGCGGTGGTACTCAAAAAATGTGCAGCGGAGTTGTCCCCGGCACTAACGCGCCTCTACCGCCAATCCTACTCCACAGGAACAGTGCCGGAGATTTAGAGACAGGCGAATATTCAACCGATCCCTAAAAAAGAGGATCGGTCTGATCCAGCAAATTATCGTCCAATAGCCATCACCTCAATTCTCTCTAAGGGGCTCGAGCGAATCATCAATAAACAACTGATCCAATACCTAGAAGATCACTCTTTAATCAATGATCGTCAATACGGCTTTAGACCAAATCGATCCACGGGTGATCTTCTTATCACGCATCTCTGGGGTGAGGATAGCCTCACCAGAGAGCCTCAGCCAGAGATTCGCCATGACGATTCATGGGGATCGGCATGGCGAATCTCTGGCTATTAGCCTCGATATTTCCAAAGCCTTCGATCGAGTCTGGCATCGTTCGCTTCTGTCGAAGCTTCCTGCTTATGGTCTGCCAGCGGCAGCCAGCGGCAACCCAATTGCACAAACGGGGTGTTTGTGCAATTGGGTTGCCGCTTTCCTGCATGAGCGTCAAATCCGAATCCTGTGCGACGGATCGGCCTCCAGTTTTCGGCAGGTAAATGTGAGTGTCTCAGGGCTCCGTTCTATCGCCCACCTTGTTTCTTTTGCATATCAATGATATGTTGAACCTAGGCAACATTCATTGCTATGCGGATGATTCCACGGTACACGGGAGATATTTCGGACACCCTTCGGCAAAGCAGACTGACATTGAGGGGAAACGAAAGGATCTTGTTGTTGAAATGAACCGGGTCCTAAACCTAGTCTCACGATGGGGTCATGAGAATCTGGTTGAGTTCAATGATAAGAAAACACAGGTATGCGCGTTTTCAGCCAAAAAGTCTCCGTTCCCTTCTCTTCCTTCGTTTCGGGGCACGCAGTTAGTGCTCCAGGACAGCCTCAACATCTTGGGCGTAGACCTCAGCCGGGACCTCAACCAAAAGGTCTACATCGAGAGTGTCATTAAAACAGCCTCACGTAAGCTCGGAGTGTTGAACAAGGTGCGACGGTTCTTCACGCCGGAGCAGCTGTGTCTTTTATATAGGATGCAGGTTCGCTCCTGCGTGGAGTACTGTTCTCATCTTTGGGATGGCTCAGCTCAGTACTTGCTTGACACTCTCGACCGATTGCAGCGGCGAGCAGTTCGCATTATTGGAAACCCAGAGGCCGTAGAGATCCTGGAGCCTCTCCAATTACGTAGAGACGTTGCTACTATGGCAGTCTTTTATCGTTTACACCATTGCGAGTGCTCCGACAAACTTTTCCAACTTATCCCATCCTCTCCTTTCCGATCCAGAACAACACGTGCGGGACAGAAGTGCCATCCCTTCACGGTGGATTCGGTATCTTCACGAACCAAAAGGTTCAGCAGATCTTATTTATGTCGGTCCATCAAAATGTGGAATTCATTACCACGGCACGTGTTTCCTTCCCACTACGATCCTGGGTCTTTTAAGCGGGGCGTACAAAAGCATCTTATAAGGCCGCCATAGTGGAGGCCACCATTCGTCATTCTGTTTTGTTTGAATGAGATTGGTGGCATCTATTTTTGGACCTCACTGACTGCTTAATATCAGGCAGGGTGGAGTCATTTTGGTAGGCAGATATATAAAAAAATAAATAAATAAAATAATAATTGTTTGGTAAGTATTGGTTCACAAAATCATAAAAGCTGCAGCAGATTAATTGTTTAAGGTAAACCATGTGTTTAAGTTCGAAAATGAAAAATAATATATTTTGTTACCAAACTTTCATTAAAAATGCATAAAAATTTGCAAAAAATAAACAATATATATTATTTTAAGATTATGATTGTATTTAAAGAGTATTTTTTTCCTTTGAAGAAATTTCTTTGAGCGGGTATAATTTTACATTTATTGCATTAAATTAATACTATTTTTTTTTTTTTTAAATCAAAATTTCTATAATCCAAAATTTCTTTGAGCGGGTATAATTTTACATTTATTGCATTAAATTAATACTAAATATTTTTTTTTTAATCAAAGTTTCTATAATCTAAAATTTAGTACCTTTGTAGTCAAATCTAGATAACAGAAAATATCACTCTTTAACAAAATAGAATTGCAATTGTTGGTAACACAGAGATAGGAGATAACATACGATGGCAATAAAACCTCTTGTTTCTAGTAATTGTGTGAATAAATTCGATAGTGGTAAATTTGAAATTAGACAAAATTAGAAAAATAATGAAATCTCGTTAAAATGTACATGACATATTTACGTCAAGTACACCGCGTAAGATGGAGATAATTATGACGCGACACTTTTAATAAAGTATAAAAAAAGCTAATACAATAAACATTTTCTTGTTTGTTTTGATTATTTAGTACACACTGAGATGAGAGCTGAGATGAGAATGAGAGAGCTGAGAATTTTCAACTTAAGTTCTATTTCAAAATGAAAAACGAAATATGAAAATCTAATAGCGCTTTGCTTTCCGGTAACGCAAGATATATGAGGATAATATAAAAGATGTATTTTGTTATTGAACTCTAAATAAGTTTAAGCTAAATAATTTTTATTAATCTTTTTAACTTATATCACTAAATTGAGAAGAAATGGATGTTTTATGGATAAAAAACAATGAACTTATTTTATTACTTCAGATTAAGATGAATGATGATGATGAATGAGTTTAAATAACATGACATCACAATAGACGAACTTTAAACCAGACATGATTTTTATGTCTCACTGTTACTTTAATAAAATCAGTGTACAATTTTCATAAGCATTATTTTGATCATAATAAGTAAACGATAGTATTAAACAATTGAATGCCATTAAACTAAACTAAAACATAATAGCAGTATTATGCAACCTTTTACATTAGATGCGACTTGGAAAGTCAAAATGAATAAAATAATTCTCGACGCAAGTGCAAGAAGCTATTTGTTGACAGACAAGATTTAAGTTCTCGTTTAAGCTTCATCGTTGTTGAATTAAATATATCCCAGACTGTTCGAGTCTGTTTCTAGGAGAATAGTATATAAATTGTCCCTTTTATTTGTACAAAACATTCGAGGTTGTGAATAATTCAATAATATCCTGATGATAATAAGATCTCTATTTCACATTATCTTAATATATTTAAAAACTTTGTTTTCTGGTAAAATAGTAACGACGACATATCTGTGCTTTAAACAATAGTTTTTTGTGTCTAAAGTTGATAAAAGAATGATTTTCTGATTTCTTATCTATGTATTTTATATGTACATGGGTTTAAATAAATTCTGACTTACTTAAAGTTTATTGTCCAGCTTAACAAAAGTGATAGTAAAGAAAACAAAAACACATTACGGATTTTAGTTTCAGTAGTAACAATATATAAACTGGTTCAACATATATAAATAAAGTACATTTTAGGTAATGTGCAATAAAACGAAAACTAAAATTAAATGAAGAAAATTAAAAAAAAGCACTGGGATAATAACAAGTACAAATAAGACAAAGTAAATAGAAATAATGAAACAGGTGTACAAATTCTTTTTCAGAGCGATACTGACATGAAACAGGGTCCTTAATGTTTAACATAAATTTGCATCTGTGAGGCAGTGTACAGAGTTAGGTGATTATCCGTTAGGAGGAAGAATAAAACGCTTAGAAATTTACATGACGTTTTAACGTTTGGATAAAAATGTCAGATGTGCGAGAACTGCTAATGGATTACTTTATAAATATTTTAACATTAACATAACTTGAGTTCTCACATGAATTGTGGATAATTTTCCATATAAGAGTATACTAGCTGCTGAGAGTCACTTTATCTGCTACCCCCTCCCTTTTTGGTTTTATTTAAATTAAAACAGCTATGGAAGTTTTATATATTTTCTGTATGTAATAATCTTTATTTCCACATCTGGAAATAAGCAGCCTGCAAACTCAAAATTTAATAAGAATATTATTTTGTCAAAGTCGAGGTCGGCTCAAAAAGATTTCAAAAACTTTCACATGGTATAAAACTTGGTCATAATATTGTTTTATAATTTAAACTATAACTCTTATATGTATAAAACTTGGTGATATTTTCGGCATCTTAAAAAATACCAAGAACATCCATTCTTGGTGTTTATATCACGAGAATCGAAACTCTCCCACAATCGTAATTAAAATCGTACATGAAACACAAAGACAAACATGGTAACAGGTAACAAAGTAAAAAGTAATGATTATATTTTGTATACATTAATGTTCTTAAGACTTTATATATGTCTTAAGAACATATTTAATATATAGTTTTATTTATTATATTATTATAATATGTGTTAACGCATTTGTTTACGAAATGTAAATTAGTAATTATTATTAATTTTGAAATAATCTTTCCAATATCTTAAATATAATTTCACAATAAATTTGAAGTTCTACAAACAGTTGTAATATTAATTATGTTGCTAATTACAACAGATGGTTTTGTTTTTGCTAAGCTTCCAACAATAGAATATGTTGTTCATAATCGTTCAATAACTGGACAAGACATAGGAAACAATGTTGTTCAATATAACAGAGGATTTGACAAAATCAGGTAAACATAGAACACGAAACACCTGGATCTAGAAGTTTATACAGCATCCATCTATTTTTAACTCTTTCGACCCTGAATTTGTTTTAATATTGACTGGTAAATGATAAATTTCTGTCTTACAAACAAGTCTTTATTATATATGTATCACATATCAAATCCGAACACAACAATAATCGATTTAAGAAAAATAAGAGTAGTATTTTATGTATTTTTCTTATGAATTTAAATTTATTATTGCAGACTAATTAAAATTGTAGTCCTGGGTATTACCTAGGACTACAATTTTAATTTAAATAATATATTTAACAATACCGGATCTATTTTGAAATTAAAACCGACACAAATGAATTTTAAATAAAATTCCGGCTTCCGCACTTCCATTACGTCGAAAATATTGGAGCATATTACGTAACAGCTGCTCAAAAAATATTTTTACCAACTTAACATATTCAGTGGTTGGAATAAATTATATTTATTGGTTCTTTATTTTGGTTCATGTAAAGAGAAATCCTCATCAGTTTTTGATATATTTGATTGCGTCACCATTTTAATACTGTGCTTGCTTCAGATAAAAACTAAATTAATTTGATATGGTATCAATATATTTTTCTTTGTAAGATTTATTTGCAATTTGTTTATATAAATCTGACTTTTATAGTATCTTATAATAAAATATAATGGTATTAAAAATTAATTAGACAGTTGAAATCCTGACCTATCAATCAGTATTTGATAGGAGGTTTATTTACACTTAGAATAAGATGATGATAAAACAAAAACTACTTATGTTCACGCTTTGGCGCCACTGATCATCAGATTGAAAATTGATCTGTCTATGAATTGGTTCTAATTATATTAAGATCAGGGAAACCGTTTATAGTATAATAGGATCTTAGAAAAATACATGATATCACGAGAGTGAATATCGACGTAACATGTTTAAAAATAAAATTATCTTCTACTTTCAAAGCAGATACTTTCCGGAATTCTAATAATTTAATAATATATATTATTGATATATTTATCCTGAAGTAAAGGGTCCGTTTAATACAAAAAACGGTGATCCTAATGCTATTCCGGATCCTGAGCCACATGTTTTCCGTAAATAAGAATTCTCACAAAGCTTTTGTTCCACTCGTTAACTGATCCCGGTGTCTCGTGACGGACACGCATTACATTTACTGTTCCTCCACCAAGTTTATTCTGATTTTTTTGTCAGGAGACGTATTTTAAATTATACTTTAATTATTATTTTATATAACACTATTTAGTAGCTTTATAACTTAGCTGCTCTGAGAGTTTAAAGTCAACTTTTATTTCAATTAATTCTCTTCTCACTAATTTAAACAAATTATGTAAATAAGTTATTGTAAATGAGAAAACAAAAATATTTTAATTGGTGTAGAGAAATCTGGTCGTTTTTATATATTAAAAATTCCTTCCGACATATTTCGAATTGATCGCTACGATATGGGTACCTTCAACAGGCGCAGCCACTTCTTCCTTAAAGGCCGGAACGGTTTTTCCATGATCTTATATTGTAAGAAATCATGAACACCCTTACCGAAAAGCTTTTTTTCTGTGTTTACTTCCATTTGTTTTATTCATTCTGTTACTACTGTCCTACATTATCATTTTACTGTTAATTAAAAAATTACGAAGTTAAAGTATATAATCTTATCTACAAATCAGACCGGCTTATACAAGCCTCGCTTCAATGAATTTCACTAATAAATAAGTCGAGATATGACTTCTTCTGCAACATACTTGGATGGAGCCAAAACAAATTATTATTTAAATTCGAAAAGCTTCTTTCACGGTCACACATCCAAAGAAATCATTACACTGAGTATTTTAAGGGAAGGACTAAGACTTTCTTTTATATGTGGCATCAGTTCTATCTTTATTTTCTAATGCATTTTATGGAAATAATTCAATTTGTATATTTATGATTTATTTTGCCTTAGCTACTAATGAAACAGTGAAAATATAATTCAACACTATTAATTAATGATTTCATATTTGGTGTTTCATGTGTTGTGCCATCGTATTTGTTTATTAATATCTAACTGTTTCTATGACTTCGTGCGAGCGGAATATGTTTTTAAAATAAAAGTAGCCTAAGTTACTACTTATAAAATCTGTCCATCCGTTTCAGAGATTAACCGGTACATACTCTGTATTTATATTTGTTGTAGAAAAATGGTTTTAATTATAAAATACGTTGTAAATACAATTAATGCCAATATAATGTATAATTGATATTAATAACTTTAATAATAAGAAATACAAAGATTTGATGATTTGAGATTGTTTTATAGAATTTACTTTTAGTTTATATTATACGTGTTATATAAAATTTTATTTATATAATAGAGAGCACAAGAACAACAAACAGTCATTACACAGACGAGCTACGTTTCAGTTGACATCGTAAAGTGTTTCTTTTATGTTCAGACATCTAAAGAAAACAACTGCACTGAGTATTGCAGGCACTGAGGCATATTATTGTAATAGGTAATGACAAAGGAACGAATAGGTTAAATAATATATTTAATCTTATCGTTTATTTATCTCCATATAATTATATGGAGATAAATAAACTTTACATAAAATGGTGAAACGACCGACAGTTGCAAAAAGAAAATAAGAGTAAATAAATAATTTATTGGACTTAAATCTTTTGTCAAAGAAGCTCATTTAATATAAATCCCCATTTAAGTAATGATTTTTGTTCTATTCATAGTTAATACAGTACTATAGAAATACAATAGTATTACTATCTTTTTTTACTAACTTATGTAATATAAGGTATGCTACCTTATATATACATTTTAAGGTCCATAAATACCACTATACAATATGTCTTTACTTTTCTTTTATAAAACCTTATGATAACTATTCGTTTTAAGAATCTGTTTCTGCCTGTTTCCGTGTGTCCTTCTATAACTCGAAAAATCTTTTAAAAAAATATTATATAAATTTAAAAAGTTAAGTATAATATAAGTAAGTAAATAGTTTAAATGTGTTATTATTTATAGTAGAAAATATAAAAATAAAAAAAAAACAAAATAATGCTAATTAGAAGAATTAATAATAACCATTCCCCACTCCGCTGCTTACAAAAATCAATCATATTAATATGTATAAACTACAGTGGCCTTTAATTATCGCAAATCCTTTAACCTTATTATGAATAAGTTAAAAACAATTGCACATTGTTTTTCTATTATATTTATAATTGTAAAATCTCCTGATAAATGCGGCTTCATTAAAAACCTCTGCCTTCGTTCAATGATTTTCAATTATCATCAGAAATAACAAAATTTAAAATGATATTTACTGAAACATTAATTGATTTGTCATCGAAGGTATTAAAATGCATGAACGTTAAATGTTAATTTTATGAATATGTTAATTATAAAGCAATAAGCCCGATCAAGTTAGATCATTCACAAACTCACTCGCTCACTCAAAAGCAAAATGTAAAAAGTCAACATCGTTCCTACTTCTTAAAAATCTTATACCGATGATTTTAGTAAAGTCCAAATACACTTCTATAATAAAACTTTATAGGGCAAAATAAATGGATCAAAATCCATTGAGCTCCAATAATGCCATCAGTACAGGGTTCATATGATATCAGAAAGGAGACAATCAAAGTATCGAAGATAGGATTTAGTCACACCAACAGAAAGAAAAAGAAACAGAACATCATTAAGAAAACGAAAAATGAATATAATCCGAATTTCTTAAAATTATTTCTTCTCTCAAAATGTTTAGTAGAGAAATGAAGTTAAAATATGCACCGAGTACCCTATGTACCTCGCAGGTAGCGTGAGAACATGTTCAAACTACAAAGCCCTCAACTTTTGAATAGTTATATCTAAGAAGAGGTAACTCTCAGGAGACAAAATGCTAAACCCATTATTCTAGATAATTACATAATCATACCATTTTTACTCTCGTATTTTTAAAATAAAGTTTATCAGTTAGCAATGAAAACAAAAAAAAATATTACGAATTTGACCTTAAATACTTTTTTATGTATGAAGTCATTTTTAATGTTTAAATGTTTATAACATATAAGTTTTAATAAAATCATAGCCCAGACAATCATATAAGTCAACTCAGAGGGAGTTGACTAGTATCATTTGGAAAAAAAAACCAATGATTAACACTACATTAAATAAAAGAAATCTCTTTCTTTATTACATTTAAAAATAAGGTTATTTTATACCTTTACTGATTTAATAATTTACGATGTTTGCCTTCTGTTTCAGTAAATCAGGCTGACCTTGCGGAAAAATATATTTAACTGAATAGCTCAGTATTATGCTTAACAGTAATTTAAGAAACAGCTTGACTCTTGAAACAGAATATTTTCTAGATTATTTTATAATTTCAGGTTCAGGTAAGGCTTTAAAGGAAAAACCTAGATTTTTATTATTTTATAAACACATTTGTTTTTAAAGATTGAAGTCAGATACTTCAAATGTGTGTTCAAGGTTAAGCTACTAATAATTAGTCTGTACCACGGCTGATAGAAGGACAGCCGAGTCGTCGCGGTCACTGGTCTCGTTAATAGTGAGTCATTACTTCAATGTACTCTGTCATTGTACATTATGTAAAGGAAACAGCTGCCAACAAAGATATTAACTTAATATGTACAGTATGTTACGGCGATAACGCAAATAGCTTATGATTTGTAACATACTGAGTTAATATAAATTTAAGGTACAAGTGCAATGAAAATATATTGTTTAATATTGAAAATTTATAACGTATTCGACTTTCTGTTGCCATTTCTTTTGAAATATGCAATTAATAGATATAACAAACAATAAACTATATCGAAAATTATCTCATGATTATTTGATGGTGTATGATAAAAACGATGATAAATTATGTTATAATAATCAAACGTTCAAGTTTTGTTTTCCTTAAATATAACCTAGTTAAAGTTGCAAAAACAATTCATGAAGAGTTTTAAAATCGACATTCCCGCAGCATACATAGGAATACTAATATACGAATATAAAAATACGAAAAGGTAATAACAAAATGCAATGACAGCAACAAAACCACGATTACAATCACGATTATAAACACGATTTAAATCTCAAACCGATTTGTCCGCTCAGGTAACACTTCTGTTAAGTATTTTTTTTTTTTGTAATTAATTTCTTTTTTGGGATGATTGTATATAGAATTTATTAAGGCGGATAATACTTTAACTCTGAATCAGTAAATGAAGTTGAAGTCCTATCTATCCATGCTAATGATTTTTTATGCTATATATATCTAAAAAGAAAGATTATATAAATCAACATTCTGAAAAAGACGTTACATAAGATATATTATTTAACTAAATAATATTAAAAGACCAAACAATTAACAATCCATCTGGAAAAATAATTGGAAACCTAATATATATTATAATTTATCATTATCTAATATATATTTAAATTGAAAGGCATTAACGATTTTCATGATTCTGACCAAAGGCAAACCGATAACGTGTGGTATCATTAAATTTGTATATTGGTGAAATTGACGTTTATTCCTACTTAGTCCCATGCTCGCATTTCCCGATATGACCCCGTTGTGGTAATAACCTATTTGTGACACAATGCGAGTAAATAAGCGATAGCAAGTAGCGTTAGACTTTATTTTTTAATTTATATAAATAATAACATCATCACAAACATTCAAGCAAAATCATAAATAGTTATTAACTTTATTTACAACCTTACAACACCCCAACTGTTTGTAATATTCTGAATATCTGTTGTATCTGTTTTGTTTTATTTTTATTTAGCAGATATCACACAATGTAAAAGGGCAGGGCCGAAGGTAAACACTCGTATGTGTTAATAAAACGTTTATTGTTATCATGTTTTTGTAATCTACTAGAGCCAAAGATTTAAATTTTAAGTTGTTAATTATAACATTAAAATAATGTTAATTTACTTGTAAGATCTCACTTAGAATACTCGTATGTTTCGACTTTCTGGTTACTTATATTAGTATGCTTGAAAATTTTGAATATTTAGAAGATTTCAGACCTATTCTTGAAAATGTAAAGCTTTCTGGAACAAAGATGAGAACACAAGAATACATTTTTTAAACAAAATTAATAACATATTGGTTGATTCTTCTTAGCATTTTTAGCCAGAATCACTAAACGTAATTATAAAACTTAGACTTAAAACATAACAATTAGAAACTAGTATATTCATAGTATATATATATATATATATATATATTCATTAACAACCAATTCCTTTCCTTCTTCTTGGAAATTAGCACATGTACTTCCTCTGCCTAAAACCAATAATCCAAGTTCTCCCTCCCACTTTCGTCCTATATCTATACTTCCTTTCTTATCCAAAGTCCTAGAAAGCATCGTATTTAAACAACTAACATCTTTTTTAAATAATAACATGCTCCTTAGTCCTTTCCAATCCGGTTTCCGTACAGCACATAGCACATCCTCCGTCTTGCTAAAAGTTACTGATGATATCAGGTACGCTATGGACAACCAAAACCTTACCATCCTTGTCCTATTAGACTTTAGTAACGCTTTCAACACAGTGGATTTTGATATATTGCTAGGGATCATGAGCTGTCTTAACATATCTCCACCCGTAATTAATTGGTTTCGTACTTACCTGTATGGGCGTCGACAGATTACCTGTTCTAATAATTCGTCCTCCGAATGGGCTGAACTCTCTGCTGGCGTCCCTCAGGGCGGCGTTTTATGCCCTCTTCTTTTCTCCATTTTTATTAATGAAATCACAAAAATTTTTTCTTGTCCCTACCACCTCTATGCTGACGATTTGCAACTTTATAGGCATTCAACATTTGAGGATCTAAATATCAATATTAACCATATTAATCATACCCTAAATTTAATAAAAGAATGGACTGAGTCCTTTGGGCTTCTTTTGAATCCCAAAAAATCACAGGCAATTATAATAGGTAGTAGACATTTTCTAAATAGGATTATTCTCAACGACCTTACTAATTTATTATATGACAAGTCAATTATACCATTTTCTAATACAGTTAAGAATTTAGGATTGACATTTGACAAATTTTTATCATGGACGGCGCAAGTTAACGATACTAGCAAGCGCGTTCATATGTCAATTCACTCTCTTAAACGCTTGCAGAATTTCCTACCAATGCGGACCAAAATACTCCTAGCTCAATCTCTTTTATTACCCCTTCTCGACTATGCTGACGTTTGCTATCTGGATGTATCTGAGGAGCTGCTCAATAAATTAGATCGCCTTCAAAACTTGTGTATCCGCTTTATTTTTGGACTATGCAAGTTTGACCATATTTTAGCTTTCCGACGTCAACTTAAGTGGCTCCCGATCCGCCTTCGCCGGAATATGCACGTCCTAACCGCGCTGTATAACCTCTTCTCCAACTCAGCTCCTTCCTATCTACATCAACGATTCCACCTTGCAATTACTAGTACTCGTCCTAAACGCTCCTGCGTTTCAGTAAAAACCTTTGACATTCCCCCTTATAAATCTAAATTTTATTCCAAATCTTTTACTATACAAGCAGCGCGGTTATGGAATTCCTTACCAACAAATATAACATCCAGCCGTTCTGTCATGGCATTTAAACGTAAATTAAAACTCTACTATCTCTCACAGGATTAAATTATAATGTGTAATATATGTATGTATTTCTATATGTTATTATTATATGTATGTACTTCATAATTTATGTAGGTATAAATTTATGTGTATGTATTTTATTTTATATAGTATTATTATATGTATGTTCTTTTTTATTATTGTAGGCATAAATGTATATGTATGTATCATATTTTATATAGTATTATTATTATGTATCTGCATATTATTATAAAATATATATGTACCTTTCTCTGCCCTCTTAAACCTCCTGTCCAACACTCTTAAGGGTAGCTGGAAGAGATCTCTTTGTAGAGATAAGTTCATCCTATGTATATGTCTTTTATAATTGTCTTTTCTTTTTTCTTTGGTGCATAAAATAAATAAATAAATAAATAAATAAATATACCACACCATACTATACCAAAGTAATTGAAAATATAACGATCCTCCGTAACCATGTTAAAGGTAATCATAGAGGCACATGGACAATTTTCAAGTTCCTAGGAAATTGAGGCGATTTCATTTAATGCCTTTTCGTAATCTCACAAAAATATTTTGAAGTATTAATCTTTAATTAAAGCTACAATTTTAATTTTTATAATTGTGAGTAATTAATACCACGTCACGTTAAAACGATAATTAAAAATATAAGTGTAATTATAAAACTTTTGTTTTTATATTAACTTTTGTTTTCAGACTAGTGTCTGAAAACAAAAGTTAGAATATACTAGTTATATTCTAAATAAAAAGAATTATTTTTCTTATCTGTTATCAATGTCATAGAAATGAAAGCAAATTGAGGAATAAACAAACAAAAATTTTATGTTTAAATATAATACCAATCTTAGCAACAACTTAATATTTCTTCAGCTGACAGGATTTGGACAAGTGGAATCAACTGTATTAGTAGTTTTATAGAATATTATATTTATGCACACTGAATATACACTGCATAAAATAGACCGCGTGGAGCGTTTACTATTTGACTCAGAAAGGATCTTACAAAATATTCAGCTCATCTTATTATCTTGGGATTAGGACCACTCTCGTACGATTTAATTTTATGTCCCACATGCATAACAAGCAATATAAAATCAGAGTTATATTATGTTACAAATAAGCTATAATATATTATCACAATAATGTACTCTCAATAAAATAACTTTTCTCAATATAAAGATAGTTTCCTGAAGTTTCTTGAGAGGTAATTGAGCGAAACTGAACACCTTAAGAAACGTCAAGTTGTGTGCCAACCTTTATCAACCTTAAGTAGACTGTAGAGAATTGCGCAAATAGTTATTTGATTTAAGCGCTAAAATTAACATTTCTGCTAAACCTTTTATTATATATCAAATAGCTGTGCTATAAAGTTTGTATTGAAAATATCTACTAATTATTTTTTATTAAAAGATTTAAAAATATCTAAATACACAATGTAATAGTCAATTACTATCTTACTTTTTAAACCAGCGAATCCTGAGACTTAATGAATAAATTGTTTGTAATTTCAATTTCACATTTACGTACACATTTCGTAGCACATTTCAATTGACAACACTCGTAGAGTGTAACTATAATTAAACTTTATATATTTGTATCGGATATTTCATTACAAAGGTTGTGAAAAACTGCACCGGGACTTGATATTAAAAATATTTCGATACACATATTACAGATACAGAGAATTTTATTCATCCACATTGAAGGTAATTGATCTCCAATAAAGGTTTGAAATTTACAAAAGAGTATGAAAAGAGATAAATAACCAGTAAAAATGTTTTTGCTTATTTTACATATCAACAATGAAAAGTGTATATATGCTTATATAAACCTGTATCTTATAATTAAACAGTTACGAAGTGGAAATCTATGAACTAAATATTAAAATAAAATTAATTTGTACGATGTCAGTAGACGACACAGAAATCAAAACGATAGTATTGACATTTTTATCTGTGTATCTGTGTAAGATCGGTATTTATGCTTTATAAAGTGTGGTGAGGTAGTCGGAAGGGAAACCCTTTTGTTTTTTCTTCCCCATGCCTCTTCACATTTCTTTGCTCCTTTCAAATGTTATTTCACCTTTTTAAAATTGTTAAGTAAATGCATATTTTTGGGTTGTTTAAGAATTTTACTAATAATTATATCAAAAAAGAATCAGAAAGTACACACTCCTTAATCGAACCAAAAAAGTTTTTAGAGTTAGTCAGAATAACTAAAACTTTATATTAAAAACGTATATGGATTATAAATTTTCATAAAAACAACTTGCAGCTCACACTTCGTTAGGTACCAAAAAATAAAAAGCAACCAACACACCATTCGTATCCACGTGTACTGAAACTCAAAAATCACACATATTATTTGTCAGTTTCGGCGATGAAAAATATATAAACGATATTTGCTCCGGAAACGTTACTAGCAATGGGAATCCTGCATCCAATAAATTTGTGAACCTGAGACTGCCTAGTTCTACCTGTATTTGGCGGGCATATTTTAAATTGCAAAATTCACGTTGAAGCTGCCAGGATAGAAGGAGATACGTGATTTTTGTGAATGTTATTGCTTCATGGATAGATTTCTTCAAATATCCAAATATTTTGTGCACTCAGTTGAGATGTTTTCTGCGACATTTACAAATACTTAAATTATAAGAGATTTCCTAATATGACAACAGTTCTTTTTCTATCACAATTCACGGGAATGTTAATACTATTAATCACTATATCATCCAGCAACTTCTAAAATAAGTAAGTAAGTTAATTTATTCAAAAATAAAATTAACATTCTTGAGTATATCATACCCTGATATGAGCTCGATGTCTTTGAACTGTGTAACTCGATATTTGGTATTGCTATTCTATATCTCAATGATAATTCGTAAAAGTATTGTTGATAATATAATCAAAAATTCAATAATCAAAACTGTGTATCATGAGTCATTTGCTGCAACAAGATAATCTGTGTATTATTTATTGTTTTGGTGAAAACTTAAATCAAAGATTATTGTAATATTTTATTTGTACTATAGTTGAATCGATATTATTAAAAGTTCTGAACTAATTGCATTAGATTGTATTGAGTTATGAGAATTAAACTTAGAAATATTTAGGCGTTCTGCTAAAGGAGGAGACTATTAGAATTTTAAAAAAGCCTTAAAACACCTTTAAAATAATCTATAACAGTTTATCAGTTAGTAAAGTTACAAAAGTCCTTAATAATTCCTTTCCACAACGAACAACCTACATATCATTATCCTTTTGACATCATAATTGCAAATAATATTGCAGATTGCAAATCAATGGGATAAATAATTCCATGCGGGTAAGTATTGCACGCAAGGATACATATTACTTTAATTTCATCCGTAAATTTGTACGTTTGTTTCATATTTGTATAATGTTTTTTTTGTTCTTTCATATTTGCTTAATGTAAAAAAATCAAAACCCTTTTAGCACTTCTACTAAAAGTTTATTGATATCTCGTCGTACAAACAGTTTCAAATATCGACTGTTGTGACAAATATTCTCATATGTTCTTCAAATGTACACATAAAAAGTGTACTAACTGTAGTGAAACAGTTTTTTGACATACTTTCTTATATATATGTACTTTCTTATATATATGTACTTTTGACATATGAAGTTGTTCTTAAAAACTAATAAATAAGAATAGGACAGACAAAGTCACTGACAACAGCTAGTCCATTATACAATAAACATGTTTGTACATTTTCAACGTTACGTTATGTATCTAAGATACAATAACTGTCGTAGTTTTATTTTAATAGCCGGATTAATTACCATAATTATTATTTTATTAAAAGGTTTATATTTATATGGTAATTTTCATTTTCATATTATATTCATTTATTTATTTAGAAAAAACATATGTAAAAAAAATAATAACTTTACTTACTTTACTTTAGGTTCACGCCATATCCCTTTGCGGGGTAGCCAGAGACGACGGAGCGCCAAACGCTACGGTCCCTGCATACCTCTTTCGCCTCGACCACAGATATTAACCTCTTCATACATGCCCTCCTGGGGGACCTTCCTCCAGTATCTTAGATACCGTGTTTACGAAGGTCACTCGAGGCCTCCCCCTGTCTCTCTTACCACTCACTTTTCCTGTATAAATCTTTTTAACCATTCTTTCATCACTCATTCGTTCGACTTGCCCAAACCACCTGAGCACGTTCTTCTTCATTCTCACTGTAACATCTTCGCTAGTACCTGCCATTCTATGGATCTTTTCATTGCGGATTCGGTCAGCTAGTCTGAAAAATAATAACGTTATATACAAAAAGGAACTTAGTTTAAATCTATATCAAATATTTAGATTTAATAATAGTGGTAAGTGACGGTACTTTGTTATTTAAATCATTTGAATTATTTATTTCATTTACTTTACTACTGTATAATTATTATTATGAAGAACTGCCCTTCATAGAATTCATAGAGTTTTATTTGTAACAGTCTTATTCTGTTACATTCAGTTTTATTTATTATTAAAGTGAAATTAACTTTTCATATAAAATACGAACATTGATAATTTAAACACTTTATAATATCCTTATACTAGAGTGACTGAGTATTCTCAAGGACGGAAAGCATCACAAATTTAAAGAAATTCGTTCTGCCACGTACAATATTAGTCGATTGTCAAATTGTGTCTCTTCTGTAACGACGAATGTATTAAAATTTTATAATGAAAAGTGTAATAAGATTTCTTTTTATAAAGTTTAAAAAGCGAATCCTTAGAAAAGAAGGTACAGATATTGTTTTGGAAAGCAAAATAATTTTATGATAAAATGAATACAAAGTGAACTGAGTGACACTAATGGTTGGAAATGACTTCTCAAAAAGGACAGATTACGACCTTAATTAAATAATTGATGAAGTCGTTTATTTTACATTAAGTATATCAGAAAATACCAGGCTAAAATAATAATATATTTTAGTTTTTTTTCTTGCAACTTTTCCTTATTTGTATAAAATTATATATTAATTTAATAACATTGAAATTCAAAAGAAATATTTACTTTTTGGTAATATTTTACAATGTTATTACTTAATTTCACTTCTCAAAATTATAATTGTATATATTAATGTCAAATTACATAACCGGTATTGACACGCAACCCTTTCAAAACTACGCAATACAAGTAATATAAAGTATCATATTTACAATATGAAGCAGTGTATTAAATATTAATTGTTGTATTTTCTACCTTTATGTACAATCTATCAAGACAATTATGTGAAATATTACAGTCACGTAAACCCAAGTTCTATATAACGTGAATACAAGTCACATTGGTCACTACGTAATTTATTACTACTTCAATATTGATTTATTAGATTGTATTTCAGCTGTAAACCAGTATCGTAATACTTCTATAAATCTATATTTGGATAAAATACTTGCTGACATACTGGAAATACGAAAATTTCTTTCTTCTTTTATAACTTCAATCTTTTTGGTTCATATAAAAAAGTCTAAATAATAACTTTAAAAATTACAACTTAAACATATAATACTTTTGTTCTATACAATTAGTATAGAACAGGATTACTATAATTAATCATACTACAGATTTTTTGTCTATGTATGTATTATTACTTTACTCACACAGTAATGTGTTCTAGTTCCGTTAAGCTGATCATCAAGAACAGTGTAATGCAAAAAAATGTTAATAAAAAGTGTTCGGTGTATAGACATGACGTAGTCGTGGTAAATGTAGAGGGAAGTGAAGTCACACAAACGTCGAAGAATGGGAATTTGTGTAATTTGTCGTGCCCAGGCCGCGAAACACCAATTTCTTGTCGGCTATTTGTTATATCGGTTCAGTTTGCCAATTCTTTTTCGTGAATTGTGTTAAAACTCAGAAAAACATTCTAGTTCTGCGAAATTCGGTTAGGGAGCTATGTCGAAAATTGGATAAATAATATTGGTAAATAACTTTTCTGTCGTTTTGTTCATATTTTGTAACATGAAACATATATAATATGGAATACGTGTAAAACAATTATGCAACCTTAATTGATGCTCATTACCTAAGATACATTCGTAATTATTTTTCTTCTCTCCAAAGCAATGGAGAGCATAATCAATAAACAGCTCCTAACGTACCTCGAGGATCACCAGTTGGTCAATGACCGGCAATATGGCTTTCGCATGGTCGATCGGCTGGTGATCATCACCGTTGGGCAGCTGTTATTGAAAATAAGGGAGAGGGTCTGGCAGTTAGTATGAATATGGCGAAAGCCTTCGATCGTGTATGGCACAAGGGGCTTCTTTCGAAGCTACCTTCCTATGGGCTTCCTGAAAGTTGATGCAAGTGGATCACCAGCTTCCTCTCTGGGCGGAGCATACAGGTCGTTCTCGACGGTTTTTGCTCGGACGCCAAGCCCGTGAATGCTGGTATTCCCCAAGGCTGCGTGCTCATCTGGAAAGCAAGGCCAAGTTGGCCTCGATGAAATTGGTCGTGATTAATAGAGCAAGGCAGTATTTCAATCCTGGCCAAAGACTTGCGCTCTACAAAGCGCAGCGCAGGATCACCCCAATATCAGCTTCTACCATTTGATCGCGTACAACGGAGAGCCGTTCGGATTGTCGGGAACCCGGGGTTCTGTGAATGGCTGGACTCTTTGGCATTGCGTAGAGACGTTGCATCTCTTTGCATCTTCTACCGCATTTACCTCGGGGAGTGTTCCGAAAAACGATTCAATCTGATGCCTACCGCCGAATTTCATCAACGCACAGCGCGCCATCGCCTCCAATACCATCCATACCACCTGGATGCGTGGCGATCCTCCACTGTGCTGTTCTCAAGTACATTTTTTCCACATACCACTCGAATGTGGAACGAACTCCCTTCGGCGGTATTTCCAGATCGGTACGAAATGGGTACCTTCAAAAAAGGCGTTTACTCCCACCTCCTAAGCCGGCAACGCTCTGGTAAATCCTCGGTTATTGCTAGAGTTCATGGGCGGCGGTGATCACAAATCATCTGTGACCCGCCAGCTCGTTTGCCCTCCTCTTCCATAAAAAAAATACAATAGAAGTAGTAAAGAAGTATATATATATATATAGGTACTAGCTGATTCCCACCCGCTTTGATGAGCACACTGTTAATTTGGATGTGAATTTAGACTTCTTGTATTGACAAAATATTTAATTTCTATTTTATTTTTAGTGTAATTTTTATTTATTTAATATAGAGAAATATAATACCAGTCAGTGAATACACAGATTGCCACACCCCCCAACCTCATCTAAACTCTGGTTGCCATGGTAACCGTTGTCATGGTAACTATGGTAAATATTGGTATGGTAATCGTTGCTATGGTAACCGCGGCCGTGAAGTATATGGCTCCAACAGGTTTAAAACTTTACGAAATGCATAAAATTAATCGTTAATTAGAGAATTATACACTTATAATCTATTATTGAAATTATCTGACATCTACATCCTTTTATCCAATAGATAATCAGTTATAAACGAACAAAATACACATATTCACACGTATATATTTATTCCTAAAAGGAACTCGCAATGCCAAAATACATTTCACAAAAGGTGCAGATTTGGCTGTGTTGTTGCTAAAATACCCAGAGAGTGACCGGACACGTTTTATTGAATCAGTCCCAAGACAGAGTAATACTGATCTAGAATTAGACCTCACGGAGGTCTTTTGAGTTCTTGGTATTCTGTAACTGACTAACTATTATTACTTCACTTGAGACTACTATTTGCTTTTCTTTGCTAAATTAATTAAATTTATATGAAGGTTACATAATGTATACATATTTATTACTTCTTAGTATGTTTAACATGAAATCACTTTTATTTCACCAAAAAGATTCTGACAAACCACCTTATATAATATTTATCAACATGGCCTCTTATTTATTTTATAATCAATTTCCCATTTCATTGAAATAAATATTCAATTTTGATAACAAGTTTTGCCGTACAAAAAAAAATTGAAAAGTGAAATATTGTTGAAAGAAATAATATGAATATTTTAACAGACTTCGTTTATATCAAGAAACTACGAAAATAAACTTGAATTGAAACTACGAAAATAAAATTGATTTTCGTGTTAGCAATTTGTTAAAGGTAAAGGAAAGATTCAGTAAGAGGTTTTGTCCCTCCTTAGCGGCCATAATATGTACTGCCCACATCACGTATCTAAGCCTTAATCAACGAGTTTTAAGCCACATGATAAATAAAATAACAGAAATGTAAATAAGGGAACGTTAAATGTATTAATTGATAGTTCAGGTTTTCCGGAGTGACCTTCGATGCGGGAGACGGATGGATCTCACTTTACTTTGAAACCAACCCTGGAAGAATGAGATCACATACCATTACAATATAGGAATAATTAATATACAAGAGATTCTTTTATTAATTAATGTTCAATATTTTTAAAGAAACATGATATGTGTCATGACTTAATTGTTTTAGTCAAAATATCTCACTTTTATAACATACCGCTAGTATTTAGTTTATAATAGTATTTACTGCCCGCTGCCGCAGTGGTAACAAATTGTTCTTTTAAACGAGTGTCGTCTAATTCAAAACTTTGTTTGAAACTTTCTCAAATTAATATAAATTATGAATAAATCCAGTGGAAAACTTGAAGATTAAAGCAATGCTAAAACGTAATGAAAAATCGAAGATACGTACATCTTAACACTTAATATTTTGTATAAGTACTAAATTGACAATCCTACTAGATTTAGATTTACACCTAGTGTGTGTATTGCTTTAAAAGAATGGAAAAGAAGAAGAATATTTACAAATACAAAAACACAATCAATAAAAAGAATCAACAACAAAAACAAATATAAATAAAACAAAAACAACCAAATCATTCTGTATGATTGAAGATTAAGCACAGCCATATCCCATCCACGACTCGAATATATTCCACAAAGACCCTCCCTTTAACGACCCTCCGTCGATTTACCCCTGTCTTTAACCAGAAATTCATTCTGAAAGAGCCCCTTGTTACGTCACTCACCTAAGTCCTCCCCATTGTACCTTCTTTAAAAGAAAAAGTAACAAAGAAAAATCACTGATAGTGTTTCAATGATTATGACGTAATGTAAGCGCTTTGATCACATTATAAGAGACTTTAGATATCTAAAAGTAATACCTGTATTAATACCACTTTTAGTTCATAATTTATATAACATTTTAATTTTATTACAAAAGCTGACGAATCTGAAAGCGCGTCATAGTTGAAATATCTCTTTTATAATAAAGGTCCATAATAAGGTTACGAATTTTGAGTGAAGGTTTAAAGCATTTTATTAGTCTTCATTGTAAATAAAGTAAAACCAAAGTTTTAGACATTCCAGGTAAAGAAGATGAGAAGACTTCAAATATTTTCATGTTTCAAACAAACCATTATTTACCTTAAAATTTAACTATATATTTATAATTTTAACAACTACTACTAATATGTACTAATATAATTCATGAGTGAAGTATTTAAAAGAACACGGACATTTATTAGAACTGCAACTTAATGTTTCATATTCATAAGTAAAATGAATACCGACTTTACGTTTTACTTTGACTTTAACTAAGTTTCTTTAGCTCTAATTAATTATTACATTAAGTCTCTGCGGACGGACGATGTGGATACTATGGGTACGGACCCATAGTATCCACATTGTTAAGAAAACATACTTTGTTCTTGTGGTTCCATTATGTAATAGCATAAGTAATATTATTTTATTATATTTTTGCACTATCTAGCTAATATATTCGAAATTTATGAATTGTCTTTTTAGATACATTTATTTAAATTCAACCACGAGCTTAGGGAATAAATACTTGATTTTCCTTTTTACTACTCCATTTTGCCGGTAGATTTTGTCAACTCCTAAGATAAATGTATATGTATTTATTTTATGAGTTGACTTATATATATAATTGCAGCTAGCACGTTCTTTAACGATATTAGCCAAGGTATGTAGGGCCTACATAGTTATGGATATTGCGATACTAAAAGTTGTTTGATAACCTTCTCTAGAATGACGTATCCAACTACAAAAATAAGTCTGCAACAATTGGCGATAGCTAGTCCTTTTTACAAAAAAGCAGGAATTAATAAATATTTATCTTTAAGCTTACTACTCGTATATTGTAAGAAAGTGATTCATTTTATAGTAAAAAATATAGAAGGTATCGCTGCCTAATAACGTATCTTGTGTGCATGTGAAATCTTTTATATTTTCTTTAGCTTTTGAAGGTTAGTATCGTTCACATAATTCATTATTTGAAATTTTAATATTTAATTAATAACCGAAAAATTTACGGCATTGAAAAAAATGGTGTCGTATTTTGTCGTAAGTAACATTTCAGTTACTTATTCGTGTCGGAACTCGACTACCACTGCTTCAGGACAGATTCTATCAAAAAAGTGCACTAGGGCTCGTACGTAAATTACGTAAGGCGTTTAGGGGAGGAGGGATGTAGACTAAATATTATCAATTATTGGTACAGGCCGACGGGTTAGAGAATCTGATCTTACGAAAAATATTAAATTTTTCAATTTAATATTTTTTAAAATATTTATTAAATTTTTCAATTTAATATTTTTGTACTATTTATAGGTATTTTTTAAATACCTGAGGATGGGAAACCGATTTTGGTCAAGACTGTAATAAGATAATGCGTCTAATAATATTGCATTAAGTTAATAAGATACTTTCTGCACGTTTGTTATATGTTTTAGATATGTCAGTTTCTTACGAAAATTTATTGAGGGGGAGAAGGGGAGTCATTGTAATCTTAGAAAATATTACAATGGGGGAGAGACTCATATGAGCAAATTATTTAAGGCATTAGACTAGTATTACATTAGACTAGTATTTAAGGCTACCTTTATAAGGATGTCTATTGTTTTGTCGTTTACCTTTAATTTATTACCAATTAATTTATCAAGTCAATTCGATCTATTTTATTATTAACTTTTTTCAATAATTACTTTCTTTCTTAACATAACTTTATAAAGAATAATTTAAGATACGAAATTCGAAATCTAAAAAAATCAAAAACTAAGGATCAATGAAATACGGAACAATAGTTCCGATGTCACTTCACTTCAGTCTAAATGTGATAAGATCTCTTATTTGTGTGCTCTGAAGTCGTATCTGGAGCGCGGTCAGTCTACGTCGTTTGGGTTTCCTTACTGCAAATAGAATGAGACTGTTTAATGAACCTGCTTTAGTACCCACCCTAGTTAGAGTAACTTTATTAAAGAATGCAGTTACGAGACAACATTGTTGTTATCTTCTTTTAGTTCGTTCTTATTTTTGGGATTACTTATCCAAGAAAGACATACATATATAATATTTAGTACGTACATATTTAAGAGTTAAATTAACCAAAATATTGAAAAATAAATTATAATAAGCGTCTAATTTTCGTGTGTAATTTTCTTTATTTTCCTTCATTTTATAATGATTTCCTGATAATGACACAATGCTCGATGAATTTCAATTTGTTGAATTCATTAAATACTTCATTTCGAGTAAATCTCAACTATTTACTATTTTCATCTATCTCATTTAACGTTTCCAGTTTAATTTAAGCAACGCATGATAACGGTTTATTTTTAATTTGAAAGAAATATACTCGTGCTTTTAGGATAACAGTTTTGTTCGTAGCAACATGATTAGAATCGTTATAATTTTGTAATAATAAGAAAGTATTTGGTAGTAACTAGTTTATGATTTAATGCTTTATCTCCAACTAACAAACGTAACTCAACTCTATAACAAAGAATAAATTAACGAACAAAGAATTGGAATTACATTCTCATTTTACGACCAAATCATATATTATAACTACATTAAATAAGGTTTTAATAATTAATGTTTGAATACTATTTTATTTATTATATAAATACATTTTAAACGAACCCGTATGTTCTGTCGCGGTTGAGTTTAATTGAACAAAGAGTTGAACAACTTGCTAATTAAATTATCGTCTCATACGCAACCGTTAATTTGATATCATTATATAACTAAGAACTTTATACATGTAAATGAAATTTTAGACTAATTATTTTAAAAAGAAATACACATACAAATAAGATTAAAATATTTTTTTAGGATTTTGTGGATAGTTATTGTTATAAGAAAAACATGCTTCTTGAGTATTTTTTATTAAAGCGATAGTGTACTTTAACGGATTTTAACATTGTGATCATAACTTTGGTTTTAGAACACTACATTTGTTTTTTTCCTTTGAAGTCTCTTTTTCTCAACTATACGTATATAATATTTTCCCCACATTTATATTATCATACTGTTTGAGCCTAGCAAAGCGTTTGTCCGAAGGACTGCGTTTCCAGTAGATAGGTCCATTACTTTAATATCAGAGAACTAAAAAAAAAAAATATTACCGTCACTTAAATATTATGTATTTTTCTCTTTCCGCATGTCCTTCTGTAACCCGAAAAAGGCTAGAACAACCTTTAAAAATATTATATCAATATAATAAAAGTCAGAAATAGTCTAAATTTGCTATTATTTATAGTATAAAATATAAAAATCATAAAAATTTTAATCAAAATTATACTAATTATAAGAATTTTATTAATAATAGGCATTCCACACTTACAACAGTCAATCGTATTAATATGTACTCATATAAACTACTAATAGCCTCAATATCGCAAATCCTTTAACCTTATTATGAATAAGTTAAAATCAATTGCACATCGTTTTTCAATTATACTTATAATTGCAAATCCTCTGATAAATGGGGCTTCATTAAAACCTCTGCCTTCGTCCAATGATTTTTAATTATCATCACAAATAACAATATTGAAAGTGATATTTACTGAAACATTCATTGATTTGTCGTAAAAGGTATTAATATATAAGGAGTTTAATGTGAATATGTTAATTATTAAACACAATAAGCCCGATCAAGTTAGATCATTCAGAAACTCACTCGCTCACTCAAACACAAAATGTAAAGAGTCATCATCGTTCCCACATCAGCTAAGATTTTATTTAAGGTCATATACACCACCACATTGAAGCTCTAATGGTCATAATAACTGTATCAAAACCTACTGACCATATATATTGTCGTCAGTACAGGGTTCATATAACGTCAGAGAGACATCCAAAGTATCGAAGTTAGGGTTTAGTTACACCAACACCACCAGTTTGAATCGAAAAAAAAAATGAATTTGACCTTAAATACTTTTATGTATGAAGTCATCTCTAAGGTTTAAATATTTATAACATATTAGTTGAAATATAATTATACCCAGACGATCATATGAGTAGACTTAGATCATCGCCTAAACTTTATTAAAATAAAATAAAATTAAAATTATATAAAATAACGGTATTTAAACAGTTTATTTTGTACCCAAATTAAAAACAATCATATTTTTTATCGAAATACAAATATTTTTTTGGGAAAAGAATTATATTATAATGAATAACATTACATTAAATAAAAGAAACGTCTTTCTTTATGATGTTTAAAAATAAGGTTATTTTGTGCCTTTACTGATTTCATAATTTACGATGTTTGCCTTCTGTTACGGCACTAAATCAGGCTGACTTTACGGGAAAATATGTTTAACTAAATAGCTCAGTTTTATGCTTAACACTAATTTTTGAAACAGCTTGAGTCTTGAAACAGAATTTTTTTTCTAGATTATTTTATAATTTGATGACACATTATTATAAAAACAAAATGGGTCAATTAAGAAATCTAGTAAATAGGCGTTACTTATTTAAGTTTTGGTTAGAGTTAAAAGAATAAACCTAGATGTATATTATTTTATAAACACAATACAATAAACTTGTTTTTAAAGATTCAAAACGATATTCGATAAAATAAGTTATAATAATCAAACGTCCAAGTTTTCTTTTTTAAAGAGTTAAAGATTCAAAAATAGATTAATAATATAATATATTAGCCAGCAAAGTACCTGTTATGTTATTATCAAGTTACTTATTATATTGCAAAGAGAAGTCATAAAGAGTTTTAAAATCGACATTCCCACAGCATACATAGGAGTACAATTATACGAAAGAAAGGTGATAACAAAATGAAATGACAGCAACAAAATCAACAGAGCGTAGACCGCGTGATGTATTGAGAAGAGGACAATCAAACTTAATCACTTAGGAAAACTGAACCCGAGAACAATAGCTCTAATTGGAAAAAATGCAAACTGAAGAGAATAAAACCTTTTGAACAATTTACAGTTTGTAGCGATGAAAGAGCACACGCAAATATAGATACAATGCATTGAACAAACCACAATTTTCACTCACAATTTAAATCTCAACCTATTTTGTCAGCTCAGGTAATGCTTTTGTAAAGTAACAGTCTATTTACGAGTAGTATCATAAACTCTTTTTGGAACGAATGTTTATATAATTCATCAAGGCGGGTAATGACACTGTAACTCCATCTAAATGAGACTTAACAAGGATTGGACATCCGTGTTAATGATTTTTTCATTGTGTATTTATTTAAAAAAAAAAGACTATGAAAAATTACATTGAATAATAATTTTTGACCCTGACATTGCATGTGTGTAGCCATAAACCAATAATGTTAATAAAATATATGTAGAAGTAAATTAGAAAGGAAGTCACCTCCGCTGCTGTAAAATCTCGAACCGTAAAATAAAAAAAATGTATATGTAAAGATTTTGCCAGATTTTGAATAAACTTAATTTCAGAAATTGTCGATACAATTTAACTATTTCATTCACATAGATCATTTATGGATGACTTCAAAGAGTAGATAAAATTACATATTAAATTGTCATTGATATTCATGGTACGCAACAAGTAACATTCACTTATTATTATCGACACTAATTATCTATACTTCACGTATACAACAATTTTAGCTCTTCTTACGAAAGTTACGTAGGAGGAGGAGAACGAAGAATTAGATACACAATCGATTGATAACAAATAATACTAAACCACTACGTGATTTAAATTTTTTACTTATGTTTATGTCATAGAATAAAAAACAAAATATATTTATATATGTATAAGTTCGACTAGTTCACCACTGGGGAAATAAGTCTAAGAAATAAACAAAAAATTTTTTTACTTTCAAATATTATATTATCGTAAAGTTAAATTTGTGGTTAATTTTTTCACTTGAATCAAATTATGTTCATTTTAAAATCTCTGTAATAGTAATTCAGTAAAATATTTTATTATTTTACTACATGCTTTAATTTATACATTACTTACTACATGTCCTTTTTGTAAGTACCTTCTGAAATAATCTTTATCTTATCTATGGCATCTATATTAACTGGAAGAGAATCTTTGGAGAATAAATCATCGAATGTTTTTTTCTTTCCTAATATGTAATTGGTCTTTAGGAAACCTAGTTTATAAAAATACTACACTTTTCTTTATTCAAATACAAAGTATAAAAGTCTTATAAAAGAATCTCACAAGTAGTGGATGGCCCGGTCCGAGTTGATGAATGTTACATTCTATGGAAGTTATAAATACTCACTTTTATAAGGTTACATATATTTACCATTATATATTTACCATTTTAAAAGTTTTTGTCAGATAACATAGATGAGGTATTTTAAACTTTTTTCTATCTACCTACCTTTTCAATATTTTATAAGAACGTCGTTAAAAACAATTAGTTAATTTACCCGACAAGAAGTTACATAATATTCAAAATTTATAAGTGAGAAAAAATACCTAGTAAATGCGATATCTTAATTTCTATTCATTTTGATAGAATTATATTTTTATCCTTCTCTAACATTATAAGTATCAAACATGAACCTAAACTCTAAAGGGCACGTTTAATGTTACCTCAGCTAACGTCTTCTAATGGGTTTCTGTTACCAACTGGCGTCGTTCACTGAGAAGACATGATTATAATAAATATGCTTTTAGGACGAAAACGACATAATACTACCGAGATGGTCTCCCTTATTTATTATATAAAATTTATAAAAGAATCAGTCATTTTATCAGAGTAATATTACGAATATAACTTATATATTTAAATAATATTTGTAATTTACGCAGTATCAAAATTTATTATTAGTTGTAAATGTTAATAACTATAAATTGATAATTTGAAATATCGTTCAATTAAGGTGCCTTGATCTAATAATTAAAAATAAGAATCGGAAAATGTTACATTAACATTCCAAAGTGGACTTGCCTTACTGGTTCGACTAGTATATGCGTCTCACAGAAGTTCAATATAATAAAATTACAGAGCTAAAATACTGTATTCGTCTCCTATTCTTCTTAAAAATGTTCAAGTTACTTCTAAGAAGAACATGATGGTAGTTAAATAACATAATATGCTTATATTATTATTGGATAAAGTCAATTCAATCTTATTACTTTCCGCAAATTAAAAACAGTTGAGTTACTGGTTGCAAAAAAATTCTAGTCAGTTCATTAAAAGAAGAAAAAAATGTTAAAGCAACATTTGCAAATTACTTGAATATATATTTTTTTGCCTTAGTGAAATGTCAGGTCAGGTAAGGTAAGGTAAGGTCAGTAGACATAATGTATTTCCATAAAATTAATAATATTAGTTTTTTTAACGAATAAAGAGAAATCTATATCTGTTCTCAAAGGGTAAAGTTTATCAATCGAAAATAGTAAATTTTAGATATTTGATGAAAGATGAAATTTAGTTCAAACGAAGTTGTGGGCACAGCTAGTATACCACAACAATGGTATTCACTTAACGCCCTCGTCACTTAATCCGACTTCATATTTCATACTAAAATGACAAGAAAAAGTAACCTATTTATACGCTCTTTGTATTTGTAAAGTATACTTGCTATAAATAGCAAATACCCTTCTCCATATAACTAATGAAGAAAGTTTCTCCATCCACCTACTGGATATTGTTTGACTTTGTTAATGCGCCGCTTGGAAACATATTTTCATTATTAATACTTCAACTCGGTTTTATTTTTTACACGTTTGTATTAAAGAATTATAATAATAATTCTAATTGGCTAAACCATATTTTTTTATAATAATTTAAGAGATTTTGTACCGCATATGGAATGATTAAATCAGAAAAGATTAGTGACCGATAGCTCAGTAACGGGACCGAATTTTATTTTATTTATTTATTTATTTATTTATTTATATCTTTTCCACTTTGAATCATTATCAGTGATCACTTGTGTACGTCAAAATGGAAGTGTCAGGAGGGCCTATTTCGATACCAGATTTATCGTAATAAGCCCTTCTGTAAAAGCACTGTCCAACTTAATGTTAAAGCTATGAGGGTTCCAAACGCGTCCTAGTCTGAGAAGAACCACACAACAAACTCAGCCGGATATATATTTTTTTATCTTGTGATCACTGTTTCACAAATGTCAATCTTAAAAGCTATTTTGAAACAACTAGAACCGTCGCAATATAATGAAAAAAAAAATATTATAATAATGATAATAATAATAAAAAAAATAATAAAAATAGGCCTGCTACACAACCAGTCACCGCAAGCAGCACCCGTTCACGAGCATAACGCAAGAGTCAGCCATCACCCCCTTCGCACATATTTGATGGACGAGCGCAACCCGACTCCCGACGCTACCGCAAGTTCTAAGGAATCGGTGTGATGAAACAGGTCGATAAAACGAAATTAATCTACAACAAAAAAACAAATTGCGGAGATTACTAGTTATTCGCAATATAATACAATTCATTCCCAGGCCATACCGTCGTTGATGTAATCCTGTACACTATAGTAGGATTTTTTTATCAAATTTATTTTTATATATAATTTAAATTTATTTAACGATAAACTTAAGGCTTCATTTGGGAGCTTATTATAAAAACGTATACAATTAACCTTAAAGGATTTACCTATTTTATGGAGCCTAGTGTTGGGCATAGCGAGTTTATTTTTATTTATCGTATTAATTTTATGAAAATCAGAATTTTTTTTGAACTTAGAAATATTTTTATGAACATAAATTAAATTTTCATAAATATATTGATTATAAACCGTCATTATTTTAAATTCTTTAAATTTGTTTCTTAAGGATTCTCATATTATATATTGCTCGAACAGCCCTCTTCTGCAGTGTGAATATGGTATCGATGTCGGCTGCATTACCCCATAAGAGTATACCGTAAGACATCATACTATGATAGTAACTAAAGTAAACTAATCGAGCAGTTTCCATATTTGTCAATCGACGTATTTTTTTAACCGCGTATATAGCAGAACTAAGTCTACTTGATAAATCAAATATATGAGGACCCCATTGCAATTTTTCATCTAAGGTAATGCCCAAGAAAGTAGTAGATTTGACCAAGTCCATTTCCTCATTGTTTAATTGTACATTGGTTTTAACATTTTTAACATTTGGTAAAGTAAATTTAACACATTTTCATTAAAAATGCTAACACATCGATCTACATTATCTCTAAGTAATCCTATAGCTGCAGCCGGAGAAGAGTTTAAAGATAACGTTGTAGTCACTGGAATATTAGTAAAAAAGGTTTCAAAAGCAGTAGCAACCTCGAGGTCTGACGTAACATATTTATTATCTATATTTAATTTAAAGTCGATCCTCTGGGATTTAGCTCTTCCAGTTTCCTCATTAATTATTTTAAAAGTTGTTTTTATTTTATTATTGCTACTTCCTATTTTTTTATTGATATGTTGAGATTTAGCTATTTTACATTGTTTTTAAAAGATTTGGAAAATAATTTTACCTCATCCCTAAACTCATTACTAGTATTATACATCAATTCACTATACATATTGTATAATTTTTCTCTATTTTTGTGTAATTCAGCAGATGCCCACTCACTAAATACTAATTTATCATTAACAACCACTGTTTTTGTGGTAAATACAAAGTTAAATAATTTAATGAAAGTATTGAAAAACTCATTATACATAACATTGGGATTTGATTTTTTCAACGAGGGCAAATAGTGTATTAAATCATTTTTAATTTGACTAATACGTTCTACAGTCACTGGTATAAAACTTACTTTCTGTTTTAATTTTTTTATCTTGTTACAACTGAATTTAATAAATTGGCCATAGTGGTCGGAATCTAATGTATTGAATAAACATTTAAAATTTGGAATAACACTTGTAAAAATATTATCAATACAAGTGGCACTAGTAGTTGTGATTCTAGTAGGCTCCATAAACATGTGTAAAAGATTATAAGATTTGAATAAATTTAAAAATTTTATACTTGTTGAATTTTTTTCAAGAATATTAATATTGAAGTCTCCACAAATGATTAGCTTTTTACTAGAATGTGATAGATTAAACAATACCTCATCCATAATCTTTTCAAATTGTTCAAAGCTAGATGACGGTGGCCTATATACATTTACAATTATTAATACCTCTAATTCAACTGATGCTAGTTCAGCTGTTCGATCAACAGAATGGCTTACTATGTCCTTACGTTCTTTAAATTTTATTTGTTTATTTAATAGAATTAAAGACCCACCATGTATGGAATTAACTCTGTTGAATGAACTACCAACCTGGTGGTTATTAAAATTAAACATTATTTCATCATTTTTAAGCCAGTGTTCAGTTACACAAAAAATATTAATATTAAAATTATTCAAAAATAACTCTATTTCTAATTCTTTATTTCTCATACACTGGATATTCTGATGCACCAGGTTGATATAATTTACATTGTTATTTTTCTTACTCACATTGACAATATTTTCTTTTCTATAATAATTATTGTGATTGCACATTTCATTTATTCGGCTAGAGAATATCTCTTCTGTCTTAGAATCTAGTTTAAACTAATGTTGTTTGGGATAACATCCAAACTTGTCTTACTTACATCTATATATTGCTCAATAAAAGCAGTTTGTTTAGCCAAATTATTGGCTGTCATTGTAAAAATATATGATAGCGATACAGCTACCTGTCTCTTAATAGATGAAGATAGATAATATCTATATTTATACAGGGTGGGCCATGAATTAGTTAACATTTGAAAAAATCGTATAAAAAAAAACCATTTAACATATTTTAGAAATAGTTTATTTACGAGAAAGCTAAGTAGTTGTAATTTTTTTTTTTTTAATTATTTCGTCTAAATGACCACCGTTTCGGTTTTCACACTCATCTAAGCGAGTCCTGAAGTTTTCGAATACTCTTCTGCAAAGAGACTGCGAGATCGCCGACATCTCTTCGATGATTTTTTCTTTAAGTTTGCGGAGTGTATTCGGTTTATCAATGTAGACACGACTCTTTAAATAACCCCATAAAAAGAAGTCTGCTGGGGATAGATCTGGACTTCTGGGCGGCCATGGGATGTCACCTCGTCTGGAAATCAGCTTTTCCGGAAACATTTCTTCGACCACCGGCAAGGACTCGTTCGATGTATGACACGTGGCTCCATCTTATTGAAACCATGTGTTACGATTATAACCAGCAAATTCCAGTAGCATCGGTGCTAAAAACTCCCGTAACATTTTCATATACTCGGCAGAATTAACAGTAACTGAACGGCCTCGAGAATCTTCAAAAAAGTGAGGTCCGATGATTCCTTTTGCTGAAATTGCAGCCCATACAAATACCTTAGGAGAGTGAAGTGGCCTTTCATGTTTAGCTTTGGGATTTTCGCTGCTCCAATATCTGCAATTCTGTTTGTTTACATGCCCATTTAGGTGGAAATGGGCTTCATAAGAGAATAAGATGTTGTCAAAATTACTGAATCGAGTTAACATTGTTTCGGCATATGACTTACGCAAATTTAAATCATTAGGGTTTAGTTCTTGCACTATCTGGATCTTATATGGATGTAATTTCAAATCTTATTTCAAAATACGGCGTATGATGTGCGGGATAATCCTAATTCAACCGAACGTTTGCGCGTCGATAAATCTGGATCACGTCGAACAGAAGCGGAAACTTGCTGCACGTTCTCTTCGCTTCGAGAAGTCCGCGGGCCGCCGGTTTGTTTCACATTTAGTGTAGATCCCGTCTCTTCGAACTTCTTCACCCATTTCTTTATTAAAGGAGCACTTGGACACTGACTTAAGTCGTGTAAACCATATTCAACGCGAAATAAGCGTCTCACAGTAATGAGTGAAAAGTTGTTTAAATAAAACTGTTTCACACACACAGTAAGCGCGTTGTAGCCCCGTGAAGCGATCCATTGCGACTAAATTTCCAAGAAGCGAGCTATTGCCCCCGCCCGCGCCCGCGCCCCGCGCGGCAATAGTTTGCGTGGTAAGTTACATTTATTATAATTCTATCAACAAATAATAAAATAAACGACCAATAAATAATATTAAAAGACCAATGAATTAATAACAATCAACCAGTAAATATAAATGAAAACCTCAAAATCTATTAATTATAATAAAATGATAATTAATCATTATCAAATATATATTTCAATTGAAAAGCATTAACGATTTTAGTGATTCTGACCAAAGACAAACCGATAACGCGTGGTATCATTAAATTTGAAAATTTGAATATAGGTAAAATTCACGTTTATTCCTACTCATTCGCATGTTCGCATTTACCGATATGACCCCGTTGTGGTAATGACCCATTTGTGACGCAATGCGAGTAAATAAATGGTAGCAGTTAAGCCTCAGACTTTATTTTTTTATTCATATAAATAATAACATCACCACAAATATTCAGAAAAAACAATAAATACTTCTTAACCTTATTTACAACCTTACAATATCCCAACTGTTTAGAATATTCTGAGCATGTGTGGTATCTGTATTGTTTTATTTTTATTTATTATATTTCGGAAAATAACAAAATATATTATCAACACCTACGTAAGTGTCACGTGTCTGTCACGTTTGTTACACAATGTCAAAGGGCAGGGTCGAAGGTAAACACTCGTATGTGTTAATAAAAGTTTTATTGTTATTATGTTTTTGTAATCTCCTAAGAGTCAGAGATGTTCATTTATAATTTCAAGTTCTTAAATATGAACAAAAAATAATGTTAATGTTAAGATTTCTTAATAATAATTAAATACTATATATTTTTCTTGGTTTAAAATTAAGCCCTTCCTTTAAGTTTTAATAGTAAGTTATATAAAACTCATTTCCAATTTTTTTTACTTCTCTGATCATATCGTATATATTTGGTGACAACTTTATTGGCTTATGTATGAACTATGTGTAAAAGATAGGACAGGTAAATGCTAATTATTTTCCTTAATCAATAAAACAAAAAAAATATGTATCATTATCATGTAAGCACTTTTGCCATTTTATAGGTTTAAAACATAGTTCATTTAGTTACTGAAAGATTTGTAGGAGCAAGAAAGAAAATCTTTAAATTCGATCTGGACTGCTTCATCCGATTTATATTGCGTTTAAAAAAATGGTCCAAATTACGATAAAAATATTATCTCTTGTAAGTTTGGGGGAGTAAGGCTAACGTGAGTCAAAGCAGTCGACGAGTCGCGATTGGTCAACAGCAAGCTGTGTAATTGTTGATAATATATCTCTGCGATATCCTTTGGCTAGATATTAGGAAACTGTAGCGTATCAGTATTAGACTACCAAACCCTTTGGGGATCAGCATTTGACTGGATTTGGCCGATTCTCCTGGATTGAACTACTGTGATGAGCAGTTAAGATTATCATATAGATTCAAAATTACCTCGTTATTGTAGCGGTTCAGTAGGGTAAGTTGGCTCCTATTGTGCGTTTGTTTGTGTGCTTAAATAATGCAGAATCTATTTCACGACCTTTCTATTTTTTTCATTTTGTTTCAAGTTTTCTAAAATTGTTTTCTCATTGACATCATACCTGCCGCAAATGTTTATATCGATTACGATGTATTCGCTTCCATAGTCATATAATTCTTCATTCACAACTAGATTTTCTGGGATAAAAATTTACAGAGTGGAAACTTTGGAACCAAAGAGGACCATGCTTTCGTTTAAAGTAACTACCTCTAACACATCATTAACACGTCGAGATGTTTCTGCAATTGATGACAACATCAATTGCAGAAACAGCTCGAATGCCATCATTGTTGATAGCATTCGAGCCATGCCATCATTGTCGATGGCAGGCACGCATGGCACGATTCAAATACGAATGAATTACTAAATTCAAAACACAATATATATAAAACATAAACAAGCCAATTTTTTTTTATTGAATTAGGAATTCCAAACCAAATGCTACATATTAGGGCAAAGTAGTCAGTTCACGAAATCGCTAATTTGATATATGCCCTAATTTCACAACATTATGCCCTTCGAAGTTATTATAAACAATAAGTAATATAAGTAAATATAAGTTCTATCCTACTTATACTGCACTTATTTCATATTATCTTTAGAAACCTTATCAAGTCCTTGTTAGTGATATTCTTTCTCTATTAATATAAACGACTTTCATAAAAAGTTTGTTAACTCTTGTTTCTGTACCAGTTCTAGTATCCAACATCAAATTACGATTGATTCCGCAGACTATATAAAAGTGATCTTTGCACCAAACTGTCGCAGTTGTTTCGTTCGACTTTTTAGACTCTCAGATACTATCTAACAGAGCCGTCGTCGGCTCATTTTCAAACAATTCACAATTTTCAAACAATTCACTATTTGTTACTACTTGTTTTCGCATTAAGATGCAACTTTAGCAATATACGAGGACAGTATTAATTTTCATAGATAGAACACGACCCTGTACTTCAAAACAATATTATCTCATCTATATAATTAAATTGATCCCACCGGATTGAATCAAAGCGCTGAAGTTGTATGAGGATCATATTTGATGTATGTATATAAATAATACACAATATTTCACAAAATTTTAAAAAGTAATTAAGATTAACATTTTTATTTGAAGACTGAATTTGTTTGTTCTGGCAGCTTAATCAATAAAGGCTCGTTTAAATACTGAGAACATAGTATCCTCGCTGAAACTGACTGACAGGGACGCGTTTATAGAAAATGTGGCGGTACTGTGTCTTCACGGATACGTGTGATCGGCCTTAGGGAACTCAAGATTGCATACGGTGTCAGTGACGTTTCACTAGAGTGGCCAATATGGCGACAGCGACTGGAATGTCAAAACCTAATAGTGTAAATTTAACAAAATATTCGACAATCTGAAATTTGCAGATATATATTTTCGACACGTAATCATTTTTTTATAATAATGATTTTGATAATAATTTTTTGCTTATAATCTTTCATCATAGTGTGTAAACAACAATTAGAAACTATTATATTTTATAGATCAACAAATATACCATATCATACTTCACTAAAATAATTGAAACTATAACAATGGGGTCACCTTGACTTACAACCTTAATAATAGATAATCTTAGAGGGACGTAGACCTGATTTTTCATGTTCACGAAACATATTTTTTTTAGTAATCACTCAATATTATTTTGTAGTATTCATCTTTAATTAAACTTACAATTTTAAATTTAATAACTGTCAGTTAATATAACATTAAACTAAGCTTTGATTATGTTCTGTAGGTGTATATAATAATATGTTGCACAAGTAAGATGTTATTATAATCAAGTATAATGCATATTAATTAATATTGCACGGTAGATGGAATATAGTATTTACTGTAAGGATATATTCACATTAGAATTTAACGACATCATGAAATCGCACATTTAGTTTGTCTCTCAGGTTAATATCGTCATAACATTTACACAAAAAGAACATGCAAATTTCTATAAATATAATTACTTATGTATATAATACAATTATTTTTACGGCATAATAACATATGGGTAAGGAAAAATAGTGAAGATATGAATTAACTATAAATATGTATTAATTATACGATTATTAGATACGGTTGAGTCAAACTGGATCCTTTGGATCCAAGAAACGATAATTAAGAAGATAAATGTAGAAATAAAACTATTTTTTTTATATTCATGTTAATATTTCTTTAGTTGACAGGATTTAGACAAATGACATTAACGCTAGATCGAGTGTAGCGTTTGTCATTTGGCTCAGAGAGGATCTTACAAAATCTTCACCTCATCTTATATTCTTGGGATTAGTACCACTCTCGTACGATTTAATGGCACATATCATATTTATAAAAATAATATAACATCAAAGTTACATTATGTAAATAAGCTACATATTATCACAACAATGTATTCGCAATAAAATAACTTTTTTCAACATAAATATGGTTTCCTAAAGTCTCTTGAGAGGTAATTGAGCGAAACTAAACACCTTACGAAACATCAAGTTGTGTGCCAACCTTTATCAACCTTAAGGAGACTGTTGAGAATTGCGCAAATAGTTATTTGATCTCAGCGCCAGAATTGACATTTCTGCTAAACCGTTTATTTGATATCAGATAATTTTAGTTTAAAAAGAAAAGATGTTTTTGGTAAATAATAAAGCTAGTATTATCATATCCCAAAAGTATCTTTCTTTCAACCCTTGAAAAAACTTTTTGAGATACAGGTTTCCACCTTTTTGAATATTTTGTATCAACGTGTCACACAATTCGTGATCAAAACTTATTTCATTAAGCTATTGACCCTCGAAAAAAATTATTGAAAGTAACTCCTATTCCACCCAAAATAATAAAAACATTTGATAAATATTTTTACAATTATGAAGACCTTGATTTTGAAACTAATTTTTTTATTCGTTTTGAAAAATATGCTACTGTTCTTGTCATATTTTTCTTATTCCTAGAAAAAGCACATTAAAAACCAGTTTGAAAAGGAAAAGAAAATCTGCACAATTACAGAACTGAAGGCATTCTATAATAATTAGTGAAGTTGGAAAATAAAAATCTTTTGTGCAAGAAACTAGCACATTAATATAAAAAGTGAACTAACTAGTTGGATTTAAGGAAAGTTTAATCCGCTGTGGTATTTTTTTTATTTTTTTTTTATGTTATAGGAGGGCAGACGAGCTTGCGGGTCACCGTTAGTAAGTGATCACCGCCGCCCATGAACTCTTGCAACATCCGAGGATTCACAAGAGCGTTGCCAGCCTTGGAGAAAGGAATGCCTTTTTTGAAGATACCCATGTCGTATCGATCTGGAAATACCGCCGAAGGAAGTTCGTTCCACATTTGAGTGGTACGTGGGAAGAAAGTCCTTGAAAACCGCACCGTTGAAGATCGCCACGCATCCAGGTGGTATGGATGGTAAAGGAGGCGATGGCGAGCTGTGCGGTGGTGAAATTCGGCGGTAGGCATCAGATCGAATAGTTCTTCGGAACACTCCCCGTTGTAAATGCGGTAGAAGACGCATAAAGAAGCCACGTCTCTACGCAATGCCAAAGAGTCCAGCCGTTCGCAGAGCACCGGGTCCCCGACAATCCGAACGGCTCTCCGTTGTACGCGGTCAAATGGTAGAAGCTGATATTGGGGTCATCCGGACCAGAGATGAGAACAGTACTCCATGTGTGGCCGGACCTGCGCCTTGTAGAGCGTAAGTCTTTGGCCAGGTTTGAAATACTGCCTCGCTCTATTGATCACTTCCAATTTCGTCGAGGCCAACTTGGCCTTGCTCTCCAGATGACCACGAAACTGACAGTCGCTCGAAATGTCGAGTCCCAGTATTCTGATACTTGGCGAGGCAATAAGAAGAGTGCTCTCGAAGAGCGGTGATACGACAAATGGGTTTTTTTTAGTGGTAAACGCGCAAACGTGTGTCTTCTGGGGATTGAACTGAACGTGGTTCAGTTCAGCCCACTCAGAGACCATCCCCAGGGAAGTCTCTATTGAAGACAAAAGTTTCTTTCGGCACTCATCGACGTTTTCCCAAGAGAGACCTACACGACCGGAATATACCTCATCCCCAGTGCTGTCATCCACATAACAATGTATGTTGGAAATATCCAACATATCATTGATGTGCAGGAGGAACAGAGTTGGGAGGAACAGAGTTGGCACGCAGCCTTGGGGTACACCAGCGTTCACGGGCTTGGGGTCCGAGCAAAAACCGTCGAGAACGACCTGTATGCTCCGCCCAGTGAGGAAGCTGGTTATCCACTTGCATAAACTCTCGGGAAGCCCATAGGAAGGTAGCTTCGAAAGAAGCCCCTTGTGCCATACACGATCGAAGGCTTTTGCCATATCCAGACTAACTACCAGACCTTCTCCCTTGCTTTCAATAACCGTTGCCCAACGGTGAGTGAGGTATAACAGAAGATCACCAGCTGATCGACCATGACGAAAGCCATACTGCCGGTCATTGATCAACTGGTGATCCTCGAGGTACGTTAGGACCTGTCGGTTTATGATAATCTCCATTATTTTGGAGAGAAGGGAGGTAAAGGCGATAGGTCTGTAGTTAGCTGGGTCCGAGCTATCGCCTTTTTTAGGGATCGGATGGACAAGGGCACACTTCCATGAGACCGGGACTACGCCTTTAAGGTAGGAGTGCCGAAATAGACGCGTTAGCACTGGAGTCAACTCAGGGGCACACGTTCGTAGCACCAGTGGAGAAATGCCATCCGGCCCACTCGACTTATGAACGTCCAAGGAAAATAGAGTCTGCCTGATAGTTTTTTGGCGAAAAACTATTTCCGGCATTGAGCTCTGACACCGCGGGATGATAGGCGGTGTCTTCCCTAGGTCGTCCAAAGTCGAGTTGGAGGCGAAAAGAGTGCCCAAGAGATCGGCTTTCTCTTTTATCGTGTGGGCCAGAGAGTCATTCAGCATGTGCAACGGCGGTAGGGACGGCTGGCTAAAGTTGCCCAGACTGGCCTTTGAAAGCGCCCAGAATTTGCGCGTGCCAGGCGGGTACTTTGCGAGCTGATCACCAATTTTGACGACATGCTTGAAGTTTTCTCTAGCGATTTGCCGTTTGAAGAATCTGGAGGCACGGTTGTATTTCCTCTTCAGAACTCTAGAGTTCGGATCTTTAGTGACTAACGCATTGGCCCAAGCTTGATAAGCCTACCGTTTGCCAGCTGCTGCAGCCCTAACAGACGCATCAAACCAAGGCCACGATCTGCCACCAAGTGGTACCACAGAGCTTGGTACAAAAAGTTCCATGCCCTGAAGTATCACATCAGATACAGCCGCAGCGCATTCACTAGGATCGTTGGAAGGGAAACAAATCGGCCCCCATGGGTAGGATGCAAAAAAGGATCGCATTCCATCCCAATCCGATGACTTGTAGTGCCAAACGCGTCGAGTCGCAGGTCTTGTGCGAGCCGGACGTTGAATGGGCACTACACTCCGTACCAGACAGTGGTCAGAGGACCCTAAGGGAGCCTCGACAGTGACCTGGTACTTTTCTGGATGTGTAGTCAGCAGAAGATCCAACAAAGAGGGCGTGTGGCTGTCCACATCCGGTAGACGAGTGTGCGTCTTTACCAGCTGGGACAGACCATTTGCCAGAGCAAAGTTAAACACAGATCTCCCCGCGCAGTCGGTTGCACGTGACCCTAACCATTCGGTATTGTGCGCGTTGAAGTCCCCGAGGACTACGACTTCGGCGGAGGGAGTCTGAGAAAGCAGGTCGTCAACCTTCGCTTGAACGTGACCCACCAGTTGATCTGTTTGTGCATTACCACTATGGGACCTGTAGAGGCACGCGTAGAATCTGACGTGATCGTCCTTGTCCACGCGCAGCCAGAGCACGGACAGGTCCCGACCTTCAAAAACCTGAAGTCGACGGTAGCAGATATCCTCCCTTACGAACACAGATACCCCGGCGTTTGGTATAAAATGATGTTCTAGTTTATACCCGGGGTATGATAGGTACGCTGTGTCGCTAGGTTGAGATATCTGCGTCTCCGTCAAAAACAACAAGGCCGGCTGCGCCGGCTCAAGGTGGTAGTGGACGGCGTTTAGGTTCGAATGAAACCCCCGGATGTTACAAAAGTCCACATCTAGAGTGGAGCGGGGTGCGATACTTTGCCCGCCCCAGATACGACGGGCAGCCCGAGCAAAATCCGAGGATCATTCCCCTGATTTTGCTCGGGGAGGGGGTCCCCGGCTTCATCAAAGCCGGTACCCTCCTGGGGTATTTTTGTTTTATGCATCGCGTTCATGTTTGGCAGGGGGGGGGGGGGGTTTGGGCTTCCGGATTCTCACACTCACCGACGGAACATAACCAAATGAATTTGGTTTCTACACGTCGGTCTTCTGTGAGAGGGTGGTCCTTTCCCGGTCGAGCCAGCCAAATACGAGCTGCAGTCAGATGACTACAGCTAGGTTATAAATGTAGTTAGCTAGCTAGCTAGCTAACTACATTTAAAACGTATTTTCTCATAATATAAATAGTTGAAACTCAACTCCTCAGTACGCTGTGGGCAGAGCAATGAACTGCGGGCTAGCCACTTACTAACTCCAACCAAATCCAGACACATACACACGTTATCACGACCGGGATTGAATCCGAGACCTGTGAATTTAAAGGTATGAAAGCATTGATACCGCTGCACCAGAGATAATAATTACTTTAAATGTGTTATATAATTAACCTCTCTTTGTTTTTAAAACAGAGATAAAAAGAGTTTTTATGTAGATATGTAATAATAGTATTATGAAGTATATTGCACTACAACATTATAATTTAGAGTCAGTTATAAAAAACTATGACAGTTTTTCCATAATCAATTACAAATATAAGTTTAAACTATAATCTGGTCTAACATAACATATATAAGGTTGTCGTGAATTTCCCCAAAACATTTGAAAGGAATAGTAACAATGTTGAACATTTGTGACAAATTTTATGAAAATCATTTGTATTTCTGAAACCAAATAATGGCTTTTGTCGTGAAACCAATGGAATAAAATTAACTTTGCCATTTCTGTTACACAATTCAACTGGATTTTTATATTTCAACCGCTTACAATGTGGATAAACTGAGTTTATAGACTGTAGACAGTTGTAACATTGTCACTGAATGCAGCTCTATTCAAACTTGCAATACAATTATAAACTTTTAAAGTCAACTCACACTGTGGAAATAGTTTTTTATTATATTATTTTAACTAAAGCTAGAAACATTTTCTAGTATTCGTAAAAAAACAATGTTGAATTGAATTGAAAATCCATTGTTCTTTTTTATCAGAAAAAAGAGGACTTTTTAAAAAAACTGTGTATTCGTTTTCGAGTTTTGAGGTAAGCAAGATATTTAGCAATTATCTTTTATTAAAATATTTAAAAACACCTGAAAAACTGCATCAGAACTTGATAAAAGTATTTAGATTCACATATTTCGAATACAGAGAATTTTATTCTTCCACATTGAAGGTAATTGACCTTCAACAAAGGTTTGATTTTTACAAAAGAGAATAAAACGAGAAAAAAGGCCAGCAAAAAGTTTCTTTTTACAAATTTTACTTATCAACAATGAGAAATGTATACATACATATATACACCTGTATCTTATAATTAAATTGCTATGAGGTGGAAATCTATAACCTTACGTAGATCTTCAAGAAGATAGATTCTGTAGATCTACAGGTCTATATAAACAAAACAATAGTTTTGAAGTTTTTTGTCTGAGTGTGTATCACGGGCAAACACCAAAATTAATATGAACTTATTGCTCAAATCTAAAAATAAATTCCTCTAACCTAACTGACTACAAGTTATCTTAGGTTAGTTATATTATTTTATACCACCGGATAACATCTACTATCCTTTGAAAAGATCGGTATTTACGCGTTATAAATCGAGATGAGTCGGAAGGGAAACCCTTTTGTCTTTTCTACCCCACGCTCTCTTCTCTCTTTCTACCTTTCAAATGTTGTCTGACCTTTTTAAAATTGTTAAGAAAATACATATTAGTGCTCTGTTTATAAACTTTAATCATAATAATATCAAAAACTACGTTGTGTGGTAATATATAAATCATGATATTATAATTAAAAATACAATTCAATAATTTCTAAAGTATTAAAAAACGTAGATGGGTTATAAATTCTCATAAAAACATTTTGCAGCTCACACCTCGCTAGGTACCAAAAAATAAAAAGCAACCAACACATCACCCCTATCCACGTGTACTGGAACTTAAAAACCACTAGAAAAGACCGACTATTTTCGTATATAATATTTTTCTTTTGTTTTAAAACATTTTTAACGGTCTCATAATATCTATATTTATTATTAAGAATGATAATTGTTAATATATAACATATTCAATACTGTTAGATCTTATCTACACATAGTCGTCACTACATGATTTATAATAACACTCTAATACATTAAGCGTAACAGTTTGATATAATAATTATGTTCATTTTGTTTGATATATTAAAAAACTTTTGTTTCACTTAAAAAAATTGTTTCTGAAGTTTCAAATATTAAAAAAAAAGTGTAACGGTATAAAAGAAAATATATACACGATATTTGCTCCGGAAACGTTACTGGCGAAGGGAATCCTGCTTCCAATAAATTTGTGCACACGAGACTGCCTTTTCTACCTGTATTTGGCGGGAATATTTTAAATTGCAAAATTCACGTTGAAGCATCCAAGATAAAAGTTATGTGATTTTCGTGAATGTTATTGCTGATCTTATTGAAATAGATTTCCTCATATATTCAAATATTTTATGCACTCAGTATCAGTCTTGTAAATAAGAAATGTTTCTATCTATATGATAATCATTTCTCTAGTCCTGTCCTGTCCTTTATTAAATTTCCTTATAGGGTTTTATTCCAAGATGTTTTCCGCGCCTTTCAAGTCTCGTCTTCGTGTGAACGAACAAGATTGTTGGCATGTTAAAAATACATAAAATATATAGTTATATTTGAACGTGAACAACAGCTGCTACTGCTACTGCACCAGCTGTAGGAAAAAAAGTGTTACTTGTAGTAAAACAGTTCTTTGATAGTTAACAGACTTTGAATTCTAGACTTATGAAGTTATCCACAAAAACAAAGAAATAAGAATTGAATAACAATTAAATATGACTTTTAAATCATTGATAACCGAACAGACAAAGTCACTGACACGTAAAAAGCATGAGGACCCTCCGGAGGGCATGTATGCATGTAAGAGGTTGATGTCTGTGGCCGAGGAGAACGAGGTATGTAGGGACCGTAACGTTTGGCGCTCCGTCGTCTCTGACTACTCCGCAAGGGATATAGCATGAAGCTAAATAATAATATAATAATTAAACTTATTTTTATAACGTTTTAAAAACGAAACCAGTGAAAAGGACGTACAGTCCTTGTTTTGGAAAGCAAAACGATTTTATGATAAAATGAATACAAAGTGTACTGAGTGACACTAATGGTTGGAAATGACTTCTCAAAAAGAGCAGATTACGACCTTAATTAAATAATTGATGAAGTCGTTTATTTTACATTAAGTATATGAGAATGCCAGACTAAAACACTTTTTTTTAATATTATCAAACTTTCCTTATTAGTATAATATGAATATCATTGAAATTCTAAAGAAGTGTGTTAATTTCGTTTCAATTATTTTTTGGTAATATTTTACAATCTTATTACTTAATATCACTGCTTAAAATAATAATGTCATATATCAATGTCAAATTACATAACCGGTATTGACACGCAACCCTTTAAAACTACGTAATACAAGTAATATAAAGTATCATATTAACAATATGAAGCAGTGTATTAAACAATAATTTGTATATTTTCTATGTTTATATACCATTATGTGAACTGTTACAGTCAAGTTAAACCAACTTCCATATAACGTGAATACAAGTCACATTGGTCTCTAAATAATTTATTACTGCTTCAATATTGATTTATTAGATTCTATTTCACCTATAAGCCAGTGGCTCAAAATTTCTATAAATCTACATTTAGATAAAATACTTGCTGATACACTGGAAATACGAAAAATGCTTTCTTCATTTATAACTAAAATCTTTTTGGTATATGTCAAATATGTATAAAAAATTATAACTTAAAAAATTTTGATTTAAGTAAATCATTATCCTTACAATTTAAGTTTTAATCCAATAACACAATGATTATAGATCAGGATGACTATAATTAATCAATATACAGATTTTTTTAACATCACCTTTGAATAAAGATTGTATCTATGTATGTGTGTGAGTAATGTGTCCTAGTTCCTTTAAGTTGATCATCAAGAACAGTGTAATGCAAAAAATTTTAATAAAATATGTTCGGTGTATAGATATGACGTAGTCGTGGTAAATGGAGAGGGAAATGAAGTCACACACACGTCGAAGAATGTGAATTGGTGTAATTTGTTGTGCGCAGGCCGCGGAACACCAATTTCCTGTCGGCTATTTGTTATATCGGTTCGGTTTGCCAATTCTTTTAGTGGATTGTGTCGAAACTCAGAAAAACATTCTAGTTCTGTGAAATTCGCTTACGGAGCAATGTTGAAAATTGGATAAAAAAATGACTTTTCTGCCGTTCTAATCACAATTTAGATAAATATATGCAATTATGCAACCTTAAGGAAAATTGTTGCTATTGTGTTAGACCTGTCGTTATGTATGGATCTGAGTGCTGGGCGATGAAGGTGATGGATGAAAAGCGTTTGTATGTAACGGAGATGCGAATGTTAAGATGGATGTGTGGGGTGACAAGAAGGGGTAGAATAAGAAATGAGTATATTAGGGGAAGCTTAGGAGTAGCGCCAGTGACAGAAAAAATTAGAGGTAGCCGTCTGTCATGGTATGGGCATGTTATGAGGAGGGATGAAAGGCACGTGACCAAAAGAGTGCTAAGTATGGTAGTGGAGGGATGGACAGGTAGAGGACGGCCGAAGAAAAGATGGATGGATTGCGTGAAAGACGATATGGAGAAGAAGGAAGTGTGCACAGAGATGACGAGTAACAGGAGAGTATGGAAGGGAAAACATACTGTGCCGACCCCAAAATGGGATAAGGGCAGGAAGCTGATGATGACTTTAGTAGTCGTGCTCTCTTTACTTTGTATTGACAATTCCTCAAGATTTTATGTTTTAATTCGTCCATCAATTATCATAATTCTAATTTTATTATCTTTTACAATAATAAATATAGTAAAATTTGTACAAACATAGTTTAATGTTAACAAAATTTCTGGCTACGATTTTAAAAGTGTTACGTCCACGAGTGAGTCTTTTAAAATATTTCCAATACTGGTAAAATTAGTATTCTTTACAACATTATATAGATTTAAATATATCCTACAGATTTAAATATATCCTAAAGATTTAAATATATCCTACAGATTTAAATAAAAAAATAACACAATACGAAGTCATATATATTGAAAATAAAAATAACTATGTGAATTAAAAATACAGTGCCTGTTTATCAACTTCATAAGGCAATATTCATAATATTAACTTATTAAAGCGATTCATAAACATAATAACCTTGTGAGAATTATACACTTATTGTGTATTATTGAAATTATCTAACATCCACACCCTCTTATCCAATAGATAATCAGTTATAAATAAACAAAATATACATATTCATACATACGTATTTAAGGAACTCGCAATGGACATTTCACAAAACATGCAGATTTTTGGCCCCATTGTCGCTAAGATACCCAGAGAGTGACCGGACACATTCTATTTAATCAGTCCCAAGACAGAGTAATACTGACCTAGAATTAGACCTCACGGAGGTCTTTTGGCTTCTTGGTATTCTGTAACGTACTCACTAACTTTTATTACTTCACTTGAGATAACTATTTGCTTTTTTTTGTTCAATTAATTAATTTCATATAAAGGTTACATAATGTATATATATTTCTTGTTTCTTAGTGTGTTTAACATGTAATTACTTTTATTACCCTAAAACGTTTTTTACAACGCACCTTATATAATGTTTATTAGAATGGTCACTTTTTATAATCAATTTTCCATTTCATTGAAATAAGTATTCAATTTTGATAACAAGTCTTCCAATCAAAATAGTAAAATATTGTTGAAAGAAGTAATATAATTATTTTAACAGACTTCAAATGTTTCAAGAAACGACCAAAATTAACTCGAATTGATTTTCGGGTTAGCAATTTATTAAAAGTAAAGGAAAGATTCAGTAAGTTAGAGGTTTTGTTCCCTCCTTAACGGCCCTAATATATGCTACCCACATCACATGTCAAAGCTTTAATCAACGAGTTTGAACCACATGATAAATAAAATAAAAAGGTAAATAAAGGAACGTTTAATGTATTAATAGATAGTTCAGGTGTTTCGATGTCGGAGACGGATGGATGTCACTTCACTTTGAAACCAACTCTACATGGATGAGATCACATACCATTACAATATAGGAATACCTAATATACGAGAGATCCTGTAATTAATTTTTTTAAATAAACTTGTTATGTGTCATGCCTAAATTATTTTAGTGAACGTGTCTTACTTTTATAACATCCGCCAGTATTTAGGCTATAACAGTATGTACTGCCAGGTGCCACAGTTGTAACAAATTGTACTTTTGAACGAGTGTCGTCTAATTCAAAACTTTTGTTACAAAATTTTCTCCAATTAATGTAAATTATGAATACGCCTTTGCTTATTTCAAGTGATCCTCAAACATTAAAGCAATTTTAAAACTTAATAAGAAATAGTAACGAGTACACTTTAAGAATTAATATTTTAAAAGAAATACTAAATACTACTCTAGTTAAATTATATATTTTTAACTTAGTGTGTATAAATCAAAATCAAAATCAAAAATCTTTATTGAAAATAAGTTTCATACAAAACATTTTTTCATTGTTAAAGCTACCACCAGCTCGGAAAATTATTTCCACAGACCTGAGAAGAGCTGGCGACAGAAACTCAACGGGATTGTCATGATTTGTTTTTTTTTTTTTCCTTAAATTCTAAATAACATAAATACATTACACAATATTAAATAAATAATCTTGAAGCAGCCTGGCAGCGATCGCTTCATACCCACGGTGCATTATCCTCTAAGTATTCAGATACATTGTAATATCCTTTTGCACACAAACGGTCCTTAGCTATTCTCTTAAATTTGTTAAATGTAAAATGTAAATGTTGTAAAACTGTATACATTGCCCCATGAAAGATTTACTCACTTTTTTAAGTCGAGTAACAGGTAGCGCGAGCTTGTGTTTGTTCCTGGTATTTATAGTGTGTATATCACTATGCTTAATAAAATTGTCAGTATTTTTATGTACATATTTAAGATTTTCAAAAATATACTGACTGGCGATCGTAAGTACATTTATTTGCTTAAACTTATTTCTTAAAGAATCTCTAGGGCCCAGATTGTAAATTGCACGGACAGCTCTTTTTTGTATAACGAAAACGGTATTTATATCAGTAGCACTACCCCACAGTAGGATACCATAAGACATTATGCTATGAAAATAACTATAATACACTAACTTAGCAGTAGTCTCGTCAGTTAGGGATCTAATTTTTTTAACAGCGTACGCGGCAGAGCTAAGTTTACTAGCCAATCCAGCTATATGAGGGCCCCATTGTAGCTTAGCATCAACAGTGATTCCTAGAAAAACTGTGGATTCCACCACTTCCATCACATCCTCATTTAAAAGTACATTAGTTTGCACCTATTTAATATTAGAAGTTGAAAATCTAAGAAGTTAAGTCTTCTTATTGTTAAGCAACAGGTTGTTAACACTAAACCAATGCACTATTCGAGAGAGAGCCTTGTTTACATCGTCATACATTACCTGATGCCGTTTTACTTTAAATATTAAAGAAGTGTCATCAGCAAACAATACTATCTCATTATGTTTGTCTACAAAAGTAGGCAGGTCATTTATATAAACCAGGAAGAGAAATGGACCTAAAATTGAACCTTGAGGGACCCCCATATCAATCGGAGCCCCAGCCGATCTTTTTCCATTCACCTCTACCCTCTGAATTCTATTAGACAAGTAAGAAATCAAGAGTTTGAGATCAATGTTCTTAATGCCATAGTGGTACAATTTCCTGACCTATGTTTCATGCTGAACACAATCGAAAGCCTTAGATAAATCACAGAATACTCCAAGAGCATCCTGTGACTGATCCCAGGCCTCATATATATGTTTTATAAGAAAGACGCCGGCGTCCGTAGTAGAGCGACCTCTAGTAAAACCGAACTGTTTATGGTGAAGCAATTTATATTTATTAAAATGGTCTATCAGCTTAAGATTAAGATTAAGCATGATTTTTTCAAATATTTTACTAAACAAAGGCAATACTGATATTGGTCTGTAATTAGACGGATCTGAATTATTGCCTGATTTTAAGAGTGGTATTACTTTGCTATGTTTCATTAGGTTAGGAAATACTCCACAAGAAATACAATCATTAAAAATGGTCGCTAAGTAAGGCGCAACGAGGTCCACTATTGAGCCAATCACCTTTACAGATATTCCCCATAAGTCAGGAGTATTCTTAATATTTAAGGTCCTAAAACATTTAATTATATCAATGGATTCAATTTTCTTAAATTTAAAAGGAATGTTATATTTTTTTACATTTTTTGTAGTAATGACTCGGCGACTACAGGAGAAGAAATTAAAGAAGAAGTGGTAGAAGCTGGAATTTTTTTTAAATAATTTTCAAAAGCAGAGGCAACTTCCTTATCTGATTTTATTACTTGATTATCCATATGAAGAGAAAATTTGCAGTTGCGAGCTTTGCCTTTACCAGCTTCGCACTTTATAATATTCCAGGTCATTTTAATTTTATTTAAAGAATTACTAATTAAGTTTCTAATATGTAATGACCTGGCATGTGAACAAACTTTATTAAATAATTTAGAATAATTTCTAATATGTTGAGCAAACGAGTCACTGCGATTGAGCTCCCTCTCATTGTAGAGTTCAAACAGTTTTTGTCTACTCTTATGAATTCCTGGGGTCGCCCACTCATTAAAAGAAAGGTGATTTCTCAAAGTGCAAGTTTTAGATGAGAATGTCGATTTGAATTCATTATTAATAATTTTTAAAAATTTATTAAACAGTTGTGAAGGATTTTTATTATATTCCAGATAGGAACATTTGGCCAAAATATTATTTTTAAACTTATCCATGCGCCTTACAGTTATAGGAACAAACACAATTTTTTGTTTTTCTTTGCTGAATTTGTAATTAAAAGATATTAATTGCCGACGGTGATCAGAATTTAACCTATCAATTATTTTCTTATTCTTCGGTATAAAGTCTGTGAAAATATTATCAATACAAGTGGAAGTAGACTCAGTTATTCTAGTGGGCTCTAAGAATAAGTTAATAAGGTTATATGATTTTAACAATGATCTGAATCTAATAGTGGTAGCGGAGTTATCTAATAAGTTTATGTTAAAATCACCACATACAATAATATTTTTATTAGACGCAGACAGTTTTAATAAAACATTTTCAAAAACAGGTTCAAAAGAATCATATAACGAACTTGGGGGTCTGTAAACACTAACAACAATGAAACGTTCAAGCTCTGCACAGGCTATTTCAATAGTCCGCTCTACAGAGAGGCTCACAATATCTTTACGTTCCTTAAATTGTTCAATTGAATTAAGACACAAAAAATAATGTTTAAACTATTGTTTAATGCACAGATATAACGTCGTTACTATTTTACTATATACCAGTAAATATAAAGTTTTAGAAATATATGAAGACAATTTGAAATATAAATTTTATTACTTTCAGGATATCATTGAGTTTAACGAGTTTAAGATATATGATCTTGCGTTACCTGAAAGCGTTCGCAGCGCAATCAGCTTTCGATATTACGTGTTCTATTTTGAAATAGAACTTATGTGTAAGTTGAAAATTCGCAATTGAAGCTATACAATTTAATATGCAACGTAATCAAATGAATAATAAACTTACTTGTAAAGTTCTGCAATTTACAATAGCATGAAGCTTCAGTTACTTACAGTTAAATATAGTTAAATAATTATTCAAAATAATATTCACATCACTCTATGAAACTACATATTATCATTCCCAAATTAATTATTTCTTTCCTTTATTCTGCATTTCTCTGATCTTATCTTTATATTTACTTGCTCGATTATTGCTTTATCTACAACTTTTCTTCTTCTTCTTTTTGCGGATGTTATTTTACATATAATTTTTCATTCTACAATATTCTTGGAGAATATTTTCAGGTAGACCAAACAAACATATTGATCTCGACAGAGACACAAAATTTTATAAAATAAACCGTCATCAAGCGTAAGTTAAAGTAAACGGGAAACGTTAAACGAGATAAATGAATAGTAAATAGTTGAGATTTACTCCAAATGAAGTATTTATCGAATTTAACAAATTGAAATTCACCGAGCATTGTGTCATTATCAGGAAATCATTATGTAATGAAATAAAATAAAGATATTTACTCACGAAAATTCAACGCTCATTATCATTTAGTTTTTATTATTTTGGATCATTTAACCCTTAAACATGTTTTTACTAAGCATAATATTATGTATCTTTTGATAAGTAATCCCAAAACTAAAAACAACTAAAAGAAGATAACGACAATTTCGGTTTGTAACTGCAATCTAAAATAAAGTTACTCTAACTAGAGGTGGGCACTAAAGCAGGGTTCGTTAAACAGTCTCATTCTATTTGCAGTAAGAAAACCCAAACGACGCAGACTGACTGCGCTCCAGATACGGCTTCAGAGCACATCAATAAGAGATCTTATCTCATCTGGACTTGTGTGAAGTGGCATCGGAACCGTTGCTTCGTATTTCATTGATTGTTTGTTTTTGCTTTTTTTATATGTCAAATTTGATATTTTTACTTAATCTTTATAAAGATATGTTAAGAGAATAGCAGAAAATAAATATAAAAAGAAAAATTAATAATAAAATAGACCGAATTGACTTGGTACAATTATTAGTTCTAAATTAGAGGTATATGAGAAAACAATAGACGAGTCAACACGACTTGCATTGAACACGAGCTCTTCTCTTACTCTTTTTACAGCCTTCTTTTGTTATTATTACTTCTTTTATTTTATTTATTTATTTTTCTTAACAAAATCATGTACCAGCGCTTTCAAACTGTAGACAATTGTTACCTTATATTTTATTAACTTATTGCAATATTATTATTCGCATTAACTTATCACAGTCTCGACCAAAGTCGGTTTCGTATCCTAAGGTACTTAAAAAATAAACATTAAATAGTAAAATTTTCAATTTATATTTTTTGTGAGATCAGATTCTCTATCCCCACGACCTGTAATAAGAATAGATAATAATCAGTCTACATCCCTCCTTCCCAAAACGCCTTATGTAACTTACGTACGACCCCTAGTGCAGTTTTTTGATAGAATCTGTCCTGAAGAAGTGGTAGTTGAGTTGCGATACAAATAATTAATTGAAAAAGTAATTGAAATGTTACTTTCTACAAAATACGACACCATTTTATTTTAATGCCGTGAATTTTTCGGTTATAAATTAACTATTAAAATTACAATTAATGAATTATATAACCGATACTAAACTTTAAAAATTTCAGAAAATATAAAAGATTTCACATGCACACAGATACATTGTAAGGTTGAATTACCTTCTATATTTTTTTTAAATAATGAATAAATTTCTTACAATAATGCTTATGTTTAAACATCTATAATTTCCTGATTTTTTGGAGACGGAACTAGCTGTCGCTAATTCTTGCAGATTTATATTTGTTGCTGGAAACGAGGTTCTAGAGAAGGTTATCAAACCACTTCTAGTATCGCAATATCCATAACTATGTAGGCCCTACATACCTTGGCTAATATCGTTAAATATCATTTTAGCTGCAATTATTAAGGTATTTATCTTTTGAGTCGACTAAATCTACTGACAAAATTGAGTAGTAAAAAAAGAAACTCAAGCATTTATTTCCTAAGCTCGATGTTGAATTTAAATAAATATATTTGAAAAGACTATTCATAAATTTTTAATACTTTTGTCTAGATAGTGAAAATGAATAATAAAATCACATTTTTTATGCTGTTACATAATGGAACCACAAGAACAAAGTATATTCTTCTTAACAATATGGATACTATGGGTACGGACGCAGAGACTTAATGTAATAATTAATCAGAGTTAATGCAACTTAGTTAAAGTCAAAGTAAAATGTAAAATCAGTATTCATTGTACTTATGAATATGCAAAATTCAGTTGCAGTTCTAATAAATGTCCGTGTTCTTTTAAATATTTCACTCATGAATTATATTAGTACATATTAGTAACAACAAATTTTATGTATATTTTATTTCTTTATTTGTTAAAATTATTAATATATCGTTAAAATTTAAGATAAATAAATAATGGTTTGTTTGAAACATGAGAATATTTGTGGCCTGCGCATCTTCTTTACCTGGAATTTCTAAGCTAAAACTTTGGTTTTACTTTATTTTCAATGAAGATTAATAAAATGCTTTAAACCTTCACTCAAAATTCTTAACCTTATTATGGACCTTTATTACCAAAGCGATATTTCAACTATGACGAGCTTTAAGATTTGAAAATTATAAAAGTTTCGTCAGCTTTTGTAACAAAATTAAAATGTTATATAAAATACGTGCAGAGATACTCAAAGTAAAAGTTCTATTAATACAGGTATTATTTTTAGATTTCGCAAGTCTCTTTCTAATGCGATCGAAGCGCTTACATCACTATGAAGTCATGTAAGCACTGAGTATTATCAATCATTGAAATATTATCAGTGATTTTTCTTCGTCACCTTTTTCTTTTAAAGAAGGTACAATGGGGAGGGCTTAGGTTCGTGACGTAACAAGGGGCTCTTTGAGATTGAATTTCTGGTTAAAGACAGGGGTAAATTGACGGAGGGTCGTTAAAGGGTCTTTATCCAATATATCCGAATGGTGGATAGGATATGGTTGTGCTTAATCTTCAATCACACAGAAAGATCTGGATGATTTTGTTTTATTTATATTTGCTTTCGTTGTTGATGCTTTATCTGGATTGCGTTTTTGTATTTGTAAATAGATGTTAATAAATTCCTTTCAATCTTTATCTAATTTTAATTGAAGCAATATATTGAATAATAATAGTTTGTTTTGTTTGTTATTTGTTTGTTTGGAATCATTTTCTGTTTATTTTATATGTGCATAGATTTAAATAAACTGTGACGTTCTTAAAGTTTATTGTCCAACTTAACAAAAGTGATACCGTGGAAAACAAAACTATATTACGGATTAGTTTTAGTACTGACAATACATACACTGATTCAACATATATAAATAAAGTATATTTTAGATCAATTTGCAATAAAACGAAAATGAAAACTAAATTATTTCTAGCAAATTTAATAAGTGAAATTAAAAAAACACTGATAAAAACAAACAAACAAACAATACAAACTAAGTAGAAATAAAGAAACAGGTGTACAAATTCTTTTTCAGAGCGACACTGGCATGAAATAGAGTTTTTAATATTTAAAATAAATTTGCATCTGTGAGACAGTGTACAGAGTTAGGAGATAATCCGAAATGTACATGACATTTTAACGAGAAATACTCGCACGGAATAAAAATGTCAGATGTGTGAGAACTGATAACGGTTAGATTAAAAGAAAAATTGCTCTGGATGTTTTATATATTTTTGTATGTGATAATGTATACATACAAGTGATTTCCACCAATGCACTCATCACTATCTCTCTTGAAACAAAAGGCCTGCAGATTTAAAATTTATTAAAAATATTGTTTTCTCCGAGTCGAGGTTAACTAAAAAGGATTTCAAGAAATTTCACATGCGGGTGAATTGATATAACAAAACCAAAACTTCTTATATGTTTAAATTTGACGATATTTTCGGCATGTTAAAAAATACCAAGACAGGATACTAATACTCGTATATCACGCGAAGCGATACTGTCCCATAACTAGTAATTAAACTCGTGAATGAAACAGAAATGAAAGGACAAACAGTAAAAATTACAAAAAATATTATTATATTTTTTATTAAATTTATAAAGACAAGAACAAGAACATCTTGTTCAAGTTCGTTAAATAACTGCACAAGACATGGTAGACTATATTAGAAAAATTCAATATAACTTTGAATTTGACAAAAATCAAGAAAGCACACAACACGAAACACTTGGATCTAGAAGTTAATACAACATCCATCTTCTTCTGGAAGCTTTTTAACTCTTTCGATCTTGAATTTTCTTTAATATGGACTGGTAAATGATAAATTTCTGACATATTAAATCAGAACACAGCAATAATAGAATTTAGAAAAATAACGATAGAATAGAATCTATAAAAATAAGAAGTATTTAATGTAACTTTGAAGGTATTTAATAACGACTATCTTATGACAAATTAAACATTTAATCCTTGGTATTATTTATCAATACCGGTTCTATTTTGAAATGAACACAGACAGAAACGAAATTTAAATAAATTTCCGTGTTCCGCACTTCTATTACTTCGAAAATGTTGGAACATATTACGTAACAGCTGCTCAAAAAATATTTTTACCAGTTTAAAATGTTCAGTGGTTGCAATAAATTATATTTATTGGTTCTATATTTTGGTTCACGTAAAGAGAAATCCTCGTCAGTTTTCAATATATTTGATTGTCAGCACCATATTTGATATATTTGATCACCACTTTTAATACTGAACTTGTTTCGGATAAAAATCAAATTAATTTAATATTCACTTTTCATTAAAATAAAAATATAAATTCCTAAAATAGAAATATATTCTTTGTAAGATTTATTTATAATTTCTTTATATATATTTGAATTTTATAGTTTCTCATAATAAACTATTGTGGTATTTAAATTAATTAGGCAGTTGAAATCCTGACCTGTCAGCCAATATTTTATATGAGATTTATTTACATTTAGTATAAGATGACGATAAAACTACTTATGTCCATGCTACGGTGCCACTTGTCATCAGATCAACCCACTACTTGTTGCCACCCAATATATATTAGAAAAGGACAATACATCTTACAATACAATTCTTATTATATTAAGATCAGGAAAACCGTTTACTATTTCGCTAAACACTTCTGATAACCCCAGTACAAGCAAGGTTAAAGTCTGTTTTGCTTAAAAAAATAGTATCATTGAATAAAACTTTACCATGAGAATTATTATCGACGAAACATTTTTAAAAATAAATTTATATTTTTATCTTTCAAAGCAAAAACTTTCAAATAAGTTAACAATATATCTTATTGATGTATCCATCCTATAATAAAGGGTCTGTATAATATAATAAAGGGTGAGCCTAATCCCATTCCGAATCCTGAACCACATGTTTTCCCTAAATAAGAATTCTCACAAAGCTTTTGTACCTCTCGATAACTGAACCCGGCGTCTCGTGACGGACACGCATTACATTTATTGGTTATCCACCAAATCATATCAATGTCATTGTCAATGTCAATGTCACATCTCGCGATCAATACGATATGGATACCTACAAAAAGCACGCCCACTTTCTCTTCAAAGAGAAGAGATGAGATCGTGGGTACAGATCAATCACTTATCACTAATTTACCCGAATGCTTGTTTGTGACGTTTTTAACATAAAAATGCCTTAGGAATTTTTATATTAAAAACAAAACACGAAACACCCACACCGAAAAAGTTATATATATACTTAATGCTAATTTAATTTATAATTGATTATAGTAAGTAATATTAATAATTACATATATGTGCAAAGAATCCTCAAAGTAATAGAATATGTAACGGCGATAACGCAAATACGAGTAGCTTATGATTTGTAACATACAGAGTTAATAAATTTAAATTTGATGTACAAGCGCAATGAAAATAAATTGTTTAATATTAATATTATAGTATATTCAATTTTCTGTTGCCATTTCTTTGAAATATGCAATTGATGGATATAACAAACAATGAAACCATATCGATATATTATCTCATGATTATTTAATTATGTATGATAAAAATGATGATAAAATAAGTTATAATAATCAAACTTCCAACTTTTCTTTTAGCTCGCTACAACCAAATTAAAGTTGCAAAAAAAAAAATAAGGTCTGCTTTTTACAAATAATTAATGGTTATTTTGTCTTAATTACTTAGTTAAGTTATTAACGGGTTACTTATTATATTGCAAAAAGAATTTATGAAGAGTTTTTAAATCGTCATTCCCGCAGCGGAACCTATTTCGCGAACTTTTTCACTTTTTCAACTTGTTTCAAGTTTTCCAAAATTATTTTTTCACTGAAATCAAACCTTGCCGCAAGTTTTTATATCGATTACGCTGTATATAAGTGGTCATATAATTCTTCATTATTAACTATATTCTCAGGTCGCCCACGGGGCTTTTAGTTTAGATAAATTTTTCCAGAACGGAAACGTTGGAACCAAATAGTACCATGCTTTTATTTATCGTAATTTCCCTTAACACATCATAAACTCTTCGAGCTGTTTCTGCGATTGTTGACGATTATGGCACGATTTGTAAATAACGCGATATTTTAAGTGTTTCTTTTCGAGAACAAAATTATGTCACAGAAATATCAAATGATTCGACAATGAATGAATTACAAATTCAAAGCACAATATATATATATAAAATAAACACATACCTAAATTTCAATTGCATTGAATTTGAAATTCCAAACCAAAGGCCTACATATTTGAGATCAAAGTTCATCAAAACGCTAATTTTAAATATACCTTAATTTCACAACATGCCCTATGCCCTAGATAATTATCATTTAACCACTTCTATCCCCACTTATTCTATATTATTTCATACTATCTTTAGACAGCTTATCAAGTCCTTGTTAGTGATATTCTTTCTCTTTTAATATAAACGACTTTTATAAAAATTTTGGTTAAGTCCAACTGCTGTATCAGTATCCAACATCTAATTACTATCAATTCCGCAAACTATCTAAAAGTGATTTTTGAAAAAATGTCGCAGTTTTTCAGTTCCTCTATTAAGGCTCTCAGGTACTATCTAACAGAGCCGTCGTCGGTACATTTTCAAACAATACACTCTTTGTTACTACTTGTTGCCGAAATAAAATTCAACTTTAGCAATATACGAAAACAGTAACTATTTTTAGAGATTTCATTTTTACTTGAACTTCAAAACAATATCATCTCATCTATAAAATAAATTAATCTGAGCGGAATAAATCAAAGCGCTGAAGTTGTATGAGGATCATATTTGATGTGTGTATATTATAATACTAGATGAATATGATGATGATGATGATGAATTTGGTTGTTCTGTCAGCTTAATCAATAAAGGCTCAACATACTGAGAACACTGTATCGTCGCTGACACTGACTGACAGCGACGCGTTCATAGAAAATACGGCGACACTGGTCACATCAGTGCAATCATTCGTGTGATCGTTCTTAGCGAACTCAAGATGGCTTCCGGCGTCAGCGACGTTTCGCTAGAGTGCCCAATATGGCGACTGCGACTGGAATGTCAGCACATTCGAATTTAACAAAATACTCGAGAATCCCAATATTGCATATATATGTTTCCGACTCGAAGTACTTTTTTTACTATAATGATTTCGATAACAATCTTTAACTTGTAATTTTCCATTAAAGTGAGTAAAGAACCATTAGAATCTAGTATATTGTAGACATAAAAAATTTACCATACCATACTACTCTAAAGTAACTGAAACTATAACGATGGGGTCCACGGTGACTTACCACCTTAATAATAGATCTTAGAGGGATGTAGACATTTTCATGTTCACGGAATATTTTTTTCGTAATATCTCAAGATTGTTTTGAAGTATTCAACTAAATTGAACTTACAATTTTCATTTTAATAACTTTCAGTAAACATAATATTAAAATAAGCTTTGATTATATTCTCTAGGTGTATATAATATATGTATATATATATATATATATATATATATATATATATATATATATAGCGGCAGTAAGATGATATAATTATCAAGTATTATGCATATTAATTAATATTGCACGGTACTAGGAATATATTGTTTACTGTAAGGATATATTCACATTAGAATTTAACGACATCCTGTAACATAATCGCGCTTCATCTATCGTCATAACATTTAAGATGAGGCTAGAGATAGTAAAACACAATTAACATACTAAAATAGCAAGCAGTCTATTAATATGTATATAATACAATTATTTTTACGGCATAATAACATGTGAGTGAGGAAAAATAGTGAAGATATGAATTAACTATTAATATGTATTAATTATACGATTATTAGATACGGTTGAGTCAAACTGGATCCTTTAATAACAGTCCTTAGCATCGCGATAAGAAACAATAATTAACAAGATTTATGTAGAAATGAAACTATTGTTTTTATATTCATGTCAATATTTCCTCAGCTCACAGGATTTATACAAGTGGCATTAACGATAGTCGAATAGAATAATACATTTATGAACACTGAATATACGATGCATAAAATACACCGAGTGGAACGTTTGCCATTTGGCTCAAAGAGGATCTTCAAAATCTTCACCTCATCTTATATTCTTGCGATTAGGACCACTCTCATACGATTTAATGGTGTATATCGTATTGATATAAATAATATTACATCAAAGTTACATTATATTATAAATAAGCTACATATTATCACAATAATGTATTCTCAATAAAATTAATTTTCTCAATATAAATATGGTTTCCTGAAGTCTCGTGAGTGGTAATTGAGCGAAACTAAGCACCTTACGAAACATCAAGTTGTGTGCCAACCTTTATCAACCTTAAGTAGACTGTGGAGAATTGCGCAAATAGTTATTTGATCTAAGCGCTAAAATTTACATTTCTGCTAACCGTTTATTTATTTTATTAATTTTTTTTTTTTTTTTTTTTTTTTTGAATAATTTGTATTGACGTATCACACGATTCGTGATACAAAAGTTTCTGGGAATGTACTAGTTCATTAAGCTATTGGCCCTTGAAAAAAATTATTGAAAGTAACTCCTATTCCATTCAAAGTAATAAAAACTATTTATTAAATGTTTTTATTACTTTTTACAATTATAAAGACCTTTATTTTGAAACAAATTTGTTTCTTCCTTTTGAAAATATGCTACTAGTCTTGTCATATTTTTGTTATTCACAGAAAAAGTACATTAAAAACCATCTTCAGTTTGAAAAAGAAAAGAAAATCTACACAATTATAGAACTGAAGGCATTCGATAATAATAATTAGTGAAGTTGGAAAGTAAAAATCTTTTGCGCAAGAAACTAGCACATTAATAAAAAGAGTGAACTAAAACGTTGGATTTATGAAAAGTTTATTCAGCTGTGGTAATATTTATGACGTATTTTCTCATAATATAAATAGTTGAAGCTCAACCCAGTACGCTGTGGGCAGAGCAGTGAACTGCGGGAACACTTACTAACACCAACCAAATCCAGACACACATACACACATTGTCACGATCGGGATGGAATCCGGGACCTGTGAATTTAAAGGTATGAAATGACTATGATAGTTTTTCCATAATCAATTACAAATATAAGTTTGCGTGTAACATTTAAGAACAGTAATATTTAAAATAAAAATAAGATAAAAATTAATCAAAACTTTGAAGATTTGCATCTGCCATAAATTATACAATATGGGACCTCAAGCATTTTCTTTCATATGTCGAGAACTTACAGTTAATGTCGCTGGAAAAAATATAATCTGGTCAAACATAACATATAGCTACAAGGTTTCCCAAAATATTTGAAAGCAGTAGTTATAATGTTGGATTTGTGAGAAATTGCATGGAAATCATTTCTATTCCTGAATTCAAATAATGGCTTTTATCGTGAATCCAATGGAATAAAATTTACTTTCAATTTCTGTTACACAATTCAACTGCATTTTTATATTTCAACCGCTTACTATGTGGATAAACAGAGTTTATAGACTGTAGTCAATTGTCACTGAATGCAGCTCTATTCAAACTTGCAATACAATTATACACTTTTAAAGTCAACTCACACTGTGGAAATATTTTTTTTATTATATTATTGCAACGAAAGCTAGAAACATTTTCTAGTATTTGAAAAAAAAACAGTGTTGAATTGAATTGAAAATCCATTGTTATTTTTTATGCGAAAAAAGGGACTTTTTAAAAAAACTTTGAGGTAAGCAATACATTTAGCAATTATTTTTTATTATAATATTTAAAAACATCTGAAAAACTGTATCAGGACTTGATACAAGTATTTCGATTCACATATTTCAGATACAGAGAATTTTATTCGTCCACATTGAAGGTAATTGACCTTTAACAAAGGTTTGAAATTTACAAAAGAGAATAAAACGAGAAAAAAGGCTAGCAAAAAGTTTCTTTTTCCAAATTTTACGTATCAACAATGAAAAATGTATACATATATACACCTGTATGTTATAATTAAATTGTTATAAGGTGGAAATCTATGATGTTACGTAGATCATCAAGAAGATATATTTTGTAGATTTACAGGTCTACAGAATCAAAACAATAGTTTTGAAGTTTTTTGTCTGAGTGTGTGTCACGACCAAACACCAAAATTAATATGAACTTATTGCTCAAATGTAAAAATAAATTCCTCTAACCTAACTGACTACAAGTTGTCTTAGGTTAGTTATTTTATTTTACATCACCGGATAGCATCTACTATCCATTGATAAGATCGTTATTTACGCGTTTTAAAGTGAGGTAAGTGAGGGAGTCGGAAAGGAAACTCTTTTGTCTTTTCTTCCCCACGCCTCTTCATCCCTCCTAGCTCCTTTTAAATGTTGTCGTATCTTTTTAAAATTGTTAAGAAAATACACATTATTGCGTTGTTTAAATTGTTTAACTTTAATAATATCAAAAACTATGATGTATGGTAATATGTAAATAGTAATATGTATATTATAATAAAAAATACAATTTAATTTCTAAAATACGCACTCCTTAATCGAACCAAACTAGTTATTAGAGTTGGTTAGAATAAATGAAACTTTATATGAAAAACGTATATGGGTTATAAATTTTCATAAAAAACAAGTTGCAACTCACACCTCGTTAGGTACCAAAAAATAAAAAGCAACAAACACACTATCCACGTGTACTGGAACTTAAAAACCACTAGAGAAGTCTGATTATTTTCATATATAATATTATTCTTTTATTTTAATATATTTTTTATTGTATCATAATATTTATATTTATTACGTATAATAATAGTTAATAATATATAAAATATTCAATACTCTTAAATCTTATCTATACATAGTCGTCACTACATGATTTATAATAAATAACATTCTAAACCATTAATAATAACAGTGTTATGTAGTATTGAGAATGTTAATTTCGTTTTATACATTAAAAAACTTGTTGCCATTTAAAAAATTATTTCCATAGTTTCAAATATTTATTACCATATAATTTGTTAGTTTCGGCGATGAAAAATACATACATGATATTTGCTCCGGGAACGTTACTGGCGATGGGAATCCTGCATCCAATAAATTTGTGAACCTGTGACTGTCTACCTGTATTTGGCGGGAATATTTTAAATTGCAAAATTCACGTTGAAGCTTCCAGGATAAAAGTTAAATGATTTTCGTGAATGTTATTGCTGACCTTATTGAAATAGATTCCCTCAATTATATATATCTATAAGGTACTTAAAAAGTTTGATACCGCGATTCAAGACCTAACATTAAGATATGAATATAGATAACATTTTCAATGTCTTAATTTAAAAAGTATATAATTACATCTTATTTATATCCGTAAGTTAATTTATTCAAAAATAAAGTTAACATTCTTGAATCTATCATACTCTGATATGACCAAGAGGTTTTTGAACAGTGTGGCTCAATATTTAGCATTTTATTCTATATCTCATTGTTTATTCCGTAACGAGCTAGCTAATGAAAATTTAAAAATGTCTAATTATAATTTGCTCAAAAACAATTTTATATACCGTATTTTGTCTAAAATTACACCATACTTGCTTTTTTAAGTAAAAAAGTTTATTACTTGTACAAAAACAGTTCTTTGATATTTAACAGATTTTGAATTCTCGATTTATGAAATGTCCTCAAAAACAAGTAAATAGGAATTGAATGACACTTAAATATAAATCATTGATAACCGTTTGGGTAGACAAAGTCACTGAGAACAGCTAGTCCATTATACAATAAACACGTTTGTACATTTTCAACCGATATTTAAGTAACCATCTAAGACACAATAATTGCCGTAGTATTATTCTAATAGCAGGACTAATTACCATATTTATTATTTTATAAAAAGGTTTATATTTATACCCAGTATACAATCTGGTCAGTGTCGACTGATTATCTCATGTTAATCACGCAATAGATATCACATAATATATATTTATAATATTACTTAAGCAATCTTATTCCATGTCGGCAAGGCCTATTAGCCACAGGGAGTAACTCTCCAAATAAAACTTAACTTATGTAACTAGTTGTGGAAAACGGTAATTTATACTTATTTACATATTATATTCGTCCTTCATAAGGTTATTTCACATTACTGTTTTAATGACTTAAATTATTAACTTTTTATGCATAAATGTCATATTATTTAAATGAAATGTTGTCTAGACCAAGGTTGATTTACTTTTAGAGAACGTATGCATAATAGACACATCAAATTATTACATTTTATACACACTTAAACCCTTTTATTTATTAAAAATAAATAAACTATAGAGAATGACATATATCTGTTAAGTAATATAAAGACTTGGGGACGTAAATATATGTAAATATATGTATATACATATATTACATCTATTATATAAAAATGAATCGCAAAATGTGTTGGTAAGCGCACAACTCAACAACGCATGGACCAATCTTAACAATTCTTTTTTTAAATATTCCTTGAAGCCCAAGGATGGTTCTTACGGCGAGAAAAAATCGAATAATTTCCAGGAAAACCCTAAAAGAGCCCTTTTCTTTTTCCTATACAAATATTTTCTAACTAAATTTAGAGTCAATTTGAACTGTATTGCTATACAATAAAGGTCATATTAAATTACAAGCACTCATTTTTGTCTAAACAATGTAGGTGTGTTGCTAACGTCGAAGAGTCGATTCGCACTTTATTGTCTCTGCACAAAGTTCAAATTCAATCAAATATATGTGTGTGCAGGTTCACGCAAAAATGATAATATCGTGAAAGTCCCAGGGGTCAATTGTATGTTGCCTGTCCCCATGTTGGATAACCATCAGATTTGTTTGTTTTCACCAGGTAATCAAACAAAAAACATTGTGTATCATAAAGCACTACAATAAAAATAAAACAGATTTTTGTTATTAATACGATTACTGAAAATACTTATATACGTTATATTTCATTATTCTTTATTTCATCTTATTAAAATGATAAAGTAACATATTAAAAAAGAATAATTTTACGATTTATTTATCATATTATTTAAAATATTAAATGATAAAAAAGATCCACCAGAAATCTTAATATGTATAAATCACGTGTTACGTTGTTTATCCGCGATGGACTCCTAAACTACTTAACCGATTTTAATAACATTTACACACCACGTACAGTTTGACCTAACTTAAAAGATATATAATAATTTTCAACTCAATTCATACTCGCAATAATATTTTATTTGTTTATTATTTTGCAGTTAGCTCCTAACAATTCTAAAAGATGGCGGTGTCTGTTGACTGGATTGAATAATTACGAATGATGTATCTACCCTACCTACCTCATTCGTAAGTTTAGTGTTCCAAGTTATTTACTAAAAACTTTGTAATTTACAAATAGTGTTATAAATTTGGATTAAATTTAAAAAATAATTTTGTTTCTATATTTGCTTAATATCGACTGTAAGAAAACATTATGATTTTCATGACAGAAGTACTCTGAACGTTACCCCTTACATAGTTTACTACAATGTAATATATCAAAAAACAATAGTCACAGCAACGCGTGACCGGGTCTGCTAGTATGTCTATATATTTGGACTTTGAGATATATATATATATATATATATATATATATATGTGTGTATATATATAAATGGGTTTAAGTAAGTATGTCTATATAGTTAAGTTCGAATCAAACTAACAGAGCTGATAGTAACCTTTCTCCTTCGCCCCAGCGCCTTTCATCACTTCGCTGTCCTAACAACAGGGAGGTTAAGGAAATGCAAAGGGAGGCGAGATGTCTAGACAACTAGAGCTTCTTTTGTCTTGCTCTCAAAATATTCCATGCTACTCTATTGGAGAGCTCTACTCTACTTGAGTTACCCCCTATAAATTCTGCAGTGCAGCTGATCACAGCTGATCCCTCTAATCTGTTTATTTGTTACCTGATATTCCCAAATTGAACAAATTTATTTTGGTACTATAATAGATTAAGCCCGTTGTTTCTATATATGAAAAAATATTAAAATCTTGTATATAAAAAGAAAATTATATTAAATCTAAATAAAACATTTATATTTAATAACAATGATAAGTGATGGTTCTTTATAATCTAAATATCATTTGAATTATTCATATCTCATTTACTTACTTACAACTGTAAAATTACGAATGGTCCTCTGTGTTTTTAATAGCTCGGAAACATTTTAGAATTAATTTTCAATTTTATTTGTAACAGTCTTATTCTGTTTGTTTTAGTGTTATTCATTTAACAACGTGAAATTAACTTTTCAACAGCAACAGGAACAGTGAAAATTTAAACGCTTTGTAATGTTCTTATACTGGAGTGACTGAGTATTCCTAGGACGGGAAGAAACACAAATTTAAACAAATTTGTTCTGCCCAGTACAATATTAGTCGAGTATCAAATTGTGTCTCTTCTGGACTATTTTGTGAAATCTATTGTGTTTTAATGAATTATTGTTTTATTAGATATCTCATCAGTTAAACTTTTTTTAACATAACATTTTGCATATCTCTGTTTTTATTTATATTTTGTGAAGAAAATGTGAAGGCTTCACATATTTTCATGTTTCAAACAAACCATTATTTGCCTTAAAAAAAATCACACAAAAATAAATTTAAATCAATTAAATTTATTTTATTATTTATTTTATATGTAGCAATAAAACACAATATTTGAATGAATATGGGAAATCCTGTGAAATATAACTGTGATAGAGGATCATGTCCATAACTAACTGTAATAAACATGTCTCTCTTCAATAAAACAATGGTCATAGCAATATGTACATTGTTCTTTGATATATTATATCATAATAGGATACAATAACAAGTGATGAGTACTACTAAGTTGCTTCTTATTTCTTTCTTCTCTTTTTTTGGCGACCCTTACTTGATAAGTTTGTTTACTCTTGACTTAGTTCACTTGCTAAGCTATTAAGGGTTACTGGATTTAGTTAAGTGAAGTGTTTTACAAAAACTGTTACTAGATTTAACTGCTGTATGTTTCATAACATCTTATAATTATACCGGTTTTTTAAATAAAATATTCATATTCTTTAACTCACGCAATTAAATTTAATATTGAGCAGAAGCATAAACTACTAACGTGGTTGTATTGTGTCGTGTCGTGTGTTGTCTTGTCTTGTCTTGTAGTGTAGCGTCGTGTCGCGTCGTATCGCGTCGTGTCGCGTCGTGTCCCGTCGTGTCCCGTCGTGTCGCATATGTCATATGCTATGATTGTCCTATAATATGATCCAAATTTAACTACATTGCTTAGATTTTTTATTAAAGACTTGTTATTAAGGTTTATTTTAAGTTATACTGGCTTACGCATTACCTTATTGAAGTTTATTTTAATGGTTTTCCTTCTTTCAATGTAATCATTGACGATTGAAAAGTTTAAATGTCTACTTGAATAAAGAAATTTTGAATTGGAATTTGAATTTAATATATTGGACCAATTTTAAAAAACCCGAACATTAATTATTTTTAGATTTTCATATTCATAAGCACAATGAATACCAATTATACGTTTTACTTTGTCTTTAACTAAGTTGCTTTAACTCTAATTAATTATTACATTAAGTCTCTGCGTCCGTACCCACAGTATCCACATTGTTAAGAAGAACATACTTTGTTATTGTGGTTCCATTGTGTAATAACATAAAAAATGTGATTTTATTATACATTCTCATTATCTAGACAATAATATTTGAAATTTATAATTTGACTTTTCAAGTACATTCATTTAAATTCAACATCGAGCTTAGGAAATAAATACTGGAATTTCCTTTGTAACTACTTAACTTTATCATCACTTAAGATAAATATTTTAATAATTGCAGCTGACACGGTCTCTAACGATATTAGCCAAGGTATGTAGGGCCTACATAGTTATGGATATAGCGATACTAGAAGTGGTTTGACAACCTTCTCTAGAACCGCCTATCCACCCACAAAACAAAATCTGCAAGTATTGGAGGGAGCTAGTTTCTTCTCCAAAAACTCATGAATTTAAAAATATTTATACATAAGCATACTGTATTGTAGGAAAGTGATTCATTATTTCGTAAAAAGTATAGAATACGCAGCCTAACAACGTATCTTCTAAAATCTAAAATAAACTTTCAATTCAATTACTTATTTGTGTCGGAAATCGAATATTTTCTGCACGTTGTTATATGTTTTAGATAGACATATTTAAAACATAAAACAACATGCAGAACATAATAAATATTCATAAGAAACTGACAAGTTTATTAAGTATTTATTATTAAGTATTTATTAAGGGGGAGGAGCCATTGTAATCTTATAATATCTCACAATGCGGAGAGAGGCTCATATGAGCAATTATTTAAGACTAGTATATAAGGCTAGCACATAAGAGAAATATGTAATACTAGTAGATAAGTAAAGTACATAAGGCTAGTATATAAGGAATGTGCATAAGAGTAGTATATTATGGTATTATATATTATACGGTATATAAAGCCAGTACATAAGGGTACATTTTAAATAGCAGAGTGAATTGTAATTGTTTATTTAATAAATAACTACATCTGCAATTACACAATATATTAATTACAAAACAAGTACTTTGTCTCTAACCTCCTCACTTTTACTTAAATTGTGAAGAAGAAAAATGTTTATTATTTACACAATAAAAAAAAATCAACTAATATAAACCATTATTTTATTTTTCAAAGGAGATGAAACTGAAATACGTATACATTTTTTACTAACAGATAATCTCCTTACTCTGTACTTCCTGGGAAGATTCAAATTTATGTTAAACCATACCGTGCTCATTTAACACAACTTGGAATAAGAATATTAACTTTAACTTTAGCTATAAATAAAAATGTTCACCTCACTTAGTGTTTATTGTTTTAATGCACATTTTTCATCCTTGCAATAGTAGGGAGAATAATACACGCTACAGATTTAATATGCGGTTTAACAATACTTAGCAGACTTTGAACGCGCTGGTACATAGTTGTGTAATGAAAAATAAATAAATAAAATAAGTAAAAATAGTAATAAAAAAAGGTTGTGAAGAGAGCTCGTGTTCAATGCAAGTCGTGTGGACTCGTCTTTATTTTCTCGTTGATCTCTAATTTAGTACCAATTAATTCTTCTGCCATTTTCTTAACATACATATCTTTATAAATAATAAGTTAAAATATGAAATGCGAAATATACAAAAAGCAAAAAACAAAGAATCAATGAAATATAAGTAAACGGTTCCGATGCCACATCACTCAAGTCCAGATGTGATAAGATCTCTTATTGATGTGCTCTAAAGTCGTATCTGGAGCGCGGTCAGTCTGCATCGTTTGGGTTTCCTTACTGCAAATAGAATGAGACTGTTTAATGAACCCTGCTTTAGTACCCACCCTAGTTAGAGTAAATTTATTGTACATTGTAAATAGTTACATACCGAAGTTTTCGTTATCTTCTTTTAGTTCGTTCTTAGTTTTGGGATTCTTATCAAAGATAGACATACATAATATTATACTTAGTAAGTAGATGCTTCAGAGTAAAATGAACCAAAATAATTAAAACTAAATGATAATGAGCGTTGAATTTTCGTGTATAATTTTCTTTATTTTCTTTCATTACATAATGATTTTCTGATAATGACACAATGCTCGGTGAATTTAAATTTGTTGAATTCGTTAAATACTTCATTTTGAGTAAATCTACACTAATTACTATTCATTTATCTCGTTTAACGTTTCCCGTTTAATTTAACATACACATCATGACGGTTTATTAATAATATCTCAGGAATATACTTTTATGATTACAGTTTTCTGTTTACAAATTGAAAGTTAGTTACTTGTTTTGAAACAGGAAACAAAACATAAACCTATGGAATAAATAAATTTCATTACAATTGAATGATATAATTTGGAAATAAGAATTAAACAGAAACATTGGTTGTAAAATATTATGTGTTGTTAATAATCTATATCACAAAACAAGATAAGCCAAAGATACGTCACAATATGAAAAAAAAATTGCTTATTATATCGTGCAAAAGAGGAGGTTACCAGCTGAAATCATTGACAATAGACAGCTTTAAATAAATTACTACACAACTTATTAGTATTAAAGTAATGTTATATTATTTCACCAACTTATATTTAAATCTAAAGATAACTTTTACCACTTAATAACAACGACAGAAGAGACGGATGAGTCTACACACACTAGTAAAATCATTATACTTTACGCAATGTGACCGGTATAACATTTTATTAACTAAAGAATAAGTGATAATACGTTTGTAATTTTACGCGTTAAGTGTTGAAAAACATCATAGTACCTGACGTCAACTACATAAGAATATATACCACAATCACTTCTAGATAACTTAAGTAACTATTTTTATAAAATAACTCTAACAACAAACTTCAACAATACTATTTAAACAGATAAGTAAAAATCCAATTAAAAATGTGCAACATAATATGTAAAAGTAAAATATACATTATATGAAACATAAAACAGATGTTATTTTAAGTTCCGTACTATCGCCGTAGTCGACACGTCATAAATATAAGACGTACCAATGGACCCTTAACATCTACTGGACTCAAGTTTGTGTCTTTGACGTCATCAATATGTTTGTTTGGTCTAGCTGAAAACATTATCCAAGAATATTGTAGGAGAAATACTACGTAACATAATCCCCACTCTACAAAATAAGGAGAAAAAAAGTTACAGATAAAGCAATAAGTAAGCAAGTAAATATAAAGATAAGATCAGAGAAATACAGATTAAAAATAATATATAATTTGGCAATGACAATATTTAGTTTGATAGAGTGATGTGAATATTGCTTTTATAATTATTTAACTGTATTTAACTGTGACTAACTTAAGCTCCATCCTATTGTAGACTGCAGAACTTTACATGTAGGTATATTATTCATTTCATTACGTTGCAATTGTAAAGCTTGAAATGCGAATTTTCAACTTACATATGAGTTCTATTTCAAAATAGAAAATGTATTATCAAAAGTTGATCACACTGCGAATGTCTGCAGGTAACGCAAGATATATGAGGACAAGCTTATTCCCTCCCGCTTCGCTGGGCACACTATTAATTTGGGTGTGAACTTAGGTTGCTACGGTAACCTTTGTCATATTATGCGTCATCGTAACCGTCGCTATAGTAACTCTTACCCCCGCATTCAGTGTATATCTCCTACAGGTTTAAAACTTGGGGAAATGCAAAAAGTTGAAATCCGTTGGGATAGGAATCCCTAAAATCCGTTCTTAGTGGACATTTATGTCACAAAAGAAGTAACTGTGTAAAATTTTTAATTTGTGTTAATAGGACAGATATCTTCGGAGATTTTGTGGTGAGTCCGTGAGTGGTAAATCGCTTATATATATAATATAAGTCATATACTTGTTATCGAACGTTAAATTGCTTTAGGATAAGATTTTGTAATAAATCTTTTTATTTGATATCGCTAAATTTAGTAGATATTGACGTTTTATGGATACAAAAAAAAACTTATATTATTACTTCAGATGAAGATGAATGATATATAATATATAAGTGTGAATAACATGACATCACAATAGACGAACTTTAAACCGGACATGATTTTATATCTCACCGTTACTTTAATAAAATCAGTATACAATTTTCACAATAAAAAGCATTATTTTGAACATAATAAAGAAATGATAGCATTAAATTAATGAATATCATAAAAACTAAAACATGATGGCAGTATTTTGCAACCTTTTATATTAGATGCGACTTGGAAAGTTAAAATGAATAAAATAATTCTCGACGCAAGTGCAAGAAGCTATTTGTTGACAGACAAATTTTAAGTTCTCGTTTAAGTTTCATCGCTGTTGAATAAAATATATTGCAGACTGTTTGAGTCTGTTTCTAGGAGAATAGTATATAAATTGTCACTTTTATTTTGTTCAAAAACATTCCAGGTTCTCTATTTCAAATTGTCTTCATATATTTCTAAAACTTTATATTTTCGGGTATTTAGTAAAATTGTAATTAAGTCATATCTGTGCATTAAACAATACTTAAAACATTATTTTTTTATGTCTTAATTCAATTAAACAATAGTTTTGGAATCATTGTATGTTTATTTTATATGTACATAGATTTAAATAAACTCTGACATAAATATATTACGGATTATAAGAAAATGAAAATTTAATTATTTCTATCAAATTTTATGAGTGAAAGTAAAAAAAGCACTGTGATAGGAACAAGTACAAATGAGAGAAAGTAAGTAGAAATAATGAAACAGGTGTACAAAATCTTTTTCATATACAGAGTTATACAGATACAGCGATACAGAGTAATCTCCTACATTATCCGTTAGGGGGAAGAAGGAAACGCGATAACGCTTGCAAATTTACATGACGTTTTAACGAGAAATACTAGCACGGGATAAAAATGTCATATGCGGGTGCGTTGATATAACAAAAACGATACTTCTTATAGGTATAAAACTTGGTCATAATAATCTTTTAAATACCGAAGCCACAACACGTGATTAAACCACAACACGTAATTAAACGCGTGAATGAAAAAGATGAACAGTGGAAAAGATAAATATTTCAAAAATAATTATTATACTTTCAACATATAAAAAAAATATTTATTACACACTTTTATTAATTATGTTATTATAATGTGTTAACGAATTTATTACGAAATGTAAAATATTTATTAATTATTAAATAATCTTTCCAATGTTTTAAATATAATTACACAATACAATAGAATTTCTACAAACAGTTGTAATAATAATTAGGTTGCCGACAAAAACACCGCAGAAAAAAGATTGTTTTTTACCACAAAAGGTTTTGTTTTGCTCGAAGCTTAAACTGTTAGAACATCTTGTTCATGTTCGTTTAATAACTGGACAAGACATGGGAGACATCATTCGAAAAATTCAATATTACTTAGAGTATTTGACAGAAATCAACTAAACACAAAACACGAAATACCTGGATCTAGAAGTTAATACAACATTCATCTACTTATGGAAGCTTCTTAACTCTTTCGATCTTGTATTTACTTCAATATGGACTGGTAAATTTCTGTCTCACAAACAAGTCTTTATTATATATATATCTTACATATCAAATGCGAACACATCAATAATAAAATCTAGAAAAATAACAGAAGTGTTTAATGTGACTTTGAAGGTATTTAATAACGAGTTTATTATGAATTTAAATTTATTATTACAGACTTTTTTAATCCTTGGTATTATTTACCAATGCCGGTTCTATTTTGTAATGGAAACCGACAGAAGTGAACTTAAAATAAAATTCCGGCTTCCGCACTTCCATTACGTCGAAAATATTGGAACATATTACGTAACAGCTGCTCAAAAAATACTTTTACCAGATTAACATATTCAGTGGTTGGAATGAATTATATTTATTGGTTCTATATTTTGGTTCACATAAAGAGAAATCCTCATCAGTTTTCGATATATTTGATTGCGTCACCATTTTTAATACTAAACTTGCTTCGGATAAAAATCAAATTAATTTGATATTCACTTTTAATCATATTACAAAAAAGAACTACTATATTTCTTAAATATAAATATACTGATGAATAAACTAAAACTACTTATGTCTACGCTGCGGCGCCACTTGTCATCAAATTGACGCACTGCTTGTTGCAACCCAATATAAGAAAAAGACAATATAACAAATCTATCTATGAATTGGTTCTTATTATACGAGTATTAAGATCAGGAAAACCGTTTACTACTTCGCTCAACGCCAGAGATAAACCCAGTACAAGATAAGATTAAAACCTGTTTGGCTTAAGATAATAGTGTCTTAGAAATATACATGATACCATGAGAATGAATATCGATGAAACATGTTTAAAAATAAACTTAACTTTAACTTCCAAAATAAAAACTTTCTGGGTTTCAAATAAGTTAGTAATATATATTATTGATATATCCGTTCTATAGTAAAGGGTCTGTTTAATACAAAGAAGGGTAAGCCTAATGCCATTCCGGATCCTGAACCGCATTTTTTCCGTAAATAAGAATTCTCACAAAGCTTTTGTTCCACTCGGTAACTGAACCCGGCGTCTCGTGACGGACACGCATTACATTTACTGTTCATCCACCAAGTTTATTCTGATACTTTTGTCAGGGGATGAGATTCAAATTATACTTTAATTATTATTTTATATAATATTATTTAGTAACTTTATCACTTAGCTGCCCTCTGAGAGTTTGAAGTCAACTTTTATTTCAATTAATGCTCTTCTCACTAATTTAAACAAATTATGTAAATAATTTTTTGTAAATGAGAAAACAAGAATACTTTAATTGTTGTATAGAAATGTGGTCATTTTTAATACTGGGTATCATTCTTCAACAGTGCGGAAGTTTCTGCCATATACCACTAAGATATTATATAAATTTCCTTCCGCGTATCTCGAACCGATCGAATGTGATCGATACAATATACCCATATTGTTACCCTTTTAAAAGCGCATCCACTTTCCTCTCTACGGCTGGAAAGCTTTTGTGCATTCTCTTATAATCTAAGAAATCATAGGCCCTGGTCACTCACTTATCACTAAGTGACCCGAATTCATGAACACCCTCACCAAGAAGCTTTTTTTGTGCTTACTTCCATTCTCTTTTATTCTTTCTGTTAATACTATTCTACATCATCATTTTACTGTTAGACCGGGTTTATACAAGCCTTGCTTCAGCGAATTGCAATAACAAGTAAGTCGATGTTTTTTCTGCAATACATGGATGGAACCGAAAAAATATTATTTCAGTTCGAAAAGCTTCTTTCACGGTCACACATATAAAGAAATCCATTACACTGAGTATTTTGAGGGCACTGAAGTAAAGGACTAAGAGAAGAAATAAAATAAACATTTTAATATAAAGACTTTCTGTTATATGTGGCATCAGTTCTATCTTTATTTTCTAATGCATCTTATAGAAATAATTCAATTTGTATATTTATGATATATTTTGCCGCACGCGCTCATTATCAGCTACTAACGAAACAGCAAAAATATACTTCAACACTATTAATTAATGATTTCATATTTTGTGTGTCGTGTGTCGCGCCATCGTGTTTGCTTATTGATAACTAGCTGTGCCCGTGACTTCGTGCGTGCGGAATATGTTTTCTAAAATAAAAGTACCGTCAGTTACTCCCTATAAAATCTGTCCATCCGTTTCAGAAATTACCCGGAACAAATAAATAGACAGCCACAGAAATTTAAAAAAAATGGATTTTTTTGTATAATTTTATATGCATTTAGTGAATACCCGTTAATTTAGAATTACAAACAGACACTTCAATTTTGATACATCATTTTTAATTATAAAAGACGTAGTAAATACAATAAATGCCAAGACAATTTATAATTGATTGTAATAATCTAAATATTAATATATATGTTAAAGGAATCCCTGAAGTAATAGAAAATTATTGTTTTAATAGTTTACTTTAGTTTATAGTAAGCGATTTATATAAAATGTTATTTATATAATAGAATGCACAAGAGCAACAAACATTCTTTATACAGACGAGCAACGTTTAAATAGCATTTAAATAGCCCTCACTTTATTTATATCCATAACAAAAATAACAAAAAAAAAATAACATCATTAGATGAACTTATTATATATATATATATATATATATATATATATATATATATATATATATAAATAAACCTCACATAAAGGCAATTTAAAACAACGGTGAAGCTTACAGACAATTGTGAAAAGAAAACAAGAGGAACCAAATAATTTATTGCACTTAAACGTTTTGTAAAAGAATGTCATTTAATATAAATCCCCATTTAAGTGTATACAGAGGTAGGAGGTTATCAGTTACTAGGAGAAGGAAATGCGAACGGGGAAATGTACACGACGTCATGAGAATAACGACTGTGGTGAAGATACCGGCTTTCTCCCCTCGCGGTTCTCGACGCTACGAATATTAAACTGAATAACATATAATTTGAGACCGTCATGAATAATTTATATATACTTTTGCAAACAATTTCTTTCTTGAAAGTAAAAAGTGTTATATCAAAAAACATGTATAATATTCGTAAAGTATTTAATTATAATATTCCAACGGTACTTAACTATTTTTATCTGCACTTAGTATAAGGAAAATATAATAGTTAGTAGTATATTCATTCACTTGTATTTTGTTATTTTAGAAGAGTAATTCAGACTAGAATTGTTAACATTATATTAAACTCTATGTGACATTGTTTTATTCGCAAGACAGAAAACAGAATAAGATATTCACGGAAATATTTATATAATCGTTAAGTTGAATCCGATTTTCAAATACAATACCTATATAAATTATAATTAATTATAATTAAAAGACGCACGTAATAAACTTCCTTTTGTTTTACGATTATAATTGAAATGACTTATTGTTTCATTTCAATTACGAGTTCTATAGTTCTTAATGAAAAGATTCATAATACGACACATCAAAAAATAATATCAAATAACTTTTTTCTTTGAACATAACCATATATAAATATAGTGATAATTGAGAATTAATAAAGTATTTTTGTCATTGTATTTTCAGAAGTTCGCTTGTGACGTATAGGATATAACTTACGTCGATGTAAGGACATCTTCTATTATACATTAAGTATGAACGCAGTCAATTATAAAAGAGAGCCAATGACTTTCCACTTAAATAAAATAAAAAAATGCTTCCAGGAACTTGAAAATATTTAATAATTTCGTGAAAGAATCAATTTTTATCGTCAATCTAAAGGTTATTTATACAAAATTATTTCGAAAATATTCAATATCCAACAAATAACTTACAAAACATAAAATCTACACACTATTTTTTACGTATAATTATTATTATTTATTTTGTAATACATATTATAAATCTATCGTGTCCTTGCTTCAACAAAAGCTTTCTATTCATATTTTTTATTTGTTCAGTCAAAATGGTCTTCAAGATGAGTTGATAAGACTTTCTTTCTTCCTTTGTTTAGTTGACAAGTTATCTTTAATGTGTTATTTTATAACGATTTATGAAAACACAACCATCTATCATATACATATTTTAACACATTAATATACCATAAAATTTAGTTACATTAATGTTATATAAATCACTATTTAGCCTTTATTAAGACTGTTTATAAAATTTGAACTTAAAAACTTTGAACAGATTTGAACTTGGAACAGAATTCCCTTGAACAGATTTAAGCAACTAATTATACTCACAGACACACGTAAATCTTTTTACTAGACTGCATAATTACAATCAGCTGGTAAAACTATTAATATATATTCAAGCTTCTTATAATAAACGTATATTAATTGTAATATCTAGGATTATTATTTACAATATCTTATTTTAATATCAGAGGACTAAAAACATAATAAAATATTACCATCACTTAAATATTATGCAGTATTTACAAACACTAGGCGAGTTAATCTCTTCAATACAGAGTGAGTGTTATCTCATATAAATGTATGAAACTGCACACAGAGGTACAATTATAAAACAAATCACAAAACAAGTACAAATGTTTGAGGTCGGTGTTAGATACTAGTAATTCACATTTATTTCCCTCGAGATTCACCCGCATGTGATCTACATAGGGTGTGTGCTGTGTGTGTGTTCTGTCATCGTCGGTGTCATAAAACAACGTTTTACGAGCAATGATACTGAATTTCTTAAAAACCCCCAATCAACTTTATCCACAATATAAAATTGTGAGACATTGTAGAAAGATTGTTTCTTTAGAATAAGTATAACACAGTACTGTAAAGATAGTACTATTTTTTTTTATAAACAAACATACTTTATATAAACATTTAAATGTCTATAAATACTACTATATAAATCTATACATTGTGTCTAATTTTTTTTTTGTAAAATATTATGATAATTAATGATAATCATTGACCAAAAAATTATAAGATATTTTTTGTTCATGTCTGTTTCTCTTTCCGTATGTCCTTCTGTAACCCGAAACAGGCTAGAACATGAAATAACCTTTAAAAATTATTATATAAAGATAATATAAGTCAAGACAAGTTTAGCTTTGCAATTATTTATGGTAGAGAAACAAATATATATAATACAAATTTAAATCAAATTATACTAACTTTATTATAATTAATAATATTCAGTGGCCACTCCGCTGATACAAAAGTTAATTATAATATATCATACTCATATTACATATTATCAAACAATTGAGCATCGTTTTTTAATTATACTCATAATCCCCTGATAAATGCGGCTTCATTAAAACCTCTGCCTTCGTCCAATGATTTTCAATGATCATCACAAATAACAACATTTATATTGATATTTACTGAAACATTAATTGATTTGTCATCGAAGGTATTAAAATGCATGGACGTTCAGAGTGAATATGGTAATTATTAAGCACAATAAGCCTGCTCAAGTTTGTTCACAAACTCACTCGCTCTCTCTAAAACAAAATATAAAAAGTCAACATCGTTCCTACATCAGCAAAAGATTTTATTTAAAGTCACGTACATTAAAGTTCTAATGATCTAATATTTAAATGTTTATAAAATATAATTATACCCAGACGATCCCATGAGTTGACTTAGATCATCGCCCAATCTTTATTTTACGAGTACATAACGGTATATAAACAGTTTATTTTGTACCCAAATTAAAAAAAATCATAATTTTTATCGAAATACAAATTATTTTTCGAGAAAAGAATAATATAATAATGAATAAAATTACATTAAATAAAAGAAACGTCTTTCTTTATGATGTTTAAAAATAAGGTTATTTTGTGCCTTTACTGATTTCATAATTTACGATGTTTGCCTTCTGTTACAGTAAATCAAGCTGACTTTACGGGAAATATATATTTAACTAAATAGTTCAGTATTATGCTTAACAGTAATTTATGAAACAGCTTGAGTCTTGAAACAGAGAATATTTTCTAGATTATTTTATAATTTCAGGTTCAGATAAGGCTACAAAGGAAAAACCTAGATGTATGATGTATGATGATGTATAAACACATTTGTTTTTAAAGATTGAAATTCAAACTACTAATAATTAGTCTGTATTACGGCTGTAGAAGGACAGCCGAGTCGTCGCGGTCACTGGTCTCGTTAATAGTGAGTCATTACTTCAATGTACTCTGATATTGTACATTATTAGGTAAAGGAAACAGCTGCCAACAAAGATATTAACTTAATATGTACACTATGTTACGGCGATAACGCAAATAGCTTATGATTTGTAACATACAGAGTTAATTTAAATTTAATGTACACGTGCAATGAAAATATACTGTTTATATTACTGATTAATAATATACTTTTATTGTGTTTGTCATATGGAATGAATGGATGTAACAAACAATGAAATCATATCGATATATTATCTTACAATTGTTTGATGATGTTTGATAAAATAAGTTATAATAATCAAACGTCCAAGTTTTCTTTTTAAAAATTTAAAGATTCAAAAATAGATTAATAATATATTAGTCAGCAAAGTACCTGTTATGTTATTATCGAGTTACTTATTATATTGCAAGGAGAATTCATGAAGGGTTTTTAAATCGACATTCACGCAGCATACATAGCAGTACAAATATACGAAAGAAAGGTGATAACAAAATGAAATGACAGCAACAAAACTAACAGAGCGCAGACCGCGTGATGTATTGAGAAGAGGACAACTAAACATAATCACTTAGGAAAACTGAACCCGAGAACAATAGCTTTAATTGGAAAAAATGCAGACTGAAGTGAATAAAACCTTTTGAACCATTTACAGTTTGTAGCGATGAAAGATCACACGCAGAAATAGTCACAAAGCATTGAACAAACCAGAGTTTTCACTTACAATTTAAATCTCAAACTATTTTGTCAGCTCAGGTAACGCTTTTGTAAAGTAACAGTCTATTTACGAGTAGTATCATAAACTCTTTTTGGAACGAATGTTTATAGAATTCATCAAGGCAGGTAATGACACTGTAACTCCATCTAAATGAGACTTAACAAGGAATGGACATCCGTGTTAATGAATTTTTCATTGTGTATTTATTTAAAAAAAAAAGACTATGAAAAATTACATTGAATAATAATTTTTGACCCTGACATTGCATGTGTGTAGCCATAAACCAATAATGTTAATAAAATATATGTAGAAGTAAATTAGAAAGGAAGTCACCTCCGCTGCTGTAAAATCTCGAACCGTAAAATAAAAAAAATATATATGTAAAGATTTTGCCAGATTTTGAATAAACTTAATTTCAGAAATTGTCGATACAATTTAACTATTTCATTCACATAGATCATTTATGGATGACTTCAAAGAGTAGATAAAATTACATATTAAATTGTCATTGATATTCATGGTAGTAACATTCACTTATTATTACCGACACTAATTATCTATACTTCACGTATACAACAATTTTAGCTCTTCTTACGAAAATTACGCAGGAGGAGGAGAACGAAGAATTAGATACACAATCGATTGATAACAAATAATACTACTAATACTGAACCACTACGTGATTTAAATTTATTACTTATGTTTATGTAATAGAATAGAAAACAAAATATATTTATATATGTTTAAGTTCGACTAGTTCACCACTGGGGAAATAAGTCTAAGAAATAAACAAAAAAATCTTTTTACTTTCAAATATTATATTATCGTAAAGTTAAATTCGTGGTTAATTTTTTCACATGAATCAAATTATGTTCATTTTAAAATCTCTGTAATAGTAATTCAGTAAAATATTTTATTATTTTACTACATGCTTTAATTTATACATTACTTACTACATGTCCTTTTTGTACGTACCTTCTGAAATAATCTTTATCTTATCTATGGCATCGATATTAACTGGAAGAGAATCTTTGGAGAATAAATCATCGAATGTTTTTTTCTTTCCTAATATGTAATTGGTCTTTAGGAAACCTAGTTTATAAAAATACTACACTTTTCTTTATTCAAATACAAAGTATAAAAGTCTTATAAAAGAATCTCACAAGTCGTGGATGGCCCGGTCCAAGTTGATGAATGTTACATTCTATGGAAGTTATAAATACTCACTTTTATAAGGTTACATATATTTACCATTATATATTTATCATTTTAAAAGTTTTTGTCATATAACATAGATAAGGTATTTTAAACTTTTTTCTATCTACCTACCTTTTCAATATTTTATAAGAACGTCGTTAAAAACAATTATTTAATTTACCCGACAAGAAGTTACAAAATATTCAAAATTTATAAGTGAGAAAAAATACCTAGTAAATGCGATATCTTAATTTCTATTCGTTTTGATAGAATTATATTTTTATCCTTCTGTAACATTATTAGTATCAAACATGAACCTAAACTCTAAAGGGCACGTTTAATGTTACCTCAGCTAACGACTTCTAATGGGTTTCTGTTACCAACTGGCGTCGTTCACTGAGAAGACATGATTATAATAAATATGCTTTTAGGATGAAAACGACATAACACTACCGAGATGGTCTCCCTTATTTATTACATAAAATTTATAAAAGAATCAGTCATTTTATCAGAGTAATATTACGAATATAACTTATATATTTAAATAATATTTGTAATTTACGCAGTATCAAAATTTATTATTAGTTGTAAATGTTAATAATTATAAATTGATAATTTGAAATATCGTTCAATTAAGGTGCCTTGATCTAATAATTAAAAATAAGAATCGGAAAATGTTACATCAACATTCCAAAGTGGACTTGCCTTACTGGAGCTGGTTCGACTAGTATATGCGTCTCACAGAAGATCAATATAATAAAATTACAGAGCTAAAATACTGTATTCGTCTCCTTTTCTTCTTAAAAATGTTCAAGTTACTTCTAAGAAGAACATGATGGTAGTTAAATAACATAATATGCTTATATTATTATTGGATAAAGTCAATTCAATCTTATTACTTTCCGCAAATTAAAAACAGTTGAGTTACTGGTTGCAAAAAAATTCTTGTCAGTTCATTAAAAGAAGAAAAAAATGTTAAAGCAACATTTGCAAATTACTTGAATATATATTTTTTTGCCTTAGTGAAATGTCAAGATCAGTAGACATAATGTATTTCCATAAAATTAATAATATTAGTTTTTTAACGAATAAAGAGAAATCTATATCTGTTCTCAAAGGGTAAAGCTTATCAATCGAAAATAGTAAATTTTAGAGATTTGATGAAAGATGAAATTTAGTTCAAACGAAGTTTTGGGCACAGTATACCACAACAATGATATTCACTTAACGCCCTCGTCACTTAATCCGACTTTATATTTCATATTAAAATGACAAGAAAAAGTAACCTATTTATACGCTCTTTGTATTTCTAAAGTATACTTGCTATAAATAGCAAATACCCTTCTCCATATAACTAATGAAGAAAGTTTCTCCCTCCACCTACTGGATATTGTTTGACTTTGTTAACGCACCGCTTGGAAACATATTTTCATTATTAATACTTCAACTCGGTTTTATTTTTTACACGTTTGTATTAAAATTTTATTATAATTCTAATTGGCTAAACCATATTTTTTTATAATAATTTAAGATATTTTGTACCGCATATGGAATAATTAAATCAGAAAAGATTAGTGACCGATAGCTCAGTAACGGGACCGAATTTTATAGTTTATTTTTTATATCAAAACAATCATTCTATATATTAATGACAATTATTATAATTCTATCAACAAATAATAAAATAAACGACCAATAAATAATATTAAAAAACCAATCAATTAATAACAATCAACCAGTAAATATAAATGAAAACCTCAAAATCTATTAATTATAATAAAATGATAATTAATCATTATCAAATATATATTTCAATTGAAAAGCATTAACGATTTTAGTGATTCTGACCAAAGACAAACCGATAACGTGTGGTATCATTAAATTTGAAAATTTGAATATTGGTAAAATTCACGTTTATTCCTACTCATTCGCATGTTCGCATTTCCCGATATGACCCCGTTGTGGTAATGACCCATTTGTGATGCAATGCGAGTAAATAAGTGGTAGCAGTTAAGCCTCAGACTTTACTTTTTTTATTCATATAAATAATAACATCACCACAAATATTCAGAAAAAACAATAAATACTTCTTAACCTTATTTACAACCTTACAATGTCCCAACTGTTTAGAATATTCTGAGCATGTGTGGTATCTGTATTGTTTTATTTTTATTTATTATATTTCGGAAAATAACAAAATATATTATCAACACCTACGTAAGTGTCACGTCAACACCGTTTCTGTCACATTTGTTACACAATGTCAAAGGGCAGGGTCGAAGGTAAACACTCGTATGTGTTAATAAAAGTTTTATTGTTATTATGTTTTTGTAATCTCCTAAGAGTCAGAGATGTTCATTTATAATTTTAAGTTCTTAAATATGAACATAAAAAAATGTTAATTCACTTGTAAGACGTCACTTCGCCTAGCAACTTTTGAATATGCACAAGATTTCAGACCACCTACTGAAAATTCAAATTTCTCTGGAATACAGGTGAGAAAAAAAGACTAACTTTTTAATACAAAATTATTATTATAACGATTGATTATTTTTACTTGTTAAATAAAATGTATGTTATATCCATTCATCAAGAAACACTTAATGTAATTTTAAGATTTTAATAGATCAAATTGTCAAAACTACGCTAAAAATAAATTCTTCAAGTTCGAGTATAGTAATATTGACCAATTTAAATATAATACTAGTTAATTATTTCTATTATAAGAAATCTTAAAAAAGATTACTTGAAGATTTCTTAATAATAATTAAATACTATATATTTTTCTTGTATTAAAATTAAGCCCTTCCTTTAAGTTTTAATAGTAAGTTATATAAAACTCATTTCCAATTTTTTTTACTTCTCTGATCATATGGCATATATTTGGTGACAACTTTATTGGCTTATGTATGAACTATGTGTAATAGTTAGGACAGGTAAATGGTAATTATTTTCCTTAATCAATAAAACAAAAAAAATATGTATCATTATCATGTAAGCACTTTTGCCATTTTATAGGTTTAAAACATAGTTCATTTAGTTACTGAAAGATTTGTGGCAGTAAGAAAGAAAATCTTTAAATTCGATCTGGACTGCTTCATCTGATTTATATTGCGTTTAAAGAAATGGTCCAAATTACGATAAAAATATTATCTCTTGTAAGTTTGGGGGAGTAAGGCTAACGTGTGTCAAAGCAATCGACGAGTCTCGATTGGTCAACATCAAGCTGTGTAATTGTTGATAATAAATCTCTGCGATATCCTTTGGCTAGATATTAGGAAACTGTAGCGTATCAGTATTAGACTACCGAACCCTTTGGGGATCAGCATTTGACCTTATTTGGCCGATTCTCCTGGATTGAACTACTATGATGAGCAGTTAAGATTATCATATAGATTCAAAATTACCTCGTTATTGTAACGGTTCAGTAGGGTAAGTTGGCTCCTATTGCGCGTTTGTTGGTGTGCTTAAATAATGCAGAATCTATTTCACGACCTTTCTATTTTTTTCATTTTGTTTCAAGTTTTCTAAAATTGTTTTCTCACTGACATCATACCTGCTGCAAATGTTTATATCGATTACGATGTATTCGCTTCCATGGTCATATAATTCTTCATTCACAACTAGATTTTCTGGGATAAAAATTTACAGAGTGGAAACTTTGGAACCAAAGAGGACCATGCTTTCGTTTAAAGTAACTACCTCTTACACATCATTAACACGTCGAGATGTTTCTGCAATTGATGTTGTCATCAATTGCAGAAACAGCTCGAATGCCATCATTGTTGATAGCATTCGAGCCATGCCATCATTGTCGATGGCAGGCACGCATGGCACGATTCAAATACGAATGAATTACTAAATTCAAAACACAATATATATAAAACATAAACAAACCAAATTTTTTTTATTGAATTAGGAATTCTATACCAAATGCTACATATTAGAGCAAAGTAGTCAGTTCACGAAATCGCTAATTTGATATATGCCCTAATTTCACAACATTATGCCCTTCGAAGTTATTATAAACAATAAGTAATATAAGTAAATATAAGTTCTATCCCACTTATACTGCACTTATTTCATATTATCTTTAGAAACCTTGTTAGTGATATTCTTTCTCTATTTTTTTTTATTTTGATAATAATCTTTTGCTTATAATTTTTCATCATAGTGTGTAAACAACAATTAGAAACTATTATATTTTATAGATCAACAAATATACCATACCATACTTCACTAAAATAATTGAAACTATAACAATGGGGTCACCTTGACTTACAACCTTAATAATAGATAATCTTAGAGGGACGTAGACCTGGTTTTTCATGTTCACGAAACATATTTTTCGTAATCGCTCAAGATTATTTTGAAGTATTCATCTTTAATTAAACTTATAATTTTAATAAATGTCAGTTAATATAATATTAAAATAAGCTTTGATTATATTCTGTAGGTGTATATAATAATATGTTGCGCAAGTAAGATGTCATTATAATCAAGTATTATGCATATTAATTAATATTGCACGGTAGATGGAATATAGTATTTACTGTAAGGATATATTCACATTAGAATTTAACGACATCATGTAATCGCACATCTAGTTTGTCTCTCGGGTTAATATCGTAATAACATTTAAGATGACGCTAGAGATAGTTAAACACAATTAACATACTAAAAAGAGCATGCAAATTTCTATAAATATAATTACTTATGTATATAATACAATTATTTTTACGGCATAATAACATATGGGTGAGGAAAAATAGTGAAGATATGAATTAACTATTAATATGTATTAATTATACGATTATTAGATACGGTTGAGTCAAACTGGATCCTTTAATAGTCTTTAGCATCGCGATAAGAAACGATAATTAAGAAGATAAATGTAGAAATAAAACTATTTTTTTTATATTCATGTTAATATTTCTTTAGTTGACAGGATTTAGACAAATGACATTAACGCTAGATCGAGTGTAGCGTTTGTCATTTGGCTCAGAGAGGATCTTACAAAATCTTCACCTCATCTTATATTCTTGGGATTAGTACCACTCTCGTACGATTTAATGGCACATATCATATTTATAAAAATAATATAACATCAAAGTTACATTATGTAAATAAGCTACATATTATCACAACAATGTATTCGCAATAAAATAACTTTTTTCAACATAAATATGGTTTCCTAAAGTCTCTTGAGAGGTAATTGAACGAAACTAAACACCTTACGAAACATCAAGTTGTGTGCCAACCTTTATCAACCTTAAGGAGACTGTTGAGAATTGCGCAAATAGTTATTTGATCTCAGCGCCAGAATTGACATTTCTGCTAAACCGTTTATTTGATATCAGATAATTTTAGTTTAAAAAGAAAAGATGTTTTTGGTAAATAATAAAGCTAGTATTATCATATCCCAAAAGTATCTTTCTTTCAACCCTTGAAAAAACTTTTTGAGATACAGGTTTCCACCTTTTTGAATATTTTGTATCAACGTGTCACACAATTCGTGATCAAAACTTATTTCATTAAGCTATTGACCCTCGAAAAAAATTATTGAAAGTAACTCCTATTCCACCCAAAGTAATAAAAACATTTGATAAATATTTTTACAATTATGAAGACCTTGATTTTGAAACAAATTTGTTTCTTCGTTTTGAAAAATATGCTACTGTTCTTGTCATATTTTTCTTATACCTAGAAAAAGCACATTAAAAACCAGTTTGAAAAGGAAAAGAAAATCTGCACAATTACAGAACTGAAGGCATTCTATAATAATTAGTGAAGTTGGAAAATAAAAATCTTTTGTGCAAGAAACTACCACATTAATATAAAAAGTGAACTAACTAGTTGGATTTAAGGAAAGTTTAATCCGCTGTGGTATTTTTTTTATTTTTTTTTATGTTATAGGAGGGCAGACGAGCTTGCGGATCACCGTTAGTAATTGATCACCGCCGCCCATGAACTCTTGCAACATCCGAGGATTCACAAGAGCGTTGCTGGCCTTGGAGAAAGGAATAAATGCCTTTTTTGAAGATACCCATGTCGTATCGATCTGGAAATACCGCCGAAGGAAGTTCGTTCCACATTTGAGTGGTACGTGGGAAGAAAGTCCTTGAAAACCGCACAGTTGAAGATCGCCACGCATCCAGGTGGTATGGATGGTAAAGGAGGCGATGGCGAGCTGTGCGGTGGTGAAATTCGGCGGTAGGCATCAGATCGAATAGTTCTTCGGAACACTCCCCGTTGTAAATGTGGTAGAAGACGCATAAAGAAGCCACGTCTCTACGCAATGCCAAAGAGTTCAGCCGTTCGCAGAGCACCGGGTCCCCGACAATCCGAACGGCTCTCCGTTGTACGCGGCCAAATGGTAGAAGCTGATATTGGGGTGATCCGGCCCAGAGATGAGAACAGTACTCCATGTGTGGCCGGACCTGCGCCTTGTAGAGCGCAAGTCTTTGGCCAGGTTTGAAATACTGCCTCGCTCTATTGATCACTCCCAATTTCGTCGAGGCCAACTTGGCCTTGCTCTCTAGATGACCACGAAACTGACAGTCGCTCGAAATGTCGAGTCCCAGTATTCTGATACTTGGCGAGGCAATAAGAAGAGTGCTCTCGAAGAGCGGTGATACGACAAATGGGGTTTTTTTAGTGGTAAACGCGCAAACCTGTGTCTTCTGGGGATTGAACTGAACGTGGTTCAGTTCACCCCACTCAGAGACCATCCCCAGGGAAGTCTCTATTGAAGACACAAGTTTCTTTCGGCACTCATCGACGTTTTCCCAAGAGAGACATACACGACCGGAATATACCTCATCCCCAGTGCTGTCATCCACATAACAATGTATGTTGGAAATATCCAACATATCATTGATGTGCAGGAGGAACAGAGTTGGGGATAGCACGCAGCCTTGGGGTACACCAGCGTTCACGGGCTTGGGGTCCGAGCAAAAACCGTCGAGAACGACCTGTATGCTCCGCCCAGTGAGGAAGCTGGTTATCCACTTGCATAAACTCTCGGGAAGCCCATAGGAAGGTAGCTTCGAAAGAAGCCCCTTGTGCCATACACGATCGAAGGCTTTTGCCATATCCAGACTAACTACCAGACCTTCTCCCTTGCTTTCAATAACCGTTGCCCAACGGTGAGTGAGGTATAACAGAAGATCACCAGCTGATCGACCATGGCGAAAGCCATACTGCCGGTCATTGATCAACTGGTGATCCTCGAGGTACGTTAGGACCTGTCGGTTTATGATAATCTCCATTATTTTGGAGAGAAGGGAGGTAATGGCGATAGGTCTGTAGTTAGCTGGGTCCGAGCTATCGCCTTTTTTAGGGATCGGATGGACAAGGGCACACTTCCATGAGACCGGGACTACGCCTTTAAGGTAGGAGTGCCGAAATAGACGCGTTAGCACTGGAGTCAACTCAGGGGCACACGTTCGTAGCACCAGTGGAGAAATGCCATCCGGCCCACTCGACTTATGAACGTCCAAGGAAAATAGAGTCTGCCTGATAGTTTTTTGCCGAAAAACTATTTCCGGCATTGAGCTCTGACACCGCGGGATGATAGGCGGTGTCTTCCCTAGGTCGTCCAAAGCCGAGTTGGAGGCGAAAAGAGTGCCCAAGAGATCGGCTTTCTCTTTTGTCGTGTGGGCCAGAGAGTCATTCCCCATGTGCAACGGCGGTAGGGACGGCTGGCTAAAGTTGCCCAGACTGGCCTTTGAAAGCGCCCAGAATTTGGGCGTGCCAGGCGGGTACTTTGCGAGCTGATCACCAATTTTGACGACATGCTTGAACTTTGCTCTAGCGATTTGCCGTTTGAAGAATCTGGAGGCACGGTTGTATTTCCTCTTCAGAACTCTAGAGTTCGGATCTTTAGTGACTAACGCATTGGCCCAAGCTTGATAAGCCTACCGTTTGCCAGCTGCTGCAGCCCTAACAGACGCATCAAACCAAGGCCACGATCTGCCACCAAGTGGTACCACAGAGCTTGGTACAAAAAGTTCCATGCCCTGAAGTATCACATCAGATACAGCCGCAGCGCATTCACTAGGATCGTTGGAAGAGAAACAAATCGGCCCCCATGGGTAGGATGCAAAAAAGGATCGCATTCCATCCCAATCCGATGACTTGTAGTGCCAAACGCGTCGAGTCGCAGGTCTTGTGCGAGCCGGACGTTGAATGGGCACTACACTCCGTACCAGACAGTGGTCAGAGGACCCTAAAGGAGCCTCGACAGTGACCTGGTACTTTTCTGGATGTGTAGTCAGCAGAAGATCCAACAAGGCGTGTGGCTGTCCACATCCGGTAGACGAGTGTGCGTCTTTACCAGCTGGGACAGACCATTTGCCAGAGCAAAGTTAAACACAGATCTCCCCGCGCAGTCGGTTGCCGGTGACCCTAACCATTCGGTATTGTGCGCATTGAAGTCCCCGAGGACTACGACTTCGGCGGAGGGAGTCTGAGAAAGCAGGTAGTCAATCTTCGCTTGAACGTGGCCCAACAGTTGATCTGTTTGTGCATTACCACTATGGGACCTGTAGAGGCACGCGTAGAATCTGACGTGGTCGTCCTTGTCCACGCGCAGCCAGAGCACGGACAGGTCCCGACCTTCAAAAATCTGAAGGCGACGGTAGCAGATATCCTCCCTTACGAACACAGATACCCCGGCGTGTGGTATAAAATGATGTTCTAGTTTATACCCGGGGTATGATAGGTACGCTGTGTCGCTAGGTTGAGATATCTGCGTCTCCGTCAAAAACAACAAGGCCGGCTGCGCCGTCTCAAGGTGGTAGTGGACGGCGTTTAGGTTCGAATGAAACCCCCGGATGTTACAAAAGTCCACATCTAGAGTGGAGCGGGGTGCGATACTTTGCCCGCCCCAGATACGACGGGCAGCCCGGAGGGGGTCCCCGGCTTCATCAAAGCCGGTACCCTCCTGGGGTATTTTTGTTTTATGCATCGCGTTCATGTTTGGCAGGGGGGGGGGTTTGGGCTTCCGGATTCTCACACTCACCGACGGAACATAACCAAATGAATTTGGTTACTACACGTCGGTCTTCTGTGAGAGGGTGGTCCTTTCCCGGTCGAGCCAGCCAAATACGAGCTGCAGTCAGATAACTACAGCTAGGTTATAAATGTAGTTAGCTAGCTAGCTAGCTAACTACATTTAAAACGTATTTTCTCATAATATAAATAGTTGAAGCTCAACTCCTCAGTACGCTGTGGGCAGAGCAATGAACTGCGGGCTAGCCACTTACTAACTCCAACCAAATCCAGACACATACACACGTTGTCACGACCGGGATTGAATCCGAGACCTGTGAATTTAAAGGTATGAAAGCATTGTTACCGCTGCACCAGAGATAATAATTACTTTAAATGTGTTATATAATTAACCTCTCTTTGTTTTTAAAACAGAGATAAAAAGAGTTTTTATGTAGATATGTAATAATAGTATTATGAAGTATATTGCACTACAACATTATAATTTAGAGTCAGTTATAAAAAACTATGATAGTTTTTCCATAATCAATTACAAATATAAGTTTAAACTATAATCTGGTCAAACATAACATATATAAGGTTGTCGTGAATTTCCCCAAAATATTTGAAAGGAATAGTAACAATGTTAACATTTGTGACAAATTTTATGAAAATCATTTGTATTTCTGAAACCAAATAATGGCTTTTGTCGTGAAACCAATGGAATAAAATTAACTTTGCCATTTCTGTTACACAATTCAACTGGATTTTTATATTTCAACCGCTTACAATGTGGATAAACTGAGTTTATAGACTGTAGACAGTTGTAACATTGTCACTGAATGCAGCTCTATTCAAACTTGCAATACAATTATAAACTTTTAAAGTCAACTCACACTGTGGAAATAGTTTTTTATTATATTATTTTAACTAAAGCTAGAAACATTTTCTAGTATTCGTAAAAAAACAATGTTGAATTGAATTGAAAATCCATTGTTCTTTTTTATCAGAAAAAAGAGGACTTTTTAAAAAAACTGTGTATTCGTTTTCGAGTTTTGAGGTAAGCAAGATATTTAGCAATTATCTTTTATTAAAATATTTAAAAACACCTGAAAAACTGCATCAGAACTTGATAAAAGTATTTAGATTCACATATTTCGAATACAGAGAATTTTATTCTTCCACATTGAAGGTAATTGACCTTCAACAAAGGTTTGATTTTTACAAAAGAGAATAAAACGAGAAAAAAGGCCAGCAAAAAGTTTCTTTTTACAAATTTTACTTATCAACAATGAGAAATGTATACATACATATATACACCTGTATCTTATAATTAAATTGTAGTGAGGTGGAGATCTATGATCTTATGTAGATCATCAAGAAGATAGATTCTGTAGATCTACAGGTCTATATAAACAAAACAATACAAGTTATCTTAGGTTAGTTATATTATTATATACCACCGAATAACATCTACTATCCATTGATAAGATCGGTATTTACACGTTATAAAGCGAGGTGAGTGAGGGAGTCGGAAGGGAAACCCTTTTGTCTTTTCTTCTCCACGCTCTCTTCTCTCTTTCTACCTTTCAAATGTTGTCTGATCTTTTTAAAATTGTTAAGAAAATATATATTAGTGCTCTGGTTATAAACTTTAATAATAATAATATCAAAAACTACGTTGTGTGGTAATATATAAATCATGATATTATAATTAAAAATACAATTCAATAATTTCTAAAGTATTAAAAAACGTAGATGGGTTATAAATTCTCATAAAAACATTTTGCAGCTCACACCTCGTTAGGTACCAAAAAATAAAAAGCAACCAACAAACCATCCCTATCCACGTGTACTGGAACTTAAAAACCACTAGAAAAGACTGACTATTTTCATATATAATATTTTTCTTTTGTTTTGATACATTTGATACATTGTCTGGAAGAGATCGCTACTTAGCGATAAGACCGCCTTATTGTATACCCGCACATATTTGAAATGTTTTTTTTTCTCTACTGTTATTTTACATTGTGGTTGCAATAAAGTATATTATTATTATTATTATTATTATTTTTAACGGTCTCACAATATCCATATTTATTATGAAAAATGATAATTATTAATATATAACATATTCAATACTCTTAGATCTTATCTACACATAGTCGTCACTACATGATTTATAATAACACTCTAATACATTAAGCGTAACAGTTTGATATAATAATTATGTTCATTTTGTTTTATACATTAAAAAATTTGTTTCACTTAAAAAATAGTTTCTGAAGTTTCTAATATTAAAAAAATAGTGAAAAGGTGTAAAAGAAATTATATACACGATATGTGCTCCGGAAACGTTACTGGCGAAGGGAATCCTGCTTCCAATAAATTTGTGCACACGAGATTGCCTATTCTACCTGTATTTCGTGGGAATATTTTAAATTGCAAAATAAACTTTGAAGCTTCCAAGATAAAAGTTATGTGATTTTCGTGAATGTTATTGCTGACCTTATTGAAATAGATTTCCTCATATATTCAAATATTTTATGCACTCAGTATCAGTCTTTGTAAATAAGAAATGTTTCTATCTATATGATATTCATTTCTTTAGTCTGTCCTTTATTAAATTACCTTAAAGGGTTTTTTTCTAAGATGTTTTCCGCGCCTTTCAAGTCTCGTCTTCGTGTGAACGAAGAAGATTGTTGGCATTTTAAAAATCCATAAAGTATATAGTTATATTTGAACGTAGGCAATATTATAATGAACCGTAAATTATAAAAACTAAATTTTTCGTGGTTACAGTTAATGTGTTCAACGTATGACATTTATAAATATTAAAATTTAAGAGATATCCTAATATGACGTCAGTACTTTTTGTATCACAATTCACAGAATTGTTAATCCTATTAGTTGCTGTATCATGCAGCATTTTCTAAAATACATATATATATATTCAATATATATATATATATATATACTCAAGGAGCTTAAAACTTTTAATATAGAGATTTAAGACCTTCTAACATCAAGATTACATTTTAAATGTCTAATTTACCAAGAAGTATACAATTACATCTTATTTATATCCGTAAGTTAATTTATTCAAAAGTAAAGTTAACATTCTTGAGTCTATCATACTCTGATATGATCTAGAGGTTTTTGAACTGTGTGGCTCAATATTTGGCATTTTATTCTATATCTCATTTTGCTGAAATGAGGCGACTTATATACAATAATATTATTTCAGTGAAAAAAAAAATCAAAGATAATTGTAATATTATTTTTGTAGTATAGTTTAATCGATATAGCTGAAAGTTCTGAACAAATTACATCAAATTGTATTGTGAAATTTAGAAACATTTAGGCTTTCTGCTAAGAGATAAGACAATACTATTAAAATTTAAAAAGCTTTAAAATAATTTAAAACAATTCCTCAGTTAGTAAATTTTCAACAGTCCTTAGGCACTGACCTGACTTCTAACAAAGAACAACCTACGTATCATTATCCTTTTGACATCATAATTGTATAAAATTGCATATTGCAAATCAGTGGGATAAGTAATCCCATGCGGGTAAGTAGTCAATTGCAAGGATACATATTATTAATTTTATTTTTCATTTGTAAATCTGTATGTGTGTTTCATATTTGTTTATTGCGAAAAATATCAAATCCTTTTTAGCACTTCTAAAAATTTTATGATACCTCATCACAAACAGTTTCAAATATCAACTGTTGTGACAAATATTTCCATAAGTTCTTCAAATATACACATACAAATAATGTATTTGTGTGTATTTTTAAGAAATATTCTTATAGATTAAATAAATATTTGATAGGAAATAGTTTTGGAATGTCAATATATAGTAATAAAGTTTACACCTTGACAAATTATCTCATTCAACGACTTAAAATATGTTCACATGCACCGGTTTTGCTACATTCACTATTTTTATCCCTTTTTATAATTTAATTATAAAGTAAATAGTAAAAGTAATATTGTTTCCTTAAAATATATCTGATTTTCCTAAAAAAAAATCATACCCAATATTTTATCTAAAATTATATATTACTTGCTTTCAACAGCTGCTACTGCTACTGCACCAGCTGTAGGAAAAAAAGTGTTACTTGTAGTAAAACAGTTCTTTGATAGTTAACAGACTTTGAATTCTAGACTTATGAAGTTATCCACAAAAACAAAGAAATAAGAATTGAATAACAATTAAATATGACTTTTAAATCATTGATAACCGAACAGACAAAGTCACTGACACGTAAAAAGCGTGAGGACCCTCCGGAGGGCATGTATGAAGACATTGATGTCTGTGGCCGAGGAGAACGAGGTATGCAGGGACCGTAGCGTTTGGCGCTCCGTCGTCTCTGGCTACCCCGCAAGGGATATGGCGTGAAGCTAAATAATAATATAATAATTAAACTTATTTTTATAACGTTTTAAAAACGAACCCAGTGAAAAGGAACGTACATTCATTGTTTTGGAAAGCAAAACGAATTTATGATAAAATGAATACAAAGTGTACTGAGTGGCACTAATGGTTGGAAATGACTTCTCAAAAAGGGCAGATTACGACCTTAATTAAATAATTGATGAAGTCGTTTATTTTACATTAAGTATATGAGAAAATACAAGACTAAAATACTTTTTTTTTATATTATCAAACTTTCCTTATTAGTATAATATGAATATCATTGAAATTCTAAAGAAGTGTTTACTCGTTTCAATTATTTTTTGATAATATTTTACAATGTGATTACTTAATGACACTTCTTAAAATTATAATGTCATATGTCAATGTCAAATTACATAACCGGTGTTGACACGCAACCCTTTAAAAACTACGTAATACAAGTAATATAAAGTATCATATTTACAATATGAAGCAGTATATTAAACAATAATTTGTATATTTTCTATGTTTATGTACCATTATGTGAATTGTTAGAGTCAAGTTAAACCAACTTCCATATAACGTGAATACAAGACACATTGGTTACTAAATAATTTATTACTGCTTCAATATTGATTTATTAGATTCCATTTCACCTATAAGCGTGGCTCAAAATTTCTATAAATCTACATTTAGATAAAATACTTGCTGTCACACTGGAAATACGAAAATTGCTTTCTTCATTTGTAAATAAAATCTTTTTGGTATATATCAAATAGGTATAAAAAATTATAACTTCAAAAATTTTGACTTACGTCAATCATTATCCTTACAATTTAATTTTTAATCCAATAACACAATTATTATAGATCAGGATGACTATAATTAATCAAAATACAGATTTTTTTTAATATCACCTTTTTTAATAAAGATTGTATCTATGTATGTGTGTGAGTAACGTGTCCTAGTTCCGATAAGCTGTTCATCAAGAACAGTGTAATGCAAAAAATGTTAATAAAATATGTTCGGTGTATAGATATGATGTAGTCGTGGTAAATGAAGAGGGAAATGAAGTCACACAAACGTGGTAGAATGGGAATTGGTGTAATTTGTTGTGCCCAGGCCGCGGAACAACAATTTCCTGTCGGCTATTTGTTATATCGGTTCAGTTTGCCAATTCTTTTTTGTGGATTGTTTCAATGCTCAGAAAAACATTCTAGTTCTGCGAAATTCGCTTACGGAGCTATGTTAAAAATGTTAAAAAAAAATCTGCTGTATATGTATATATCGGCGCGTTGAATATTATTGAGATATCAAATTAATTGATTTACATACTTATAATTATTTTAACAATCATTGTAAATGCAACTCATCAATGTCTCTTATAATAATCGATTCCACATTTATTATTTACACATCCGGAATGGTTTATTAAGATGGCCGACCTAAGATTTAAGAAGTTGTGATTTTGAATATGTTGAATTGTTTATTAAGATGGCCGACGTAGAATTTAAGAAGTTGTGATTTTGACTATGTTTAATTGTTTATTAAAATGGCCGACATAGGATTTAAGAAGTTGTGATTTTGACTATGTTAAATTGATGGATTGTTAAATTTAATGTTGTTTCTTTGTAAACAACTTCTTAAATAATTATTCCTTCTTTATAACATTATTTTATGAATTGTAATACTTAAAGCCGTCCGAATAAAAGTTACTTGAATAGAGTGTTTGATAGTATTATTCAACTGAACAATAGTTTGTTTTGTTTGTTATTTGTTTGTTTTGAAACATTGTCTGTTTATTTTATATGTGCATAGATTTAAATAAACTGTGACGTTCTTAAAGTTTATTGTCCAACTTAACAAAAGTGATACCGTGGAAAACAAAACAATATTACGGATTAGTTTTAGTACTGACAATACATACACCGATTCAACATATATAAATAAAGTATATTTTAGATCAATTTGCAATAAAACAAAAATGAAAACTAAATTATTTGTAGCAAATTTAATAAGTGAACTTAAAAAAAACATTGGTAAAAACAAACAAACAAGACAAACTAAGTAGAAATAAAGAAACAGGTGTACAAATTCTCTTTCAGAGCGACACTGGCATGAAAAAGAGTTCTTAAAATTTAAAATAAATTTGCATCTGTGAGACAGTGTACAGAGTTAGGAGATTATCCGAAATGTACATGACATTTTAACGAGAAATACTCGCACGGGATAAAAATGTCAGATGTGTGAGAACTGCTAATGGTTACATTAAAAGTAAAATTGTTCTGCATGTTTTATATATTTTTGTATGTGATAATGTATACATATAAGTGATTTCCACCAATGCACTCATCACTATCTCTCTTGAAACAAAAGGCCTGCAGATTTAAAATTTATTAAAAATATTGTTTTCTCCGAGTCGAGGTTAACTAAAAAGGATTTCAAGAAATTTCACATGCGGGTGAATTGATATAACAAAAACAAAACTTCTTATATGTTTAAATTTGACGATATTTTCGACATGTTAAAAAATACCAAGAGAGGATTTTGTTACATCACGCGAAGCGATACTGTCCCATAACTAGTAATTAAACTCGTGTGTGAAACAGAAATGAAAAGACAAACAGTAAAAATTACAAAAAATATTAATATATTTTTTATTAAATTTATAAGGACAAGAACAAGAACATCTTGTTCAAGTTCGTTAAATAACTGGACAAGACGTGGTAGACAATAATAGAAAAATTCAATATAACTTTAAAATTGACAAAAATCAAGTAAGCACACAACACGAGTTTAATTTAAGTCAAATACTTCCAAACAATCTTGAGATATTACAAAAAAAAATATTCCGTGAACATGAAAATGTCTGCGTCCCTTTAAGATCTGTTATTATGGTTGTAAGTCACGGTGGACCCCATCGTTATAGTTTCAGTTACTTTAGTGTAGTATGGTATGGTATATTTTTGATGTCTACAATATACTAGAGTCTAATGGTTTTTTACTCACTTTAATGGAAAATTACAAGTTAAAGATTATTATCGAAATCATTATAATAAAAAAAGTACTTCGAGTCCGAAACATATATATGCAAAATTCGGATTCTCGAGTATTTTGTTAAATTCGAATGTGCTGACATTCCAGTCACAGTAGCCATATTGGGCACTCTAGCGAAACATCACTGACGCCGGATGCCATCTTGAGTTCGCTAAGAACGATCACACGTACCAGTGAATGACTTCACTGATGTGACCAGTGTCACCATATTTTCTATGAACGCGTCGCTATCAGTCAGTGTCAGCGACAATACAGTGTTCTCAGTATGTTGAGGCTTTATTGATTAAGCTGCCAGAACAAATAAATTCATCATCATCATCATATTCATCTAGTATTATAATATACACACATCAAATATGATCCTCATACAACTTCAGCGCTTTGATTTATTCCGCTCAGATTAATTTATTTTATAGATGAGATGATATTGTTTTGAAGTACAAGTAAAAATGAAATCTCTAAAAATAGTTACTGTTTTCGCATACTGCTAAAGTTGAATTTTATTGCGGCAACAAGTAGTAACTAAGAGTGTATTGTTTGAAAATGTACCGACGACGGCTCTGTTAGATAGAATCTAAGAATCTTAATATAGGAACTGAAAAACTGCGACAGTTTCTGCAAAGATCACTTTTAGATAGTTTGTGGAATTGATAGTAATTAGATGTTGGATACGGGTACAGCAGTTGGACTTAACAAAATTTTTATGAAAGTCGTTTATATTAAAAGAGAAAGAATATCACTAACAAGGACATTGATAAGCTTTCTAAAGATAGTATGAAATAATATAGAATAAGTGGGATAGAAGTGGTTAAATGATAATTATCTAGGGCATAATGTTATGAAATTAGGGTATATTTAAAATTAGCGTTTTAAATTTACTATGGCACTGTTCCCTATAAACGACTCCCATTTCATTCAAAATGGTTTGAGCGTTCTTTCCTTGCTTGGTAAGGAATTTTATCACAGCGCGGTGTTCAATTTTCTCCATAGTTTCAGTTTTCTTCCGGATTGACTTGTTCAGCAGGCGACTGTTCGTAAACGAATGACGCAATCTTGTTGAAACTCGGTATTTATACTAATGATGAGTCTCCGATTCGTATGATACCAAGCGAGCGCCCCTACCCCGCTCCATCCTCTCCATTCCACGAACTTTTGGACCTCCCCAGCTCGCTCCAATGCAGCTGGGGTCCAACTGTTTCCCTCGGGATTCAAGGACGGAGCGTCACTTGATGGCGAATTATGCGCAAGCGCAGCCCCTGCTGTCGCTTGACGAACCAACGGGACTTTGGAGATTTTGTATTTTAAACCTTAACACATGTCACAATGATGTCTTTATTGTCCATACAACTGTATATCTGTTGTTTTACGAAGTTAACCGCGACTATAGAAAGGCGCGCTGCGCACGCGCATTCTTTATTAGAGTCACTAATATACTAACGCGGTGGATTTTAATGACAGGTAACTTGTTTAAAATTATCTCACATAATTAAAGAATTATAATATTTTGTGGATTTTCAATGCTTTTTTCGAGGTGTTATAACAGCATGACATAGTTGGCTTAAAGCTAAAATTAATTAGTAAAATTAAAAAATACAAGAAAACATGTTATATGTTATAATGTTTACAATAATAATAAAAATAGTATAAAAGAAACTATATTTCTGGTGATTAGTTTCAAATAATCTTTGAAATTACACGAGGATAGAATTAACATAGGGGTAAAATTTTATTTGTATCCTTAGACACCAATATCTCATATTAAAAATAATTGGATGACACATTCAGACAGATGTTTCAGTGTCCATTAAAAAGAATATCAGAATTATGGTAGTGGTATGTGTGTGTGTGTAAGAACAAATGTTTTACAAAGATTCAAGTATAACACGAGTATCCTTATAAGTATTAATGTCATCTGTGTCGATGTGTGTTTGATTTATTCATGAAGAAAATAGTTTAATTTGCATTATATATAAATAGTTCAGATAAATATTTATCTAAAATCCTTTGAACAATCTCCATTCAATTAAGAGTACATTATAATACCATTTTGAGATTCTGTATTTTCTGAGTAATTTTTTTATACTTATCTGTTTGTCGAAAAATAAATAACTAATATATTCTTTGATTTGATTTGATTTGATTTGATTCTTTCTTTTAAATATATAACTGATTATCAGTTACACTATCATATATCTGATTTAACTATAGTTCAATCGCTCTGTAGACCGGCGCATGGAAAAGCAGTTCGGAGCTTCTCTTCCAATCCGTGGAACAATAAGTACCATCCGAATATTTAAAATCGGTATGTGGAAAGGATGTTTGATAAACATTACCATTTGAGAACAGATATAGATTTATCTTTATTCGTTTATTTTTATGGTAAAATATTATTTCCACTGTCCTTGACATTTTACTAAGGCAAAATATATACATTTAAGTAACTTACAAATGTTGCTTTAACTGAACTTTTAATGAACTGACTAGAATTATTTTTGCAACCAGTAACTCTATTGTATTTAATTCGCTGAAAGTAATAAGATTGAATTAACTTTATCCAATAATAATATAAGCAGATTATTTTATCAACTACCACTTGTAAGTTTGTAATTAAAGAGGAAAATTGTTTAAAGCAACAATGTACATACTTTGATGTTATGTTTGGATGTTAGTTACGCAGTGAAGAGTATCCCACACGGTGTCCTGTACAAAAACTGATAAACATATCTATTTATTCAAAATCCGTTCTATAGTATTTCGTGCTGATAAATAATCGAAATAATAACTAAACAAACAAACAAAAATATTTAATGAACAGAATTTGTCTTGTTACACATGTAGACATACAGTACAACTGTATAAACAGTAAACAGAAAATGTTGAAGGAAACAGCTTTAAAGTAAACTGTGGCTTTACAAGTAATGTATCTTTAATAAGTGTTTTTATGCAGTTCATGTTCATTTTCTTTTTAGAAGTAACTTGAACATTTTTTAAGAAGGATACAGTATTCCGGCTCTCTCATCTCATTATACTGATCTTATGTGAGAAGCATATACTAGTCGGGCCAACCCGCATACGAGCACCTAATTAACTACTGTAAGGCCTGTAAGTCCACTTTGAAACACATGATGATGTTAATGAAACACGAGTGTTCCGTTTCTTATTCCTAACCATTAGATCAAGCCGCCTTAATTATACGATATTTCAAATTATCAATTTATAATAATTAACATTTACAACTAATAATAAATTTGGATACTGCGTTAACTGCGCTGTATAAAGTTATAAGAATCGTAATATTACTCTGATAAAATGATTGATTCTTTTATAAATTTTATGTAATAAATAAGAGAGATAATCTCGGTAGTATTATGTCGTTTTTATGCTAAAAGCATATTTATTATAATCATGTCTTCACAGTGACCGACGTCAGTTGGTAACAGAAACCCATTAGAAGACGTTAGCTAAGGTAAGATTAAACGTGCCCTTAAGAGTTTAGGTTCATGTTTGATATTAATGTTACAGAAGGACAAGGGAAGGATAATAATATAATTCTAGCAAAGTTAATAAAACTTACGATGTTTTTTTTTCTATTACATAAACATAAGAAACGAATTTAAATCACATACTAGTTTAGTATTAGTAGTATTATTTGTAATCGAATGTGTTTCTAATGCTTCATACTCCTCTTTTTGTCAAAAAATTTTCGTCAAAAGAGCTCAAAATTGTTTTGTACATGAAGTATAGATAATTAGTGTCTATAAATATAAGTGAACCTTTTTTATTACGTGCCATGCATATCAATGACAATTAAATATGTTAATTTATCTACTCTTGGAAGTCATAAATGATCTATGTGAATGAAATAGTTAAATTTCATGGAAGACTTCTGAAATTAATTTTGCTCCAATAACGATACTTTCTTTTAAGAAATTATTACATAGTTCAGAGATGTGGCAAAATCTTACAACATCAGAGGTCACTTCCTTTCTAAATTATCGTTCAATGTAATTCTTCATATAAAGTATTTCTTTTTAAATATATACACAATGGAAAATTTATTAACACGGATATGCCTCAAACCTCGTTTACCGAGGTGGAGTTACAGTGTCATTACCCGCCCTGATAAATTTTATATACAGTCGTCCCAAAAGTTTTTATTTCAAAATAAACAGTCACTTTAAAAAGTGTTAAATGAGCTGACAAAATAGTTTGAGATTTAAATTATAAGTGAAAACTCTGTTTTGTTCAATGCATTGTAACTATTTCTGCGTGTGCTCTTTCATCGCTATAAACTGTAAATGGTTCAAAAGGTTTTATTCACTTTAGTTTGCATTTTTTCCAATTAGAGCTATTGTTCTCGGGATCAGTTTTCCTAAGTGATTATGTTTGATTGTCCTCTTCACAATACATCACGCGGTCTGCGCTCTTTTGGTTTTGTTGCTGTCATTTCATTTTGTTATCTCCTTTCTTTCGTATGTTTGAATTCCTATGTATGCTGCGGGAATGTCGATTTAAAAACTCTTCATAAATTCTTCTTGCAATATAATAAGTAACTCGTTAATAACTTAACTAAGTAATTAAGACAAAATAACCATTAATTATTTTTAAAAAGCAGACCTTATTTTTTTTTGCAACTTTAACTTGGTTGTAGCGAACTAAAAGAAAAGTTGGAAGTTTGATTAATTATTATAACTTATTTTATCATCATTTTTATCATACATAATTAAATAATCATGAGATAATATATCGATATGGTTTTATTATTTGTTATATCCATCAATTGCATATTTCAAAAGAAATGGCAACAGAAAATTGAATATACTATAATATTAATATTAAACAATTTATTTTCATTGCGATTGTACATCAAATTTAAATTTATTAACTCTGTATGTTACAAATCATAAGCTATTTGCGTTATCGCCGTTACATATTCTATTACTTTGAGGATTCTTTGCACATATATGTAATTATTAATATTACTTACTATAATCAATTATAAATTATATTAGCATTAAGTGTATATATAACTTTTTCGGTGTGGGTGTTTCGTGTTTTGTTTTTAATATAAAAATTCCTAACGCATTTTTATGTTAAAAATATGATAAACAAGCATTCGGGTAAATAAGTGATAAGTGATTGATCTGTATCCACGACCTCATCTCTTCTCCTTGAAGAGAAAGTGGGCGTGCTTTTGGAAGGAATCCATATCGTATTGATGGCGAGATGTGACATTGACATTGACAATGACATTGATATGATTTGGTGGATAAACAATAAATGTAATGCGTGTCCATCACGAGACGCCGGATTCGGTTATCGAGAGGTACAAAAGCTTTGTGAGAATTCTTATTTACGGAAAACATGTGGTTCAGGATTCGGAATGGGATTAGGCTCACCCTTTATTATATTATACAGACCCCTTAGTATAGGATGGATACATTAATAAGATATATGGTTAACTTATTTGAAAGTTTTTGCTTTGAAAGATAAAAATATAAATTTATTTTTAAAAATGTTTCGTCGATAATAATTCTCATGGTAAAGTTTTTTTCAATGATACTATTTTTTTAAGAAAAACAGACTTTAACCTTGCTTGTACTGGGGTTATTATAAGTGTTTAGTGAAATAGTAAACGGTTTTCCTGATCTTAATATAATAAGAATTGTATTGTAAGATGTATTGTCCTTTTCTAATATATATTGGGTGGCAACAAGTAGTGGGTTGATCTGATGACAAGTGGCACCGTAGCATGGACATAAGTAGTTTTATCGTCATCTTATACTAAATGCAAATAAATCTCATATAAAATATTGGCTGACAGGTCAGGATTTCAACTGCCTAATTAATTTAAATACCACAATAGTTTATTATGAGAAACTATTAAAGTCAAATATATATAAAAAAAATTATAAATAAATCTTACAATAATATATTTCTATTTTAGGAATTTATATTTTTATTATAATGAAAATATCAAATTAATTTGATTTTTATCCGAAAAAAGTTCAGTATTAAAGTGGTGATCAAATATATCAAATATGGTGGTGCCAATCAAATATATTGAAAACTGATGAGGATTTCTCTTTACGTGAACCAAAAAGTAGAACCAATAAATATAATTTATTCCAACCACTGAATATGTTAAGTTGGTAAAAATATTTTTTGAGCAGCTGTTACGTAATATGTTCCAATATTTTCGAAGTAATGGATCGAAATTTATTTAAATTTCATTTCTGTCGGTGTTCATTTCAAAATAGAATCGGTATTGGTAAATAATACTAAGGATTAAATTTTTGATTTGTCTACAATAATAAATTTAAATTCATCATAAACACGTTCTTAAATACCTTCAAAGTTATAAATGTAAATAAATATATGTCATATTTTCCAAATTAAATATTGTCTAGACAAAGGTTGATTTACTTTTAGACAACGTATGCATAATATGTCTAAGTGTGTAAAAGGTTATAATTTTATGTATCCATAAAATTGTGTATAAAAGGTTATAATTTTATGCATAAAAAGTTAATAATTTAAGTCATTTAAACAGTAATGTGAAATAACCTTATGAAGGACGAATATAATATGTAAATAAGTACTAATTACCGTTTTCCATAGAACTATTTATATAAGTTAAGTTTTATTTGGAGAGTTACTCCGTGTGGCTAATAGGCTTTGACGACATGGAATAACATTGTTTAAGTAATTTTATAAATATATATTATGTGATATCTATTACGTGATTAACATGAGATAATCAGTCGACACTGACCAGATTGTATACTGGGTATAAATATAAACCTTTTTATAAAATAATAAATATGGTAATTAGTCCTGCTATTAGAATAATACTACGGCAATTATTGTGTCTTAGATGGTTACTTAAATAACGGTTGAAAATGTACAAACGTGTTTATTGTATAATGGGCTAGCTGTTGTCAGTGACTTTGTCTGTTCGGTTATCAATCATTTATATTTAAGTGTCATTCAATTCCCATTTTACTTGTTTTTGAGGACATTTTGTAAGTCGAGAATTCAAAATCTGTTAAATATCAAAGAACTGTTTTTGTACAAGTAATAAACTTTTTTACTTAAAAAAGCAAGTATTGTGTAATTTTAGACAAAATACTGTATATAAAATTGTTTTTGAGCTAATTATAATTAGACATTTTTAAATATCCATTAGCTAGCTCGTTAGCTAGTTTACATTTTGCAGATTTTTTTAAAAAAACAATATTACTTTTGCTATTTTCTGTATAATTTAATTTTATAAATATAAAATGGGATTAAAATAATGAATTTAACCAAAGAGTATTCTTTATAATATGTATTTCAGTAATTTATACATGTTTCATGTCAATGAATGACATTCCAACATTATTTCCTATCAAATATTTATTTAATGTGTAAGAATATTTCTTAAATGCACACACAAATATATTATTTGTATGTGTATATTTAAAGAAAATATGAAAATATTTGTCACTTTGAACAGAAACAGTTGATATTTGCAACCGTTTGTATGACGAAGTATCACAAAATTTTTAGTAGAAGTGCTAAAAACGATTTGATATTTTTCTCAATAAACAAATATGAAACAAACGTACAGATTTACGGATGAAATTAAAATTAATAATACGAGTATGTATCGTTGCGTGCAATTAACTACTTACTCGCATGGAATTACTTATTCCATTGATTTGCAATATGCAATTTTATGCAATTATGGTGTCAAAAGGATAATGATACGAAGGTTGTTCGTTGTGGAAAGGAATTATTAAGGACAGTACCTAATGACTATTGAACCTTTACTAATTAATGAACTGTTTTACATTATTTTAAACCTGTTTTAAGGCTTTCTCTCCAATTCAATTTGAAATAATTGAAATCTCTTCCTTTATCAGAAAGCCTATTTCTGAGTTACTCTTACAACTCAATACAATCTGATATAATTCGTTCAAAACTATCGACAGACAGACAGCTATATCGATAAAACTATACTACATAAATAATATTACAATAATCTTTGGTATTTTGGTAATTTCACCGAAATAATAATATTGTATATGTCATTTTTATTTCAGAAAAATTGTGCCGCATTTTAGCGTCATGATACTGAGTTTTATTTTTAATTACTTTTTGTTATCAATGACAACAGTTTTACGGAAATAAACAATGAGATATAGAATAAAATGCCAAATATTGAGCCACACTGTTCAAAAACCTCTTGGTCATATCAGAGTATGATAGACTCAAGAATGTTAACTTTATTTTTGAATAAATTAACTTACGGATATAAATAAGATGTAATTATATACTTTTTAAATTAAGACATTGAGAATGTTATCTATATTCATATCTTAATGTTAGAAGGTCTTGAATCGCGGTATCAAACTTTTTAAGTACCTTATAATATATATAAGGTTATAAATGAAAATAATCAGACTTTTCTAGTGGTTTTTAAGTTCCAGTACACGTGGATAGGAATGGTGTGTTGGATGCTTTTTATTTTTTGGTACCTAACGAGGTGTGAGCTGCAACTTGTTTTTATGAAAATTATATTTATTATAATATAATATATGGGTTATATACGTTTTTTCATATAAAGTTTCATTTGTTCTAACGAACTCTAAAATTATTATTTTTTGATTAAGGAGTGCGTATTTTAGAAATTAAATTGTATTTTTTTATTATAATATCATGATTTACATGTTACCATACATCATAGTTTCTGATATTTTTAAAGTTAAACATTTTTAAACAACGCAATAATATGTATTTTCTTAACAATTTTAAAGAGGTCCGACAACATTTAAAAGGAGCTAGGAGAGATGAAGAGAGAGATGCGCGTGGGGAAGAAAAGACAAAAGAGTTTCCTTTCCGACTCCCTCACTTACCTCACTTTAAAACGCGTAAATAACGATCTTATCAATGGATAGTAGATGCTAACCGGTGATGTAAAATAAAATAACTAACCTAAGATAACTTGTAGTCAGTTAGGTTACAGGAATTTATTTTTACATTTGAGCAATAAGTTCATATTAATTTTGGTGTTTGGTCGTGACACACACTCGGACAAAAAACTTCAAAACTATTGTTTTGATTCTGTAGACCTGTAAATATACAAAATCTATCATCTTAATGATCTACGTAATATCATAGATTTCCAACTTATAACAATTTAATTATAAGATACAGATGTATATATGTATGTATACATTTTCATTGTTGATACGTAAAATTTGTAAAATGAAACTTTTTGCTGGACTTTTTTCTCGTTTTATTCTCTTTTGTAAATTTCAAACCTTTGTTGGAGATCAATTACCTTCACTGTGGACGAATAAATTTCTCTGTATCTGAAATATGTGAATCGATATACTTTTATCAAGTCCTGATGCAGTTTTTCAGACGTTTTTAAATATTTTAATAAAAAATAATTGCTAAATGTATTGCTTACCTCAAAACTCGAAAATAAATGAACAATTTTTAAAAAAGTCCCTTTTTCGGATAAAAAAGAACAATGGATTTTCAATTCAATTCATCACTGGTTTTTTTTAGAATAGTAGAAAATGTTTCTAGTTTTCGTTGCAATAATATAATAAAAAAACTATTTCCACAGTGTGAGTTGACTTTAAAAGTTTATAATTGTATTGCAAGTTTGAATAGAGCTGCATTCAGTGACAATGTTAGAATTGACTACAGTCTATAAACTCAGTTTATCCACAAAGTAAGCGGTTGAAATATAAAAATGCAGTTGAATTGTGTAATAGAAATTGAAAGCAAATTTTATTCCATTGGTTTCACGACAAAGGCCATTATTTGGTTTTAGAAATAGAAATGATTTCCGTGCAATTTTCCAACATTGTAACAACTGCTTTCAAATATTTTGGGAAACCTTATAGCTATATGTTATGTTTGACCAGATTATAATTTTTCCAGCGACATATGAAAGAAAATGCTTGAGGTCCCATATTGTAAATTTTATGGCAGATGCAAATCTTTAAAGTTTTGATTAATTTTTATCTTATTTTTATTTTAAGTATTACTGTTGTTAAATGTTACCAGCAAACTTATATTTGTAATTGATTATGGAAAAACTATCATAGTCATTTCATACCTTTAAATTCACAGGTCCCGGATTCAATCCCGGTCGTGACAACGTGTGTATGTGTGTCTGGATTTGGTTGATGTTAGTAAATGCCTAACCCGCAGTTCTCTGCCCACAACGTACTGGGTTGAGCTTCAACTATTTATATTATGAGAAAATACGTCATAAATATTACCACAGCTGAATAAACTTTTCATAAATCTAACTTTTTAGTTCACTCTTTATATTAATGTGCTAGTTACTTGCACAAAAGATTTTTATTTTCCAACTTCACTAATTATTATCGAATGCCTTCAGTTCTGTAATTGTGTAGATTTTCTTTTCTTTTTCAAACTGAAGATGGTTTTTAATGTGCTTTTTCTGTGAATAACAAAAATATGACAAGACCAGTAGCATATTTTCAAAAGGAAGAAATAAATTTGTTTCAAAATCAAGGTCTTGATAACTGTAAAAAGTAATAAATAATAAAAAAATAATTTAATAAATAATTTTTATGACTTTGGGTGGAATAGGAGTTACTTTCAATAATTATTTCAAGGGCCAATAGCTTAATGAACTAGTACATTACCTGAAACTTTTCGATCACGAATCGTGTGATACGTCAATACAAATTATTCAAAAAGGTGGAAACCTGTACCTAAAAAAGTTTTTTCGAAGGGTTGAAAGAAAGATACTTTTAGTAAATGATAATACCAGCTTTATTATTTACCAAAACCAGGTTTTTTTTAAACTAAAATTATCTGATATATAATAAAAGGTTAGCAGAAATGTCAATTCTAGCGCTGAGATCAAATAACTATTTGCGCAATTCTCAACAGTCTACTTAAGGTTGATAAAGGTTGGCACACAACTTGATATTTCGTAAGGTGCTTAGTTTCGCTCAATTACCACTTAATAGACTTCAGGAAACCATATGTATATTGAGAAAAGTTATTTTATTGAGAATACATTATTGTGATAATATGTAGCTTATTTATAACATAATGTAACTTTGATGTAATATTATTTTTATCAATACCATATATATCATTAAATCGTAGGAGAGTGGTCCTAATCTCAAGAATATAAGATGAGCTGAAGATTTTGAAGTTCCTCTCTGAGCCAAATGGCAAACGCTCCACTCGGTCTATTTTATGCATCGTATATTCAGTGTTCATAAATGTATTATTCTATTCGACTATCGTTAATGCCACTTGTCTAAATCCTGTCAGCTAAAGACATATTAACATGAATATAAAAACAATAGTTTCATTTCTACATTAATCTTGTTAATTATCGTTTGTTATCGCGATGCTAAGGACTGTTATTAAAGGATCCAGTTTGACCCAACCGTATCTAATAATCGTTTAAGTAATACGTATTAATATTTAATTCGTATCTTCACTATTTTTCCTCTCCTACATATTATTATATTGTAAAAATAATTATATTATATACATGTTAATAGACTGCTTGCTATTTTAGTACGTTAATTATGTTTTACTATCTCTAGCCTCATCTTAAATGTTATCACGATATTAACCTGAGAGACAAACTAGATGCGCGATTATGTTACAGGATGTCGTTAAATTCTAATGTGAATATATCCTTACAGTAAACAATATATTCGTAGTACCTTGCAATATTAATTAATATGCATAATACTTGATAATAAAATCATCTTACTGCCGTAATATATACATATATATCAAATATAATCAAAGCTTATTTTAATATTATATTTACTGACAGTTATTAAAATGAAAATTGTAAGTTTAATTTAAGTCAAATACTTCCAAACAATCTTGAGATATTACAAAAAAAAATATTCCGTGAACATGAAAATGTCTGCGTCCCTCTAAGATCTGTTATTATGGTTGTAAGTCACGGTGGACCCCATCGTTATAGTTTCAGTTACTTTATGGTATGGTAGTATGGTATGGTATATTTTTGATGTCTACAATATACTAGAGTCTAATGGTTCTTTACTCACTTTAATGGAAAATTACAAGTTAAAGATTATTATCGAAATCATTATAATAAAAAAAGTACTTCGAGTCGGAAACATATATATGCAAAATTCGGATTCTCGAGTATTTTGTTAAATTCGAATGTGCTGACATTCCAGTCACAGTAGCCATATTGGGCACTCTAGCGAAACATCACTGACGTCGGATGCCATCTTGAGTTCGCTAAGAACGATCACACGTACCAGTGAATGACTTCACTGATGTGACCAGTGTCACCATATTTTCTATGAACGCGTCGCTATCAGTCAGTGTCAGCGACAATACAGTGTTCTCAGTATGCTGAGGCTTTATTGATTAAGCTGCCAGAACAAATAAATTCATCATCATCATCATCATATTCATCTAGTATTATAATATACACACATCAAATATGATCCTCATACAACTTCAGCGCTTTGATTTATTCCGCTCAGATTAATTTATTTTATAGATGAGATGATATTGTTTTGAAGTACAAGTAAAAATGAAATCTCTAAAAATAGTTACTGTTTTCGCATACTGCTAAAGTTGAATTTTATTGCGGCAACAAGTAGTAACTAAGAGTGTATTGTTTGAAAATGTACCGACGACGGCTCTGTTAGATAGAATCTAAGAATCTTAATAGAGGAACTGAAAAACTGCGACAGTTTCTGCAAAGATCACTTTTAGATAGTTTGTGGAATTGATAGTAATTAGATGTTGGATACTGGTACAGCAGTTGGACTTAACAAAATTTTTATGAAAGTCGTTTATATTAAAAGAGAAATAATATCACTAACAAGGACATTGATAAGCTTTCTAAAGATAGTATGAAATAATATAGAATAAGTGGGATAGAAGTGGTTAAATGATAATTATCTAGGGCATAATGTTATGAAATTAGGGTATATTTAAAATTAGCGTTTTAAATTTACTATGGCACTGTTCCCTATAAACGACTCCCATTTCATTCAAAATGGTTTGAGCGTTCTTTCCTTGCTTGGTAAGGAATTTTATCACAGCGCGGTGTTCAATTTTCTCCATAGTTTCAGTTTTCTTCCGGATTGACTTGTTCAGCAGGCGACTGTTCGTAAACGAATGACGCAATCGGGTTGAAACTCGGTATTTATACTAATGATGAGTCTCCGATTCGTATGATACCAAGCGAGCGCCCCTACCCCGCTCCATCCTCTCCATTCCGTTCACACGGAGTAACTCTCCAAATAAAACTTAACTTATATAAATAGTTCTATGGAAAATGGTAATTAGTACTTATTTAAATATTATATTCGTCCTTCATAAGGTTATTTCACATTACTGTTTTAATGACTTAAATTATTAACTTTTTATGCATAAATGTCATATTATCCAAATTAAATATTGTCTAGACCAAGGTTGATTTACTTTTAGACAACGTATGCATAATATGTCTAAGTGTGTATAAAAGGTTATAATTTTATGTATCCATAAAATGATAACCTTTTATACACACTTAGACCCATTTATTTATTTATAAAAAAAATAAACTATAGAGAATGACATAAATCTGTTAAGTAATATAAAGACTTGTGGACATAAATATATGTATGCATATACATATATTACATATGTTCCTATACTTGGACTTGGGGATATATATATATATATATATATATATATATATATATATATATATATATATATATATATATATATATATATATATATATAAATATCCCCAGTCTAAGTTATATACTTCCTTTCTCTTGCTCTCAAAATATTCCATGCTAGTCTATTGGAGAGCTCTACTCTACTTGAGTTACCCCGTATAAGTTCTGCAGTGCAGTTAAACACAGCTGATCCCTCCAATCTGTTCATTTGTTACCTGATACTCCCAAATTGAACAAATTTATTTTGGTACTATAATAGATTAAACCCGATTAAATCTATATATGATAAAATATTAAAATCTTGTATATAAAAAGAAAATTATATTAAATCTAAATAAAACATTTAGATTTAATAACAATGATAAGTGATGGTTCTTTATAATCTAAATATCATTTGAATTATTCATATCACATTTACTTATTTACAACTGTAAAATTACGAATGGTCCTCTGTGTTTTTAATAGCTCTGAAACATTATAGAATAAATTTTCAATTTTATTTGTAACAGTCTTATTCTGTTTGTTTTAGTGTTATTCATTTAACAATGTGAAATTAACTTTTCAACAGCAACAGGAACAGTGAAAATTTAAACGATTTGTAATGTTCTTATACTGGAGTGCCTGAGTATTCCTAGGACGGGAAGAAACACAAATTTAAACAAATTTGTTCTGCCCAGTACAATATTAGTCGAGTATCAAATTGTTTCTCTTCTGGACTATTTTGTGAAATCTATTGTGTTTTAATGAATTATTGTTTTATTAGATATCTCATCAGTTAAACTTTTTTTAACATGTTATACATTTTGCATATCTCTGTTGTTATTTATTTTTTGTGAAGAAAATGTGAAGGCTTCACATATTTTCATGTTTCAAACAAACCATTATTTGCCTTAAGTTTACGAGATATTTATAATTTTAACAAAAATTCACACAAAAATAAATTTAAATCAATTAAATTTGTTTAAAATGTTTATTTTATATGTAGCAATAAAACACAATTTTAGAATGAATATGGGAAATCCTGTGATATATAACTGTGATAGAGGATCATGTGCATAACTAACTGTAATAAACATGTCTCTCTTCAATAAAACAATGGTCATAGCAATATTTACATTGTTCTTTGATATATTATATCATAATAGGATACAATAACAAGTGATGAGTACTACTAAGTTGCTTCTTATTTCTTTTTCTCTTTTTTTGGCAACCCTTACTTGATAAGTTTGTTTACTCTTGACTTAGTTCACTTGCTAAGCTATTTAGGGTTACTGGATTTAGTGAAGTGAAGTGTTTTACAAAAACTATTACTAGATTTAACTGCTGTATGTTTCATAACATCTTATAATTATACCGGTTTTTTAAATAAAATATTCATATTCTTTAACTCACGCAATTAAATTTAATATTGAGCAGAAGCATAATCTACTGAGGTGGTTGTGTTGTGTCGTGTCGTGTGTTGTCTTGTCTTGTCTTGTAGAGTCGCGTCGTGTCGCGTTGAGTCGCGTCGTGTCGCGTCGTGTCGCGTCGTGCCGCGTCGTGTCCCGTAGTGTCGAATATGTCATATGTTATGATTGTCCTATAATTGGATCATAATCCAAATTTAACTACATTGCTTAGATTTTTTATTAAAGACTTGTGTCATTATTAAGGTTTATTTTAAATTATACTGGCTTACGCATTACCTTATTGAAGTTTATTTTAATGGTTTTCCTTCTTTCAATATAATGATTGACGATTGAAAAGTTTAAATGTCTACTTGAATAAAGATATTTTGAATTGGAATTTTGAATTTAATATAATCTTTTAAAAAACTTTTTAAACTTTTTAAAAAACCCAAACATTTATTATTTTTAATGTTTCATATTCATAAGTACAATGTATACCAATTATACGTTTTACTTTGGCTTTAACTAAGTTGTTTTAACTCTAATTAATTATAACATTAAGTCTCTGCGTCCGTACCCATAGTATCCACATTGTTAAGAAGAATATAGGTTCTTGTGGTTCCATTATGTAAAAGCATAAAAAATGTGATTTTATTATACATTTTCATTATCTAGACAATAATATTTGAAATTTATAATTTGACTTTTCAAGTACATTTATTTAAATTCAACATCGAGCTTAGGAAATAAATACTGGAATTTCCTTTTTAACTATTTAATGTTATCATCACATAAGATAAATATCCTAATAATTGCAGCTGACACGGTCTTTAACGATATAAGCCAAGGTATGTAGGGCCTACATAGTTATGGATATTGCGATACTAGAAGTTGTTTGACAACCTTCTCTAGAACCGCGTATCCACCTACAAAACAAAATCTGCAAGAATTGGCGGGAGCTAGTTTCTTCTCCAAAATCGCATGAATTTAAAGATATTTATACAGAAGCATACTGTATTGTAGGAAAGTGATTCATTATTTCGTAAAAAGTATAGAAGGTAACGCAGCCTAACAACGTATCTTCTAAAATCTGACAGAAACTTTCAATTACTTATTTGTGTCGGAAATCGAACATTCTCTGCACGTTGTTATATGTTTCAGATAGACATATTTAAAACATAAAATAACATGCAGAACATAATAAATATTGACAAGTTTCTTACGAATGTTTATTAAGGGGGAGAAGGGGAGCCATTGTAATCTTATAATATCTCACAATGCGGGGAGAGGCTCATATGAGCAATTATTTAAGGCTAGTATATAAGGCTAGCACATAAGAGAAATATGTAAGACTAGTAGATAAGAAAAGTACATAAGGCTAGTATATAAGGAATGTGCATAAGAGTAGTATATTATGGTATTATATATTATACGGTATATAAAGCCAGTACATAAGGGTACATTTTAAATAGCAGAGTGAATTTTAATCGACTTTTATTTAATAAATAACTACATCTGCAATTACACAATATATTAATTACAAAACAAGTACTTTGTCTCTAACCTCCTTACTTTTACTTATATTGTGAAGAATAATTATGTTTATTATTTACACAATAAAAAAAAATCAACTAATATAAACCATTTTTTTATTTTTCAAAGGAGATGAAACTGAAATACGTATACATTTTTTACTAACAGATAATCTCCTTACTCTGTACTTCCGGGGAAGATTCAAATTTATGTTAAACCATACCGTGCTTATTTTACACAACTTGGACTATGAATAAGAATATTAACTTTAACTTTAGCTATAAATAAAAATGTTCACCTCACTTAGTTTATTGTTTTAATGCACATTTTTTATCCGTGCAATAGCAGGGAGAGTAATACACGCTACAGATTTAATGTGCGGTTTAACAATACTTAGTAGACTTTGAACGCGCTGGTACATAGTCGTGTAATGAACAATAAATAAATAAAATAAGTAAAAATAGTAATAAAAAAAAGCTGTGAAGAGACTAAGAGCTCGTGTTCAATGCAAGTCGTGAAGACTCGTCTTTATTTTCTCGTTGATCTCTAACTTAGTACCAATTAATTTATCGAACCAATTCGTTCTATTTTATTATTAACTTTTATTTTTATAATTACCTTCTGCCATTTTCTCAACATACATTTCTTTATAAATAATACGTTCAAATGTGAAATGCGAAATATACAAAAAGCAAAAAACAAAGAATCAATGAAATACGAGTAAACGGTTCCGATGCCACTTCACTTCAGTAAAGATGAGATAAGATCTCTTATTGATGTGCTCTGAAGCCGTATCTGGAGCGCAGTCAGTCTGCGGCGATTGGGTTTCCTTACTATAGCAAATAGAATGAGACTGTTTAATGAACCCTGCTTCAGTACCCACCCTAGTTAGAGCAACTTTATTTAAGATTACAGTTACAAACCCAAATTGTCGTTATCTTCTTTTAGTTCGTTCTTAGTTTTGGGATTCTTATCAAAGATAGACATAATACATAATATTATACTTAGTAAGTACCTGTTTAAGAGTTAAATGAACCAAAATAATTAAAACTAAATGATAATGAGCGTTGAATTTTCGAGTATAATTTTCTTTATTTTCATTCATTACATAATGATTTTCTGATAATAACACATTGCTCGGTGTATTTAAATTTGTTGAATTCGTTAAATACTTCATTTTGAGTAAATCTACACTAATTCCTATTCATTAATCTCGTTTAACGTTTCCCGTTTAATTTAACATACACCTGATGATGGCTTGTTGATAATATCTCAGGAATATACTTTTAGGATTACAGTTTTCTGTTAACAAATTGAAAGTTAGTTACTTGTTTCGAAATAGGAAACAAAACATAAAACTATAGAATAAAAAAATTTCATTACGAATGAATGATATAATTTGCAAATAAGAATTAAACTGAATCATTGTTTTTAAAATATTACGTGTTGTTAATAATTTATATCCCAAAACAAGATAAGCGAAAGATAAGTCAGAATATGACTATAATTTGCATATTATGTCGTACAAAAGAGCAGGTCACCAGCCGAAATCATTGAAAATAGACAGTTTTAAATAAATTACTACACAACTTATTAGGATTAAAATAATGTTATATTACTTCACCAACTTATATTTAAATCTAAAGATAACTTTTACCTCTTAATAATAACGATAGAACAGACAGACGATGCTACACACACTAGTAATAATGTTATGCAATACATAATGAGACCGGCAAAACATTTTATTAACTAAAGAAGATGTTATAAGATTGCGGTAATACGTTTGTAATTTCACAGGTTAAGTGTTGAAAAACATCAAATCTCCTGACGTCAACTACACGAGAATTTACCATAATCACTACTAGATAACTAAAATGACCGTTTATAAAAATAACTTTAACAATAAATTTGAACAATAGTATTTAAATAGATAAGATAAAATTTAATTATAATTTATAACATAATATGTAAAAGAAAGCAATAATGGTGAATATTATTTTAAATTATTATTTAACTGTATTTAACTGTAACTAACTGAAGCTACGTCCTATTGTAGACTGCAGAACTTTACATGCAGCTATATTTTTCATTTAATTACGATACAATTAAAATGTATAGCTTGAATTGCGAATTTTCAACTTACACATAAACTCTATTTCAAAATGGAAAACGTAATATCAAAAGCTGATTGCGTTGTAAATGTCTGCTGGTAACGCAAGATATATGAGAATAATATAAGCGATATATTTTGTTATCGAACGTTAAACTGCTTTAGGATAAGATTTTGTATTAAATCTTTTTATTTAACATCGCTAAATTTTGTAGTTATTGAGGTTTTATGGATACAAAAAAAAAACTTATTTTATTACTTCAGATGAAGATGAATACTAATATATATAAGTGTGAATAACATGACATCACAATAAACGAACTTTAAACCAGACATGATTTTATATCTCACCGTTACTTTAATAGAATCAGTGTACAAATTTCACAATAAAAAGCATTATTTTGAACATAATAAAGAAATGATAGCATAAAATAAATGAATATCATATAAACTAAAACATGATGGCAGTATTTTGCAACCTTTTATATTAGATGCGACTTGGAAAGTTAAAATGTATAAAATAATTCTCGACGCAAGTGCAAGAAGCTATTTGTTGACAGACAAATTTTAAGTTTTCGTTTAAGTTTCATCGCTGTTTAAAAAAATATATTCCAGACTGTTTGAGTCTGTTTCTAGGAGAATAGTATATAAATTGTCACTTTTATTTTGTTCAAAAACATTCCAGATTCTCTATTTCAAATTGTCTTCATATATTTCTAAAACTTTATATTTTCGGGTATTTAGTAAAATTGTAATTAAGTCATATCTATGCATTAAACACTACTTTAAACATTATTGTTTTATGTCTTAATTCAATTACACAATAGTTTTGGAATCAGAAAGCACTGTGATAGGAACAAGTACAAATAAAACAAAGTAGGTAGAAATAATGAAACAGGTGTACAAATTCTTTTTCATATACAGAGTAATACAGAGTAATCTCCTACATTATCCGTTAGGAGGAAGAAGGAAACGCGATAACGCTTGGAAATTTACATGACGTTTTAACGAGAAATACTAGCACGGGATAAAAATGTCATATGCGGTGCGTTGATATAACAAAAACGATACCTCTTATAGGTATAAAACTTGGTCATAATAATCTTTTAAATACCGAAGCCACAACACGTGATTAAACCACAACACGTAATTAAACGCGTGAATGAAAAAGATGAACAGTGGAAAAGATAAATATTTCAAAAATAATTATTATATTTTCAACATATTAAAAAAAATATTTATTATACACTTTTATTAATTATGTTATTACAATGTCTTAACGAATTTATTACAAAATGTAAAATATTTATTAATTAGTAAATAATCTTACACAATACAATAGAATTTCTACAAACAGTTGTAATAATAATTAGGTTGCCGACAAAAACACCGCAGAAAAAAGGTTGTTTTTTACCACAGAAGGTTTTGTTTTGCTCGAAGCTTAAACTGTTAGAACATCTTGTTCATGTTCGTTTAATAACTGGACAAGACATGGGAGACATTATTCGAAAAATTCAATATTACTTAGAGAATTTGACAAAAATCAGATAAAACACACTACACGAAACACCTGGATCTACAAGTTTATTCAACATCCATCTACTTATAGAAGCTTTTTAACTCCTTTGCCCTTAATTTGTTTTAATATGGACTGGTAAATGATAAATTTCTGTCTATCAAACAAGTCTTTATTATATACATATATCACAGATGAAATCCGAACACAAAAATAATCGAATGTAGAAAAATAACAGAAGTATTTAAAGTAACTTTGAAGGTATTTAAGAACGAGTTTATGATGAATTTAAATTTATTGTTGCAGACTTTTTTTAATCCTTGGTATTATTTACCAATGCCGGTTCTATTTTAAAATGGAAACCGACAGAAATGAACTTCAAATAAAATTCCGGCTTCCGCACTTCCATTACGTCGAAAATATTGGACATATTACGTAACAGCTGCTCAAAAAATACTTTTAGCAGATTAACATATTCAGTGGTTGGAATGAATTATATTTATTGGTTCTATATTTTGGTTCATGTAAAGAGAAATCCTTATTAGTTTTCGATATATTTGATTGCGTCACCACTTTTATATTAAACTTGTCTCGGATAAAAATCAAATTAATTTGATATTCACTTTTAATTATATTACAAGTAAAAAATATATTTCTTAAATATAAATATACTGCTGAATAAACTAAAACTTCTTATGTCCACGTTACGGCGCCACTTGTCATCAGATTGACGCACTGCTTGTTGCCACCCAAGATATAGATAAGAAAAAGACAATATAACAGATCTATCTATGAATTGGTTCTTATTATATTAAGATCAGGAAAACCGTTTACTACTTCGCTCAACGCTAAAGACAAACCCAGTACAAGAGAAGATTAAAACCTGTTTGGCTTAAGATAATAGTGTCTTAGAAAAATACATGATACCATGAGAGTGAATATCGACGAAACATGTTTAAAAATAAACTTAACTTTCAAGGTGAAAACTTTCTGGGTTTCAAACAAGTTAGTAATATATATATATATATTATTGATATATCCGTTCTATAGTAAAGGGTCTGTTTAATACAAAGAAGGGTAAGCCTAATGCCATTCCGGATCCTGAACCGCATGTTTTCCGTAAATAAGAAATCTCACAAAGCTTTTGTTCCACTCGGTAACTGAACCCGGCATCTCGTGACGGACACGCATTACATTTATTGTTAATCCACCAAATCATATCATATCTCAATGTCAATGTCAATGTCACATCTCGCGATCAATACGATATCGATTCCTTCCAAAAGCACGTCCACTTTCTCTTCAAAGAGAAGAGATGAGGTCGTGGATACAGATCAATCACTTATCACTAAGTAACCCGAATGCTGGTTTGCCACGTTTTTAATATAAAAATGCCTTAGGAATTTTGATATTAAAAACAAAACACGAAACACCCGCACCGAAAAAGTTTTTCAGTATTTACTCAGTCTTTTTTATTCCTTCTGTTACTATTATACATTATCATATTATTATTAATCAAAAAAATTCGAAGTTAAAGTATATAATCATATCAACAAATCAAAACGAGCTTACGAGTATATAAGCCTCGCTTCAGCGAATTTCATTAATAAGTAAGTCGAGATATGGCTTTTTCTGTAATACGCTTGGATGGAGCCAAAACAAATTATTATTTAAATTCGAAAAGCTTCTTTCACGGTCACACATCGAGAGAAATCCATTACACTGAGTGTTTTGAGCGCACTGAAGTGAAGGACTAAGAAGAGATAGAAGAGAAGAAATAGAATAAACATTTTAATATAAAGTATTTCTGTTATATGTGGTATCAGTTTTATCTTTCTTTTCCAATGCCTTTTATGGAAATGATTTGATTAGTATATTTATGATTTATTTTGCCTTATCTCCTAATGCAACAGTGAAAATATACTTCAACACTATTAATTAATGATTTCATTTTTAGTATTTCGTGTGTCGCGCCATCATGATTATTTATTAATTACCAGTTGTGCCCACGACTTCTTTGCTTTTTAAGACAAAAGAAGCCTAAGTTGCTCCCTGTAAAATTTGTCCAGCCATTTCAGAGATTAGCCGGAACAAACAGACAGAAAGATTTTTTTTTTGTACAAGTACCGCATACACTCTGAAATGAATGTAGTAAAAACCTGTTAGTTTTGAATTACTGACAGATACTTCAATTTTAATATAGCGCTTTTAATTATAAAATACGTTGTAAATACACATAATGCCAATAAAGTTTATAATTGATTGGTTGATACATATACAAAGTTCTAGTTTTAATAGAATTTTCTTTTAGTTTATAAAATGCGTTTTATATAAATTGTTATTTATATAATGGAATTCACAAGAACAACAAACAGTCTTTATACAGACGAGCAACGTTACAGTCGACATCGTAAAGTGTTTCTTTTATGTTCAGACATGTAAAGAAAACAATTGCACTGAGTGTTGCAGGCACTGAGGCTTATTATTGTAAAACGTAATGACAAAGAAAGGGATACTCGAAATAATAAAAAAATATATAAATAACATTCAAAAATAGACGGTATAGTAACCCATGACCACTATAAAATATATATTCAAACATCGATATCATTATCTACAATATATTTTTTATTTTGTTAATAATTTTATGCATAAACTATTATAAATAGCCCTAACTTTATTTATATCCATAACAAAAATAACATAACAAATAATAAATCATTACATGAAATAATAATATGGTGTATATAAACCTCACATAAAGGCAATCTAAAACAATGGTGAAGCTTACAGACAATTGCGAAAAGAAAACAAGGGTAAACAAATAATTTATTGCACTTAAACCTTTTGTAAAAGAATGACATTTAATATAAATCCCCATTTCAGTGTATACAGAGTTAGAAGGTTATACGTTACTAGGAGAAGGAAATGCGATAGCACGGGGAAATGTATACGACATCGTCATGAGAATAACGACTGTGGTGAAGATGCCGGCTTTCTCCCCTCGCGGTTCTCGACGCTACGAATATTAAACTGAATAACATATAATTTGAGACAAGTCATGAATAATTTATAAATACTTTTGCAAACAATTTCTTTCTTGAAAATAAAAAGTGGTTTATTAAATAACATATATAATATTCTTAAAGTATTTAATTATAACATGCCAACGGTACTTAATTTTATCTGCACTTAGTATAAGGAAAATATAACAGTTAGTAATATATTCATTCACTTGTATTTTGTTATTTTAGAAGAGTAATTCAGACTATTATTGTTAACATTATATTAAACTCTATGTGATAATGTTTTATTCGCAAGACAGAAGACAGAATAAGATATTCACGGAAATATTAATATATTCGTTAAGTTGAATCCGATTTTCAAATACAATACCCATATAGAAAGAGCAAAGACAAAGACTTTGTAATTAAAAGACGCACGTAATTAACTTTCTCTTGTTTCACGATTATAATTGAAATGACTTATGGTTTCATTTCAATTACGAGTTCTTAATGAAAAGACTCATTATACGACACATCATAAACTAATATCAAATAACTTCTTCTTTAAACATAAATAAATATAGTGATAATTGAGAATTAAGTAAGTATTTTTTGTCATTGTATTTTCATGTTTACTTGTAACGTATAAGATATAATTTACGTCGATGTAATGACGTCTTGTATTATACGTTAAGTATGAACACAGTAAATTACTAAAGAAAGCCAATGACTATGTATTTCTAAGTAAATAAAAATTTGACTATTGCGACAACGAAGCAAAAAATTAAATTGAAGATAGATACTACCTCTTCAGTCAACTAAAATAAAATAAAAAAATGTTTCCAGCAACTTGAAAATATTTAATAAATTCGTGAAAGAATCAATTTATATCGTCAATCTAAAATTTATTTATACAAAACTATTTTTTACGTATAATTATTATTATTTATTTTATAATACATATTATAAATCCTTATCGTGTCCTAGCTTCAACAACAGTGTTCTATTCATATTTTTATTTGTTCATTCAAAATGGTCTTCAAGATGAGTTGATAAGACTTTCTTTCTTCCTTTGTTTAGTTGACAAGTTACCTTAATGTGTTATTTTATAACGATTCATGAAAACACAACCATCTATCATATACATGTTTTAACACATTAATATACCATAAAATTTAGTTACATTAATGTTATATAAATCACTATTTAGCCTTTATTACGACTGTTTATAAAATTAACTTTGAACAGATTTGAACTTTGAACAGAATTCCCTTGAACAGATTTAAGCAACTAATTATACTCACAGACAGACGTAAATCTTTTTACTAGACTGCATAATTACAATCAGCTGGTAAAACTATTAATATATATTCAAGCTTCTTATAATAAACGTATATTAATTGTAATATATAGGATTATTATTTACAATATCTTATTTTAATATCAGAGAACTAAAAACATAACAAAATATTAGTCTTTTAAATATTATGCAGTATTTACAAACACAAGCGAGCTAATCTCGTCAATACAGAGTAAGTATTATCTCATATAAATGTATGAAACTGTACACAGAGGTACAATTATAAAACTAATCACAAAACAAGTACAAATGTTTGAGGTCGGTGTTAGATACTGGTAATTCACATTTATTTCCCTCGAGATTCACCCACATGTGATCTACATAGGGTGTGTGCTGTGTGTGTTCTGTCACCGCCGGTGCCATAAAACAACGTTTACGAGCAATGATACTGAATTTCTTCAAAATCCCGAATCTTCTTTATCAACAATATAAAGTTGTGACACCTTGTAGAATGATTATCTCTTTAAAATAAATATCACACACTACTATAGAGAGATACTACCATTATCTTTTTACAAACAAACATACTTTATATAAACATTTTAATGTCTATAAATACCACTACATAAATCTTTTCATTGTGTCTTTACTTTTTTTTTAAGTACTATGATAATTATTTGTTTTATGAATCATTGACCAAAAATTATACGATATTTGTTGTTCGTGTCTGTTTCTCTTTCCGTGTGTCCTTCTGTAACCCGAAAAAGGCTAGAACATGAAATAACCTTTAAAAATTATTATATAAAGATAATATAAGTCAAGACAAGTTTAGCTTTGCAATTATTTATAGTAGAGAAACAAATATATACAAATTTGAATCAAATTATACTAACTATAAGAATAATAATATTCATTGGCCACTCCGCTGTTATAAAAGTTAATTATAATATATCATACTCATATTAATATTTATAAACTACAGTGGCCTTTAATTATCGCAACTCCTTTAATCTTAATGAATAAGTTAAAAACAATTGCACATCGTTTTTCAATTATATTTATAATTGCAAAATCCTCTGATAAATGCGGCTTCATTAAAACCTCTGCCTTCGTCCATGATTTTCAATTATCTTCACAAATAACAAAATTTAAAGTGATATTTACTGAAACATTAATTGATTAGTCATCGAAGGTATTAAAATATATGGACTTTAAATGTGAATATGTTAATTATTAAACACAATAAGCCTGCTCAAGTTAGATCATTTACAAACACGCTCGCTCACTGAAAAACAAAATGTAAAAAGTCAACATCGTTCCCACATCAGCTAAGATTTTATTTAAGGTCATATACACCGCCACATTGAAGCTTTAATGGTCATAATAACTGTATCAAAACTTACTGACCTTCAATATTGCCGTCAGTACAAGGTTCATATAACATCAGAGAGACAACCAAAGTATCGAAGTTAGGAGTTAGTTACACCAACAGAGAAAAAAAGAATCAGGAATAAGAAACAGAACAACATTAAGAAAATTAAAGGATGATAAATATTCCGATTTCTTATATTTAATTCTGCGCTCAAAATCAAGTTTAAATGCACCAAGAACTATAACTACCCCGCAGGTAGCGTGGGAACGTGTTTAAATTATAAAGACCACAACTTTTGAATCGTTATATCTAAGAAGAGATAACTCTCAGGAGACCAAGTGCTAAACCCACTATTATTGATAATTACATAATCATACAAAGTTTATCAGTTGAAACCGCAAACACAAAAAAAAATGAATTTCACCTTAAATACTTTTATGTCTGAAGTCATCTCTAATGTTTAAATGTTTATAACATATAGGTTGAAATATAATTATACCCAGACGGTCCCATGAGTAGACTTAGATCATCGCCCTATCTTTATTTTATATAACGGTATATAAACAGTTTATTTTCTACCCAAATTGTTTTTAACAATCATATTTTTTATCGAAATACAAATAATTTTTTGGGAAAAGAATAATATAATAATGAATAACATTACATTAAATAAAAGAAACGTCTTTCTTTATGATGTTTAAAAATAAGAGTATTTTGTGCCTTTACTGATTTCATAATTTACGATGTTTGAATTCTGTTTCAGTAAATCAAACTGACTTTACGGGAAAATATGTTTAACTAAATAGCTCAGTATGATGCTTAACAGTAATTTATGAAACAGCTTGAGTCCTTGAACAGAAAATATTTTCTAGATTATTTTATAATTAGATTACATATTATCATAATAACAATATAGGTCAGTTATGTTGTTGATGTTCCGCCTTAATTATTACAGTTCTTACGTTTCGGTAAGGAATTAATGGAAAAACGTAGATGTATATTATGTTATAAACACATTCGTTATTAAAGTTTGAAGTCAAACTCTTCAAAGTTTCCATATTCAAGGTCAAACTGCTAATATTTAGTCTGTATCACGACTGATAGAAGGACAGCCGAGTCGTCGCGGTCACTGGTCTCGTTAATAGTGAGTCATTACTTCAATGTACTCTGCCTTTGTACATTATTAAGTAAAGGAAACAGCTGCCAACAAAGATATTAACTTAATATGTACAGTATGTAACAGTAATATACAGAATGAATAAATTTAATTTTAATGTACGCGCGCAATGAAAATCAATTGTTTTTAATAATTAACGGATATAACAAACAATGAAACCAAATTGCAAAATTATCTCATGAGTATTTAATGATGTTTGATAAAAATAATAATAAAATAACTTATAATAATCAAACGTCCAAGTTTTCTTTTCCTTCGCTACAACCGAGCTAAAGATTCAACAATAAATAAATAATATATTAGCCAGCAAAGTACCTGTTATGTTATTATCAAGTTACTTATTGTATTGCAAAGAGAATTCATGAAGAGTTTTAAAATCGACATTCCTGCAGCATACATAGGAGTACAAATATACGAAAGAAAGGTGATAGCAAAATGAAATGACAGCAACAAAACCAACAGAGCGTAGACCGCGTGATGGATTGAGAAGAGGACAATCAAACATAATCACTTAGGAAAACTGAACCCGAGAACAATAGCTCTAATTGGAAAAAAATGCAAACTGAAGAGAATAAAACCTTTTGAACAATTTACAGTTTGTAGCGATGAAAGAGCACACGCAAAAATAGATACAATGCATTGAACAAACCACAATTTTCACTCACAATTTAAATCTCAACCTATTTTGTCAGCTCAGGTAATGCTTTTGTAAAGTAACAGTCTATTTACGAGTAGTATCATAAACTCTTTTTGGGACGAATGTTTATAGAATTCATCAAGGCGGGTAATGACACTGTAACTCCATCTAAATGAGACTTGACGAGGATTGGACACCCGTGTTAATGAATTTTTCATTGTGTATTTATTTTAAAAAAAAAGACTGTATGAAAAATTACATTGAATAATAATTTTTGACCCTGACATTGCATGTGTGTAGCCAAAAACCAATAATGTTAATGAAATATATGTAGAAGTAAATTAGAAAGGAAGTCACCTCCGCTGCTGTAAAATCTCAAACCATAAAATTTTAAAAATATATATGTAAAGATTTGGTCACTAGAATAAACTTAATTTCAGAAATTGTCGATAAAATTTAACTATTTCATTCACATAGATCATTTATGGATGACTTCAAAGAGTAGATAAAATTACATATTAAATTGTCATTGATATTCATGGTACGCAACAAGTAACATTCACTTATTATTATCGACACTAATTATCTTTACTTCACGTATACAATAATTTTAGCTCTTTTAACGAAAATTAGGAGGAGGAGGAGGAGGAGGAGAACGAAGAATTAGATACACAATCGATTGATAACAAATAATACTAAACCACTACGTGATTTAAATTTATTACTTATGTTTATGTAATAGAATAGAAAACAAAATATATTTATATATGTATAAGTTCGACTAGTTCACCACTAGGGAAATAAGTCTAAGAAATAAACAACAAATTTTTTTACTTTCAAATATTATATTATCGTAAAGTTAAATTTGTGGTTATTTTTTTCACTTGAATCAAATTATGTTCATTTTAAAATCTCTGTAATAGTAATTCAGTAAAATATTTTATTATTTTACTACATGCTTTAATTTATACATTACTTACTACATGTCCTTTTTGTACGTACCTTCTGAAATAATCTTTATCTTATCTATGGCATCGATATTAACTGGAAGAGAATCTTTGGAGAATAAATCATCGAATGTTTTTCTCTTTCCTAATATGTAATTGGTCTTTAGGAAACCTAGTTTATAAAAATACTACACTTTTCTTCATTCAAATACAAAGTATAAAAGTCTTATAAAAGAATCTCACAAGTCGTGGATGGCCCGGTCCGAGTTGATGAATGTTACATTCTATGGAAGTTATAAATACTCACTTTTATAAGGTTACATATATTTACCATTATATATTTATCATTTTAAAAGTTTTTGTCAGAAAACATAAGGTATTTTAAACTTTTTTCTATCTACCTACCTTTTCAATATTTTATAAGAACGTCGTTAAAAACAATTAGTTAATTTACCCGACAAGAAGTTACAAAATATTCAAAATTTATAAGTGAGAAAAAATACCTAGTAAATGCGATATCAGAATTTCTATTCATTTTGATAGAATTATATTTTTATCCTTCTCTAACATTATAAGTATCAAACATGAACCTAAACTCTAAAGGGCACGTTTAATGTTACCTCAGCTAACGACTTCTAATGGGTTTCTGTTACCAACTGGCGTCGTTCACTGAGAAGACATGATTATAATAAATATGCTTTTAGGATGAAAACGGCATAATACTACCGAGATAGTCTCCCTTATTTATTATATAAAATTTATAAAAGAATCAGTCATTTTATCAGAGTAATATTACGAATATAACTTATATATTTAAATAATATTTGTAATTTACGCACTATCAAAATTTATCATTAGTTGTAAATGTTAATAATTATAAATTGATAATTTGAAATATCGTTCAATTAAGGTGCCTTGATCTAATAATTAAAAATAAGAATCGGAAAATGTTACATCAACATTCCAAAGTGGACTTGCCTTACTGGTTCGACTAGTATATGCGTCTCACAGAAGATCAATATAATAAAATTACAGAGCTAAAATACTGTATTCGTCTCCTTTTCTTCTTAAAAATGTTCAAGTTACTTCTAAGAAGAACATGATGGTAGTTAAATAACATAATATGCTTATATTATTATTAGATAAAGTCAATTCAATCTTATTACTTTCCACAAATTAAAAACAGTTGAGTTACTGGTTGCAAAAAAATTCTAGTCAGTTCATTAAAAGAAGAAAAAAATGTTAAAGCAACATTTGCAAATTACTTGAATATATATTTTTTTGCCTTAGTGAAATGTCAGGTCAGTAGACATAATGTATTTCTATAAAATTAATAATATTAGTTTTTTTAACGAATAAAGAGAAATCTATATCTGTTCTCAAAGGGTAAAGTTTATCAATCGGAAATAGTTAATTTTAGAGATTTGATGAAAGATGAAATTTAGTTCAAACGAAGTTGTGGGCACAGCTAGTATACCACAACAATGGTATTCACTTAACGCCCTCGTCACTTAATCCGACTTCATATTTCATACTAAAATGACAAGAAAAAGTAACCTATTTATACGCTCTTTGTATTTCTAAAGTATACTTGCTATAAATAGCAAATACCCTTCTCCATATAACTAATGAATAAAGTTTCTCCATCCACCTACTGGATATTATTTGACTTTGTTAACGCACCGCTTGGAAACATATTTTCATTATTAATACTTCAACTCGGTTTTATTTTTTACAAGTTTGTATTAAAATTTTATTATAATTCTAATTGGCTAAACCATATTTTTTTATAATAATTTAAGATATTTTGTACCGCATATCGAATGATTAAATCAGAAAAGATTAGTGACCGGTAGCTCAGTAGCGGGACCGAATTTAATAGTTTATTTTCTATATCCAAACAATCATTCCATATATTAATGACAATTATTATAATTCTATCAACAAATAATAAAATAAACGACCAATAAATAATATTAAAAGACCAATCAATTAATAACAATCAACCAGTAAATATAAATGAAAACCTCAAAATCTATTAATTATAATAAAATGATAATTAATCATTATCAAATATATATTTCAATTGAAAAGCATTAATGATTTTAGTGATTCTGACCAAAGAGAAACCGATAACGCGTGGTATCATTAAATTTGAAAATTTGAATATTGTTAAAATTCACGTTTATTCCTACTCATTCGCATGTTCGCATTTCCCGATATGACCCCGTTGTGGTAATGACCCATTTGTGACGCAATGCGAGTAAATAAGTGGTAGCAGTTAAGCCTCAGACTTTATTTTTTTTATTCTTATAAATAATAACATCACCACAAATATTCAGAAAAAACAATAAATACTTCTTAACATTATTTACAACCTTACAATATCCCAACTGTTTAGAATATTCTGAGCATGTGTGGTATCTGTATTGTTTTATTTTTATTATATTTCGGAAAATAACAAAATATATTATCAACACCTACGTAAGTGTCACGTCAACACCGTGTCTGTCACGTTTGTCACACAATGTCAAAGGGCAGGGTCGAAGGTAAACACTCGTATGTGTTAATAAAAGTTTTATTGTTATTATGTTTTTGTAATCTCCTAAGAGTCAGAGATGTTCATTTATAATTTTAAGTTCTTAAATATGAACATAAAATAATGTTAATTCACTTGTAAGACGTCACTTCGCCTAGCAACTTTTGAATATGCATAAGATTTCAAACCACCTACTGAAAATTCAAATTTCTCTAGAATACAGGTGAGAAAAAAAGACTAACTTTTTAATACAAAATTATTATTATAACGGTTGATTCTTTTTACTTGTTAAATAAAATGTATGTTATATCCATTCATCAAGAATCACTAAATGTAATTTTAAGATTTTAATAGATCCAATTGTCAAAAGTACGCTAAAAATAAATTCTTCAAGTTCGAGTATAGTAATATTGACCAATTTAAATATAATACTAGTTAATTATTTCTATTGTAAGAAATCTTGAAAAATATTACTAGAAGATTTCTTAATAATAATTAAATACTATATATTTTTCTTGCATTAAAATTATCCCTTCCTTTAAGTTTTAATAGTAAGTTATATAAAACTCATTTCCAATTTTTTTTACTTCTCTGATCATATGGCATATATTTGGTGACAATTTTATTGGCTTATGTATGAACTATGTGTAATAGTTAGGACAGGTAAATGCTAATTATTTTCCTTAATCAACAAAACAAAAAAAATATGTATCATTATCATGTAAGTACTTTTGCCATTTTATAGGTTTAAAACATAGTTCATTTAGTTACTGAAAGATTTGTGGGAGCAAGAAAGAAAATCTTTAAATTCGATCTGGACTGCTTCATCTGATTTATATTGCGTTTAAAGAAATGGTCCAAATTACGATAAAAATATTATCTCTTGTAAGTTTGGGGGAGTAAGGCTAACGTGAGTCAAAGCAATCGACGAGTCTCGATTGGTCAACATCAAGCTGTGTAATTGTTGATAATATATCTCTGCGATATCCTTTGGCTAGCTATTAGGAAACTGTAGCGTATCAGTATTAGACTACCGAACCCTTTGGGGATCAGCATTTGACTTGATTTGGCTGATTCTCCTGGATTGAACTACTGTGATGAGCAGTTAAGATTATCATATAGATTCAAAATTACCTCGTTATTGTAACGGTTCAGTAGTGTTAGTTGGCTCCTATGGCGCGTTTGTTGGTGTGCTTAAATAATGCGGAATCTATTTCAAGACCTTTCTATTTTTTTCATTTTGTTTCAAGTTTTCTAAAATTGTTTTCTCACTGACATCATACCTGCCGCAAATGTTTATATCGATTACGATGTATTCGCTTCCATGGTCATATAATTCTTTATTCACAACTAGATTTTCTGGGATAAAAATTTACAGAGTGGAAACTTTGGAACCAAAGAGGACCATGCTTTCATTTAAAGTAACTACCTCTTACACATCATTAACACGTCGAGATGTTTCTGCAATTGATGTTGTCATCAATTGCAGAAACAGCTCGAATGCCATCATTGTTGATAGCATTCGAGCCATGCCATCATTGTCGATGGCAGGCACACATGGCACGATTCAAATACGAATGAATTACTAAATTCAAAACACAATATATATAAAACATAAACAAGCCAATTTTTTTTTATTGAATTAGGAATTCCAAACCAAATGCTACATATTAGAGCAAAGTAGTCAAATCACGAAATCGCTAATTTGATATATGCCCTAATTTCACAACATTATGCCCTTCGAAGTTATTATAAACAATAAGTAATATTAGTAAATATAAGTTCTATCCTACTTATACTGCACTTATTTCATATTATCTTTAGAAACCTTATCAAGTCCTTGTTAGTGATATTCTTTCTCTATTAATATAAACGACTTTCATAAAAAGTTTGTTAAGTCTTGTTTCTGTACCAGTTCTGGTATCCAACATCAAATTACGATTAATTCCGCAGACTATATAAAAGTGATCTTTGCACCAAACTGTCGCAGTTGTTCAGTTCGACTTTTTAGACTCTCAGATACTATCTAACAGAGCCGCCGTCGGCTCATTTTCAAACAATTCACAATTTTCAAACAATTCACTATTTGTTACTACTTGTTTTCGCAATACGATGCAACTTTAGCAATATACGAGGACAGTATTAATTTTCATAGATAGAACACGACCCTGTACTTCAAAACAATATTAAATTGATTCGACCGGATTGAATCAAAGCGCTGAATTTGTATGAGGATCATATTTGATATATATATAAATAATACACAATATTTCACAAAATTTTAAAAAGTAATTAAGATTAACATTTTTATTTGAAGACTGAATTTGTTTGTTCTGGCAGCTTAATCAATAAAGGCTCGTTTAAATACTGAGAACATATTATCCTCGCTGAAACTGACTGACAGGGACGCGTTTATAGAAAATGTGGCGGTACTGTGTCTTCACGGATACGTGTGATCTGCCTTAGCGAACTCAAGATGGCATACGGTGTCAGCGACGTTTCACTAGAGTGGCCAATATGACGACAGCGACTGGAATGTCAATACCTAATAGTGTAAATTTAACAAAATATTCGACAATCTGAAATTTGCAGATATAAATTTTCGACACGAAATCATTTTTTTATAATAATGATTTTGATAATAATCTTTTGCTTATAATTATTCATCATAGTGTGTAAACAACAATTAGAAACTATTATATTTGATAGATCAACAAATATACCATTCCATACATCACTAAAATAATTGAAACTATAACAATGGGGTCACCTTGACTTACAACCTTAATAATAGATAATCTTAGAGGGACGTAGACCTGATTTTTCATGTTCACGAAACATATTTTTTTAGTAATCGCTCAAGAATATTTTGTAGTATTCATCTTTAATTAAACTTACAATTTTTAATTTAATAACTGTCAGTTAATATAATATTAAACTAAGCTTTGATTATATTCTGTAGGTGTATATAATAATATGTTGTGCAAGTAAGATGTTGTTATAATCAAGTATTATGCATATTAATTAATATTGCACGGTACTTGGAATATAGTATTTACTGTAAGGATATATTCCCATTAGAATTTAACGGCATCCTGTAACATAATCGCGCATTTAGTTTGTCTCTCGGGTTAATATCGTCATAACATTTAAAATGACGCTAGAGATAGTTAAACACATACTAAAAAGAGCATGCAAATTTCTATAAATATAATTACTTATGTATATAATATTATTACGGCATAATAACATGTGGGTGAGGAAAAATAGTGGAGGTATGAATTAACTATTAATATGTATTAATTATAGGATTATTAGATACGGTTGAGTCAAACTGGATCCTTTAATAACAGTCCTTAGCATCTCGATAAGAAACGATAATTAGGAAGATAAATGTAGAAATAAAACTATTTTTTTCATATTCATGTTAATATTTCTTAAGGTGACAGGATTTAGACAAATGGCATTAACGATAGTCGAATAGAAATAATACATTTATGAACACTGAATATACGATGCATAAAATAGATCGAGTGTAGCGTTTGCCATTTGGCTCAGAGAGGATCTTACAAAATCTTCACCTCATCTTATATTCTTGGGATTAGGACCACTCTCGTACGATTTAATGGTACATATATTTATAAAAATAATATAACATCACAGTTACATTATGTAAATAAGCTACATATTATCACAATAATGTATTCTCCATAAAATAACTTTTTTCAACATAAATATGGATTCCTAAAGTCTCTTGAGAGGTAATTGAACGAAACTAAACACCTTACGAAACATCAAGTTGTGTGCCAACCTTTATCAACCTTAAGTAGACTGTAGAGAATTGCGCAAATAGTTATTTGATCTAAGCGCTAAAATTGACATTTCTGATAACCGTTTATTATATATCAGATAATTTAAGTTTAAAAAAAAAACTGTTTTTGGTAAATAATAATGCGGGTATTATCATTTACTAAAAGTATCTTTCTTTCAACCCTTCGAAAAAACTTTTTTAGGTACAGGTTTCCACCTTTTTGAATAATTTGTATTAACGTATCACACGATTCGTGATCGAAAAGTTTCTGGTAATGTACTAGTTCATTAAGCTATTGGCTTATATTCCACAGAACTGTAGATATTATCTAGTTCTAAAAGTACTGTATTCATAAAGAGTAACTGTAATATGATTCATCTTATTGTATTTTATCTCCCACCTATTTAATTAACGACGAATGTATTATAATTTTATAATGAAATGAAACGTGGGTAACGAAGAAGAATAATGTAAGAAAGATGAATGCTGTGGAGATGCGATCTCTTCGCAGAATATGTGGAGTCAGTCTAGCTGACCGAATCCGCAATGAAGAGATCTACAGAATGGCAGGTACTAGCGAGGATGTCACGGTGAGAATGAAGAAGAACGTGCTCTGGTGGTTCGGGCACGTCGAAAGAATAAGTGATGAAAGAATGATAAAAAAGATTTAGATAGGAAAAGTGAGCGGTAAGAGCGACAGGGGGAGGCCTCGAGTGACCTTCGAAAACACTGTATCTATGATTCTAAAGGAAGGTCACGTAAAAAGCATGAGGACCCTCCGGAGGGCATGTATGAAGAGGTTGATGTCTGTGGCCGAGGAGAAAGAGGTATGCAGGGACCGTAGCGTTTGGCGCTCCTTCGTCTCTGGCTACCCCGCAAGGGATATGGTGTGAAGCTAAATAATAATATAATAATTAAACTTATTTTTATAAAGTTTTAAAAACGAACCCAGTGAAAAGGAGGTACAGTCATTGTTTTGGAAAGCAAAATGATTTTATGATAAAATGAATACAAATTGAACTGAGTGACACTAATGGTTGGAAATGACTTCTCAAAAAGGACAGTTTACGACCTTAATTAAATAATTGATGAAGTCGTTTATTTTACATTAAGTATATGAGAAAATAATTATATAAAATACTTTTTTTTTATATTATCAAACTTTCCTTATTAGTATAATATGAATATCATTGAAATTCTAAAGAAGTGTTTACTCGTTTAAATTATTTTTTGTTAATAATTTACAATGTTCTTACTTAATGTCACTTCTCAAAATTATAATGTCATATGTCAATGTCAAATTTCATAACCGGTGTTGACACGCAACCCTTTAAAAACTACGTAATACAAGTAATATAAAGTTTCATATTTACGATATGAAGCAGTGTATTAAACAATAATTTGTATATTTTCTATGTTTATATACAATCAATCAGGATAATTATGTGAACTGTTACAGTCAAGTTAATCCAACTTCCATATAACGTGAATACAAGACACATTGGTCACTAAATAATTTAATACTGCTTCAATATTGATTTATTAGATTCTATTTCACCTATAAGCCAGTGGCTCAAAATTTCTATAAATCTACATTTAGATGAAATACTTGCTGACACACTGGAAATACGAAAATTTCTTTCTTCATTTATAGCTAAAATCTTGGTATATAGTATATTATGGTATATGGTATATGTCAAATATGTATAAAAAATTATAACTTAAGTAAATCATTATCCTTCCAATTTAAGTTTTAATACAATAACACAATTATTATAGATCAGGATGAATATAATTAATCAAAATACAGATTTTTTTAATATCACCTTTTTTAATAAAGATTGTATCTATGTATGTGTGTGAGTAACGTGTCCTAGTTCCGTTAAGCTGATCATCAAGAACAGTGTAATGCAAAAAATGTTACTAAAATATGTTCGGTGTGTAGAGATTATGTAGTCGTGGTAAATGAAGAGGGAAATGAAGTCACACAAACGTCGTAGAATGTGAATTGGTGTAATTTGTAGTGCCCAGGCCGCGAAACACCAATTTCTTGTGGGCTATTTGTTATATCGGTTCAGTTTGCCAATTATTTTTTGTGAATTGTTTCAATACTCAGAAAAACATTCTAGTTCTGCGAAATTCGCTTACGGAGCTATGTTAAAAATGGTAAAAAAAAATCTGCTGTATATGTATATGTAATAAATTTTATATATATATACATATATATATATATATATATATATATATATATATATATATATATATATATATATATATATATATATATATATATATATTGTAATTAGCTTTTCTGGTTAACTTTCATAATTGTAACCAAATCTATACCATCAATCCATTCTATTTCCGTACTTTCAATATATATATATATATTAAGTTACTTATTACAATATTTTTACAATTAATACCTATCAAAAATTTTGAATGTATACCAAGTTACTCAGTCATATATATGTCATATTAGAGTCATTAACATGACTATATAATATATAATGTTTATGAAATCAGAGCATTATGTATACGATGTCATCAAATAATAGATTATTACGCGCCATTTTATTATTTAATGGTTAAACAATTAATTAATTTAATTTAGAAATTAAATTAATTAATTGTTTAACCATTAAATAATAAAATGGCGCGTTTATTTTATTAATCGTACTCTTATCTTGTATTGACATTTCCCCAAGATTTTTAGTTTTTCTTTTCTTACATTATGTTTTAGGTTGTCTTGGTATTCCATAACGTACTCACTAATTTCTCTTACTTCACTTAAGACTATTATTTGGTTTACTTTTTTCAATTAATCATTTTAATAGGAAGGTTATATAATGTATACATATTTCTTGTTTCTTATTGTGTTTAACATGGAATCACTTTTATTTCCAAAGAACGTTTTCAACGCACCTTTTATAATATTTATTATCATGACCTCTTATTTATTTTATAGTCAATTTTCCATTTCATAACAAGTCTTCCGATCAACAAATCAATTATAAAGTGAAATATTGTTGAAAGAAATAATATAAATATTTTAACAGACTTCATTTGTTTTGAGAAACCACCAAAATTAACTCGAATTGATTTTCGGGTTAGCAATTTATTAAAAGTAAAGGAAAGATTCAATAAGTTAGAGGTTTTGTTACCTCCTTAACGGCCTTAATGTATGCGACCCACATCACATGTCAAAGCCTTAATCAACGAGTATTTGAGCCACATTGATAAATAAAATAATAAAAAGGTAAATAAGGGAACGTATAATGTATTAATAGATAGTTCAGGTTTTTCGGAGTGACCCTCGATGTCGGAGACGGATGGATCTCACTTCACTTTGAAACCATCCCTACATGGATGAGATCACATATCATTACAATATAGGAATACTTAATATACGAGAGATCCTGTTATTAATTAATGTAATTTTTTTTTTAAATAAACTTTTTATGTGTCATGCCTAAATTATTTTAGTGAACGTGTCTTACTTTTATAACATACCGCCATTATTTAGCCTATAACAGTATGTACTGCCAGGTGCCACAGTTGTAACAAATTGTACTTTTGAACGAGTGTCGTCTAATTCAAAACTTTTGTTACAAAATTTTCTCCAATTAATATAAATTATGAATACGCCTTTGCTTATTTCAAGTGATCCTCAAACATTAAAGCAATTTTAAAACTTAATAAGAAATAGTAACGAGTACACTTTAAGAATTAACATTTTTAAATAAATACTAAATACTACTCTAGTTAAATTATATATTTTTATCTTAGTATGTATATTGCTTCAATTAAAATTAGAAAAAGATTGAAAGGAATTTATTAACATCTATTTACAAATACAAAAACGCAATCCAGATAAAGCATCAACAACGAAAGCAAATATAAATAAAATAAAATCATCCAGATCTTTCTGTGTGATTAAAGATTAAACACAACCATATCCCATCCTCCATTCGGATATATTCGATAAAGACCATCCCTTTTACGACCCTCCGTCGATTTACCGCTGTCTTTAACCAGAAATTCAATCTCAAAGAGCCCCTTGTTACGTCACGCACCTAAGCACAGAAAAATCACTTATAATATTTCAATGATTGATAATACTCAGTGCTTACATGACTTCATAGTGATGTAAGGCGCTTTGATCGCATTAGAAAGAGACTTACGAAATCTAAAAATAATACCTATATTAATAAAACTTTTACTTTGAGTATCTCTGCACGTATTTTATATAACATTTTAATTTTGTTACAAAAGCTGACGAAACTTTTATAATTTTCAAATCTTAAGCTCTTTAAAGTTTAAATATCCCTTTTGTAATAAAGGTCCTCAATAAGGTTAAGAATTTTGAGTGAAGGTTTAAAGCATTTTATTAATCTTCATTGAAAATAAAGTAAAACCAAAGTTTTAACTTAGAAATTCCAGGTAAAGAAGAAGTGCAGGCTACAAATATTTTCATGTTTCAAACAAACCGTTATTTACCTTAAATTATAACGAGATATTAATAATTTTAACAAATTGGAAATAAAATATACAAACAATTTGTAAGTACTAATATGTACTAATATAGTTCATAAGTGAAGTATTTGAAAGAACAGGGACATTTATTAGAACTGCAACTTAATGTTTCATATTGATGTAAAAAGCATGAGGACCCCACGGAGGGCATGTATGAAGAGGTTGATGTCTGTGGCCGAGGCGAAAGAGGTATGCAGGGACCGTAGCGTTTGGCGCTCCGTCGTCTCTGGCTACCCCGGAAGGGATATGGCGTGAAGGTAAATAAATAAATAAAATATTCATAAGTACAATGAATACTTTACGTTTTACTTTGGCTTTAACTAAATTACTTTAACTCTGATTAATTATTACATTAAGTATCTGCGCCGTATCACATTGTTAAGATGAATATTCTTTGTTCTTGTGGTTCCATTATGTAACAGCATAAAAAATGTTTTCACTATCTAGACAAAAGTATTTGAAATTTATGAATTGTCTTTTCAAATACATTTATATAAATTCAACATCGAGCTTAGGAAATAAATGCTTGAGTTTCTTTTTTTACTACTCAATTTTGTCAGTAGATTTAGTCGACTCATAAGATAAATATCTTGATAATTGCAGCTAAAATGGTCTTAAAAGAAATTAGCGAAGGTATGTAGGGCCTACATAGTTATGGATATTGCAATACTAGAAGTGGTTTGACAACCTTCTCTAGAACCTCGTTTCCAGCAACAAATATAAATCTGCAAGAATTAGCGACAGCTAGTTCCTTCTTCAAAAAATCATGAAATTATAGATGTTTATACATAAGCACTCTATATTGTAAGAAATTTATTCATTATTTAGAAAAAAATATAGAAGGTAATTCAACCTTACAATGTATCTTGTGTGCATTTGAAATCTTTTATATTTTCTGAAATTTTTGAAGCTTAGTATCGTTCATATAATTCATTATTTGTAATTTTAATAGTTAATGAATAACCGAAAAAATTACGGCATTAAAATAAAATAGTGTCGTATTTTGTAGTAAGTAACATTTCAATTACTTTTTCAATTAATTATTTGTTTCGGAACTCAACTACCACTTCTTCAGGACAGATTCTATCAAAAAACTGCACTACGGGTCGTACCTAAGTTACGTAAGGCGTTTAGGGGAGGAGGAATGTAGACTAATTATTATCTATTCTTATTACAGGTCATGGGGATAGAGAATCTGATCTAACAAAAAATATTAAATTGAAAATTTTACTATTTATTGTCTATTTTTCAAATACCTTTGGATACGAAACCGACTTTGGTCGAGACTGTGATAAGTTAATGCGACTAATAATATTGCAATAAGTTAATAAAATGTAAGGTAACAATTGTCTACAGTTTGAAAGCGCTGGTACATGATTTTGTTAAGAGAAATAAATAAATAAAATAAAAGAAGTAATAATAACAAAAGAAGGCTGTAAAAAGAGTAAGAGAAGAGCTCGTGTTCAATGCAAGTCGTGTTGACTCGTCTATTATTTTCTCATATGCCTATAATTTAGAACTAATAATTGTACCAAGTCAATTCGATCTATTTTATTATTAATTTTTCTTTTTATATTTATTTTCTGCTATTCTCTTAACATATCTTTATAAAGATTAAGTAAAAATATCAAATTTGACATATAAAAAAAGCAAAAACAAAGAATCAATGAAATACGAAGCAACGGTTCCGATGCCACTTCACACAAGTCCAGATGAGATAAGATCTCTTATTAATGTGCTCTGAAGCCGTATCTGGAGCGCAGTCAGTCTGCGTCGTTTGGGTTTTCTTACTGCAAATAGAATGAGACTGTTTAACGAACCCTGCTTTAGTACCCACCTCTAGTTAGAGTAACTTTATTTTAGATTGCAGTTACAAACCGAAATTGTCGTTATCTTTTTAGTTGTTTTTAGTTTTGGGATTACTTATCAAAAGATACATAATATTATGCTTAGTAAGTACATGTTTAAGGGTTAAATGATCCAAAATAATAAAAACTAAATGATAATGAGCGTTGAATTTTCGTGAGTAAATATCTTTATTTTATTTCATTACATAATGATATCCTGATAATGACACAATGCTCGGTGAATTTCAATTTATTAAATTCGTTAAATACTTCATTTTAGTAAATGTCAACTATTTACTATTCATTTATCTCGTTTAACGTTTCCCGTTTACTTTAACCTACGCTTGATGACAGTTTATTTTATAAAATTTTGTGTCTCTATCGAGATCAATATGTTTGTTTGGTCTACCTGAAAACATTCTCCAAGAATATTGTAGAATGAAAAATTATATGTAAAATAACATCCGCAAAAAGAAGAAGAAGAAAAGTTGTAGATAAAGCAATAATCGAGCAAGTTAATATAAATATAAGATCAGAGAAATGCAGAATAAAGGAAAGAAACATTTGGGAATGATAATATGTAGTTTCATAGAGTGATGTGAATAGTATTTTGAATAATTATTTAACTATATTTAACTGTAAGTAACTGAAGCTTCATGCTATTGTAAACTGCAGAACTTTACATGTAAGTTTATTATTCATTTGATTACGTTGCAATTAAATTGTATAGCTTCAATTGCGAATTTTCAACTTACACATAAGTTCTATTTCAAAATGGAACACGTAATATAGAACGCTGATTGCGCTGCGAATGTCTGCAGGTAACGCAAGATAAATGAGAATATATAAGCGATATATTTTGATATCGAACGTTAAACTTCTTTAGGCTAATATTTTGTATTAAATCTTTTTATTTAATATCAATTAATTTAGTAGATATTGATGTTTTATGGACACAAAAAAACTTCCTTTATTATCAAATCAAATCAAGTCAAAAATATTTATTGAAAATAAGTTTCATACAAAACATTTTTTAATTGTCAAAGCTACCACCAGCTCGGAAAATTATTTCCACAGACCTGAGAAGTACTGGCGACAGAAACTCAGCGGGATTGTCATGATTTGTTTTTTTTTTTTTTCTTAGATTCTAAATTACATAAATACATTACACAATACTAAATAAACAATCTTGAAGCAGCCTGGCAGCGATCGCTTCATTCCCACGGTGCATTGTCCTCTAAGTATTCAGATAGTAAAAATCCTTTTGCACACAAACGTTCCTTAGTTATTCTCTTAAATTTGTTAAATGGTAATACTTGAACGTTTGCTGGGACTTTGTTGTACAACTGTATACATTTCCCCATAAAAGATTTACTCACTTTTTTAAGTCGAGTCACAGGTAGAGCGAGCTTGTGTTTGTTCCTGGTATTTATACTATGTATATCACTGTGCTTAATAAAATTGACAGTATTTTTATGTACATATTTAAGATTTTCAAAAATATACTGACTGGCGACCGTAAGTACATTAATTTGCTTAAACTTATCTTTTAAAGAATTTCTAGGGCCCAGGTTGTAAATTGCACAGACAGCTCTTTTTTGTAAAACGAAAATGGTATTTATATCAGTAGCAATACCCCACAGTAGGATACCATAACACATTATGCTATGAAAATAACTATAATACACTAACTTAGCAGTAGTCTCGTCAGTTAGGGATCAAATTTTTTTAACAGCGTACGTGGCAGGGCTAAGTTTACTTGCCAATCCAGCTATATGAGGGCCCCATTGTAGCTTAGCATCAACAGTGATTCCTAGAAAAACTGTGGATTCCACCACTTCCATCGCTTCCTCATTTAAAAGTACATTAGTTTGCACCTGTTTAATATTAGAAGTAGAAAATCTAAGAAGTTTAGTCTTCTTACTATTAAGCAACAGGTTGTTAACACTAAACCAATGCACTATTCTAGAGAGAGCCTTGTTTACATCGTCATACATTACCTGATGCCGTTTTACTTTAAATATTAAAGAAGTGTCATCAGCAAACAATACTATCTCATTATGTTTGTCTACAAAAGTAGGCAGGTCATGTATATCAACAAGGAAGAGAAATGGACCTAAAATTGAACCTTGAGGGACCCCGATATCAATCGGAGCCCCAGCCGATCTTTTTCCATTCACCTCTACTCTCTGAATTCTATTAGACAAATAAGAAATCAAGAGTTTCAGATCAAAGTTCTTAATACCATAGTGGTACAATTTCCTGACCAATATTTCATGCTAAACACAATCGAAAGCCTTAGATAAATCATAAAACGTCCAAGCTCTGCACAGGCTATTTCAATAGTCCGCTCTACAGAGAGGCTCACAATATCTTTACGTTCCTTAAATTTTTACTAATTGTTGACAAGAACTAAAGAGCATTCCGCGTATAGCATTCACCCTGCAGAACGAACTAGCCACCTGGTGATTCTCAAAATTTAATAACATTTCATGGCTTTTAAGCCAATGCTCTGTAACACACATTATATTACTTTTCAAAATTAGCTCAATTTCAATTTCCTTATTCATAATTCCTTGAATATTCTGATGCACTAGGTGTATTAAATTACTAACATTATTATGGGCAATGTACTGATTACATGATTTAATGTTTTTCTGTAAAAGATTTTTTTTATTGCCAGAGAGTATCTCCTTTGTCTTATTTTCTAATTTAAATTATTAGATGCCAAATTCAATATCAGATTATTAAATGCCAAATTATTAGATGTCATATTATTATTCTGCTCAATAAAAGCAGTAGTCTTATTAGCCAAATATTTGGCTGAATTAAAATGTAAATAATAAGATATCACAATAAACGAACTTTAAACTGGACACGATGTTATCTCTCACCGTTACTTTAATAAAACCAGTGTACAAATTTATAATTAAATATAATAAAAAGCTTTATTTTGAACACAATAAGTAAATGATAGTTTTAAATAAATGAATGTCATCTAAACTAAAACATGATACCAGTATTCTGCAACCTTTTCTATTAATTGCGACTTAAAAAGTTAAAATGAATAAAATAATTCTCGACGCAAGTGCAAGAAGCTATTTGCTGATAGACAAGATTTAAGTTCTCGTTTTAGTTTCATCGCTGTTGAATAAAATATATTGCAGATTGATTGAGTCTGTTTCTAGGAGAATAGTATATAAATTGCCACTTTTATTTGTTCAGAAACATTCGAGATTATGATTAACTCAATGATATCTTGAAGGTAATAAAATTTATATTTCAAATTGTCTCCATATATTTCTAAAACTTTATATTTACTGGTATATAGAAAAATAGTAACGACGTTATATCTGTGCATTAAACAATAGTTTAAACATTATTTTTTGTGTCTTAATTCAATTGAACAATAATTTGCTTTGTTTGTTATTTGTTTGTTTTGAATCATTTTCTGTTTATTTTATATGTGCATAGATTTAAATAAACTGTGACGTGTTAAGTTTATTGTCCAACTTAACAAAAGTGATACCGTGGAAAACAAAACTATATTACGGATTAGTTTTAGTACTGACAATACATACACTGATTCAACATATATAAATAAAGTATATTTTAGATCAATTTGCAATAAAACGAAAATGAAAACTAAATTATTTCAAGCAAATTTAATAAGTGAAATTAATAAAAACAAACAAACAAACAATACAAACTAAGTAGAAATAAAGAAACAGGTGTACAAATTCTTTTTCAGAGCGACACTGGCATGTAATAGAGTTTTTAATATTTAAAATAAATTTGCATCTGTGAGACAGTGTACAGAGTTAGGAGATAATCCGAAATGTACATGACATTTTAACGAGAAATACTCGCACGGAATAAAAATGTCAGATGTGTGAGAACTGATAACGGTTAGATTAAAAAAAAAATTGCTCTGGATGTTTTATATATTTTTGTATGTAATAATGTATACATATAAGTGATTTCCACCAATGCACTCATCACTATCTCTCTTGAAACAAAAGGCCTGCAGATTTAAAATTTATTAAAAATATTGTTTTCTCCGAGTCGAGGTTAACTAAAAAGGATTTCAAGAAATTTCACATGCGGGTGAATTGATATAACAAAAACAAAACTTCTTATATGTTTAAATTTGACGATATTTTCGGCATGTTAAAAAATACCAAGACAGGATACTAATACTCGTATATCACGCGAAGCGATACTGTCCCATAACTAGTAATTAAACTCGTGAATGAAACAGAAATGAAAGGACAAACAGTAAAAATTACAAAAAATATTATTATATTTTTTATTAAATTTATAAAGACAAGAACAAGAACATCTTGTTCAAGTTCGTTAAATAACTGCACAAGACATGGTAGACTATATTAGAAAAATTCAATATAACTTTGAATTTGACAAAAATCAAGAAAGCACACAACACGAAACACTTGGATCTAGAAGTTAATACAACATCCATCTTCTTCTGGGAGCTTTTTAACTCTTTCGATCTTGAATTTTCTTTAATATGGACTGGTAAATGATAAATTTCTGACATATTAAATCAGAACACAGCAATAATAGAATTTAGAAAAATAACGATAGAATAGAATCTATAAAAATAAGAAGTATTTAATGTAACTTTGAAGGTATTTAATAACGACTATCTTATGACAAATTAAACATTTAATCCTTGGTATTATTTATCAATACCGGTTCTATTTTGAAATGAACACAGACAGAAACGAAATTTAATTAAATAAATTTCCGTGTTCCGCACTTCTATTACTTCGAAAATGTTGGAACATATTACGTAACAGCTGCTCAAAAAATATTTTTACCAGTTTAAAATGTTCAGTGATTGCAATAAATTATATTTATTAGTTCTATATTTTGGTTCACGTAAAGAGAAATCCTCGTCAGTTTTCAATATATTTGATTGTCAGCACCATATTTGATATATTTGATCACCACTTTTAATACTGAACTTGTTTCGGATAAAAATCAAATTAATTTAATATTCACTTTTCATTATAATAAAAATATAAATTCCTAAAATAGAAATATATTCTTTGTAAGATTTATTTATAATTTCTTTATATATATTTGAATTTTATAGTTTCTCATAATAAACTATTGTGGTATTTAAATTAATTAGGCAGTTGAAATCCTGACCTGTCAGCCAATATTTTATATGAGATTTATTTGCATTTAGTATAAGATGACGATAAAACTACTTATGTCCATGCTACGGTGCCACTTGTCATCAGATCAACCCACTACTTGTTGCCACCCAATATATATTAGAAAAGGACAATACATCTTACAATACAATTCTTATTATATTAAGATCAGGAAAACCGTTTACTATTTCGCTAAACACTTCTAATAACCCCAGTACAAGCAAGGTTAAAGTCTGTTTTGCTTAAAAAAAATAGTATCATTGAATAAAACTTTACCATGAGAATTATTATCGACGAAACATTTTTAAAAATAAATTTATATTTTTATCTTTCAAAGCAAAAACTTTCAAATAAGTTAACAATATATCTTATTGATGTATCCATCCTATAATAAAGGGTCTGTATAATATAATAAAGGGTGAGCCTAATCCCATTCCGAATCCTGAACCACATGTTTTCCCTAAATAAGAATTCTCACAAAGCTTTTGTACCTCTCGATAACTGAACCCGGCGTCTCGTGACGGACACGCATTACATTTATTGGTTATCCACCAAATCATATCAATGTCATTGTCAATGTCAATGTCACATCTCGCGATCAATACGATATGGATACCTACAAAAAGCACGTCCACTTTCTCTTCAAAGAGAAGAGATGAGATCGTGGATACAGATCAATCACTTATCACTAATTTACCCGAATGCTTGTTTGTGACGTTTTTAATATAAAAATGCGTTAGGAATTTTTATATCAAAAACAAAACACGAAAAACCCACACCGAAAAAGTTATATATACACTTAATGCCAATATAATTTATAATTGATTGTAGTAACATTAACAATTACATATATGTGCAAAGAATCCTCGAAGTAATAGAATATGTAACGGCGATAACGCCAATAGCTATACAGAGTTAATAAATTTAAATTTGATGTACAAGCGCAATGAAAATATATTGTTTAATATTAATATTATAATATATTCAATTTTCTGTTGCCATTTCTTTTGAAATATGCAATGGAGGGATATAACAAATAATGAAACCATAACGATATATTATGTCATGATTATTTAATTATGTATGATAAAAATGATAATAAAATAAGTTATAATAATCAAAATAATAAGGTCTGCTTTTTTAAAATAATTAATGGTTATTTTGTCTTAATTACTTAAATAGCAAGCAAGTTACTTATTATATTGCAAAAAGAATTTATGAAGAGTTTTTAAATCGACATTCCCGCAGCATACATAGGAATTGAAATATAGGAAAGAAAGGAGATAACAAAATGAAATGACAGCAACAAAACCAACAGAGCGTAGACCGCGTGATGTATTGAGAAGAGGACAATCAAACATAATCACTTAGGAAAACTGGTCCCGAGAACAATAGCTCTCATTGGAAAAAATGCAAACTGAAGAGAATAAAACCTTTTGAACCATTTACAGTTTATAGCGATAAAAGAGCACACGCAGAAATAGTTATAATGCATTGAACAAAACAGAGTTTTCACTTACAATTTAAATCTCAAAGTATTTTGTCAGTTCAGGTAACACTTTTTAAAGTAACTGTTTATTTTGAAATAAAAACTTTTGGGACGACTGGATATCAAATTTATCAGGGCGGGTAATGACACTGGAACTCCACCTCAGTAAATGAGGTTTGAGTCATATCCGTGTTAATTAATTTTTCATTGTGTATATATTTAAAAAGAAATACTTTATATGAAGAATTACATTGAACGATAATTTGGAAATGAAGTGACCTCTGCCGTTGTAAAATCGCGACCCGTAAAATCAATAAAAAATATGTAAAGATTTTGCCACACCTATGAACTATGTAATAATTTCTGAAAAGAAAGTATCGTTATTGGAACAAAAATAATTTCAGAAATCTTCCATGAAATTTAACTATTTCATTCAAATAGATCATTTATGACTTCCAAGAGTAGATAAAGTAATATATTAAATTGTCATTGATATGCATGGCACGTAATAAAAATGGTTCACTTATTTTTATAGACATTAATTATCATTATATACTTCATGTACCAAACAATTTTTAGCTCTTTTTACGAAAATGACGGAAAAAGAGGAGTATGAAGCATTAGAAACACATTCGATTACAAATAATACTACTAATACTAAACTAGTATGTGATTTAAATTGGTTTCTTATGTTTATGTAATAGAATACAAAACATCGTAAGTTTTATTAACTTTGCTAGAATTATATTATTATCCTTCCCTTGTCCTTTTGTAACATTAATATCAAACATGAACCTAAACTCTAAAGGGCACGTTTAATGTTACCTCAGCTAACGTCTTCTAATGGGTTTCTGTTACCAACTGGCGTCGTTCACTGTGAAGACATGATTATAATAAATATGCTTTTAGGATAAAAGCGACATAATACTACCGAGATTATCTCTCTTATTTATTACATAAAATTTACAAAAAGAATCAGTCATTTTATCAGAGTAATATTACGAATCTTATAACTTTATACAGTGCAGTTAACGCAGTATCCAAATTTATTATTAGTTGTAAATGTTAATAATTATAAATTGATAATTTGAAATATCGTACAATTAAGGTGGCTGGATCTAATGGTTAGGAATAAAAATCGGAATACTCATGTTTCATCAACATCATCATATGTTTCAAAGTGGACTTGCCTTACAGTAGTTGATTAGGTGCAGCTCGTATGCGGGTTGGCCCGACTAGTATATGCTTCTCACAGAAGATCAGTATAATGAGATGAGAGAGCTGGTATACTGTATTCGTCTCCTTTCCTTCTTAAAAAATGTTCAAGTTACTTCTAAAAAGAAAATGAACATGAACAAGACAAATTCTGTTCATTAAATATTTTTGTTTGTTTGTTCAGTTATTATTTCGATTATTTATCAGTACGAAATACTATAGAACGGATTTTGAATAAATAGATATGTTTATCAGTTTTTGTACAGGACACCGTGTGGGATACTTTTCACTGTGTAATTAACATTCAAACATAACATCAAAGTATGTCACTGTTGCTTTAAACAATTTTCCTCTTTAATTACAAAATTACAAATGGTAGTTGATAAAATAATCTGCTTATATTATTATTGGATAAAGTCAATTCAATCTTATTACTTTCAGCGAATTAAATACATTAGAGTTACTGGTTGCAAAAATAATTCTAGTCAGTTCATTAAAAGTAGAAATAAATGTTAAAGCAACATTTGTAAGTTACTTAAATATATATTTTTTTGCCTTAGTAAAATGTCAAGGACAGTGGAAATAATATTTTACCATAAAAATAAACGAATAAAGATAAATCTATATCTGTTCTTAAATGGTAATGTTTATCAAACATCCTTTCCACATACCGATTTTAAATATTCGGATGGTACTTCCTGTTCCACGGATTGGAAGAGAAGCTCCGAACTGCTTTTCCATGCGCCGCTCTACAGAGCGATTGAACTATAGTTAAATCAGATATATGATAGTGTAACTGATAATCAGTTATATATTTAAAAGAAAGAATCAAATCAAATCAAATCAAAGAATATATTAGTTATTTATTTTTCGACAAACAGATAAATATAAAAAAAAACTCAGAAAATACAGAACTTCAAAAAGTAATCAAAAAAGTTATGGAAAAATGATTTAGAAGTCCTGTGTTTGTGTGTGTGTGTATGTGTATTAAGTCCCAAACAGAAGCACCATTATTTAATTTAGGCTCTGTGATACAAGCCTAGTATTATAATGTACTATCAATTGAATAGAGATTGTTTAAAAGATTTTAGATAAATATTTATCTGAACTATTTATATAAAAAAAAAATTTACTATTTTCTTCATGAATAAATCACACACACATCGACACAGATGACATTAACACTTATAAGGATACTCGTGTGGTACTTGAATCTTTATAAAATATTTGTTCATACACACACACACATATACCACTACCACACACACAATTCTGATATTCTTTTTAACGGACACTGAAACGTCTGTCTGAAAGTGTCATCCAATTATTTTTCATATGATATAAAATCTAAATTCTAAAATTTTATCCCTATGTTAATTCTGTTCTCGTGTAATTTCAAAGGTTATTATAAGCTAATCTCCAGAAATTTAGTTTAGTATCAAACCTATCTTTCCATATATTAATGACAATAACAATTTTATCAATAAATAATAAAATAAATGACCAATAAATAATATTAAAAGACCAATCAATTAATAACAAGCAACCAGTAAATATAAATGAAAACCTCAAAATGTATTAATTTTAATAAAATGATAATTAATGATAATCAAATATATTTCAATTGAAAAGCATTAACGACTTTAGTGATTCTGACCGAAGGCAAACCGATAACGTGTGTTATCATTAAATTTGAATATTGGTAAAATTCATGTTTATTCCTACTCACTTGCATGCTCGCATTTCCCGATATGACCCCGTTGTGGTAATGACCCACCTGTGACGCAATGCGAGTAAATAAGTGGTAGCAGTTAAGCGTAAGACTTTATTTTTTAATTTATATAAATAATAACATCACCACAAATAAATAAATATATATTATATATATTCAGATATTCAGTAAAAATAATAAATACTTATTAACTTTACTTACAACCTTACAACACCCCAACTGTTTATAGTATTCTGAATATCTGTGGTATTTGTTTTGTTTTATTATTTTTTATTACATTTCGGAAAATAACAAAATATATTATCAATACCTACGTAAGTATAACGTCAACACCTGTCACGTTTGTCACACAATGTCAAGGGGCAGGGTCGAAGGTAAACACTCTTATGTGTTAATAAAAGTTTTATTGTTATTATGTTTATGTAATCTACTAAGAGTCGAAGATGTTCATGTATAATTTTAAGTTGTTAAATATGAAAATATAATAATGTTAATTCACTTGTAAGAAGTCGCTTCGAACATGCTTCGACTTTCTGGTTAATTATATTAATATGGTAGGAAATTTTTAATATGATTTCATGCCATGATAGAAGATTTCAGATCTTCTCCTTAAAATTCTAATTTCTCTGGAACAGAGGTGAAAACACAAGACTTAGTTTTTTATACAAAATTATTATTATATTAGTTGATTCTGCTCACTTGTGCAATAAAATGTATTTCCATTCTTCAAGAATCACTAAAGGTAATCAAAAGATTTTAAATGTTCCAATTGCCAAACCTAAACTAAAATAGATTTTTTGACATTGACCAATTTGAATATAATATGAATCAATTTATTTATATTGTAAGAACTCTAAAAAAGATTATTAGAAGATTTCTCAATACTAATTAAAAACTAGATATTTTTTTATGTCAAAGTCAAAATCAAGCCCTTCCTATATAGTAAGTTTTAATTGCATGGCTTATTTATCCTGTTATCACATGTTATATACTTGGTGACAACTTTATTGGCTTATGTATGATCTGTATGTAAAAGTTAGGTCATGTAATTGTAAAAGCTAATTGTTTTCCTCAATATTTAAAATATTTTTTTATTGGCGACAGTAAAACATCATACTTATATATTTAGTAAATCGAAATAGGTATGTATCATTATTATCCAAGAGCTTTCGCCATTTTATAGGTTTTAAATCAATGACATCAATGAACATCAAAAAGAAGAATCAAAATCTTTAAATCGAATGTGGACTGCTTCATCTGATTTTTATTTCCATTAAAGAAATTGTCCAAATTACGATAAAAATATTATCTCTTGTAAGTTTGGGGGAGTAAGGCCAATGTCGAGATGTTCCATCAGCAGTTTCTCTAATTTAACAGCCGTCAGTCATGAAGTATGGATTTACTGTTTTCCTGAAGTACAGTGAGCCAAAACAATGGACGAGTCTCGATTTTTCAACATCAAGCTGTGTAATTGTTGATAATATATCTCTGCGATATCCTTTGCCTAAATATTAGGAAACTGTAGACTACCGAACTCTTTCGGGGTTAATATTTGACATGACTTGGCCGGTGCTCCTTGGTTAATCTACTGTGATGAGCAGTTAAGATTATCGAATAGATTCAAAATTACCTTGTTATTGTGACTGTTGAGTAATGTAAGTTAGTACCTTATGCGTGTTTGTTGGTGTGCTTAGCTTAAATCATGCGGAACCTATTTCACTACCTAAGTTTTCCAAAATTGTTTTCTCACTGACATCAAACCCTGACGCATTTTTATATCGATTACGATGTATATAATTCTTCATTATTAACTATATTCTCAGGTCGCCCACGGGACTTTTACTTTAGATAAATTTTTCCAGAACGGAAACGTTGGAACCAAATAGTGGTTTTATTTATAGTAATTTCCCTTTACACATCATAAACTCTTCGAGCTGTTTCTGTAATTGCTGACGATGATGGCACAATTTGTAAATAACGCGATAATTTAAGTGTTTCTTTTCGAGAACAAAATTATGTCACAGAAATATCAAATTATTCGACAATGAATGAATTAGAAATTCAAAACACAATATATGAAAAATAAACACGAACCTAAATTTCAAATGCATTGAATTTGAAATTCCAAACCAAAGGCTACATATTTGATATCAAAGTTCATCAAAACGCTAATTTTAAATATACCCTAATTTCATAATATTACGCCCTAGATAATTATCATTTAACCACTTCTATCCCACTTATTCTATTTTATTTCATACTATCTTTAGTAAGCTTATCAAGGTCCTTGTTAGCGATATTCTTTCTCTTTTAATATAAACGACTTTCATAAAAATTTTGTTAAGTCTAACTTCTGTACCACTATCCAACATCTTCAATTACTATCAATTCCGCAAACTATCTAAAAGTGATCTTTGCAAAAACTGTCGCAGCTTTTCAGTTCCTCTATTAAGGCTCTCAGATACTATCTAACAGAGCCGTCGTCAGTACATTTTCAAACAATACACTCTTGGTTACTACTTGTTGCCGCAATAAAATTCAACATTAGCAATATACGAAAACAGTAACTATTTTCAGAGATTTCATTTTTACTTGTACTTCAAAACAATATTATCTCTTCTATAAAATTAAATTAATCTGAGCGGAATAAATCAAAGCGCTGAAGTTGTATGAGGATCATATTTGATGTGTGTATATTATAATACTAGATGAATATGATGATGATGATGAATTTATTTGTTCTGGCAGCCTAATCAATAAAGCCTCAACATACTGAGAACACTGTATCGTCGCTGACACTGACTGACAGCGACGCGTTCATAGAAAATATTGCGACACTGGTCACATCAGTGAAGTCATTCATTGATACGTGTGATCGTTCTTAGCGAAGTCAAGATGTCATCCCGCGTCAGTGACGTTTCGCTAGAGTGCCCAATATGGCGACTGCGACTGGAATGGCAGCACATTCAAATTCAACAAAATACTCGAGAATCCGAATTTTGCATATATATGTTTCCGACTCGAAGTACTTTTATTATTATAATGATTTCGATAATAATCTTTAAATTGTAATTTTCCATTAAAGTGAGTAAAGAACTATTAGACTCTAGTATATTGTAGACATCAAAAATATACCATACCATACTACCATACCATAAAGTAACTGAAACTATAACGAAGGGGAACCACCGTGACTTACAATCTTAATAACAGATCTTAGAGGCACGCAGACATTTTCATGTTCACGGAATATCTTTTTCGTAATATCTCAAAATTGTTTTGAAGTATTCGACTTAAATTAAATTACTTACAATTTTCATTTTAATAACTGCCAGTAAATATAATATTAAAATAGCTTTGATTATATTCTCTAGGTATATAATATATATATAGTATATATGTGTATAGTATATATATGTAATATATATATATCTAGGTATATAATATATATATATTGCGGAAGTAAGATGATATTATTATCAAGTATTATGCATATTAATTAATTTTGCACGGTACTATGAATATAGTGTTTACTGTAAGGATATATTCACATTAGAATTTAACGGCATCCTGTAACATAATCGTGCATCTAGTTTGTCTCTCAGGTTAATATCGTCATAACATTTAAGATAAGGCTAGAGATAGTAAAACACAATTAACATACTAAAATAGCAAGCAGTCTATTAATATGTATATAATATGATTATTTTTACAATATAATAATATGTAGGAGAGGAAAAATAGTGAAGATACAAATTAAATATTAATACGTATTAATTATACGATTATTAGATATGGTTGGGTCAAACTGGATCTTTTAATTACAGTCCTTAGCATCGCGATAAGAAACGATAATTAACAAAATTAATGTAGAAATGAAACTATTGTTTTTATATTCATGTTAATATTTCTTCAGCTCACAGGATTTAGACAAGTGACATTGACGATAGTCAAATAGAATAATACATTTATGAACACTGAACAAACAATGCATAAAATAGATCGAGTGTAGCGTTTGTCATTTGGCTCAGAGACGATCTCACAAAATCTTCACCTCATCTTATATTCTTGAGATTAGGACCACTCTCATACGATTTAATGGTATATATCGTATTGATAAAAATAATATTACATCAAAGTTACATTATATTATAAATAAGCTATATATTATCATAATAATGTATTCTCAATAAAATAAATTTTCTCAATATAAATATGGTTTCCTAAAGTCTCTTGAGTGGTAATTGAGTGAAACTAAGCACCTTACGAAACATCAAGTTGTGTGTCAACCTTTATCAACCTTAAGTAGACTGTTGAGAATTGCGCAAATAGTTATTTGATCTAAGCGCTAAAATTTACATTTCTGCTAACCCTTTATTATATAGCAGATAATAATAGTTTAAAAAAAACTGTTTTCGTTAAATAATAAAGCTGGTATTATCATTAACTAAAAGTATATTTCTTTCAACCTTTCGAAAAAACTTTTTTAGGTACAGGTTTCCAGCTTTTTGAATAATTTGTATTAACGTATCACACGATTCGTGATCAAAAGTTTCTGGTAATGTACTAGTTCATTAAGCTATTGGCCCTTGAAAAAAATTATTGAAAGTAACTCCTATTCCACTCAAAGTAATAAAAACTATTTATTAAATGTTTTTATTACTTTTTACAATTATAAAGACCTTTATTTTGAAATAAATTTGTTTCTTCCTTTTGAAAATATGCTACTGGTCTTGTCATATTTTTGTTATTCACAGAAAAAGTACATTAAAAACCATCTTCAGTTTGAAAAAGAAAACAAAATCTACACAATTACAGAACTGAAGGCATTCGATAATAATTAGGGAAGTTGGAAAGTAAAAATCTTTTGCGCAAGAAACTAGCACATTAATAAAAAGAGTGAACTAAAACGTTGGATTTATGAAAAGTTTATTCAGCTGTGGTAATATTTATGACGTATTTTCTCATAATATAAATAGTTGAAGCTCAACCCAGTACGCTGTGGGCAGAGCAGTGAACTGCGGGAACACTTACTAACACCAACCAAATCCAGACACACATACACACATTGTCACGACCGGGATTGAATCCGGGACCTGTGAATTTAAAGGTATGAAATGACTATGATAGTTTATCCATAATCAATTACAAATATAAGTTTGCTGGTAACATTTAACAACAGTAATACTTAAAATAAAAATAAGAAAAATTAATCAAAACTTTAAAGATTTGCATCTGCCATAAAATTTACAATATGGGACCTCAAGCATTTTCTTTCATATGTCGCTGGAAAAATTATAATCTGGTCAAACATAACATATAGCTATAAGGTTTCCCAAAATATTTGAAAGCAGTTGTTACAATGTTGGAAAATTGCACGGAAATCATTTCTATTTCTAAAACCAAATAATGGCCTTTGTCGTGAAACCAATGGAATAAAATTTGCTTTCAATTTCTATTACACAATTCAACTGCAATTTTATATTTCAACCGCTTACAATGTGGATAAACTGAGTTTATAGACTGTAGACAGTTGTAACATTGTCACTGAATTCAGCTCTATTCAAATTTGCAATACAATTATAAACTTTTAAAGTCAACTCACACTGTGGAAATAGTTTTTTTATTGTAACGAAAACTAGAAACATTTTCTAGTATTCGAAAAAAAACCAGTGATGAATTGAATTGAAAATCCATTGTTCTTTTTTATCCGAAAAAGGGACTTTTTTAAAAACTGTTCATTCATATTCGAGTTTTGAGGTAAGCAATGTAATACATTTAGCAATTATTTTTTATTAAAATATTTAAAAACATCTGAAAAACTGCATCAGGACTTGATAAAAGTATATCGATTCACATATTTCAGATACAGAGAAATTTATTCGTCCACATCGAAGGTAATTGATCTCCAACAAAGGTTTGAAATTTACAAAAGAGAATAAAACGAGAAAAAAGTCTAGCAAAAAGTTTCAATATACAAATTTTACGTATCAACAATGAAAAATGTATACATATATACACCTGTATCTTATAATTAAATTGTTATAAGGTGGAAATCTATGATGTTACGTAGATCATCAAGAAGATATATTTTGTAGATTTGCAGGTCTACAGAATTAAAACAATAGTTTTGAAGTTTTTTGTCTGAGTGTGTGTCACGACCAAACACCAAAATTAATATGAACTTATTGCTCAAATGTAAAAATAAATTCCTCTAACCTAACTGACTACAAGTTATCTTAGGTTAGTTATTTTATTTTACATCACCGGATAGCATCTACTATCCATTGATAAGATCGTTATTTACGCGTTTTAAAGTGAGGTAAGTGAGGGAGTCGGAAAGGAAACTCTTTTGTCTTTTCTTCCCCACGCCTCTTCATCTCTCCTAGCTCCTTTTAAATGTTGTCGTATCTTTTTAAAATTGTTAAGAAAATACACATTATTGCGTTGTTTAAATTGTTTAACTTTAATAATATCAAAAACTATGATGTATGGTAATATGTAAATAGTAATATGTATATTATAATAAAAAATACAATTTAATTTCTAAAATACGCACTCCTTAATCGAACCAAACTAGTTATTAGAGTTGGTTAGAACAAATGAAACTTTATATGAAAAAAAGTATATGGGTTATAAATTTTCATAAAAACAAGTTGCAACTCACACCTCGTTAGGTACCAAAAAATAAAAAGCAACCAACACACTATCCACGTGTATTGGAACTTAAAAACCACTAGAAAAGTCTGATTATTTTCATATATAACCTTATACATATATATATTATAAGGTACTTAAAAAGTTTGATACCGCAATTCAAGACCTTCTAACATTAATATATGAATATAGATAACATTTTTAATGTCTTAATTTAAAAGTATCATGTATCATCAAGTATCATGACGCTAAAATGCGGCACAATTTTTCTGATATAAAAATGACGTATACAATATTATTATTTCGGTGAAATTACCAAAATACCAAAGATTATTGTAATATTATTTATGTAGTATAGTTTTATCGATATAGCTGTCTGTCTGTCTATGTGTCGATAGTTCTGAACTAATTATATCAGATTGTATTGAGTTGTAAGAGTAACTCAGAAATAGGCTTTCTGATGAAGGAAAAGATTTCAATTATTTCAAATTGAATTGAAAAAAGCCTTAAAACAGGTTTAAAATAATGTAAAACAGTTCATTAGTTATTAAAATTTCAATAGTCATTAGGTACTGGCCTTAATAATTCCTTTCCACAACGAACAACCTTCGTATCATTATCCTTTTGACACCATAATTGCATAAAATTGCATATTGCAAACCAATGGGATAAGTAATTTCATGCGAGTAAGTAATCAATTGCAAGCAAGGATACGTACTCGTATTATTAATTTTAATTTTATCCGTAAATCTGTACGTTTGTTTCATATTTGTTGATTGAGAAAAATATCAAATCGTTTTTCGAACTTCAACTAATAATTTTGTGATACTTCGTCATACAAAAAGTTTCAAATATCAACTGTTGTGACAAATATTTCCATATGTTCTTCAAATATACACATACAAATAATATATTTGTGTGTACATTTAAGAAATATTATTACACATTAAATAAATATTTGATAGGAAATAATGTCGGAATCTCAATTTATAGTAAACAAGTTTGCATCTTTTAGATTGTGTACTTCGGTGTCTAAATCCTAGGTAAGTTATAATTATATCATTCATTGACATGAATACTCTTTAGTTAAATTCATTATTTTAATCCATTTTATAATTATAAAATTAAATAATACAGAAAATAGCAAAAGTAATATTGTTTTTAAAAAAAAATCTGCAAAATGTAAACTAGCTAACGAGCTAGCTAATGGAAATTTAAAAATGTCTAATTATAATTTGCTCAAAAACAATTTTATATACCGTATTTTGTCTAAAATTACACAATACTTGCTTTTTTAAGTAAAAAGGTTTATTACTTGTGCAAAAACAGTTCTTTAATATTTAACAGATTTTGAATTCTCGATTTATGAAATGTCCTCAAAAACAAGTAAATAGGAATTGAATGATACTTAAATATAAATCACTGAGAACAGCTAGTCCATTATACAATAAACAAGTTTGTACATTTTCAACCGATATTTAAGTAACCATCTAAGACACAATAATTGCCGTAGTATTATTTTAATAGCAGGACTAATTACCATAATTATTATTTTATTAAAGGTTTATATTTATACTAAGTATACAATCTGGTCAGTGTCGACTGATTATCTCATGTTAATCACGCAATAGATAACACAGAATATATATTTATAAAATTACTTAAACAATCTTTTTCCATATCGTCAAAGCCTATTATCAGCTACGGGGAATAACTCTCCAAATAAAACTTAACTTATATAAATAGTTTTATGGAAAACGGTAATTAGTACTTATTTACATATTATATTCGTCCTTCATAAGACTATTTCACATTACTGTTTAAATGACTTAAATTATTAACTTTTTATGCATAAATGTCATATTATCCAAATTAAATGTTGTCTAGACCAAGATTGATTTACTTTTAGATAACGTATACATAATAGATACGAGTACATAACATTATAACCTTTTATACATTAATTATACACACTTAGACCCAATTATTAATTTATAAAAAAAATAAACTATAGATAATGACATAAATCCGTTAAGTAATATAAAGACTTGTGGACATAAATATATGTATGTATATACATATATTACATATGTTCCTATACTTGGACTTGGGGTAACTCAAGTAGAGTAGAGCTCTCCCATAGAGTAGCATGGAATATTTTGAGAGCAAGAGAAAGGAAGCTCTAGTTGTCTAGACATCTCGCCTCCCTTTGCATTTCCTTAACCTCCCTGTTGTTAGGACAGCGAAGTGATGAAAGGTCTGGGGCGAAGGAGAAAGGTTACTATCAGCTCTGTTAGTTTGATTCGAACTTAACTATATAGACATACTTTATATATATATATATATATATATATATATATATATATCCCCAAGTCCAGTCCAAGTTATATATAAATGGGTTTAAGTATATATAAAGTTATATATAAAGTATGTCTATATAGTTAAGTTCGAATCAAACTAACAGAGCTGATAGTAACCTTTCTCCTTCGCCCCAGACCTTTCATCACTTCGCTGTCCTAACAACAGGGAGGTTAAGGAAATGCAAAGGGAGGCGAGATGTCTAGACAACTAGAGCTTCCTTTCTCTTGCTCTCAAAATATTCCATGCTACTCTATGGGAGAGCTCTACTCTACTTGAGTTACCCCATATAAGTTCTGCAGTGCAGTTAAACACAGCTGATCCCTCCAATCTGTTCATTTGTTACCTGATACTCCCAAATTGAACAAATTTATTTTAGTACTATTATAGATTAAACCCGTTGTTTCTACATATGAAAAAATATTAAAATCTTGTATATAAAAAGAAAATTATATTAAATCTAAAGAAAACATTTAGATTTAATAACAATGATAAGTGATGGTTCTTTATAATCTAAATATCATTTGAATTATTCATATCTCATTTACTTACTTACAACTGTAAAATTACGAATGGTCCTCTGTGTTTTTAATAGCTCTGAAACATTTTAGAATTAATATTCAATTTTATCTGTAGCCGTCTTATTCTGTTTGTTTTAGTGTTATTCATTAAAAAAACGTGAAACTAACTTTTCAACAGAAACAGGAACAGTGAAAATTTAAACGCTTTATAATGTTCTTATACTACAGTGACTGAATATTCTAAGGAAGGGAAGAAACACAAATTTAAACAAATTTCTTCTTCCTAGTACAATATTAATGAAGTGTAGAATTTTGTCTCTTCTGGACTATTTTGTAAATTCTATTGTGTTTTAATAGATTATTGTTTTATTACAAATCTCATCAGTTAAACTTTTTTTAACATGTTATACATTTTACATATCTCTGTTGTCATTTATATTTTGTGCTTTCAATAGATCTTTTAAACATTCTGTTACAGTATAGAAGTTAACTAATTACTGTTACTTAAATTAATTGCATTACTTTTTGTATTATTTTTATTATAATTCTTTTTTGTCTCCCACGTATTTAAAATAACGACAAATGTATTATAATTTTATAATGAAAATGTAATTAGATTTATTTTTATAACTTTTTATAAACGAACAGGGAAAAGGAGGTACAGTCATTGTTCTGAAAAGCAAAATAATTTTATGAATGAAATAAAATGAACACAAAGTGAACTGCCACCCACTAATGGTTGGAAATGACTTCTCAAAAAGGGCAGATTACGACCTTAATTAAATAATTGATGAAGTCGTTTATTTTACATTAAGTATATGAGAAAATACCAGACTAGAATACTATTTCATTTTTTATATTAAAAGACTTTCCTTATGAGTATAATATGAATATCATTGAAATTCTAAAGAAGTGTTTACTCGTTTCAATTATTTTTTTGGTAATATTTTACAATATTATTACTTAATGTCACTTCTCAAAATTATAATGTCATATGTCAATGTCAAATTACATAACCGGTGTTGACACGCAACCCTTTAAAAACTACTTAATACAAGTAATATAAAGTATCATATTTACAATATGAAGCAGTGTATTAAACAATAACTTTTATATTTTCTACCTTTATGTACAATCAATCAGGACAATGATGTGAATTGTTACAGGCAAGTTAAACCAACTTCCATATAACGTGTATACAAGTCACATTGGTCACTACAAAATTTATTACTGCTTCAATATTGATTTATTAAATTCTATTTCAGCTATAAACCAGCGTCTCAAAAATTCTATAAACCTACTATGAGATAAAATAATTCCTTGAAATCTTTTTGGTATATACCAAATATATTATATATATGAAATATGTATAAATAATTATAATTTCAAAAATTTCGAGTTAAACAAAACATTATTCCTACAATTTAGATTTTAATCCAATAACACATTTATTATAGATTAGGATTATAATAATTAATCATAATAAGAAATTTGTGTCTATGTATGTGTGTGAGTAACGTGTCCTAGTTCCGTTAAGCTGATCATCAAGAACAGTGTAATGCAAAAATGTTAATAAAATATGTTCGGTGTATAGATATGACGTAGTCGTGGTGAATGTAGAGGTTACAAAAACGTCGACGAATGGCAATATGTGTAATTTGTTGTGCCCAGGACGCGGAACACCAATTTCCTGCCGGTTATTTGTTATATTGGTTCAGTTTGCCAATTCTTTTTCTACTATGGAATATGTGTAAGACAATAATACAACCTTAATTGTTGCTCATTACTTAAGATACAACCGTAATTATTTATACAATAGAAATAGTAAAGAAGTATATATATATATATATAAAATACTGTAAGTAGTTTTATAATTTATTACCAAATCGATACCATCAATCCATTAATTGATCAAATGAACATATTACTGTTACCAAGAAAGATGATTAAATAATGAAATGGCGCGTTGGCAGTAGTCGTGCTCACAATTCATCAAAATTTTCAGCTTTTCTCATATATTTTATCATCGTTCCATCAATTATCATAATATTGTTTCTATTATCAATTATAGAAATAAATATTGTAAAATTTATGCAAAGATTGAATAATATTCATTAAAAATATAGTAGTTAGCCTTCAACAAATTATCAATTCTGCTAAAATTTGTATTTCTTATAACTATATTATAATATTTACATATAAAAAAATATCACAATACAAAGTATAAAATATTCAAAATAGTCCAGGCATATTAGTCATATGAGGGCAAGAATCTCGGAATGAGAGATAGTCGGCTATAAACTTGTATAAACCTTTATTTCAACACCCTAAAACTTGTCTCAAAACCTACTTATCGTAGGGTGTCCGCGTCTACAGATATTCTAAGATCAAAGGTCAAAAAATCGATTTTTTTACACATTTATTGCAAATATCTCGTTTCCTATGAGTTTTATGCTATTTGTACGTATGATAAATATTATAGAGGATTACATTCTCTACAACTTTTGTTTAAACATTTTTTTATATCTTCAACCATTTTCGAGATAGAGGGCAGAGCGCGCGCAGTGTTTATCTATATACAGTATCTTGCGATGTCAACCTGTAGTCCCGATTAAAAACACGCAGTTTAAAGTTGTTAAATTATTAATAAATACATAATTATAAATGATTCGCTTTTTTTGTTAACTATTACATTGTCATTAATCATTTTTTTTTCAATAATTAAGTGCTTATTCATTTAATAACACTTACCTGCACGTGAAATTATAAAATTATTAAGGAAAATACTTTAATTACATTTTAAGTACAGAGTAATTTATTACATCTTCTTTGAAATCCGTAAACTTTTAGATTCTTTTAAACGTTATAAATTATAACTGGAGAAGATATAGATTTACTTGTCATTTTAATTGGGCGCACCCTATCTCATCAACAAGAAAATTTTTCTAAAAAAGTTGGTAAAGGAAATGTAAAAACTCAAATATACTCTTCCAAAAGTTTCGATAAATATCCTGGTTCTAAAAAACACATATTATTTCTGCATGCAATAAGTGGTTGTGACACGACTTCTGCGCTCTTTAGAAAAGGAAAAAAAAGTTTTAAAATATCTCGAAAATGGTTGAAGATATAAAAAAATGTTTAAACAAAAGTTGTAGAGAATGTAATCCTCTATAATATTTATCATACGTACAAATAGCATAAAACTCATAGGAAACGAGATATTTGCAATAAATGTGTAAAAAAATCGATTTTTTGACCTTTGATCTTAGAATATCTGTCGACGCGGACACCCTACGATAAGTAGGTTTTGAGACAAGTTTTAGGGTGTTGAAATAAAGGTTTATACAAGTTTATAGCCGACTATCTCTCATTCCGAGGTGAAACCCCTAATTTGCCTGGACTAAAATACGTATAACTATGTGAATTAAAAATATATTGCGCGTTTATCAACTTCAAAATTGTTTAATCATAATAACAAACTTAGTAAAGCCATATATAAACATAATAACCTTGTGAAAATTATACACTTATAATCTAGTTTTGAATTTATCTAACATCCACACCCTTTTATCCAACAGATAATCATTTATAAACAAACAAAATACACATTTTAACAAACAAGATACGTATTTATTCCTAAAAGGAACTCGTAATGATAAAATACATTTCACAAAACGTGCAGATTTGGTTCCATTGTTGCTAAGATACCCAGAGAGTGACCGAACACGTTCTATTGAATCAGTCCCAAGACAGAGTAATACTGACCTAGAATTAGACCTCACGTAGTTCTTTTGACTTCTTGGTATTCTGTAACGTACTCACTAACTTTTATTACTTCACTTGAGACTACTATTTGCTTTTTTTGTTCAATTAATTAATTTTATATGAAGGTCGATCAGCTGGTGATCTTCTGTTATACCTTACACACCGTTGGGCAGCGGTTATTGAAAGCAAGGGAGAGGGTCTGGCAGTTAGTCTGGATATGGCAAAAGCCTTTGATCGTGTATGGCACGAGGGGCTTCTTTCGAAGCTACCTTCCTATGGGCTTCCCGAGAGTTTATGCAAGTGGATCACCAGTTTTTTCACTGGGCGGAGCATACAGGTCGTTCTCGACGGTTTTTGCTCGGACCCCTAGCCCGTGAACGCAAGTGTACCCCAAGGCTGCGTGCTATCCCCAACTCTGTTCCTCCTGCACATCAATGATATGTTGGATATTTCCAACATACATTGTTATGCGGATGACAGCACTGGGGATGCGGTATATTCCGGTCGTGCAGGTCTCTCTCGGGAAAACGTCGACGAGTGCCGAAAGAAACTTGTGTCTTCAATAGAGACCTCCCTGGGGTTGGTCTCTGAGTGGGGTGAACTGAACCACGTTCAGTTCAATCCCCTAAAGACACAAGTTTGCGCGTTTACCACTAAGAAAACCCCATTTGTCGTATCACCGCTCTTCGAGAGCACTCCTCTTATTGCCTCGCCAAGTATCAAAATACTGGGTCTCGACATTTCGAGCAGTTGTCAGTTTCGTGGTCCAAGAGCAAGGCCAAGTTGGCCTCGAAGAAATTGGGAGTGATCAATAGAGCGAGGCAGTACTTCAAACCTGGCCAAAGACTTGCGCTCTATAAGGCGCAGGTCCAGCCACACATGGAGTACTGTTCTCATCTCTGGTCCAGATCACCCCAATATCAGCTTCTACCATTTGACCGCGTACAACGGAGAGCCATTCGGATTGTCAGGGACCCAGTGCTCTGCGAACGGCTGGACTCTCTGGCATTGCGTAGAGACGTTGCTTCTTTGTGCGTCTTCTACCGCATTTACAACGGGGAGTGTTCCGAAGAACTATTCGATCTGATGCCTACCGCCGAATTTTACTACCGCACAGCTCGCCATCGCCTCCTTTATCATCCATACCACCTGGACGCGTGGCGATCTTCAACTGTGCGGTTTTCAAGGACTTTTTTCCCACGTACCACTCAAACGTGGAAAGAACTTCCTTCGGCGGTATTTCCAGATCAATACGACATGGGTACCTTCAAAAAAGGCATATACTCCTTTCTCCAAGGCCGGCAACGCTCTTGTGAATCCTCGAATGTTGCAAGAGTTCATGAGCGGCGGTGATCACATACTAACGGTGACCCGCAAGCTCGTTTGCCCTCCTCTAACATAAAAAAAAAAAAAAGGTTACGTAATGTATATATAATTCTTATTACTTAGTATGTTTAACATGAAATCACTTTTATTTCCTAAAAGCATTTTGACAACGCACCTTATTTAATATTTATTAAAATGACCTCTTATTTATTTTATAATTTTGATAACAAGTCTTCCAGCCAACAAAACAATTATACAGTGAAATGTTGTTGAAAGAAATAATATAAATATTTTAACAGACTTCGTTTGTTTCAAGAAACCATCAAAATTAATTCGAATTTTTCGGGTTTCATAAAAGTAAAGAAAAGATTCGATAAGTTGAGGTTGAGTTTCCTTTTTGCTGGCCATAGTATGTGCTACCCACATCACATGTCAAAGCGTTAATCAACGAGTTTTTAAGCCACATGATAAATAAAATATCAGAGAGGTAAATAAGGGAACGTTAAATGTATTAAATGATAGTTCAGGTTTTCCGGAGTGACCCTTGATGCAGGAGACGAATGGATCTCACTTCACTTTAAAACCAACTCCGAAGGATGAGGTCACATACCATTACAATATAGGAATACTTAATATACTTTTATTAATTAACGTATAATATTTTTAAAAAATACATTAGTTACAAATTGTTCTTTTAAACGAGTGTCGTCTAATTCAAAACTTTGTTACAAATTTTCTCTAATTAATATAAATTATGAATACGCCTTTGCTTATTTCGAGTTATCCTCAAACATTAAAGCAATTTTAAAACTTAATAAGAAATAGTAACGAGAACACTTTAAGAATTAATATTAAATTAAATAAATACTAAATACTTCTCTTGTCAAATTATATATTTTTAACTTAGTGTGTGTATTTTGCTTTAATTAAAATCAAGGTAAAGATTGAATGAAATTCATTAATATATATTTTTAAATACACAAACACAATCAAAATAAAACACAATCATCCAGATCTTTCTGTGGAATTGAAGATTAAGCACAACCATATCCCATCCACGATTCGGATATATTGGATAAAGACCCTCCCTTTAACGACCCTGCGTCAATTTACCCCTGTCTTTAACCAGAAATTCAATCTCAAAGAGCTCCTTGTTACGTCACGCACCTAAGCTAAGGTACAATGGGGAGGTACCTTCTTTAAAAGAAAAAGATAACGAATAAAAATCACTGATAATGATTATGAAGTAATGTAAGCTCTTTGATCGCATTAGAAAGTAACTTTAGAAATCGAAAAAAATACCTGTATTAATATAACTTTTAGTTTGAGTATCCCTGTACGTATTTTATATAACATTTTAATTTTGTTACAAAAGCTGACGGAGCTTTTATAATTTTTAAATCTGAAAGCGCGTCATAGTTGAAATATCCCTTTTATAATCAAGGTCCATAATAAGGTTAAGAATTTTGAATAAGGTTTTAAAGCATCTTATTAGTCTTCATTGTCAAAATAAAATAATACCAAAGTTTTCAAACATTCCAGGTAAAGAAAATGTGAAGGCTTCACATATTTTCCTGTTTCAAATAAACCATTATTTACCTTAAATTTACGAGATATTTATAATTTTAACAAAAATTCACACGAAAATAAATTGAAATCAATTAAATTTGTTTAAAATGTTTATTTTATATGTAGCAATAAAACACAATTTTAGAATGAATATGGGAAATCCTGTGATATACAACTGTGATAGAGGATCATGTCCATAACTAACTGTAATAAACATGTCTCTCTTCAATAAAACAATGGTCATAGCAATATTTATATTGTTCTTTGATGTATTATATCATAATAGGATACAATAACAAGTGATGAGTACTACTAAGTTGCTTCTTATTTCTTTCTTTTTTTTTGGCGACCCTTACTTGATAAGTTTGTTTACTCTTGACTTAGTTCACTTACTAAGCTATTTAGGGTTACTGGATTTAGTGAAGTGTTTTACAAAAACTGTTACTAGATTTAACTGCTGTATGTTTCATAACATCTTATAATTATACCGGTTTTTAAAATAAAATATTCATATTCTTTAACTCACGCAATTAAATTTAATATTGAGCAGAAGCATAAACTACTAACGTGGTTGTGTCGTGTCGTGTGTTGTCTTGTCTTGTAGTGTCGCGTCGTGTCGCATCGTTTCGTGTCGTGTTGCGTCGTGTTGCGTCGTGTCGCGTCGTGTCACGTCGTGCCGCGCCGTGGCCCATCGTGTCGCATATGTCATATGTTATGATTGTCCTATAATATAATCCAAATTTAACTACATTGCTTAGATTTTTTATTAAAGACTTGTGTCATTATTAAGGTTTATTTTAAGTTATACTGGCTTACGCATTACCTTATTGAAGTTTATTTTAATGGTTTTCCTTCTTTCAATATAATAATTGACGATTGAAAAGTTTAAATGTCTACTTGAATAAAGATATTTTGAATTGGAATTTGAATTTAATATAATCCATTAATGAACTTTTTAAAAAACCCGAACATTTATTATTTTTAATGTTTCATATTCATAAGTACAATGTATACCAATTATACGTTTTACTTTGGCTTTAACTAAGTTGTTTTAACTCTAATTAATTATTACATTAAGTCTCTGCGTCCGTACCCATAGTATCCACATTGTTAAGAAGAATATAGGAGTACTTTATTCGTGTGGTTCCATTATGTAATACCATAAAAAATGTGATTTTATTATACATTTTCATTATTTAGACAATAATATTTGAAATTTATAATTTGTCTTTTCAAGTATATTTATTTAAATTCAACATCGAGCTTAGGAAATAAATACTGGAATATCCTTTTTAATTACTTAATGTTATCATCACATAAGATAAATATTTTAATAATTGCAGCTGACACGGTCTCTAACGATATAAGCCAAGGTATGTAGGGCCTACATAGTTATGGATATTGTGATACTAGAAGTGGTTTGTCAACCTTCTCTAGAACCGCCTATCCACCTACAAAACGAAATCTGCTAGAATTGGCGGGAGCTAGTTTCTTCTCCAAAAACTCATGAATTTAAAGATATTTATACATAAGCATACTGTATTGTAGGAAAGTGATTCATTATTTCGTAAAAAGTGTAGAAGGTAACGCAGCCTAACAACGTATCTTCTTAAATCTGAAAGAAACTTTCAATTACTTATTTATGTCGGAAATCGAATATTTTCTGCACGTTGTTATATGTTTTAGAAAGACATATTTAAAACATAAAATAACATGCAGAACATAACGAATATTTATTAAGGGGGAGAAGGGGAGCCATTGTAATCTTATAATTATTCACAATGGGGGGAGAGGCTCATATGAGCAATTATTTAAGGCTAGCATATAAGGCTAACACATAAGGGAAATATGTAAGACTAGTAGATAAGAAAAGTACCTACATAAGGCTAGTATATAAGGGAATTTAGTATATATTATGGTATTATATATTATACGGTATATAAAGCCAATACATAAGGGTATATTTTAAACAGAAGAGCAAATTGTAATCGACTTTTATTTAATAAATATCTACATCTGCAATTACAAAATATATTAATTACAAAACAAGTACTTTGTCTCAAACCTCCTTACTTTTATACTGTGAAGAAGAAAAATGTATATTATTTACACAATAAAAAAAAATCAACTACAATAAACCATTATTTTATTTCTCAAAGAATATGAAACTTAAATACATATACATTTCTTACTAACAGATCATCTCGTTACTCTGTACTTCCTGGAAAGATTCCAATTTGTGTTAAATTTACACCCTTTGGATTATGAATAAAAATATTCATGATAACTTTAGGTATTTGTGTTTATTGTTTTAATTAACATTTTTTTACAATGCAATAGTAGGGAGAATAATCTACGCTACAGATTTAATACGTTGCTTAAAGAATTCTTTGTGGACTTTGAACGCGCTGGTACATAGTTGTTTAAAGAAAAATAAATAAATAAAATAAAATAAATAAAAATAGTAATAAAAAAAGGTTGTGAAGAGAGAGTAAGAGTTTGTGTTTAATGCAAGTCGTGTTAACTCGTCTTTATTTATCTCTAATTTAGTACCAATTAATTTATCGAATCAATTCGTTCTATTTTATTATATACTTTTATTTTTATAATTACTTTCTCCCATTTTTTTAATATATATGTATAAAGAATAAGTTAAAATATGGAATCTGAAATATACAAGAAGCAAAAATACAGTTACGAACCCAAATTGTCGTTATCTTCTTTTAGTATGTTCTTAGTTTTGGGAATACTTATTAAAGAAAGACATACTTAATATTATACTTAGTAAGTAGATGCTTAAGAGTAAAATGAACCAAAATAATTAAAAATAAATGAAAATGAGCGTTGAATTTTAATTTTCTTTCATTCCATAATGATTTCCTGATAATGACACAATGATCGGTGAATTTCAATTTGTTGAATTCGTTAAATACTCCATTTGAAGTAAATCTCAACTATTTACTATTGGTTTATCTCGTTTAACATTTTCCATTAAATTTAACCTACGCATGATGACGTTTATATTTAATATCTAAGGAATATACTTTTAGGATTAAAGTTTTTTTTTAAACTGTTTACTTGTTTTCTGTTAACAAATTGAAAGTTAGTTACTTGTTTCGAAATAAGAAACAAAGCATATAACTATGGAATAAGTAAATTTCATTACAAGTGAATGATATAATTTGGGAATAAGAATTAAACAGAACCATTGGTTTTAAAATATAACATGATGTTAATAATCTATATCACAAAACTAGATAAACGAAATATACGTCGGAATATGATAAAAATTTGTTTACTTTATCGTACAAAAACCCCTCGGTCACCAGCAGAAATCATTTACAATAGGCAGCTTTTAATTAATTACCACACAACCTATTAGGATTAAAATAATGTTATATTACTTCACCAACTTATATTTGAATCTAAAGATAATTTTTACCACTTAAAAATAACGACAGAAGAGACAGGTGAGGCTACACACACTAGTGAAATCATTATACTATACATAATGAGACCGGAAAAATATTTTATTAACAAAAGAATAAGCGGTAATATGTTTGTAATTTCACGGGTTAAGTGTTGAAAAACATCATATTTCCTGACGTCAACTATACAAGAATATACTATAATCAGTTCTAGATAACTAAAATGACCATTTATAAAAAATAACTTTAACAACAAACTTGAATAGTACTATTTAAACAGATGAGTAAAAATTCAATTAAAAATGTATAACATAATATGTAAAAGGAAAACAATACATTATATGAAACATAAAACAGATGTTATTTTTAGTTCTGTACTATCGCCGTAGTCCACAGTCATAAATACCAGACGTACCAATGGACCCTTAACATCTACTGGACTCAAGTTTGTGTCTTTGACGTCATCAATATGTTTGTTTAGTCTAGCTGAAAACATTCTCCAAGAATATTGTAGGAGAAATACTACGTAACATAATCCCCACTCCGCGAAATAAGGAGAAAATAGAGTTACAGATAAAGCAATAAATAAGCAAGTAAATAAGATCAGAGAAATACAGAATAAAAAAAAATATATAATTTGGCAATGACAATATTTAGTTTGATTGAGTGATGTGAATATTGCTTTAATAATTATTTAACTGCATTTAACTGTAACTAACTTAAGCTCCATCCTATTGTAGACTGCAGAACTTTACATGTAGGTATATTATTCATTTCATTACGTTGCAATTGTAAAGCTTGAAATGCGAATTTTCAACTTACATATGAGTTCTATTTCAAAATAGAAAATGTAATATCAAAAGTTGATCACATTGCGAATGTCTGCAGGTAACGCAAGATACATGAGGACAAGCTTATTCCCTCCCGCTTCGCTGGGCACACTATTAATTTGGGTGTGACCTTAGGTTGCTATAGTAACCTTTGTCATATTATGAGTCATCGTAACCGTTGCTATAGTAACTCGTTCCTCCGCGTTCAGTGTATATCTCCTACAGGTTTAAAACTTGGCGAAATGCAAAAAGTTGAAATCCGTTGGGATAGGAATCCCTAAAATCCGTTCTTAGTGGACGTCTATGTCACAAAAGAAGTAACTGTGTAAAATTTTTAATTTTTGTTAATCGGACAGATATTTTCGGAGATTTCGTGGTGAGTCAGTGAGTGGTAAATCGTTTATATATATAGATAATATAAGCGATATACTTGTTATCAAACGTTAAACTGCTTTAGGATAAGATTTTGTAATAAATCTTTTTATTTAATATCGCTAAATTTAGTAGATATTGACGTTTTATGGATACAAAGAAAACTTATTTTATTACTTCAGATGAAGATGATTGATATATAATATATAAGTGTGAATAATATGACATCACAATAAACGAACTTTAAACCGGACATGATTTTATATCTCACCGTTACTTTAATAAAATCAGTGTACAAATATCGCAATAAAAAGCATTATTTTGAACATAATAAAGAAATGATAGCATAAAATAAATGAATATCATAAAAACTAAAACATGATGGCAGTATTTTGCAACCTTTTATATTAGATGCGACTTGGAAAGTCAAAATGAATAAAATAATTCTCGACGCAAGTGCAAGAAGCTATTTGTTGACAGACAAATTTTAAGTTCTCGTTTAAGTTTCATCGCTGTTGAATAAAATATATTGCAGACTGTTTGAGTCTGTTTCTAGGAGAATAGTACATAAATTGTCACTTTTATTTTGTTCAAAAACATTCCAGGTTCTCTATTTCAAATTGTCTTCATATATTTCTAAAACTTTATATTTTCGGGTATTTAGTAAAATTGTAATTAAGTCATATCTGTGCATTAAACAATACTTTAAACATTATTTTTTTGTGTCTTAATTTAATTAAACAATAGTTTTTTAATCATTGTATGTTTATTTTATATGTACATAGATTTAAATAAACTCCGACATTCTTAAAGTTTATTGTTCAACTTAACAAAAGTGATACCGAAGAAAACAAAAATATGTTACGGATTATAAGAAAATGAAAATTAAATTATTTCTATCAATTTTTATGAGTGAAAGAAAAAAAAGCACTGTAATAAGATCAAGTAGAAATAAGACAACGTAAGTAGAAATAATGAAACAGGTGTACAAATTCTTTTTTAAGCGATACAGAGTAATCTCCTAGATTATCCGTTAGGGGGAAGAAGGAAACGCGATAACGCTTGGAAATTTACATGACGTTTTAACGAGATAAAAATGTCATATGCGGTGCGTTGATATAACAAAAGCGATACCTCTTATAGGTATAAAACTTGGTCATAATAATCTTTTAAATACCGAAGCCACAACACGTAATTAAACCACAACACGTAATTAAAGGCGTGAATGAAAAAGATGAACAGTGGAAAAGATAAATATTTCAAAAATAATTATTATATTTTCAACATATTAAAAAATATATATATTATACACTTTTATTAATTATGTTATTACAATGGCTTAACAAATTTATTACGAAATGTAAAATATTTATTAATTAGTAAATAATCTTTCCAATGTCTTAAATATAATTACACAATCCAATAGAATTTCTACAAACAGTTGTAATAATAATTAGTTTGCCAACAAAAACACCGCAGAAAAAAGATTATTTTTTACCACAGAAGGTTTTGTTTTGCTCGAAGCTTAAACTGATAGAACATCATGTTCATGTTCGTTTAATAACTGGACAAGACAAGGGAGACATTATTTGAAAAATTCAATATTACTTAGAGAATTTGACAAAAATCAGGTAAAACACACTACACGAAACACCTGGATCTACAAGTTTATTCAACATCCATCTACTTATAGAAGCTTTTTAACTCCTTTGCCCTTAATTTGTTTTAATATGGACTGGTAAATGATAAATTTCTGTCTATCAAACAAGTCTTTGTTATATAATTATATCACAGATCAAATCCGAACACAAAAATAATCGAATGTAGAAAAATAACAGAAGTATTTAAAGTAACTTTGAAGGTATTTAAGAACGAGTTTAAAATGAATTTAAATTTATTGTTGCAGACTTTTTTAATCCTTGGTATTATTTACCAATGCCGGTTCTATTTTGAAATGGAAACCGACAGAAGTGAACTTAAAATAAAATTCCGGCTTCCGCACTTCCATTACGTCGAAAATGTTGGAACATATTACGTAACAGCTGCTCAAAAAATACTTTTACCAACTTAACATATTCAGTGGTTGAAATAAATTATATTTATTGGTTCTATATTTTGGTTCACATAAAGAGAAATCTTCAATAGTTTTCGATATATTTGAATGCGTCACCACTTTCAATACTGAACTTGTTTCGGATAAAAATCAAGTTAATTAGATATTCACTTTTAATTATATTACAAATAAGAATTATATTTCTTAAATATAAATATACTGATGAATAAACTAAAACTTCTTATGTCCACGCTACCGCGCCACTTGTCATCAGATTGACGCACTGCTTGTTGCCACCCAATATATACAAGAAAAAGACAATATAACAGATCTATCTATGAATTGGTTCTTATTATATTAAGATCAGGAAAACCGTTTACTACTTCGCTCAACGCTAAAGACAAAACCAGTACAAGAGAAGATTAAAACCTGTTTGGCTTAAGATAATAGTGTATTAGAAAAATACATGATACCATGAGAGTGAATATCGACGAAACATGTTTAAAAATAAACTTAACTTTCAAGGTGAAAACTTTCTGGGTTTCAAACAAGTTAGTAATATATGTATATTATTGATATATCCGTTCTATAGTAAAGGGTCTGTATAATACAATGAAGGGTAAGCCTAATGCTTTCCGGATCCTGAACCGCATGTTTTCCGTAAATAAGAATTCTCACAAAGCTTTTGTTCCACTCGGTAACTGAACCCGGCGTCTCGTGACGGACACGCATTACATTTATTGTTAATCCATCAAATCATATCATATCTCAATGTCAATGTCACATCTCGCGATCAATACGATATGGATACCTTCCAAAAGCACGCTCGCTTTCTCTTCAAAGAGAAGAGATGAGATCGTGGGCACAGATCAATCACTTATCACTAAGTAACCCGAATGCTGGTTTTCCACGTTTTTAATATAAAAATGCCTTAGGAATTTTTATATTAAAAACAAAACACGAAACACCCGCACCGAAAAAGTTTTTCAGTATTTACTCAGTCTTTTTTATTCCTTTTGTTACTATTATACATTATCATATTATTATTAATCAAAAAAATTCGAAGTTAAAGTATATAATCATATCAACAAATCAAAACGAGCTTACGAGTATATAAGCCTCGCTTCAGCGAATTTCATTAATAAGTAAGTCGAGATATGGCTTTTTCTGTAATACGCTTGGATGGAGCCGAAACAAATTATTATTTAAATTCGAAAAGCTTCTTTCACGGTCACACATCGAGAGAAATCCATTACACTGAGTGTTTTGAGAGCACTGAAGCAAAGGACTAAGAGAAGAAATAAAATAAACATTTTAATATAAAGGCTTTCTGTTATATGTGGTATCAGTTCTGTCTTTATTTTCTAATGCATTTTATGGAAATTATTCGATTTGTATATTTATGATTTATTTTGTATTAGCTACTAATGAAACAGTGAAAATATACTTCAACACTATTCATTAATGATTTCATATTTGGTGTTTCGTGTGTCGTGCCATCATGTTTATTAATTAATTACCAGTTGTGCCCTGGACTTCTTTGCTTTTTAAGACAAAAGTAGCCTAAGTTACTCCCTTTAAAATCTGTCCAGCCATTTCAAAGATTAGCCGGAACAATCAGACAGAAAGATTTTTTTTTTACAAGTACTGCATATACTTTGAAATGAATTTAGTAAAAACCTGTTAGTTTTGAATTACTAACAGACACTTCAATTCTAATACAGCGTTTTTAATTACATTGTAAATACACATGATGCCAATATAGTTTATAATTGATTGTATTAACGTTAATAATAACATATATGTGCAAGGAATCTTCGAAGTAATAGAAATTCTAGTTATAATAGAATTGTCTTTTAGTTTATAAAATGCATTTTATACGAAATGTTATATATATAATAGAATGCACAAGAACAAGAAACAGTCTTTATACAGACGAGCAACGTTATAGTCGACATCGTAAAGTGTTTCTTTTATGTTCAGACATCTAAAGAAAACAATTGCACTGAGTATTGCAGGCACTGAGGCGTATTATTGTAAAAGATAATGACAAAGAAAGGGATACTCGAAATAATAAAAAAATATATAAATAACATTCAGAAATCGACGGTATAGTAACCCATGACCACTATAAAATATATATTCAAACATAGATATTATTATCTGAAATATATTTTTTATTTTGTTAATAATTATAAGTTATGTATTTAAATAGGACTAACTTTATTTATATCCATAACAAAAATAACATAACAAATAATAAATCATTACATGAAATAATAATATGGTGTATATAAACCTCACATAAAGGCAATCTAAGACAATGGTGAAGCTTACAGACAATTTCGAAAAGAAAACAAGAGTAAATAAATAAGTTATTGGGCTAAAACCTTTTGTAAAAGAATGTCATTTAATATAAATCCCCATTGAAATGTATACAGAGTTAGGAGGTTATACGTTAGAGAGAAGGAAATGCGATAGCACGGGGAAATGTACACGACGTCCTCATGAGAATAACGACTGTGGTGAAGATGCCGGCTTTCTCCCCTCGGGGTTCTCGACGCTACGTATATTAAACTGAATAACATATAAATTGACACCGTCATGAAAAATTTATATATACTTTTGCAAACAATTTCTTTCTTGAAAATAAAAAGTGTTATATCAAAAAACATGTATAATATTGTTACGGTTTTTAATTATAACATTCCAACGGCATTTAACTCTTATTATCTGCGCTAACTTCACAAAAACTATAGTAGTTGTTAAGACTTTCATTGATTTATATTTCTTATATTTTAGAAGAATACGTCAGACTAAAATTTTTAATATTATATTAAACTTTATGTGATATTGTTTTATTCAAAAGACAGAAAACAGAATAAGATATTCAAGGAAATATTTATATATTCGTTAAGTTGAATCCGATTTTCAAATACAATATTCATATAGAAAGAGCAAGACAAAGACTTTGTAATTAAAAGACGCACGTAATAAACTTTCTCTTGTTTCACGATTATCATTGAAATGAAACGATTTGCAATTACAAGTTCTACAGTTCCTAATGAAAAGATTCATTAGAAGATACATCAAAAACCTAATATGAACCATAAATAAATATGGTAATAATTGAAAATTAAGAAAAGTCTTTTTTATCATTGTATTTTCCAATATTCACTTGTAATGTATAAGATATAACTTACGTCGATGTAATGAACTCTTTATTAATAATAAGTATGAACGCAGTCAATTACTAAAGAGAGCCAATAGCTTGTTTTAAGAAAATAAAAATTTGACTATTGTGACAACGAAACAAAAAGTAAAATTGAAGATAAATAGTACCTCTTCAATCCACTAAACTAAAATAAAAATAAGCTTCCAGAAACTTGAAAATATTTAATAATTTCGTGAAAGAATCAATTTACATCATCAAACTTATTTTTACAAAACTATTTTGAAAATATTCAATATCCAACAAATAACTTAAAAAACATAAAATCTACCCACTATTTTTCACGTATAATTATTATTATTTATTTTGTAATACATATTATAAACCCTTATCGTGTCCTTGCTTCAACAAAAGCGTTCTATTCATATTTTTATTTGTTCATTCAAAATGGTCTTCAAGATGAGTTGATAAGACTTTCTTTCTTCCTTTGTTTAGTTGACAACTTATCTTTAATGTGTTATTTTATAACGATTCATGAAAACACAACCATCTATCATATACATATTTTAACACATTAAAATACCATAAAGTTTAATTACATTAATGATATATAAATCACTATTTGGCCTTTATTACGACTGTTTATAAAATTAACTTTGAACAGATTTGAACTTTGAACAGAATTCCCTTGAACAGATTTAAGCAACTAATTAGACTCACAGACAAACGTAAATCTTTTTACTATACTGCATAATTACAATCATAAGGTAGGTGTATTAATATATATTTATAATAACATATATTATTACTCTTATGTAGGATTAATATTTGTAATATCTTATTTTAATATCAGAGAACTAAAAAAAATAACAAAATATTACCGTCACTTAAATATTTTGCAGTATTTACAGACACTAAGCTAGCTAATCTCTTCAATAGAGAGTGAGTATTATCTCATATAAATGTTTGAAACTGTACACAGAGGTACAATTATAAAACAAATCACAAAACAAGTACAAATGTTTGAGGTCGGTGTTAGATACTAGTCATTCACATTTATTTCCCTCGAGATTCACCCGCATGTGATCTACATAGGGTGTGTGCTGTGTGTGTGTTCTGTCATCGCCAGTGTCATAAAACAACGTTTTACGAGCAATGATACTGAATTTTTTAAAAACCCCCAATCAACTTTATCAACAATATAAAGTTGTGACACATTGTTGAATGATTATTTCTTTAAAATAAATATAACACAGTACTATAGAGAGATACTACCATTATCTTTTTACAAACAAACATACTTTATATAAACATTTTAATGTCTATAAATACCATTGTATAAATCTATACATTGTGTTTTTACTTTTATAAATATTATATTTGTTTTATCATTAAGAATCATTTACCAAAAATTTGTTGTTTGTGTCTGTTTCTCTTTCCGTATGTCCTTCTGTAACCCGAAAAAGGCTAGAACATGAAATAACCTTTAAAAATTATTATATAAAGATAATAAAAGTCAAGACAACTTTAGCTTTGCAATTATTTATATTCTCTACTATAAATAATTACAAATATATTCAAATTTGAATCAAATTATACTGACTATAATAATTAATAATGTTCATTGGCCACTCCGCTGCTACAAAAGTTAATTATAATATATCATACTCATATTAATATGTATAAACTACAGTGACCTTTAACTATCGCAACTCTATTAATCTTATTATGATTAAGTTTAAAACAATTGCACATCGTTTATCAATTATACTTATAATTGAAATATCCCCTGATAAATGCGGCTTCATTAAAACCTCTGCCTTCGTTCAATGATATTTACATAATAACAATATTTAAAGTGATATTTACTGAAACATTAATTGATTAGTCATCGAAGGTATTAAAATATATGAGAATGTGAACATGTTAATTAAATTTGAATATGTTAATTATTAAACACAATAAGCCCGCTCAAGTTAGATCGTTCACAAACTCACTCGCTCACTCAAAAACAAAATGTAAAAAGTCAACATCGTTCCTACGTCAACAAAAATTTTATTTAAGGTCATATACACCTCCACATTAAAGCTCTATTGGTCATAATAACTGTATCAAGACCTACTGAACTCCAATATTGCCGTACAGGGTTCATTTGACATCAGACAGGAGACAACCAAAGTATCGAAGTTAGGATTTAGTTACACACACAGAAAAAAAAGAATTAGGAATAAAAAACAGCACAACATTAAGAAATCGAAAAGATGATAAATATTCCGATTTCTTATATTTAATTCTGCACCAAGAACTATAACTACCCCGCAGGTAGCGTGGGAACGTGTTTAAGTTATAAAGGCCACAACTTTTGAATCGTTATATAACTCGAAGAGATAACTCTCAGGAGACCAAGTGCTAAACAGATTATTATTCATAATTACATAATCATACAAAGTTAATCAGTTGAAAACGCAAACACAAAAAATACTATGAATTTGACCTTAAATACTTTTTATGTATGAAGTTACATCTAATGTTTAAATGTTTATAACATATAGGTTTAAATATAATTATTCCCAGACGATCCTATGACTTGACTTAGATCATCGCCCAATCTTTATAACGGTATATAAAAATTTTATTTTCCACCCAAGTTATAAACATAATCATATTTTTTATCGAAATGCAAATTATTTTTTGGGAAAAGAATAATATAATAATGAATAACATTACATTAAATAAAAGAAACGTCTTTCTTTATGATGTTTAAAAATAAGGTTATTTTGTGCCTTTACTGATTTCATAATTTACGATGTTTGCCTTCTGTTACAGCACTAAATCAGGCTGACTTTACGGGAAAATATATTTAACTAAATAGCTCAGTATTATGCTTAACAGTAATTTATGAAACAGCTTGAGTCTTGAAACAGAAAATATTTTATAATTTGATAACACATTATCATAATAACAAAATGGATCAATTATAAAATCTAGTTAATAGGCGTTACTAATTTTGGTTTTGGTTAGAGTTAAAAGAATGAACCTAGATGTATATTATTTTATAAACACATTTGTTTTTAAAGATTGAAGTCAGACTCTTCAAAGTTTCCATGTTCAAGGTTAAGCTACTAATAATTAGTCTGTATTACGGCTAATAGAAGGACAGCGAGTCGTCGCGGTCACTGGTCTCGTTAATAGTGAGTCATTACTTCAATGTACTCTGTCATTGTACATTATTGTGTAAAGGAAACAGCTGCCAACAAAGATATTAACTTAATATGTACAGTATGTTACGGCGATAACGCAAATAACTAATGATATGTAATATACAGAGTTAATTTAACTTTAAGTTACAAGAGCAATGAAAATATATTCTTTATAGTGAAGGTTGATAATATTCTTGACTTTCTGTGGCCATTTCTTTTGTAATATACAATTACCGGCTATAACAAACAAAGAAAGTATAACGATAAATTATTTAATGATGTATGATAAAAATGATGATAAAATAATAATCAAAATTCCAAGTTTTCTTTTCCTTCCCTAAAACCGAGTTAAAGTTGCAAAAAAGCAAAGTACCTATTATGTTATTAACGATTAACGTATTATATTTCGCAAAAAAAATCATGAAGAGTTTTAAAATCGACATTTCCGCAGCATACATAGGAATACAATTATACGAAAGAAAGGTGATAACAAAATGAAACGACAGCAACAAAACCAACAGAGCATAGACCACGTGATGTATTGAGAAGAGGACAATCAAACGTAATCACTTAGGAAAACTGAACCCGATAACAATCGCTCTAATTGGAAAAAAAAGCAAACTGAGGAGAGTAAAATCTTTTGAACCATTACAGTTTGTAGCGATGAAAGAGCACACGCAGAAATAGTTACAATGCATTGAACAAACTAGAATTTACACTCACATATAAATCTCAAACTATTTTGTTAGCTCAGGTAACACTTTTGTAAAGTAACAGTTTATTTTGCAATAAAACCCTTTTTTGGAACGAATGTTTATAGAATTCATCAAGGCGGGTAAGGACACTGTAACGCCATCTAAATGAGACTTGACAAGGATTGGACATCCGTGTTAATGAAATTTTCATTTTGTATTTATTTAGAAAGAAATACTCTGTATGAAAAATTACAATGAACGATAATTTTTGACCCTGACATTGCCTGTGTGAAGCCGTAAACCAATAATGTTAATGAAATATATGTAGGAGTAAATTACAGAGGAAGTGAGCTATGCTGCTTAAAATCGCGACCCATAAAATCAATAAAAAAATATGTAAAGATTTTGCCACACCTCCTAACCTATGTAATGATTTTTGAAAGAAACTAGCGTTATTAGAATAATAGTAATTTCAAAAATCGCGCAAAATAACAATTTCATTCACACAGATCATTTAAGGACGACTTTCAAGAGTAGATAAAATTGCATATTAAATTGTCATTGATATGCATGGCACGTAACAGGAAACGCTTACTTATATTTATAGACACTAATATCTATAAGTGAAGCAAAAAATATTTTGTTTTTTTTACAAAAAATACACAGAAAGAGTACGAAGCATCAAAAACACATTCGATTGATAACAAATAATACTACTAAAACTAAACTACTATGTGATTTAAATTCATTCTTTATGTTTATGTAATAGAGTAAAAAGACAAAATATATATGTATAAGGTCGACTAGTTCACCACTGGCGAAATAAGTCGACCAAAAAAACCAAAAAAAATCTGTTTACTTTCAAAAGATTATATTATCGTAAAGTTAAATTCGTGGTTAACTTTCACTAGAATCAAATTATGTTCATTCTAAAATGTCTATAATACTAATTTAGTTAAATATATAAATATATTATTATTTTAATACATGTTTTAATTTATACATTGCTTAATACGCATCCATTTTGTATCTAATTCTGCCTTTTGAAATAATCTTTATCAAATCTATCGGTAACCAACTGGAAGAGATATCTTTAGAGATTAACTCATTGAATGATTTTACTTTCCTAATATGTAATTGGTCTACCAATTGAAGTTACAAATACTACACTTTTCAAGACAAGTATTGGTAAAAGAGCTAAATTTAATTATTTATATATTTCTTTATTCAAATACAGGTAAATAAAATAGTATTAAAGTATTATAAAAGAATCTCACAAGTCGCGGATGGCTGGTCCGGGTTGATGAACTTTTCATTCTTTGGAAGTTATAAATACTCGCTTTTATAAGGTTACATATATTTACCATTATATATTATACATTTTAAACTGTTTTTGTTAGATAAACTAAATAAGGTATTTTATATTTTAGTGTATCTACCTACCTCGTAGATATTTTATGAAAACGTCGTTATAAACAATTTTTTAATTTACCCGACAATAAGTTACAAAATATTCAAAAATTTTAAATGAGAAATGAAAATGCCAAGTAAATGCGACATCTAAAGTTCTAAATATATTTTTATCCTTCCCTTGTCCTTCTGTAACATTAATATCAAATATGAACCTAAACTCTTAAGGGCACGTTTAATCTTACCTCAGCTAACGTCTTCTAATGGGTTTCTGTTACCAACTGGCGTCGTTCACTGAGAAGACATGATTATAATAAATATGCTTTTAGGATAAAAACGACATAATACTACCGAGATTATCTCTCTTATTTATTATATAAAATTTATAAAAGAATCAGTCATTCCTTTAGAATAATATGTAACAACAGTTTGGCACTATGTACATTGTTGCTTAAGACAACTTTTCTGTTTCATTACAAAAATACAAATGGTAGTTAAATAAAATGATCTGCTTATGTTATTATTGGATAGAGTCAATTCAATCTTATTACTTTCCGAAAATTAAATACATTAGAGTTACTGGTTGCAAAAATAATCCTAGTCAGTTCATTAAAAGAAGAACAAAATGTTAAAGCAACATTTGTAACTTAACATAAAATATAAAACATTCGCCTTAATAAAAAAAAAGGTCAAGGGTAGCAGAAATAATGAATTTCCATAAAATTAATAGTATTAACTTTTTTAACGAATATATATCTCTATCTGTTCTCAAATGGTAAAGTTCATCAAACATCCTTTCCACATCCTGATTTTAAATATTCGGATGATTCTTATTATTCTATGAGTTAGAAGAGAAGCTCCGAACTGGTTTTTATATGCCGCTCTATAGTTCAATCAATTCAATTCAATTCAATATATTTAAAAGGAAGAAACAAGCAAAGAACCTTTTAGTTATTTATTTTTCGACGAAAACAGATAAATATAAAAAAATGATTCAGAAAATATAGAATTACAAAAAGTTATTGTAAAATGATTCCGAAGTCCTGTGTTTGTGTGTGTATTAAGTCCCAAAAAGAAGCCATTATTTAATTTAGCTCGGTGATATAACACTGGTATTATAATGTACTCTTAATTGATTGTTCAAAAGATTTTAGATAAATATTAATCTGAACTATTTATATATAATACAAATTAAACTATTTTCGTCATAAATAAATCGCACATACATCGACACAGAAGACATTAACACTTATAAGGATACTCGTGTTATTCTTGAATCTTTGTAAAACATTTGTTCACTCACAAACACACACATACCACTACCACACACCATTATGATATTCTTTTTAATGGACAGTGAAACGTCTGTCTGAATGTGTCATCCAATTATTTTTAATATGAGATATTGGTGTCTAAGGATATAAATAAAATTTTACCCCTATGTTAATTCTATCCTCGTGTAATTTCAAAGATTATTTGAAACTAATCACCAGAAATATAGTAGATTGTATTTTATATTTATTCCATAAAAAAACATAAAAGTATATTTCTTATTATTATTATTGTAAACGTTATAATTAACTTAACTAATTCATTTTAGGTCTATTATAAAACTTCGAAACAAGCATTGAAAATCCACGAAATATTATAATCCTTTAATTATGTGAGATAATTTTAAACAACTTACCTGTCGTTAAAATCCATCGCGTTAGTGTGTCAGTGACTCCAAGATAGAATGCGCGTGCGCAGCGCGCCTTTCTATAGTCGCGGTTAACTTCGTAAAACAACAGATATATAATTGTATGGAAAATATAGACATCGCTGTGACATGTGTTAAGGTTTAAAATACAATATGTCCAAAGTCCCGTTGGTTCGTCAAGCGATAGCGGGGGCTGCGCTCGCGCATAATTCACCATCAAGCGACACTCCGTCCTCGAATCCCGAGGGAAACAGTTGGACCCCAGCTGCGTTAGAGCGAGCTGGGTCTGCATTGAAAGTTCTTAACCGTATCGCTAAACGCCCTCCAGTTAATATCTTCTTTGAAGATGTTGGATACACTGTTACCGCGACCAAAGGTAAACCACTTCTATGATATAAAATTTATTTCTTTAGATTTTTTAAAATTATAATTAATATTTCTTTCGCCCCGATGATAATATTTTTTATTAGACTGAATAAAAATAATTAAAGATATAATTAAGTAAATATTATTAGGCTTAAATTGAGATTTCAATTAACCTTATTTTTTGTATATTTTTGATGATAAAATATATTCTGTAAATGTTAATGTTATATTAGTTATGTGAAGCGACTAATAAAATATTACATACATCTTTTGATTTTGTAACTTTAATAAAGGTCTTAATTTACATTATATATTAATCGGTAAAAGTATTGCCATCAAGTAAATGTTTTAATATTCAAGTTAAATATTTTTAACGTAATATAATAGGGTGATAATGAATAATATTACTTAAAAAATCTAATGTACATATATATGATTATATCTAAGCAATATTTTCAAGTTTATTTTAAAATTTATTACAAAATGAGACTAACCCGAGAAGCAGAATACATAATTAAATATAATTAATGATATACGAGTATCTGTATGTATAATCGTCAACACAAACTTAAAACAAACTTGAATTGTCTAATTCAAGTTTGTTTTAAGTTTTATGACCTTGACAGTTGTAAGAAATTGAAGAAACATAATATTAGTACGTTTATTAATAATATTTAAAAAAAAATAATAGATTAGTAAAAAACTAAGTTTTATTGCTATATATATTTATAATAAATACGAAATATGAGGAAAGAATATTATTTTATCAAACAAAGAAATAGACATACAAAAAATAAAAAATAGATAGATTATAGGTACCATATGCATTAAATGGAAAGCTGTCGATTTGGACTTACAAACAGACGCTTAAATGTTAATGCTTATATGTATAGATTTAATATACAAATTAAATTAAATTATATAAAAATATTTTTTAAAAGAAAGTAATATTTCTCTTGTCTGAAGGTGTCTACTACCATTCTGTCTTGTGCTATAAAATATAATACATTGGGTCTTATAAAATGAAATAACAATCCAAAATGCATTAAACTAACTTAAACCAATAACAAAGAAAGAACAACATGTCTAAAAACCAATTACATGACATACATATAATGTTTCCATTCTTTGTTCTCAAATGTTGTCATCAAACACCATACCTGACGGTCAAGGTGGGATGTTATATCTTTTTTAGAAACTGTGATGTATTATTTTTTTCAGCAATTAAAGTTTGTCTGTTTGTATGTTATGTTGTATAAATAAACAATTTATATAATAATATGTTTTATATCTTATAAAAATGTAACCGAAAATAGTAAATTTTAGAGATTTGATGAAAGATGAAATTTAGTTCAAACGAAGTCGTGGACACAGCTAGTATATCACAACAATGGTATTCACTTAACGCCCTCGGCACTTAATCCGACTTCGTATTTTATACTTAAATAACAAGAAAAAGTAACCTATTTATACGCTCTTTGTATTTTTAAAGTACTCGTATACTTACTGTAAATAACAAATACCCTTCTCCATAAAACTAATGAATAAAGTTTCTCCATCCACCTACTGGATACTGTTTAACTTTGTTAACGCACCGCTCGGAAACATATTTTCATTATTAATGTTCCAACTCGGTTCTGTTTTTTACACGTTTGTAATAAAATTTTATTACACTTCTAATTGGTTAAACCATCTTTCATCGTAATAAATTAGGCGGATGTGTACCGCATATGGAATGCTTAAATCGGAAAAGATTAGTGACCATAGCTCAGTAACCGGTTTTTATGGTTTATTTTTATATCAAACCAATCTTTCCATATATTAATGACAATTATAATAATTTTATCAACAAATAATAAAATGAACGACCAATAAATAATATTAAAAATCAATCAATTAATAACAATCAACCAGTAAATATTAATGAAAACCTCAAAATCTATTAATTATAATAAAATGTTAATTAATCATTATCAAATATATATTTCAACTGAAAGCATTAACGATTTTAGTGATTCTGACCAAAGACAAACCGATAACGTGTGGTATCATTAAAATTGAATATTGGTAAAATTCACGTTTATTCCTACTCAGTCGCTCGCATTTCCCGATATGACCCCGTTGTGGTAACGACCCACCTGTGACGCAATGCGAATAAATAAGTGGTAGCAGTTGAGCGTTAGACTTTATTTTTAAATTTATTTAAATAATAATATCACCACAAATATTCAGGCTATGTGACTTATAAAATAATTAATATTTATTAGTTTTATTTACAACCTTACAACACCCCAACTGTTTATAATATTCTGAATATCTGTGGTATCTGTTTTGTTTTATTTTTAATTATCAGATTTCCAACAATAGCAAAGTAAATCAATACCTATGTATGTATCACGTCAACACTGTGTCTAATGTCACGTTTGTCACACAATGTCAAAGGGCAGGGTCGAAGGTAAACACTCGTATGTGGTAATTAAAATTTTGTTGTTATTATGTTTTTGCAATGTCTGTCATGAATTATGAATTTACTGTTATCCTGAAGTGAATAAACACAAAGCAATTGAGATGTCTCGTTTGGTCAACATCAAGCTCTGTAATTGCTGATAATACACCTTTGCCATATGCTTTGGCTAGATATTAGGATACTGTAGCGTATAACACCAGCATTAGACTACCGAACACTTTCGGGATCAATATTTAAAATGACCTGGCCGGCTCTTCTGGATTCCACCACTTTGCAGTTAAGACTATCATATAGTTTCAAAATTCCCCCATTAATGTGACGGTTGAGTAATTTAAATTAGCAACTTATGCATGTTTGTTGGTGTCCTTAACTTAAAGCATGAGGAACATATTTCACAAGCTTTTTCACTTTTTCAAATTTTTCAAAATTGTTTTCTCACTGACATCAAGTCTGCTGCAATTTTTTATATCGATTACGAAGCATTCGGATTGGTCATATAATCATACATTATCAACTAGATTCTCCGGTCACCCACGAAGCTATTTCTTTAGATAAAAATTCCCATAAAGGAAACGTTGGAACCAAATAATACCATGCTTTCTTTTATAGTAACTTCCTCTAACACATCATTAACTCTTCAAGCTGTTTCTGCAATTAATGGCGATGGTGGGACCGATTTACAAATTAAACAACACCATATTCAAAGTTTTTCTTTTCGAGGACATAATGATATCACAGAAATATCAAATAATTCTAAAATAAATGAATTACTAAATTCAAAACACAATATATATAAAATATACACGAGCCTAAATTTCAAATGCATTGAATTTGGTGTTCCAAACCAAACGCTACATAATTGAGATAGAAGCGGTCAGTTCATCAAAACGCAAATTTGATAATTAATTTCTAATTTCACAGCTGTATGCCCCAGATTATAGAAGTGATTCGATGATAAAATCACTTATACTGTATTATTTCATATTATCTTTAGAAAGCTTATCAAGTTCCTTGTTAGTAATATTCTTTCTCTATTAATAACCGACTTTCATAAAAAGTTTATTAAATATAACTTCTGTACCAGTATCCAACATGAAATTAGGATCAATTCCGCAAACTATCTAAATGTGATCTTTGCAACAAACTGTCGCAGTTGTTCAGTTCCTCTATTAAGACTCTCAGATATTATCTATCAGAGCCGTCGTCGGCACATTTTCGCTCTTTGTTACTACTTGTTTTCGCAATAGAATGTAACTTTAGCAATCTACGAAGAAGGTAACAATTTTCAGAGATAAAACACGATCCTGTACTTCAAAACAATATTATCTCCTCTATAAAATTAAATTAATCTGGCCGGATTAAATCAAAACACTGAAATTGTATGAGGATCATATTTGGTGTATGTATATGAATAATAAACAATATTTTACTAAATTTAAAAAATATATGAAGATTGAAATTTTTACTGGAAGACTGAATTGGTTTGTTCTGACAGCCTAATCAATAAAGCCTCGGTTAAATACTGAGAACACTGTATCGTCGCTGACACTGACTGACAGGGACGCGATCATAGAAAATACGGCGATACTGTGACTTCACTGATACGACGTTTCGCTAGAGTGGCCAATATGGCGACAGCGACTTGAATGTTAACATCTAATGATGTAAATTTAACAAAATACTAGACAATCCAAATTTAGTAGACAGACGAGTATATTTTCGACTCGAAATATTTTTTTTGATAATAATGATTAAATAATAACACAGGCACAATCTCTGGTTCATGATGTTTTTTTTTTGTCTGCCTGTGTAATCTTTAACTTATAATTTTCCACTATTTTTTATTATTCACTATAGTGTGTACACAAAGTAACTGAAACTGTAACGATGGGGTCCATCGTGACTTACAACCTAATAATAGATAATCTTAGAGGGACGTAGACATTTTCATGTTCACGTAACATCTTTTTCGTAATATCTCAAGATTGTTTTGAAGTATTCATCTTAAATTAAACATACAGTTTTCTATTTTATAATTATCAGAAAATATAATATTAAAACAGGCTTTGATTATATTCTCTAGGAGTATATAATAATACGTTGCGGAAGTATGATGTTATTACAATCAAGTATAATGCATATTAATTAATATTCCACCTCACAAGTAATATACTATTTGGTATAAGGATATATTCACATTAGAATTTAACGGCATCCTATAACATAATCGCGCATCTAGTTTGTCTCTCAGGTTAATATCGTCATAAAATTTAAGATGACGCTGGAGATTGTACAACACAGTCAACATACTAAAAAAAGCATACAATTTTCTATAAAAATTGTGAAGGTACGAATAAATATTAATACGTATTAATTAAACGATTATTAGATATGGTTGGGTCAAACTGGATCCTTTAATAACAGTCCTTAGCATTGCGATAACAAACGATAATTAACAAGATTAATGTAGAAATAAAACTATTGTTTTTATATTCATGTTAATATTTTTTTCGCTTACTGGATTTACACAAGTGGCGTTGAAGATAGTCGAATAGAATAATACATTTATGAACACTGAATATACGATGCATAAAATGGACCGAGTGGAGCGTTTGCCATTTGGCTCAGAGAGGATCTTACAAAATCTTCACCTCATCTTATATTCTTGAGATTAGGACCACTCTCCTACGATTTAATGGTATATATCATATTGATAAAAATAATATTACATCAAAGTTACATTATGTTATAAATAAGCTACATATTATCATAATAATATGTTCTCAATAGAATAACTTTTCTCAAAATAAATATGACTTCCTGAAGTCTCTTGAGAGGTAATTGAGCGAAACTGAACACCTTACGAAACATCAAGTTGTGTGCCAACCTTTATCAACCTTAAGTAGACTGTTGAGAATTGCGCAAATAGTTATTTGATCTCAGCGCTAAAATTGATAATTCTGCTAACCGTTTATTACATATCAAACAATTTTTGTTTAACCTAAAAAAGAAAAATATTTTTGGCAAATAGTTAAAGCTAGTATTATCATTTACCAAAAGTATCTTTCCTTCAAAAGTTGAAAAAACTTTTTGAAATACAGGTTTCCACCTTTTTGAATAATTTGTATTGACGTATCACACAATTCGTGATCAAAAGTTTCTGGTAATGTACTAGTTCATTAAGCTATTGGCCCTTGAAAAATTATTAAAAGTAACTCCTATTCCATTAAAAATTATAAAAACATATGATAAATATTTTTATAACCATACAATTATTAAGATCTTGATTTTGAAACAAATTTATTTCTTCCTTTTAAAAATATGCTAATGTTCTTGTTATATTTTTCTGATTCCCAGAAAAAGCACATTAAAACCATCGTCTTTAATTTCAAAAGAAAAAGAAAATCTGCGCAGTTACAGAAGGCATTCTACAATAATTAGTGAAGTTGGAAAGTAAAAATCTTTTGTACGAGAAACTAGCACATTAAGAACTAAACTAAAAGTTGGATTTATGAAAAGTTTATTTAGCTGTGGTAATTTTTTATGAGTGATGAATGAATATACAACACATTGATTATTTGTTAATTTACGGAAGTACGGGTTTTTTGTATGTGTGACATTGATATCATTAGCGTGACCTACGAGTGATACTGAAAACACATTCGTAACGAATGTCATTGAAACTAAAACATAATTCATTACTTATATTTATTTAGCTTAGAATTGCGCCTGGAGTCACTACTAATATAATGTCATATATTAATATTCCGCTACTCAGCACATGTGTATTTTCTAATAATATAAAGAATTGAAGCTCAATCCACTACTCTATAGGCAGATCAGTGTGCTGCGAATTAGGCAATAATTACACCAACACAAACCCTGAACAGATCCAGACACACATAAATTGCCAGGGTCGGAATCGAATTCGGAACCTACGAATTTAAAGGTACAACGGCATTGATACCGCTGCGCCAGAGATATTACTTTATGTGGTATGTTATCATCTCTCCTTGTTTTTAAAATAAAGATAATAAGAGTTTTTATGTAGATATATAACAATTGTATTATGCAGTATATTGCACTACAACATTATATTTTAGAGTCAGTTATAAAAAACTATGATAGTTTTTTTCATGATTAACTACAAAATATAAGTTTGCTAGTTACAGTTGACAAAAATATTATTTAAAATAAAAATAAGATGAAAATTAATCAATACGAGGAAAACTTGAATCTGCCATCTCTGAAAAACAGTCCCGTCGCTCTAACAATGAATATAATAAATAATATACCATATTATACGATATGGGACCTCAAGCATATTCACTTGTAAGTCGAGAACTTACAGTTTATGTTGCTGGAAGAATTATAATTGTTTTTTTTTCAAATATTTGAAAGCAGTAGTTACATTGTTGGATATTTATGAGAAATTGTATGGAAATCATTTCAATTTTTAAAACCAAATAATGGTCTGGTCGTGAAACCAATGGAATAAAATTTACTTTGCCATTTCTGTTACACAATTCAACTGCATTTTTATACGTCAACCGCTTACAATGTGGATGAACTAAGTTTATAGACTGTAGTTAGTTGTAACATTGTCACTGTAGCTATTCTTATTATTCAAACTTGCAACAACATTATAAACTTTTAAAGTCAAATCACACTTGGGAAATATTTTTTTTATTATATTATTTTAGGTGGTAGAGCCTAGCTGTAGTTATCTTACTGCAGCTCGTATTGGGCTGGCTCGACCGGGGAAGGACCACCCTCTCACAGAAGACCGACGTGTAGTAACCAAATTCATTTGGTTATGTTTCGTCGGTGAGTGAGAGAATCCGGAAGCCCAACCCCCCCCTCCCCCCACGCCAAACATGAAAGCGATGCCTAAAAGAAAAATACCCCAGGAGGGTACCGGCTTTGATGAAGCCGGGGACCCCCTCCCCGAGCAAAATCGGGGAAATGATTCTCGGATTTTGCTCGGGCTGCCCGTCGTATCTGGGGCGGGCAAAGTATCGCCTTTTGTGTTTTTTTGAGGGCAAACGACGAGTCAACGCAGCGGCACCCCGACCCACTCTAAATGTGGAATTTTGCAACATCCGGGGACTTCATTCCAACTTGAACGCCGTCCACTATCATCTAGAGACGGCGCAGCCGGCCTTGTTGTTTCTGACGGAGACGCAGATATCTCACCCTAGCGACACAGCGTACCTATCATACCCCGGGTATAAACTCGAACATCATTTTATACCACACGCCGGGGTATCTGTGTTCGTAAGGGAGGATATCTGCTACCGTCGCCTTCAGGTTTTTGAAGGTCGGGACCTGTCTGTACTCTGGCTGCGCGTGGACATGGACGACCATGTCAGAGTCTACGCGTGCCTCTACAGGTCCCATAGTGGTAATGCAGAAACGGATCAACTCTTAGGCCATGTTCAGGCGAAGATTGACGATCTGCTTTCACAGACTCCCTCCGCCGAAGTCGTAGTCCTTGGGGACTTCAATGCGCACCATGCCGATTGGCTAGGGTCACGTGCCACCGACTACGCGGGGAGATCTGTGTTTGACTTTGCTTTGGCAAATGGTCTGTCCCAATTGGTAAAGACGCACACTCGTCTACCGGACGTGGACAGCCATATGCCCTCTTTGTTGGATCTTCTGCTGACTACACATCCCGGAAAGTACCAAGTCACTGTCGAGGCTCCCTTAGGGTCCTCTGATCATTGCTTGGTACGGAGTGTAGTGCCCATTGAACGCCCAGCTCGCACAAGACCTGCGACTCGACGCGTTTGGCACTACAATTCAGTGGATTGGGATGGAATGCGATCCTTTTTTGCATCCTACCCATGGGGGCCGATTTGTTTCCCTTCCAATGATCCTAGTGACTGCGCTGCGGCTGTAGCTGATGTGATACTTCAGGGCATGGAACTATTTGTACCAAGCTCTGTGGTACCACTCGGTGGCAGATCGCGGCCTTGGTTTGATGCGTCTGTCAGGGCTGCAGCAGCTGGCAAACGGCAGGCTTATCAAGCTTGGGCTAATGCGTTAGTCACAAAGGATCCGAACTCTAGAGTTCTGAAGAGGAAATATAATCGTGCCTCCAGATTCTTCAAACGGAAAATTGCTAGAGCGAAGTTCAAGCATGTCGTCAAAATTGGGGATCAGCTGGCAAAGTACCCACCTGGCACGCGCAAGTTCTGGGCGCTTTCCAAAGCCAGTCTGGGAAACTTCTGTCAGCCTTCCCTACCGCCATTGCACACTGGGAATGACTCTTTGGCCCACACGGCAAAAGAGAAAGCCGATCTCTTGGGCACTCTTTTTGCCTCAAACTCGACTTTAGACGACCAGGGGAAGGCACCGCCTATCATCCCGCGGTGCCCGAGCTTAATGCCGGAAATAGTTTTTCGGCAAAAACTCATCCGAAAAGCCCTCCTTTCCTTGGAAGTTCATAAGTCGAGTGGGCCAGATGGTATCTCTCCAGTTGTGCTACGAACATGTGCCCCTGAGTTGACACCAGTGCTAACGCGTCTATTTCGGTACTCCTACTTGAAAGGCGTAGTCCCGGTCTCATGGAAGCGTGCCTTTGTCCATCCGATCCCTAAAAAAGGTGATAGCTCGGATCCAGCTAACTACAGACCTATCACCATTACCTCTCTGCTCTCCAAAGTAATGGAGAGCATCATCAATAAACAGCTCCTAACCTACCTCGAGGATCACCAGTTGGTCAATGACCGGCAATATGGCTTTCGCCATGGTCGATCGGCTGGTGATCTTCTGTTGTATCTTACACACCGTTGGGCAGCTGTTATTGAAAGCAAGGGAAAGGGTCTGGCAGTTAGTCTGGATATGGCGAAAGCCTTCGATCGTGTATGGCACAAGGGGCTTCTTTCGAAGCTACCTTCCTATGGGCTTCCCGAGAGTTTATGCAAGTGGATCACCAGCTTCCTCACTGGGCGGAGCATACAGGTCGTTCTCGACGGTTTTTGCTCGGACCCCAAGCCCGTGAATGCTGGTGTACCCCAAGGCTGCGTGCTATCCCCAACTCTGTTCCTCCTGCACATCAATGATATGTTGGATATCTCCAACATACATTGTTATGCGGATGACAGCACTGGGGATGCGGTATATTCCGGCCGTGCAGGTCTCTCTCGGGAAAACGTCGACGAGTGCCGAAAGAAACTTGTGTCTTCTATAGAGACTTCCTTAGGGATGGTCTCTGAGTGGGGTGAACTGAACCACGTTCAGTTCAATCCCCTAAAGACACAAGTTTGCGCGTTTACCACTAAGAAAACCCCATTTGTCGTATCACCGCTCTTCGAAAGCACTCCTCTTATTGCCTCGCCAAGTATCAGAATACTGGGCCTCGACATTTCGAGCGATTGTCAGTTTCGTGGTCATCTGGAGAGCAAGGCCAAGTTGGCCTCGAAGAAATTGGGAGTGATTAATAGAGCGAGGCAGTATTTCAAACCTGGCCAAAGACTTGCGCTCTATAAGGCGCAGGTCCGGCCACACATGGAGTACTGTTCTCATCTCTGGTCCGGATCACCCCAATATCAGCTTCTACCATTTGACAGCGTACAACGGAGAGCCGCTCGGATTGTCGGGGACCCGGTGCTCTGCGAACGGCTGGACTCTTTGGCATTGCGTAGAGACGTGGCTTCTTTGTGCGTCTTCTACCGCATTTACAACGGGGAGTGTTCCAAAGAATTATTCGATCTGATGCCTGCCGCTGAATTTCATCACCGCACAGCGCGCCATCGCCTCCAATACCATCCTTACCACCTGGATGCGTGGCGATCCTCCACTGTGCGGTTCTCAAGGACATTTTTTCCACGTTCCACTCGCTTGTGGAACGAACTCCCTTCGGCGGTATTTCCAGATCGGTACGACATGGGTACCTTCAAAAAAGGCGTCTACTCCTACCTACAAGGCCGGCAACACTCTTGTAAATCCTCGGATGTTGCAAGAGTTCATGGGCGGCGGTGATCACAAGTCATCTGTGACCCGCCAGCTCGTTTGCCCTCCTCTTTCATAAAAAAAAAAAAAAAAAAAAAAAAAAACGAAAGTTAGAAACATTTTCTAGTATTCGAAAAAAACCAGTGGTGAATTGAATTGAAAATCCATTGTTCTTTTTTACCCGAAAAAAGGGGACTTTTTTAAAAACAGTCCATTCATTTTCGAGTTTTGAGGTAAGCAACACATTTAGCAAATTTTTTTTATTGAAATATTTAAAAACATCTGAAAAACTGCATCAGGGAAAAGTTTATTTTTGCAAATTTTAGCAACAATGAAAAATGTATACATACATATACTGTTATGAGTTAAAACAAATTGTTATGAGGTGGAAATCTATGATCTTACGTAGATCATCAAGAAGATTGATTCTGTAGATCTACAGGTCTACAGAAACGAAACAATAGTTTTGAAGTTTTTTGTTATTAGCTTAAATCTAAAAATAAATTCCTCTAACCTAACTGACTATAAGTTATCTTAGGTCAGTTATTTTATTTTATACGATCGGGTAATATTTACCATCCTCTGTTGAGATCGGTATTTACGCGTTTTAAAATGAGGTGAGTGAGGGAGTCGGAAGGGAAACCGTTTTGTCTTTTCTTCCAAAATTTACGTTGAAGCTTCCAGGGTACAAGGAGGATACAAGGAGGATATTCAAATATTCAAATATTTTATACACAGTATCAGTATTGTAAATAAAATATATTTCTAATAATAGGATAATCCTTTTCAGTCCTGTTTATTACCTTAAAGATCTTCTATTTCTAAGATGTTTTCCGCGCCCTTCAAATCACGTCTTCGCGTGAATGAGCAAGATAGGTACGTTAAAAATAAAGTATATAGTTATATTTAAACGTGGGCATTATTATAATGAACCGAAAATTATAATAACAAAATTTTTCATGGTTATAGTTATTGTGTTCGTCGAATGACATTTACAAATATTTAAATTATAAGAGATTCGCTAATATGACCTCAGCACATTTTTTGCATGAAAATTCACAAGAATGTTAATCCTTTTAGTCACTATATCATCCAGCAACTTCTAAAATACTTACAATATATTCAAGGAACTTAAAAACTTTGATAGCGCGATTCAAGACCTTCTAACATCAAGATATGAAGATAACATTTTTAATGTCTTAATTTACCAAGAAGAATTACACCTTTATTATATCCGCAAGTTAATTTATTAAAAAATTAAGTTAACATTCTTGAGTCTATCATACTCTGATATGATCTAGAGGCTTTTGTACTGTGTGGCTCAATATTTGGCATTTTATTCTATATCTCATTTTGCTTAAATGAGGCGACTTATATACAATATTATTATTTCATTGAAAAAATAATATCATAGATGATTGCAATAATATTTTTGTAGTTTAGTTTAATCGATATAGCTGAAAGTTCTGAACAAATTGTATTGAGTTATAAGAGTGAAATTTAGAAGTATTTAGGCTTTCTGCTAAGGGATAAGACAAGACTATTAAAATTTAAAAAGCCTTAAAAAAGCTTTAAAATAATCTTAAATAATTACTCAGTTTGAACAGTCCTTAGGTACTGGCCTTAATAATTCCTTTCAACAACGAACAACCTACGTATCATTATCTTTTTGACACCATAATTGCATAAAATTGCATATTGCAAACCAATGGGATAAGTAATTCCATGCGGGTAAGTAGTTAATTGCACGTAAGAATACATATTATTAATTCTAATTTCTTCCGTCAATTTATATGTTTGTTTCATACTTGTTTATTGACAAAATATCAAATCCTTTTTAGCACTTCTACTAAAAATTTGCTGATATTTTTACGTACAAACAGTTTCAAATATCAGCTGTTGTGACAAATATTTCCATATGTTCTTCAAATATACACATACAAATAATATATTTGTGGGTACATTGAAGAAATATTCTTACAGTTTAAATAAATATTTGATAGGAAATAATTTTGGAATGTCAATATGTAATAAACAAGGTTTCACCTTCCTTGACAAATTATCTCATTCAACGACTTAAAATATGTTCACAGGCACCGGTTTTGCTACATTCACTATTTTTATCCCATTTTATAATTATAAAATTTAATTATATAGAAAATATTAAAAGTAATATGGTTTCCTTAAAATATTTCTGATTTTCCTAAAAAAACTTCATACCCAATATTATATCTAAAATTATATAATACTTACTTTCAACTAGTACTGCTATTGCACCATCTGTACGAAAAAAAAGTACTTGTAGTAAAAGAGTTCTCTGATAATTAACAGGCTTTGTATTCTCGATTTATGAAATTTTACTCAAAAACAAATAAATAAGAATTAAATGACAGTTAAATATAACTTGTAAATCATTGATAACGAACAGACAAAGTCACTGACAACAGCTAGTCCATTATACAATAAACACGTTTGTACATTTTCAACCGCTATTTAGGATACCAGCTACGACACAATAATGGCCGTAGTATTATTTTAATAGCAGGACTTATTAGCATAATTATTATTTTATTAAATTTATATTTATACCCAGTATACAATCTGGTCAGTGTCGACTGATTATCTCATGTTAATCACCCAATAGATATCACATAATATATATTTATAATATTACTTAAAGAATGTTATTCCATGTCGTCAAAGCCTATCAGCTACGGGGAGTAACTCTCCCAATAAAACTTAACTTATATAAATAGTTCTATGGAAAACGGTAATTAGTACTTATTTACATATTATATTCGTCCTTCATAAGGTTATTTCACATTACTGTTTAAATGAATTAAATTATTAACTTTTTATGCATAAATGTCATATTATTTAAATGAAACGTTGTCTAGACCAAGGTTGATTTACTTTGAGAGAACGTATGCATAATAGACACATAAAATTATAACCTTTTATACGTTAATTATACACACTTAGATCCGATTATTTATTTATAAAAATAATAAACTATAGAGAATGACATAAATCTGTTAAGTAATATAAAGACTTGTGGACATAAATATATGTATGTATATACATATATTACTTATGTTCCTATACTTGGACTTGGGGATATATATATATCCCCAAGTCCAGTCCAAGTTATATATAAAAGGGGTTTAAACAAGTATGTCTATATAGTTATGTTCGAATCAAACTAACAGACCTGATAGTAACCTTTCTCCTTCGTCCCAGACAGAACCTTTCATCACTTCGCTGTCCTAACAACAGGGAGGTTAAGGAAATGCAAAGAGAGGCGTGATATCTAGACAATTAGAACTTCCTGTCTCTTGCTCTCAAAGTATGCCACGCTCTATTGCTATGAGCTCTAATCTACTGGCATCAGCCCATACATTTATTTTATTTATTTATTTATTTATTTATATCTTTTCCACTTTGAATCATTATCAGTGATCACTTGTGTACGTCAAAATGAAAGTGTCAGGAGGGCCTATTTCGATACCAGATTTATCGTAATAAGCCCTTCTATAAAAGCACTTTCCAACTTAATGTTAAAGCTATGAAGGTTCCAAACGCGTCCTGGTCTGAGAAGAACCACACAAGAAACTCAGCCGGATATTTTTTTTTTATATTGTGATCACTGTTTCACAAACGTCAATCTTAAAAGCTATTTTGGGACAACTAGAACCGTCGCAACAAAATGAGAAAACAAATTAAATAATAATAATAATAGCAAAAAAATAATAATGATAATAATAATAAAAAATAAAAATCAGTCTGCTACACAACCAGTCACCGCAAGCAGCACCCGTTCACGAGCATAAAAGTACTGTAGACAATACTTGTACACAATTAAGTACTGTAGACAATTAGAAACAGCTGATCTCTAAAAACTGTTAGTTTCTTAGCTGATGTTCCCAAATTGGGCAAATTTATGTTGGTACTATTAAACCTTAAACACGTTGTTTCTACGCTCGATCCGGATGACGGGACTACGTAAGGGAACGCTACGTAAAAGTAGCAAAGCCAATATAAACACTAAACATACACACACACACACAGCGTCTTCGCCGGCGAAGACGAGGCCCCCGCACAAGCACGTTGCTCCGGCGGTCTGCCGTCGGAGAACGTTAGTGTCAAGTCCTGACCCACATCCAACCCTCGCTTCCCACCTAAAGGCGTCCTGAGCCGTGGTCCGAGCCTCATAGGAGGCGCCCTCAGAACGCGAGTTCTGCTGGGGCCCTTCAGGTCCACCTTTTTCAAGGGCGGGTCTCTCCACCCGTCCATTCCACCGGTGACGCTGTCATGGCCAGTAGGGCTAACAGCAGAGAAACACAAAAAAAAATTAAAATTAAAAAAAACGTTGTTTCTATGTATATATAAAAAAAAATTATAACCTTGTATATACATATATATATATATATATATATATATATATATATTAAATCTAAATAAAACATTTAGATTGAATAAATGAAATTAGATGTGATTGATAACAAAGATCTGGATGTTATTTGTGTGTCTGAGACCAAGAAAAAAGGCATTGATACGAACGATTTGCCTGGCAACCGGGTCGCTTTCTGGGCTCGGGTTCCAGAGGGTGAGCGAGGTTGCCAAGGTGTAGGCGTGTTGTTGTCCCCTCGAATGACTAATGCAATGATAGAATTCAAGGCTATCAACCCGAGGCTTCTTTTTGTTCGCTTTAAGCTGGGGATAACAAGAGAATTCTTGTTAGCCGTTTATGCGCCAATACCCTCAACTCCAGTGAGCGAACTCGAGAAGTTTTGGAAGAGTGTCAGAGATGTTCTAAGTAGTGTCAGAGGTAATGAAAAGTTGATAGTATGTGGGAATATTAATGGATGGGATGGAACCGCACGAAGTGGTTACGAAAACGTGCTACGCAAGTACGGTGACAAGAGAGTAAATGAGGCTGGAAAGCTTATCTCGGAATTTTGTAAGGGGAGACTCTTTTTTGTGGTAAACGCGACGTTTGATCACAAACAAATTAACATGTACACATGGGAGCGAGTGGAAGAAAGAAGTATGATTGATTTATCCCTAGTGGATTAGCGTATTCGAAGTCAAGTTATGGAAACGCGAGTGTTCAGGGGTGCTGATCTTGAAACGGACCATTATCTAGTCGTTGCTAGAATAAGAGGTCTGTTTGCAGGTTGGCGCAGCCGCATGACGTGTCCAAGCTTCAAGTCAAATTATCGGATAAGAAGCTTCAAGATCCACCGATTAGAGAGAAATATCAAGAAAGGGTTTCCAAGAAGCTTGAAAGCTGTGAGCCTGGAAATGAAAGTGTTGAAATATGCTGGCAGAACCTTAGGAATGGTATGGTGAAAGTAGCGACAGAAGTATGTGGTAAAAGGAAAAGAGGTTTTAGTAAAAAGCGCGATGAATGGTGGGATGATGAAGTGAAAGACGCTATAGAGTTTAAGAAAGCATTACTGGATTATAAAGCCTCGTGTAACATTTTATAAACGAACCCAGAGACAAGTAGGTACAGTAATTGTTTTGAAAAGCTAAAATGATTTTACGACAAAATGAATACAAAGTGAACTGAGTGACACTAATGGTTGGAAATGACTTCTCAAAAAGAGCAGATTACGACCTTAATTAAATAATTGATGGAGTCGTTTATTTTACATTAAGTATATAACAAAATATCAGAATAAAATACTATTTCATTTTTTATATTATCAAACTTTCCTTATTAGTATAATAATAATATCATTGAAATTCTAAAGAAGTGTTTACTCGTTTCAATTATTTTTTTGTAAAATTTACAATTTTTACATTATTTCTTAATGACACTTCTCAAAATTATAATATTATATGTCAATGTCAAATTACATAACCGGTGTTGACACGCAACCCTTTAAAAACTACTTAATACGAGTAATATAAAGAATCATATTTACAATATGAAGCGGTGTATTAAGCAAAATTTTTGTATATATTTCTACCTTTATGTACAATCAATCAGGACAATGATGTGAACTGTTACAGTCAAGTTAAACCAACTTCCATATAACGTGAATACAAGTCACGTTGGTCACTACATAATTTATTACTGCTTCAATATTGATTTATTAGATTCTATTTTAGCTATAAACTAGTGTCTTAGTATTTCAATATATCTATATTTAGATAAAATTCTTGCTTGAAATCTTTTTTGGTATATGTGAAATATGTACGAATAATAAACATTTTGACTTAAACAAACCATTATGCTTACAATTTAAGTTTTATTCAAATAATACAATCATTATAGATTAGGATGACTATAACTATTCATAATAAGGAATTTGTGTCTATGTACTCGTATGTGTGTGAGCAACGTGTCCTAGTTCCGTTAAGCTGATCATCAAGAACAGTGTAATGCAAAGAATGTTAATAAAATATGTTCGGAGTATAGATATGATGTAGTCGTGGTAAATATAGAGGGAAATTAAGTCACACAAACGTCGAAGAATGTGAATTGGTGTAATTTGTTGTGCCCAGACCGCGGAACACCAATTTCCTGTCGGCTATTTGTTATTCGCTTCAGTTTGCCAATTCTTTTTGTCAATTGTCTCAAAACTCAGAAAAACATTCTAGTTCTGTGAAATTCGCTTACGGAGCTATGTTAAAAATTGGATAAAAAATGACTTTTCTGCCGTTTTAATCACAATTTAGATATATATGCAATTATGCAACCTTAAGGAAAATTGTTGCTCATTACTTAAGATACAATCATAATTATTTCTACAATAGAAGTAGTAAAGACGTATATATATTTATATATAATGTTATAATTAGTTTTTTCTCCACAGTTTCAATAATTTATAACCAAATCTGTACCTACCAATACATTCATTCAATAAATAATGAAATGGCGCGTTTACTTTAGCAGTCGTGCTCTCTTTACTTTGTGTTGACAATTCCTCAAGATTTTTAGATTTTATTTCTTATATTATGTTTTAATTCGTCCATCAATTATCATAATTCTAATTTTATTATCTTTTACAGTAATAAATATAGCAAAATTTGTACAAACATTGTTTAATGTTAACAAATTTCTTGCTACGATTTTAAAAGTGCTACCTACGTCCACGAGTGAATCTTTTAAAATATTTCCAATACTGGTAAAATCAGTATTCTTCATAACATTATATAGATTTAAATATATCCTAAAGTTTTAAATAAAAAAATATCACAATACGAAGTAATAAATATTGAAAATAAAAATAACTATGTTAATTGAAAATACAGTGCCCGTTTATCAACTGTATCATAACTGTAATAAGGGAATCTTCATAATATTAACTTATTAAAGCAATTCATAAATATAATAACCTTGTGAGAATTATACACTTATAATCTACTATTGAATTTATCTAACATCCGCACCCTCTTATCCAATACATAATCAGTTATAAACAGACAAAATATACGAGTATATACATACGTATTTAATTGTATTTAAGGAACTCGCAATAGAAAAATACATTTCACAAAACGTGCAGATATTTGGCCTCATTGTCGCTAAGATACCTAGAGAGTGACCGAACAAGTTCTATCGAATCAGTCCCAAGACAGAGTAATACTGACCTAGAATTAGACCTCACAGAGGTCTTTTGACTTCTTGGTATTCTGTAACGTACTCACTAACTTTTATTACTTCACTTGAGATAACTATTTGCTTTTTTTTGTTCAATTAATTAATTTCATATGAAGGTTACATAATGTTTATATATTTCTTGATTCTTAGTGTGTTTAACATGAAATCACTTTTATTGCCCAAAAACGATCCTGACAACGCACCTTATATAATATTTATTGGAATGGCCTCTTTATTTTATTTATTTTATAATCAATTTCCCTTTTCATTGAAGTAAATATTCAATTTTCATAACAAGTCTCCAATCAACAAAACAATTATAAAGTGAAATATTGTTAAAAGTAATAATATAAATATTTTAACAGACTACGTTAAATAACTCGAATTAATTTTTCGGGTTAGCAATTTGTTAAAAGTAAAGGAAAGATTCGGTAAGTTAGAGGTTTTTTTCCCTCCTCACCGGCCATAGTATGTGCTACCCACATCACATGTCAAAGCCTTAATCAACGAGTTTTAAGCCACATGATAAATAAAATAATAAATACATGATAAATAAAATAATAAATAAAGTAAATAAGGGAACGTTGAATGTATTAGTTGATAGTTCAGGTTTTCCGGAGTGACCCTCGAAGCGGGAGACGGATGGATCTCACTTCACTTTGAAACCAACCCTACAAGGATAAGATCACATACCATTACAATATAGAAATACTTAATATATGAGAGATTCTTTTATTAATTAATGTATATTTTTTTAAAATAAACATGATATGTGTAATGCCTAAATTATTTTACTGAACATGTCTTACTTTTATAACATACCGCCAGTATTTAGGCTATAACAGTATGTACTGCCCGCTGCCACAGTTGAAAGAAATTGTCTTTTAAAGGAGTGTTGTCTAATTCAAAACTTTGTTAGAAACTTTCTCTAATTAATATAAATTATGAATACGCCTTTGCTTATTTCAAGTGCTCCTCAAATATTAAAGCAATGTTGAAACGTAATAAAAAAGAGTACACTTTAATACTTAATATTTTTTATATAAATACTAAATTGACTATACTATTATACTAAAATTATAGTTTTTTTTTTTTTGCCGGACTCATGGTAAATTAAGTGTGTATATTGCTTTTATGAAAATCAAAGTAAAGATTGAATGAAATTCATTAACATATATTTATAAATACAAAAACACAATAGAAATAACGCTTCAACAACAAAAGCAAATATAAATAAAACAAAACTAACTCGTTAATCTTTCTGTGATTGAAGATTAAGCACAACCATATCCCATCCACCATTAGGATATATTCGATAAAGACCCTCCCTTTAACGACCCTCCGTCGATTTACCCCTGTCTTTAACCAGAAAATCTCAAAGAGCCCCTTGTTACGTCACTCACCTAAGCCCTCCCCATTGTACCTTCTTTAAAAGAAAAAGTAACAAAGAAAAATCACTGATAATATTTCAATGATTATGAAGTAATGTAAGCCCTTTGATCGCATTAGAAAGTGACTTTAGAAATCGAAAAATAATACCTGTATTAATAGAACTTATAGTTCGAGTATCTCTGCACGTTTTTATATAATATTTTAATTTTGTTACAAAAGCTGACGAAGCTTTTATAATTTTCAAATCTTAAAGCGCGTCATAGTTGAAATATCTCTTTTATAATAAAAGTCCATAATAAGGTTAGGAATTTTGAGTGAAGGTTTAAAGCATTTTATTATTCTTCATTGTAAATAAAGTAAAACAAAAGTTTTAGATTAGACATGTGAAGAAGACGGTGAAGAAGATTTGAAGACTTCAAATATTTTCATGTTTCAAACAAACCATTATTTACATTAAATTAACGTGATATTTATAATTTTAACAAATTTTAACACAAAAAATAAATTTAAGTCAATAAAATTTGTTTAAAATGTTTCTTTTAACAATAAAACACAATTTTACAATGGATATGTGTTTGATGACTATGATAGTAGGTCGTGTCTATAACTAACAGTAATAAACATGTCTCTCTTCAATAAAACAATGGTCAAAGCAAAATTTATAGTATTCTTTGATATATTATATCTTTATAGGATACAATAACAAATGATCAGTATTACTAAGTCGTTTCTTATTTCTAATTAGTTGTTTTTGTGTGCGACCCTTACTTGGTGAGTTTGATTACACTTGACTTAGTTCATTAACTAAGACATTTAGGGTTACTAGATTTATTAAAGTGTAATGAGGGTTTTACAAACAATTGTTAATAGATCTAACTCCTGTACATTTGACAATATCTTATAACTATAACGAATTTTTGAAATTAAATAAATTCCCGCAATTTTTTTTTTATTAAGCAGAGTCATAACCTACTGAGGTGGTTGTATCGTGTCGTGTCGTATCGTGTCGTGTCGTGTCATGTCGTGTCGTGCCGTATCGTGCCTATCGTGCCGTGTCGTATCGTGTCGTGCCGTGCCGTGTCGTGCCGTGTTTTGTCATGTAGCGTCGCATCTTGTCGCGTCGCATCTTGTCGCGTCGCGTAGGTTCACGTCGCGTCGTGAAATGTCTACTTAATTAAATATATTTTGAATTTAAATTTGAATTTAATATAGTCCATTAATAGACTGTTTAAAAAACACGAACATTTATTATTTTTAATGTTTCATATTCATAAGTACAAAGAATACCGATTTTACTTTAACTAAGTTTGTTTTAACTCTAATTAATTGTTACGAAGAACATACTTTGTTCTTGTGGTTCCATTATGTAATAGCATAACAATGTGTTTTTTGTACATTTTCACCATCTAGATAATATAATTGAAATTTATGAATTGTTTTTTTAAATACATTTATTTAAATTCAACATCGAATTTAGGCAATAAATACTGGAATTTCCTTTTTTCCTATATAATTTTGTCGGTAGATTTTGTGAACACATAAGATAAATATTGTAATAATTGCAGCTGACACGGTCGTTAAAGATATGAAGGGCCTACATAGTTATGGATATTGCGATACTAGAAGCGGTTTGACAACCTTCTCTAGAATCGCGTTTCCACCTACAAAAATAAATCTGCAAGAATTGACAACAGCTAGAGAAAAAGACAAAATCGTGTAGTATTTTAATGTAACCTTTAATTACTTATTTGTGTCGGAAATCGACTACCACTTCGACAGATTCTATAAAATTAGCCTCCAATAGTTTCTACGTTTATGAACGGTCCCGTATAAGGTTCTTATCAATGCCCTAGACCGGCTAGTAGTCTAATATGGCAATCTTAAACTCAGTATTATTTACAAGGTTTTAGTCCATTCTAATGTACAGTAATAATCATTGTCATATATAAAAACCTCATTTCAATGTAAGTATTTTTTGTATGATCATATATTTTAAATATTCTTGTCCTTCATACTCGTATAGGAACATAATTATTAATTATTAAGTATAAAGGTTGTTTAATAATTATGAAAATTTGAACATTAATTTATGGCTATTATGAATAATAATTATTCACAAAATAATTTGAGTCTCGACGCTGATGACAGCACAATTACGTGTTTAATGGTAATATTCGAGATTACCATCTGCGCGTCGTTCCCTTGAACTGTAGCAGGTAGCGTCATTAGTTACTCATAAAAATATGTATGTGTGACCTCGACACAAAAATCAGATAATCAGAAACATACACATTAATCTTATTATTAATATAATATTTTTTTACCTACAATCATTGTAAATATGTATGTTTGTCTATACGTAATCAAGGTGATTTCAATTTTCGAGTTATAAATGTAAACAACTTACGTTTTTACACAATCTCATTAAAATGTTAACCTCATAAGCTACAATTAAATGTAAAGAAATCTGTTAATTCCAAAATATAATGAGGTGTAGTACATTAAATAGCAGTAATTGTTTTATGTATCAGTAAATATCTGACCGTAGTATTACTGCGGCGAGGTAGGTAATTAAAAATCTGATTTACGCACTGTACCAGCGGTTAATAACCATTACGCTTTGTAATCATATGCTATTTTATGGTCATTGTTTTGTAGTCACATGAATTCAAACAGTCTGATTATAATGGTAGTAAAATTTAATAAACCAACCAATAACCACACCACTAAATATAAATTTAAAGTCAACCTTGCAAGGTCTACTTTTTTGTGATAGTCTTTCTTTTTAACAAATTCAAATACTACTATTTATGTACTAATATCGTAAATATTTTGACACCTGACACCATTAAAGTTTAATAGTAAGAAAAATTCAAGTTTTAAAGAGTGCCGCCAAGGGCCATCTTTTTGATCCTCTGCCTCTATATGACCTGCAGACATTACACTAAAAATATTATCATACTAAATATAATAGACTGTGTCATTAAATTAGTTTCATCCGCGATGCTAATGAATTGAATCTGCATATTGTTAACGAATACAAATACGTACATTTATATTTGTCAAAGGGTCTGCGTGTGATTGTGATGTGTGATCCAATAATATTGATAGTTCCGAAAATGAACCACATTATTTTAAAATACATTTCGTTATTCATATTTTTGTAACAGTTATATCATATTGAGTTATATAACAGATTAAAATATTTTTATAGAATAAATAAATCCTTCGAGATTAAAGTTAAATTAATATTCGCTAGTTTCTGTTGCAAAACCTCTGTGGTTGTACCGCCTTATACCGCAGAGATTCTGTGTTAATGAATGTGGCTACACAACAACTTGCGACTTTTATAACTATGGCTCGTAATAACCCTTTGAGGTTTTATCTTTGTTTGAAATAAGCCTCGTTGTGTAATAATGTGTGTGTGTGTGTGTGTGTGTGTGTATGTTATACCATTATAACATGATAATAGGAATTCGATTATTATCGTGGACATTAATAGTGTATAATCTATAATTACACGCATTAAGGCTTCCAGCAAATACTTAGCACGTGATAATTAAATTATAATTAATAATGTAATAATAATTTCGTAAATAAAATCTCGGTTAATGAGTGGATTGGAAATAATAAAAAACAATTTGAAACAAATAAAATAAACGCGTGTTAGATAATAAATAAAAGAGCTTCATATAAAAATATCAATAAACCCGAACCGACCATCGAAGCGTTCTATAAGAATAAAATTTTATGCTTCTATTTGTTCTAAATAATGTACCGACCGTGGGCATTGAACAGAACTGCTCGTAAACATTCCAGCCCGCATCGTCAAATAAACACTTATTCAGATTAACTTATCTCTACTAGGATACGCGTGTGCATGAGAAGATTTCCTTACTTAGTTTTACCATTTTAACGAGATGTAACCATTAAAGAACAATTTAAAACTAATTAGTTTAACTGGCGTTTAATTAATAATATTTTTTAACTACTGTCCTTGTTTCATAGAGATTACTTACAGTTTTTTATGTAAATGTTTTTTTTAGTTCTGTTGATATAAGAGCAAATTAAAACTATTAAAATTGAAATTAAGAAAATCAATTCATCAGGACATTAAAATTATTAAGTTCTTGCACGTATAAGCTAATAAATTAGAGGTTGCTAACAATAGACTCAATGATTGCACTAATGTAACGTTAAACAATAATACTAAGAATGATGTGCCTCATTCATGTTGTTTATTACGATTTTAATGTTTCTTGCACGAGTTTGAGTCACGAGATTCTGTCACTATGTACATCTTTAGCAGCTACACGTTTATTTATATATACATATATTTATATAATTATAAGTATATATTCACACTGTATTTTCTACATTATCATTATATTGAATTGACAATCCCTAGGTGAGAGGCGAATTCTTCACAACGTGTCAGGGGAATTTCGTTCTGGCGAGCTGACCTGTATACTCGGTCCGTCCGGAGCGGGCAAGTCCACGCTCCTGAACATACTTGCGGGATATACGTGAGTTATCAATTCTTAATATACTATCTAGAAAACCATTACTTTATCCCCCACAGTTTTATTCAACTATGTACAAACGCTTATTTCTTTCATTTAAAACGGTATATTGATAACATTTATATAGTTTGGTCGCCACAGAGACAGTCACTCACATCTTAAAAAGGCGTCATTACAACATAAGGAAAATTTTAAGAGTACTGGTATGACCGAAGTGTTTTTAACTTCTGTTGTTTTGACTTTTTTTATATCCAACCACGTTGTATTATTCACAGGCCTTAAATAAATTTAATTTTCCTCAAACTTTCGGTTTTGTTGCGCCGTCATCAAACATCTTACAAAGTTTGTTTTAAGATACTTATATTTATATAATTATTATTGAACATTATTTATTATCGCAATATCATTAATATTAATTTTAATGATGTTTATTAATTTTAATGATGTTAATTTTAACCAAAACCGTGCCGCTTTCACTCTTCTGAACCCCTATTACAACGTACGGTATGAGAACTAGAAACGACATAACTTGTTACTTTTAATGCTTTCTTTTACTATGACATTTTTTACCAAACTTTCATTAACTTACACTAAATATACAAATTAGACTATCGATGCTCATCACTTTAATATCTTTTATATCTATGGGGTTTTATATCAAGGAATATGATAAAATTGTTTTATTATTCAGATTCCCTTAATTGGAATACTACTTAATATAGCAAAATTATGAATTAAAACCATGTGGTCGAAGAACTTGTTTGAGATTAATTAAATGACTTTTAAAAAACCTAACTACTCGTAAATGTTCCTACGGCGATGATGACACAAAAATAACAACACTTTCAACCAGAGAGTTTGATTCATGGAACGGCATACAAATTACTTTTAAACATGCAAATATTTTAAAGGCACTCAAATATCTTAACATAAGAATATTTTTCCTTATTCTTAAACATGAGGTAATGGTGAATTTATTTTTAACTAAACACCGGGTCGATGTGACTACAAATCAAAGCTTCAGAGGTACTTATAATAAGTTTAAATAACAATTTTTAATTAAAATCAATCAAATTTCCTTATCGTTATCAGATCAAACGGAGTCAACGGAAGGATCAATGTGAACGGTCAGTCACGGGACATGAGGGTGTTCAAGAAGCTCAACTGTTACATAATGCAGGATGACATGCTGCAGCCCAGACTGACGGTCGCCGAGTCCTTGATGATAGCGGCTGATCTCAAACTTGGTTCAGAATTGGGGAAAGCGGAGAAGACACTTGTGGTTAGTATAAAGTTATTTAAATAGACTACTAACATGTCAAATCAAGCACTATAATGCATTTTTAAATAACTTATTTTACGGATTTAAACGACCCTCGTCACTTCGTAAATACATAAACGTAATAATTTTATAAACATTATGCAGTAAAGAGAATATCAACTCGCTCCCTGGTTACGTTCAGTGGATTTTTGGTTTAATGATTAGTGAAATGAAAACTAAATAAGGTTAAATATATTTTTCATACTTTCTTACTTTATACATTTTTTAATAAACAATCGCATTATGAAGTACTGATTGGAATTAAACATCGTTTCATATTTGTCTGTCTGCCATTACGTATTTTAACCCAAGAACATTTCGATCAATATTGATAAAATTTAATAAAAAAAAATAAAATATAAAACAGCTTTTTATACGAGTAAATATTGCTATCTCATTACATTTTAATTATAAAATTCAATTATATTGTATAACTGTAAATCAAAATTTTAATATTTAATGTTAATATTATTTTAAGTAAGTACTTCATGTCTGAGGCTTTCGTAAGTCATGTTATTTATTTGCAAAAAGGATTAAGATTTTTGTAAATACATTGCACTTACGACATCACAATTATTCCTTAATATTTATTTATGTACACGCGTCATAAACGTGTTACAAAATCGTTAATAAAATTTAATGATAATATATAATTTGGCTTTACTCGTTAATTTTCTTAGTAACCTATTTTTATAATTTCTCAATATATACTTTCACTTTTATATTATTTAACTTAAAGGTTGTCTGTTTTAATTATTTACTAATAGCTGCTTAAATTTCAATAAAATTAAAAAGGTTCTCGGACCTTACGTCACAACCAAAAGGGTAACTTCATTACAATACACAATTACATTCTTAAAAGATCATTTAAAACATTACTAGTAATGAGCATTTACCCACTCTGAATATAACACTGAGGGACTGCACTCCGACTTACCTCCTTATGATATGAATATTTGACATAATTGTCATATATATTATTTTATTATAGGTTCCATTCCTAGTTTAATATATGTCAAAACTGAACACCTAAGAGATTTTTATGACCTTAATTTTGAAACCTGATTTGAGACTTCGTTAGCATTCCACAATTTATAGGGACGCACGGAAAACCATTTTAAACTGATCTTTTTTTATTTATTTATAGGTGGAGGAAATTCTACAGACTCTTGGTCTATGGGATCACAGAAATACTATGTCTCATGACCTCTCGGGAGGTCAATGCAAACGTCTTTCCATAGCTTTGGAACTTGTCAACAACCCGCCCGTCATATTCCTTGACGAACCTACCACGTAAGCCATATATATATATCATTTATCATTTTCTTTAATGAAACCCTCACGAAAAAACATCAACCCAATAACATAAAACGGCAAACCAATTATACCAATTTCGATACTACAGTTGAATCCGAATATAAAACAAAATACAATCAATACAATAAGAACCAATTGGCTTAATCACATCCCTCGTAACGTTTTATTGGTCGTGAACCCAAAATATATTTGGAAAGTTGAAACATGTCCGAACCCTTGGAGGTCTTTTCTGAATCACGAACATCTCATCAGATTTATAATTAATTTATGTTAACCGAAAAGCAGCGACCATCTTGGATATGAGAAAGCTTCTAAAAGCTTTTAACATAATTAATACATTTTTAGTTTATAATACCATAGCAGAGAAGAAGTAATTGTAGCTCTTTTTAAGTATACTATCCGCACGGAGTAGTATAGGATTGGGCATAGTTAAACTTTATATGTAAAAGTTATGCGGAAAGCTTTTTTATAGGCTTTATATGTATAAAATATTTTAAACGTACATTAAATGATACATTATAAACACATAAAAAGATTTATTATTTACCTTTATTTTATCAATGTGGAATATTTAATAGTCTTATGTCAAATAGTCGCAAAGAGTAATCTACTCTTCGTAGTAGTCGGACTTTATAAAATGAAATCAAAAAAGATATGCAATGGTTACAGAAGTTTACTTTTTGTTCAAACTATCACAAACATCCAAACTTTGAATGTCGGTCCGCTTGGGAGGCATTCGTTTTTATAGATGTTTTGAGTCAAAGTTTTATCAACATTACAAAACACTACACAGTACTAATTTTATATAAAAAATAATAATTTTTATTTAAAAACATATCAAATATTTTTATTATACTTAAGGCAAAATGTTTTTGAATTTCTCTACAGTTATTGTAGTCGTAAACGTAAAATTAAATAAAATTGCATCACGCATTGTACATTGTACAGCTCGTAATGCAAATCCAGATTTTAGCATAACTATTTTCAAAGTTTTATTATTTTGTTACCATTTCAGAATTTCCGAGGCACACTAAAACTACACGTGCCTTATTACATATTCTAAACCCGAACTTACATTTCCTGAATAAAGTTTCATATGTAATTATAGTTAAGGAGTTAAAAGTTCCTTCAACGTAGTGGCAAAACGCTTTAACCACACTCCACAAATTTCTAAACAAACTTCCATGAACCTAACAGGCACAACAAATAGTCGTTATAACTTTTCGGTAACCGAATTTTCTGACATTCTTATGCTTAGTTGAATTTGATAACTTTGTACCGTATTCATAATGTATTCTGAAATTATTATAAGTATTCTGTTAGCATAAATAATATGTGCCGGCCATTTTAATAAATTATCTTTTAAATAGGAGCAAGAGGTCAAACCAGTTTTTAAATGATGAACTCGTTAAGCATACGTGAGAATATTATGTCTTTTTAAAAATACAATTGGTTTGCAAATAAATTGGCGGATTTGACCTCAAGTTTGTCATACCACAATCATTATAACAGCCAATTAATGAAATGACATAGTGGGAGCATTAAGCCGATTGTTTTGACATGAATAAAAATAAAGTATAAATACGGTAAAATAAAAAAAAGTACATTTTTATCAGTAATTATGCAGTTATTAATTATATATTGTCTTAGATAATTAAATTAAATAGTTTATATGTATTTATGAAGTTCTGTGATAAAGTATCTGGAGTGAAAATAATCTGTTTATTAATGTTTCTTTCAGGGGCCTTGATATAGTGTCAATACGTCAGCTGGTGGTACTCTTGCGTCTTCTCGCTCGACAAGGAAGGACGATCATTTGCACAGTCCACCAACCATCGGCATCGCTGTTCTCACTGTTCGACCGAGTGTACGTCTTAGCCCGAGGACTTTGTTGTTATCAGGTACAACTTTATAATAATTATTGTTATTATTACTAGCTTAGCTAAGACAATACCTCCATCCATTTCAATGATCCCTCCCCATTCACAAGGATAAATTCCCCAAAGCATTTGCGTGTAAAATTTGTCCGTAAACTCTAATCCCACCTGTACATTATGTTGGTGGCGGTTTTGGGAAGAGTGATGAGTGAGTGTGTGTGGGAGAGCTGGGTGAAGACGGGCTTCTCCCTGAGGGCCCATATATTTACCGGATGTTTATGGGCGATGACAACCGCTAGCAACCGGATGGACAGTCTTCCTGTTTTGTTTCCTTACGACAAAATGTACTAATTATATAAATATATAAATAATGATATAAATATATAACTATTTATAGTATATATAAATATACGTTTGTATGTATTTAAATGACACGCTAAAATAGCCTTGACATGGTTTTGATTCATTTTCACAGAAAAACATCAAATCTGATTATTTTTAATTACTGCCGGAAATGTCAACGACTGTAAGGCTTTATAATTTAAACAAGAAGCCCTCTCAAATTAATAATTCGTCAAAGTAAATAATAATGAATTCAGAGTTCTGTTGAACGTTAATCAGCGAACAGGCAGTCGATGTCGCTCTCTGAACACCGAATTCATTAATTACATTATCCGGGATAAAACCCGAGAATTATTCCTAATTACCCGAGATAATTGATATTAATTGTAGCTTTTAGAATTTAGTGTTTGAAGCGAGTTAAATATGGAATCTTAAATACCTTTACCTTGCTTTTATCGGAGTTGAATAATTAAGACTCGTTTTTGATAAGCAAAATATTAATATTCATTCAGATAACATGTTTTTTGCGTATTTTATCATCATATTTCATCGATTTTTAATTTAAATAAATAATACTCCTGATACAGAGTTTTTTTTATTACGCTCTGTATTAAGTGGAAGATTTTAAAGTTATTCTTTCTTACCGTACTTTCTCCAAACTGAAAAATACATCTCCGTGTAGCATTGAAGCTTGTTTTGACTTTTTATATTTTCCACAGACTGGATATTGGATAGTTTATTTATTTATTTATTTATTTGGGAAACATACAATTATAATAGCACCTATACAATAAAAAAAAATACAAAATGTTTAACATAAATCAATTAAGTTTCCACAGAAAATTAAAACAAATAATTGAAACTCAATACAAAAAATACAAAAAATAAAAACAGAAAGCAAAACTATGAAACAGTTTAAATATTACAGCCTATGACAATTTACACAAAGTTTTCTTATAATTACTAATTTTCATGTTGAATACGTCTAAAGTTTTACAGTGTTTATTATAATTATTACACGCACGTAACAAGAACACATTTTTGGCATAATCATTTCTACAACGAGGTACAAAAAATAATGGTCGATTTCTTGAACTAAGACGTGGACATTCAAATAAAATGTTACTAAGGAGGCTTTTAGAATCAACAAGATTATGGACAATTTTGTAAAGTAATAATTGATCTCTCAAGCCTCTACGTATACTCAATGGGGTAACATTATCAAGAACTTTACTGTTGGAATAGTCGGAACAGGTATCTCTAAATCGCAAATGTTTTAAAAATTTTGATTGAATTTTTTCAATTTTATTTATATATTTTTTATAAAATGGGCTCCAAACCGTTGAACCATATTCCAAGAGGGACCTTACATAAGCGTTAAAAAGTAGAATATGCGTGCGGCAATCTTTAAACTCCCTTGTAGATCTAAGAATAAATCCAAGCATTCGATAGGCCTTAGTTACGAGTTTTAAATATATAATATTTATAGTATTATTATTTTAAATAATTTTATATTATGTAAAACTGGCAGTACGATTACCGGTTATTCTACTTTACACAGAACTCGTTAAGAAATTAATTTTATACACTATTTGAACTTGATCGACTTACTCGTTAACAATATGTAACATTTTAAGAATCTTATTAAAAATTTAACATTTTAATCAATATGAATAATTATCTTTTAATTTGGTGTGAGTATTTTATATATTATATATATATATATATATATATATATATATATATATATATATATATATATATATATATATATATATATATATAATATCTAAGTCCTAACTTATTTTTATCCAACACTAGCACTTGCCTGTGACTTATTTGGCATATACTAGAATGTTTGAAACATTCGTTTATAATATCTACTCTTCTCGGAAAGAAACAGAATTATTCGCATTTATGGTGCAACATTTTTGTAGATGGAAATTATGATATTATTAAAAATACATAATACTAATGTTATGCACACAATTATGTAAAAAAAAAATATTTCTAAATTAATTTAATTAAAAATGGAACATTATTTTAAATACAACCTGTTCGGAATAAACGCATTAAAAGAAAAAAAAAAGACAATTATTTATATTATATATAAATATAAATTCTAAGAAGTGAAACAATTATTTCTATAAATAAACTAATCTAGTAATAAATTACTAGAATTATATGAAGGTATAATTATCATATATTTTTATTTACGTCAATCATGGAATATTCTGTTACAGAAGTGCGATTTAAATTTGTTCTTGTAAAGAGATGCCTTGGGACATTCAAGAATCTTATTCATCAAGAGAGCAATAGTATATTTCATTACCAGACGAAGTTTAATTCTCTGCGGGTTAATTTACTTGATAAAGATACGTCAATCGAAAACTTAACCGTCTGATAATTAATTCAGCGTAAACTTACGAGCTTATTAAGAGAGATAATATTTTATTGACATGTACTTAATTTCCTCTCGTATAAGCTATTAATCGCCACTCAATATAAGTTTGGAGTTGGTGAGATTATCCTTCATAGAAACATCGAACCTGTCAGATAAACAATGATCGGTTTAGTTCACATGGAGGAATAAATCTGTTAAAGTTCTTACATTAATTTCATAATTGTGGTAATTTTATTATATTTATCATTCAATACAATATGTAACTAGTATTCATTATTCTAAAACAAGGCATACAACGCTTAAATACTGTATGGATCATTTTGCTATAACGAAATACTTTAACTTTGTGAATTAATCAGCTTTAAAATGCATATCTTTGTTATATTTTTGAGCCCTCCCCCTGGCAGAATAGTTAATTGAGGTAAAAAAGCTGACGATACTTGTACCTCGTATAACATAATAATATAAGTAGGTTTTACCAGTTTACGAGTTATAGTCGGTTTACTTAAAATATATATTTTGTGTGTTTACATTGCAAACGCTGGCTAAATGTTAGAAGATCGATCACAATTATGTACTATATATATATCTTAAAAAAATTTTTTTAGACATAATATGTCTGTCTAATTATCTATACATCCCCTATTTTTTTCTAATCTTTACAAGTTTCTACATAGTAAAAATAGTCTACAATTTTCTACAATTAACATTTATTTAAAAAATATCATTGAAATCAGTTCAATGGTTTTGGAGATTAGAGCAAATGGACATCGCGACACGGGATTTATATATATAAATATATTTTATATATAAAAATGTAACAATAAAAAATAGACTGATATAAAGACTATCTTAACGGTGGCAATACCATAACTTTCAGATAATGGGCGATAGAGTCTCGTGAGGTGATCGAGGGAGCTTTTTTCCCTTTATCCATTTGTCAAGGTGTTATTACAGCAACATTACCACTATGTCCGACATTAAATAAAGCATTTAATTATTTATCATCACAAGAGATTGTATTTTAAAGAACAAAAAAATCACTCACTGTTATTACTTCATAAATTATTCACCATTTACTAATATTGTTGAAATACAGTAGAAAATAGCTAGTTAGCTAGTAACGTTATATATCTATAGAATAAGTTTTAACTAACTAAATCTACGCTCATCTAATATGTTAAGTGATCTTAGATTTAGTTCACAGAACTACAATTTCTGTAAAAGGGGTCTTATCAAACTCGATCTAACAATTTGTTAATCTCTATGGGTAAGTCTGTCTGTAAATTAAATCAAAACCAAAAGAAGCAATATCGTAACATCAAAATATGATATAACATATATACTTGATAGACCTGTATATTTATGATTTCCATCTACAACGTCAAGGTGATGTGGAAGGTCAACTGATGTAAATAAAAAATATATATTAATGATTTATTTTTTTCTATTTTTTGTAGTGAAACTAATTTGGCCTTTACGCAACAATTTTTATAATATTAATAATTAACATAAAACAACCAAACCGTATAATATTAATGTACACAAAATATATTTTAATAAGAATCAAATATTATATTATTTATATATCTATACACATAATGCAAAATTATCATAAGAAAGAAATTACACATTTTTTTTTAAATATTTTCCAAACTCTATCAAAGCATGAATAAATTCTAGCCCGTTATTATTCACTAGGAATAAATCCTCTTTTGAAATATATATGAAAAATAATTTTAAATGTAAAAAAATTGTTTTTGAGACTTCTTTCTCCATTGATTTACAACCCCTATGCATTTTGGTTGTCCATTCCTACCAAAGAATTGAAGCAAATACGAGAGCAGTAATACTGCTTAGACATGTACTGTGTCATACATGTGCATGGTATGGTGTCTGTTGGTGAATGACAATTTACCATTTTTATACCACATCTTATGATCATTATCATCATTCATCATGATGGTTAAACCGGTTTCGTTAACGTTCTAAATATACCTGAGATTAATTCATTATAACACTGATCTACCAACAAACTTGTACAGGTATCTCGTACTAATTACACAAATAGTCAGGTGTTAAGTACATAATCTAAAAGATTAATCCCAGATTTATTTATTTAAGATAAAACTTACTAAACTTACTATTTACATTACTTGTAATGTTTTATTTTTCTATTACCTCAGACAAAAACTTTTTTCTGTTAATAAAACTCATTTTCAATACTAATAAATAAAAAACCAAGTAGTTTTAACTTCTTGCAATTTTGATATTTTTCCCGGCGGTATATCTCGCTCTTGACTTTTATTATTGGGACCGCCGGTCCCGAGACGAATAAATCTTTCAGAACTTTGCAAGAATAGTAATCCACGTTTTCGGTGAATTAAACGTATTTTAGAATTTTATTAACACTTTAGTTGCAAAATTTACAGCATTATTACTTTTTCTAATTTGAAATAACCAGACCGTCTACATAATAACCATTCACAATGTTTCCTTTGTGTCAAAGAGCGAGCAATTAGTTAAATTAAATGTACAAAATGAAATAACTTAGTGATTTCATCAAATCCCAAACGCTTCAAAGGCGATAAAATAGCGTTCCAAGGAACGTCTCAAGGATTTCTTAAAGGTTTCTCCGTATCGTATTTACGATGGTCGTATATCTCAAGAAGACGATAAAATTTAAATTTGCTTATGTTATACATATCTGCTATACATTAGATTGGTTGGATATAATATTATTAAAGTACTCAAGTATAAATGAACACAGCACTTCCGTATGCTTGTATGCTGTTCAAATATTTGTTTACATAAATAATAATAAAGAAATGCGTTAGGTATATGCGACCGGTGCCTTGAATTACAACAATATATTTTTATTTCTGTAATTATAAGAATATCTTTAACGCCTAAGCTGCTCGTATAATAGTATTAATATATTAAATATTAGTATTAGACGCGGTTACGTCGTACTTTTGACAATATTTATTTATTTATTTATTTATTTACCTTCACGCCATATCCCTAATGTACTTCCTGTACCAGCTCCTGAATGTCCTGTCTACGAGTACTCGTTTTGTACGCTACGAGTGCTTTAATTTATTAATTATTTATTATATATCTTATTATTTAGTATATATATATATATATATATATATATATTTAATTACTATTGTTGAAGCGAAAGTATCAGTTACGTACATTTCCATAAGATACGCTCGATTAACAAATACAAGTATGTATTAGTACAGAGAAAATGTTTTCTAACAAATATTTTTATAGGGTGCCGCTCCTCTCCTCGTGCCCTACTTGTCAGAAATTGGTCACATTTGTCCAAAAACCTACAATCCCGCCGATTTTATTATGGAAATCCTCGTCGGTGATACAGAGAACGCAGCACAAATGTCTGAATTGTGTCAAAATGGAAAACTATGCAGGAAGTTAGAAAGATTATCTGCGAGGGACGGACGGTAAATACACCTGATATTAACGTTCCTTGTCTATATAATTAAATATATTATTATTAAATATTTATTATATTTAGGAAACCGGTGCTACATTCAGACGAGTCCGTACAGAGGATATTTACAGAACACGTAGCCAAAGAACAGTTGCAGAAAATGGAATTTCCAACGACATTCACGACGCAATTTCAGATTTTAACGAAGAGAATGTTTTTACAGATGACGAGAAATACGGTTAGTTGGAAAGAATTCACCATTAAAATGATATTTGATACTTTAACGTAAAATGCAAAAACAAACTTATTTTTTATTCTTCTTACAAATTACAAAAATAAATACTTTTTCCTTATAAGCCGGTAGGATATGTACTAAATTATACCTATTTGCATATATTTATAATTTTGTTAGTAAATTTCTTGCCTCAAAATTTTTGAATCAAAAATAACATTATGATTTTTTTTTTGCAGAATCAAATATAGCTTATATTTTAATATTTATTTTAAAACTTTACGGTAACGCCCCCCCCCCCCAAACTTCAATTTTAAATTAGGTATTTTTTAATTTAATATAAATCACAAAACATATTTTGTAAAACAGTTTTTATGTCACCGACCACATTGCACATTCGTAGAGCTAAATTCATTGTACAATTTCGCAGGCGAACTTTTCTGCAGTAGTGGACGGAAACGCCCTTTACTTGAATACAAAGTCTTATTATTTATTTTATTATATATAACTTTATTACTAATCAATTATTTTAACATCACACAATGTTAATATTGATAATACAAGTTAGATAGTTGCAATTATCTTTTATTTATTACGATTCCAACATACTTAACAAGATATTAGCTTTTAAGTTTCCTTGTTTTGATAACATATAAGATACTTAAGATCTGGAAACCTTTTTATGCAGCATGTAAACTGAATATTTCCAGCTGAGTCTGTGGATTCAACTGCTGCATCACACAAATGCTGCATTGCTCTTGGGCGGAATATTCTTCCTTATTGGTAACGATGGCAACGCTCCGATTGCCAATTTCAAATTCTGCCTCAGTTGCGTCGTTTTCTTCATGTACACGTATATTATGATACCAGTTTTATTATGTGAGTATTTCTATAATTGTATTGAACATATTATGAATAACCTTCATTTTATTATTTCCATATAATATATGAGACACTTCAAGGTCTCCTTTCGAGTGTATTTAATCAAAAAAGTAGCGTCCATAAAAGTGCTATTCATAAGGAGTTCTTTTCAAATGCGGGTTTTCTAGTACCATGATATACATGACAAAAACCTTTTACTGAATACAACCTTCTTCCTAACCTTTACAAGACGTTATGGATAAATTACATAGGGTCGATCGGAAGTTCTTTTATATATCTACAATTCATGTTATGCTAATGAATTATTGTTATCTGTAAGGTGAAAATGAACTTAAAAAAAAATTATTATATGGTACTTGTAAATAAGTAAAAGAAAAGTTCTAAAAATGCATTTTGTAGAAGGTTATACGGAGCGTATAAAGTGAAGCCTGTTTTAAATAAAGCCGGTGCTAGCTGGCAGTTTATTATGTTTCAGTTCCTATAGAGTTGCGAATACTTCGTCGAGAGTACTTCAACCGTTGGTACAGCTTAAAAGCCTACTACGCGGCTTTGACATTATCAACGATACCACTTATGGTGAGATTTTAATTTATATAATTAAAATGTAGACGTCCCGATTTTCAAATACTTGATATATATTAATAATATCGTCAACGGGTAACGAACACTCGATTGAAAGCTCACCTAAATAAAAAATATACAAATAATGTTTTCAAATCGACACAATATATTCACAAAGTTCGGATTGTCGAGTATTTTGCTAAATTCTAATGATGCTGAAGGAGAAAACGCAATCGCCATATTGGCCCTCAACCGAAACGTCACTGACACCGGATGCCATCTTGATTTCATTAAGACAGATTCACACATCAGTGAAGTCACAGTTCAAATAATAATATCTTTGAAAACCGATAACTCGAAAAATATTTATGATTTGTAAAAAAAAGTCACATTATAATAATTAGATATGAACGAAGTTATCTGTTTTCATCCACCACCAAGGCTTAATACGACATACTCAGCATGAATATTATAAAGCCAACAATTGAAACCAGTTGCAAATTGTGTGGCGAGAAGCAGTGCGGTCGACATCACGAGCAAATGGACGTAATTTAGCCTGTCTTATGTTAGCACTGTTACTGATGATCTCTTGTTTTTCATATATATTATATACCATTACACATATTGTCAAAGTGTGTTTAAATAAAAGTTAATAATAATTTGTATTCATTAAAAACGTCTGTTTCTTTGTTTAGGATAAAAGTTTGCATGCATTCTCATCTTGTTAATAATTTGTTGCAGAGCATCTTGGGTACTCTCTTTATAATAATATGCTACACTTTGTCGGGACAATTATTAGAGTGGGATCGGTTCGTACTATTTACTATAACTGGATTTATGACAGCTCTCTCTTCAGAAGGATTCGGTTTACTCATCGGCTCCATTTTTAGTTCTACCGTAAGTTAATAGCTGTTATTCTATATAAATAAGTACAAAGTAAAATATAATTGCAATAATAAAATATCTGACAATTATTATTTTACAATAATAAAAGGTACCGAAAGGATAATTCGGCTAACTTTAATTGAATAATTGTGAACATGACGACAGAATATTAACAAATATCAACAAATAAAAAAAATATATATCAACGCCATCTATCGTCAGCTTTCTTAAAATAATAACTTCAACTGACACTTAAAATTGTCGCTTCAACCTTTAACTTAAAGTAAGGCATACCTCACTTTAGTTTAAACATTGAGCAATAGATGGCACCATACCAACAGTGGGCAATATGTCTTCTATCTCATACTCTTGTGTTTGTATCTTTATTGTGATTCAAATCACAATGATTCTAAAGAAGTTTCACTTCAAAACATAATATTAATAGAACTTTTTTTTATTTCAGAACGGTTCAATCGTAGGACCGGCGACAGTAGCGCCACTTCTCGCTCTTTGCTGTTATGGAGTAGGCTTTGGTAGTTACATAGAAAATGTTATGAAATTGCTTATGTCGATGTCCTACTTGCGTTACGCTCTTTCAGGGTTTTGTCTCGCTTTGTTTCAAAAACGATCTCCCATGAATTGCGACGTTGAGTTCTGTTTGTATTCTGATACAAAATTACTATTGAGAGACTTTGGTATGGGTACTGACACTTACAGCACACAGATAATTGCTTTGTTACTGTTTACAATACTTCATAGGACTGTAGCGTACTACACATTACGGTATCGTCTCACACAAGATTTTACCAACAAGTTTATGACATATATAAGTAAGTTTTTAAAGTATAGAAAATAAGTTACCATCAATTACACTGTTTACATCAGACCATTGCAGGGCTGCAAGATATACTATACTGTATATAATATATAATTAATAGCGGTTAAATTATTATTATTAATTGTATAAACATTACGCTCATAATACAATTATTTTGTATTTTTTGGTCTCATTGGAGAATTAGTAATAGGTAAGGAAAATGATAGAGTACATATCATTATTTTATTAATAATTTTGCTACTTAAGGTCAGTAACGGGTTGATAGGATAAAATATTCATAATTTATGATTTTGTAATAGGCGCTTTCAGATATTTATATGTAATATGTGATTTTCAATGTTACCAGAGCGTAATATTATAATAATTGTTGCTTGTATTATTGTTTTGCAATAAAATAAAGGTGTTAGAAATAAATTATACATTTCGTACTGTTTATTTCATTGACTTCCGTACCCCAGATAAAGTGACAGTGACACTATAAGTGACAGTTGAAATCAATTTTTCTTTGGAAAAATTCGTTACGGATACCCGCCGACCAGGAAGGTAATGGCCGGATGGTTATGCGGGACTACCCGGCAATATAGAGGACGCTGCCATTTTTAAGGTTACCCACTAAAAAAACAACGGTTGCCCTCAACGCCTTAATGGGACGCCACGGGATCGCTTGTGCACTCACCGTGACGCTCCAGCGGTAACCCCCCGTGTAAGGGTGCTCCGAGCAAAGCTTGTTTGCCCTCATCTAACATAAAAAAGCCATGGTTTTAAACCGGCAAATTCTTTTATTTTTACGAGAAAATAAAAACCGAGTTAGATTATAATTATTATATCACAAAACTGATTTATTGACATTTCATGTGTAGTATCTGTTAGCTTATTGTCTGAGTTAACATGTATGTTAATTATCAAACTGCACTGGTACATCTACAACACCCGTCGTTATATTTTCATTCTACTTGACATTGGCAAAATATTCTGTGCTGTTTTGGCACAACTAAAAGCCATCTACTAAAGAAGAAGAAGAAGAGTTAACATGTAGGATAGGTTTTTGCTGTGATTTTTATTATTTTAAGCACAAAAATTATTCTGTGATATAATTAAAATGTCTAATATATGATAATCTTTTTGCCATGGATAACAAAAAGCTTTCTATATTAGTTAGACTGATAGACCTGAATAACATTTGTATAGCTGTTGACTTTATAATTATGCTAACATCTATCGCTAATTTAACATATGAACGATACGCTCTAATGATTTTTATAATGTTTTATATTCATTGGCTTTCCCCATATGTACTAATGAAATTCTTTATCTATTCACATTACGCAAATAGTCAATTGCGCAACGAAAATTACTTTGATAATACACATCATATATGCATTGAGGTTATCTGAAACAGCGAAAATATCATTTATCTGTCGTTTAAATTTCTTATCTACGTGGGCAAGGGGCATGATAACATTTAAGAATATTTTATTATGTAATATCTAGATCTCGTCTCCTAAGAGCTTACGTAATACTAAAGGACTAAAGGATATCATATCATATAGACCTGGAAAAAGAACTTCGTACCATATTTAGTTGTACATATACCTTCCGAAGACTTATAATATTTATTTATTTATTTGTTTACATGAACACAATGTCCAGCATTGAACTCCTTAATGCAGGACGGAAGAGAGGCAAGGAAATTACCCTTAGATAATATTTGTATTGTTTACATTTCTTCTAATTGTATTTATTGTAAAATGTTATGACAAAATGTCACTTGTTGGTTCCTTCAAGACATGGTAGACACAAGACTGTAAAGCAAAGTTAAGTAAAATCTGAGTACTCGACCATTCGAATGTCAGACAATATAATCCTAAAATCTTATTATATCCATGTTACTTATCAAATTATATATATTAAACTATAATGAGGTGTAGACTAAATAAAAATTAATAAATTCATGAATAATTGAAAAATAGTATACATAAATTAATTCAAAATATTTTTTATTATTGACTTATTTTAAACAACAGACGTAAATCATAAAAAATTACAAATTAAATATCATAAATCACTGATATAATCCCTAAGCTCATACTTCTATTTGTGGTAATCTTGTTATACATACAAAAAAAAATATAGTATAACGAAAACAAATTTATTGCCAATAATATCATAATAGTGTATCTATAGAATACTACACATACAATATATTACTCTTTATACATAATCAATCTTTGCACACGTCCAGAGCATCCTGTTTCTCTTCAACTAATTCCTTGCCAGTTGCATCGAGTTTTTCCCGAGCAAAATCAGATATTGTTAGACCTTCAACAATTTTCCATTTGCCATTGGCTACAGTGACGGGGAAAGAATATACTACATCTCTGGGCACACCGTATGAACCGTCAGAGACAACGCCCATACTGACCCAGCGGTCACCGGTTCCCAAAAACCAATCCCTCATGTGATCTGAGGCTGCCTTAGCTGCCGACAAAGCTGATGACATCTTTCTAGCGGCAATAACAGCAGCTCCACGCTTCTGTACAGTGCTGACAAAGGTGGTCTTTAAAAATTCATCATCGTTAATAGCTGAACTGACAGATTTCTCAACCCCACCAATCTTTACTTTAGCATTTGAAGCATCAGGGAATTGAGTAGATGAGTGATTACCCCAGATGATAACATTTTTGACATCCTGTACTGGTACACCTATTTTAGCTGATAATTGAGATTGGGCACGATTTTGGTCTAGACGAGTCATAGCAGTAAAATTCTCTTTTGGAATAGATGGAGCATACTTAGAGCAGATCAAAGCATTTGTATTAGCAGGGTTGCCAACAACTAGTACTTTAACATCCTTGCGAGCAACTTTGTCTAGAGCCTGCCCTTGCTCTTTAAAAATGCGTACATTTGCAGAAAGGAGGTCTTTTCTTTCCATGCCCTCCCGTCTTGGCATAGCTCCAACAAGAAAAGCAGCAGCCACATCTTTAAATGCTTCCTCTGGGTTGGCAGTGGGTAAAACTCCAACTAATAAAGGTAGAGCACAGTCTGCAAGTTCCATTACAACACCTTCTAAGACACCCATCATAGGGGCAATATCAAGGAGATGAAGATATACAGGTTGTTCAGGACCAAACACTGCTCCTGAAGCGATCTGGTAGAGTAAAGAGTATGCAATCTGACCAGCGGCTCCCGTCACCACAACTTTAATTGGTGCAGCCTGAAATATATGAAAAGGACTTACTTGATATGTGCAAATGTAAGATAATGAAACTCATTGCCGGAATCATTTTGAATGTAAAAAGCCGGTAAATATATTTTATAGTAAATATTATTATTATATTTGCAGTACAAATTACGGTCAATTAGTTATCTTTGTTTAAATAAAAAAAAATGCAACGTCGTTCGTATATTTCTGTAGACTTTAAAAAATTTATAAAACATAATAATAAGCCATATATAAATTTAATTTTCAGCATTTAAATTTATTTATTTCTTAATTATATTAAGTAAATTTGTAAAACTCCAACTCCTTTTTTATTTTAAATAAAGGTCAAGTCAATGTCAGCGGTAGATAATTGTAAATACTTACCATTTTATAAAGGTTACTTGTGAAATGTTGTTCTATTTTTAAAATAGTTTAAGTGTTCCTAATTAGTTCTTTATTATCCGTCTTCTTAGAAAATGCGACGTAACCACGTATTTTTTATAACTTATTATAACTTCAAAGTCCAAGTCTTGAGTCTTGTCTTGACTATTTTGTAATAATCTGTGTGGACTCTTGTCTATCCTCTTCTTAATTTATGACTTCCAGCTCGGTAACACATGGATTACCTAAAATGTATTCATTTCAATAAATATAAACTAAATGTAATATCAAATAAATAAAATACAAATTAAAAGTAATTTATTGAAGGATGTTATCAAATTCCTTTTGTCTTAGAAATTATTTCATTTATTTGCTTATTTCACCATGGCGATATTTAAATAATTATGATTATCATTGAACATCATACTTATGGATAATACATAAAATATTAGCAAATGTAACATATTTATTATTATAATTTAGAATTATAAAGAATAGTTAAAAGTGTTTTAATTATGTACTTAAATTATTTAATTTATTTTACCAAATTAGATATAACATTATGTAATTTAACAACATAAATCTTTATCTAAAACCTTTAGATTAAAAAAAATGAAGTGTTGCAAGTATGTATTTTATTTATATATTAATAAATTCTATGTTGGTATCACTGATTTTAAAATGACATAATCTTGATATAGTAAAATAAGATAACCTCAAATATTCTTACTTTATTTTGAGATACATATAGTTTTAATGGTATAACTTGGTAAGGTATTTGCTGGCGATCCACTGAAAAATAAACAAGATTAGACAGATTTATGTCCTTGTTTAAAAATTAAGATGTCTTCACTGTTACGATCAACCAAATTCGTGAGATACTTTACTGGTGCGGCAAGAACATTGATATTGAACTCATCGAAGATCACCGAAAGCAATTTACTAATTAATTCTAAAACTTTAAGTGCCGCCAACAAGTAAGTTTTCATATTGTGTCTATTCTTTTAACGATAGGTATTGGATAGGATATATAGGGTAGCATATTGCATACTATTGTTTCATAATGGTAAAAAAAAAATGCAATAAACTATTTCATTTATAGTTATATTTCAGGTAACTATGTAGGTACATGTTATAAAATTATATATATATATATATATATATATATATATATATACACCTCAAGTGCTATAAGACCAAATTCAAAATGAATTTGTCTTGTTGTTTTTACAAAATATATTTTTTCCTATATAATCTATATCTATATCTATATAGACATCTAGAATATTTTGATTTATATATGCTTTTTAATAGTAGTATTGATTGAACACATTCTTTAATTTTTCTTTAATTCGTTATAATCCAAAAGTATAGGTACAAGAAGGTAGGTAGTTTTTGAAATGCCTAAGAATCATAAAAAAACCTAAATATTTAAAATTATAATAAAAATTCTGACTTACCAAACACCTGATTTCTAGACTTTGTTAAACAATTTAATTATCTCAAAAGATATATCATAAGAATTTTATTTTTAGTGTCCTTTTAAAAGACTATAGTACAAAAAAGAACGAGAGCATTGAACCGTTGCTGCAGAAGTTGGACTTGGATGTGAAAAAATATGGAAGGATCACGAAAAGGGACATTGATGAGGTGTTTGATGAAATACGTGCAAGGCAAAACATCACAAGTTCACAGTCATTACTGGTTATAAGATGCTGTGGTAAGTTTGTTATAAATGCATTAAAAAAATATAACTAATAAGTAAATCTTTATTTTTTACATAACATTATTAATAAATTTTAGGAGACCTGGTGCCAGAAGAGTTACCTGAACAAAGAACTCTGTTAGTTCAGAAGATATGGAGTGTATTGACCGAGAGAGGAATACCTTTAGATGTGTCCCATTATAATGCATTGTTGCGTGTTTACATTGAAAATGGTCACCCATTCTCCCCGGCGCAGTTTCTTGATGAAATGGAAAGGAAAGGATTACAACCCAATAGGTAGGTATTAATGGCAAGAATATTTTGTATTGTTATATAACATTATCTTTATCCTGGATCCTAGCATTACCTGAAGTCTCTGTGCTTGTAGAGATATCTGGTGATGTTACTTTAAGTGACAAAAAGATTTACCACTTTACAAACTCTTCAAACCTAGTATTGAAATTGCATGTCATTACTTAAACATGTATTCTGATGTTTAAAAAGATGTTTCTTACTGGATCTTTATTTACAGGGTTACCTATCAGCGACTCATGTGGCGTTATTGTCAAGAAGGAGATGTAGATGGCGCCACGAAAGTTTTAGAAAAGATGCGCGAATTGAGTATGCCAGTGTCAGAACCGGTTCTCAATGCTTTGGTTATGGGCCATGCATTCCATGGGGATACTGACGGGGCTAAGGCGGTCCTGGAAACAATGGCCGGAGCTGGACTGGAGCCCTCGAATAGAACTTATGCACTACTAGCATGTGGATACGCTAAACAAGGAGATATTGCTAATGTGGAAAATATCATAACTACTGCTAAGGATAAGGACATTATTTTGTCTGACAAAGTATATATATATTTGCTTTATCTTGATTTCTTATATGATAAAATTATTTTCAGGACTTAATAATAATGATAAAATTGTTTTCAGGATTTATTAGATGTCATAGAACATCTAACGGTTGGTGGTCACGAGGATAAAATTGAACAGATATTCCCACATTTAAACAAAGCGGCCGGATACAATCAAGAAGTATGTAACCTCATCCTTAAGTTACTGAACAATGGATTTGATAACACCGCCAAGAAAATAATGAAAACTATGCCAAAGACAAACAACGTTAACGACACACTATTCAAAGGTGCCTTCTACATTAAACATTTGTTGAAGTTAAATAGACCAGTCGATTCCATCGTGGAAGAATGTAGGGACTTGCAGAGTAGCGGTTTAATACCAAATGCCATCTACATAGCCACAGAGGCATCACTGGTTCAAGGTAGATCAGAGATAGCCCAAAAACTATTTGTCGAACTGCAAAAAGATGGCTTTGAAATAAGACAACACTACTACTGGCCGTTATTAGCCCAGAAAGTTAAAGAGAAAGACGAAGAGGGTCTCTTGCATATTGTTCGTGAAATGAACTCGAAAGGAATCACTCCTTCCGGAGAGGCCTTGAGGGATTACGTTATACCATATCTCAGCCAGAGGGATGTTCCAACAAATGTAATTGTAAAGCTTCAGCTGGCCAATGTACCAATTATTCACAGTGCAAGGAATGTAATGATCGAGTTGTTGGAGTCCGGGAAGATAGACAAGGCCGCCGAAATAGCCGTACAATATCGCCCGAGGGGACAGTTCGGTATCGTCAGTCGTCCTCTTCTCAACGCCTTAAATAAAACTGATGACACAGCATCATTTGTTAAAGTTCTTCACGTGATCAGTAGCAGCGTCCCAATGCCGCAGGAAGAAGAAGAAGGACCAACCGACGACAATAACATCGCCGAAGTCGGTCGCATCCTTAAAATTGCAGTCAAAATTGTATCCAAAAAAAATCTTACCGAGAACCTTCTGAATGAAATGCTGTCTAAAGGACTCAGGATCGATACGACGTCCGCCGAAGAAGTGGAAAGATATCTCGGTGACAAGATGACGACTAAAATATCTGAACTGCTCTCTAAACTGACGTCCCCTGACCTGGAAGCAGCTCCACTGGAGAACGTCAAACGCAACTCGGCGGCACCGCGCAGTGCAGCGCAGTTGGAAAAATTATTGGAACAATTAAAAACTAAAGAGGGCACCAACGTTAATCGGTTACAGAAGCAAGTTATCAGTGAATATATAAAGGAAAATAATGTCGAAAAAGTAATCAGTATCGTCGAGAATCTGAAAACGTCACCCGATTTTGAAATTAACCTGTCCACTCTGGCGCAGTTGTTTGAATTATATTGCGAAAACGACTTAGTCGACAAGGCCAACGAAGTTAAGGCCCAAATAGCAGCAAAGGATCCAGCATTCCATCTGAATAAGTACAAACTAGTACTGATGTCGCAAGCTCTGGTGCGCGCCAACAGATTTGACGAGGCCATTCAGTTTCTCAAAGATAATAAATCCGAAACAGGAGAAGAAAACGGTCGCTTCCTAGCCAACTCGAAGGCCTGGCAGATGTTAAATCATCTGGCTGAACAAAAAGATATAGAAAAGGTAAGTGACTACCATTTTGATGTGACTTAACTCAGAATTTCATTGATATTCAATTCTCTTTAAACAATGTGTAAGTGAACATGTAATGCATTACAGGTCAAGGAGTTGACAAGGACGCTAATCGAGCACGGGTATCTGGACCCCAGCAACGTTATCTTCGGGCCGAGCATCAAAGTACACATGTTAAACGACGACATCGAAGGTGCCCTCAAAGAGTTTGAACATTGCTGCAATCAGTACAGAAGCACACCCTGGAAGGGGGAGCTCATGAAGGCGCTCATACTGAAGGAAGATGCGACAAAGTTGCAATGGCTAGCCGACATCAGCACTCAGGTAACAAAATTTGTCCTTAAATTGGTAAAAGTTAAAGGATTTATGGGAAGAATGAGGAACTCAATTCCCGCTCCTTCACAGCATTTAGGTTATTATCACAATTTTGTTATATCTGGTTGAGAATCAAACGACACTTGTCTTAAAGCAAGAATGCATATAGCAACGATTTGTTGAAATTTGTAATAGTATTTATTTTTTTTCAGATTCATGGGGAAGTGAATATCTTACATGATTTGGTGCTAGCTTTCGTGGAGTGCGGACGACTCAGACAGGCGAGACGCATTCTGGAGACACCCGGACTGCACACCCGGCAGAAGAGACTCTACGATGCCTGCGAAAGATACGTTCAGGTATTTGTATTAACATGTCTGTATCAACAATTGTTTTGTAAAATAACTTTATTTACACATATAATTCACATTACAGGAGGGAAAATCTGAATACCTAGAAGGACTGCTGGAGGCTACCAAAGAACTCTCGCATATCGATCGATCGAACATTTTCTATCACCTCCTAGTAACATATTGCAAGGCGGACGAAACGGATAAGGCCCTGGGACTTTGGACGCTACTGCAGGAGGAAGGTGAAATTCCCAGTGAAAAGTTCTTAATAGAACTGAGCAACCACCTGAAATCGAAGAATAGAACGGTGCCGTTTGTAACACCGGAGGAAAAGAAACCGGAAGTTATTAAACAAGCAACATCCAAAATAGAAAAGGAAGTTCCAAAAGAGGTAAAAGAGACAAAAATAACTAAGAAAGATATCACAGCGCAAATTGAAAAATTAACCCAAGACGGTAAAACCGCTCGGGCCGCGGAATTAGCTCTTAAGTATATGGAGGAGGGCGTCATTCCCAAACCCAACGTCGTGAAGTTCCTCCTAATTAAGTTAGCGGAGGAAGGTAACGTTGAAAAGATACAAAGTTTGGGAAACTATTTAACCGAGGCTAAACGACGCGAAGTGACCTACGACGATAAACTGACCCTGGCTATATTCAAGAGGGGCTCGGGGTCGGAGCACTTGGAGGGGCTGTTACACACATTGAACACGGCCGCGGGGGACAGTGAAGTGGACGTCGCACTCCGCTCGTTCCCGAGGAGCAGCGCTTTGGCCAGTTGCATCGATAATGATGAAATAATGTCCAAATGTAAGTACTTTACTAGGTTACTTAGAGTATGTATATGTTTAATAGATAAAAAGAAATATTTCTTTTTTATATTTTTTATATCTTTTTCCTTGCATTTGTGTCTGTAAAAACGGAAAATTACTCGAATTGTATCTTATCTTACAAGTACACAGGGTGCAGGGGTCTGTGTTTATATATTTTATATATTGAAGCTTTCACACCAAAGAACCATTTTAATACGGAGTTTGTCTTTAATTTGCAATATCTTGTATATACTTACTATAAGTATATATATATAGATGTATTATTTGTAATTTTCAACGTACATGGAATATCATTAATCCATTATATATTTACAATAACCACATAAATTACTTTTAATTTTGTTTTTTTAATTTATAGGTCTAAGTATTGCGGAAATAGCTGCATCCAAAGGCCGTCACTTACCCGCCAATCTGATATGGATGGAGTATCTAATAGCGGGCAAAGAAAAAGAAGCAGCTTCTCTATGGGAGAAATGTTTACAAAATAGCAGTACTATTGTATTTAGAAGATTGCTGCAAGAAAGTCATCAAAGAAAGGAACCGCAACTTATAACAAAACTGATCAAATTGTTAGAGACAAATCCCGCCATTTCGCCCATTTCAATTGGAAATGCATACTCTAGATTAATTAACTTATATTTAATTGATAATAATATTGGAGAAGCCAAAAAGGTTTTGGACCGTGCTCTGGAAAGTGGTCTACAAATAGAGAATATCAACAAAACGAGCGTACAGAGGTTGAAAGACATGACCGAAAACTCTGGACAGGAATTTCATTATTCTAAATAATTATTGGAATGTTTTGAATAACCAAATATTGTTGTGAGTTTGAAAACAGCTTTGGAAGGCACATACAATTAAAACTAGTGTAGTGTAACTGTAACTCGAGATGGAAGTATTATAATTGGTCGTTCCATTATGAATTAATATAAGAGTTCATATTTAAAACATTTTTGTGAGTTGTGCAATGATGCGCGAAAATATCAAATAAAAGTATTGCTTCACGATGGATGTAACTATTGAATTAGATTTAATAAATTATAGATAATATTATTTTGTTTCATTTTGTTAACTTTCACAGAATAAACAAAGCAGTTTATATTGGCACTTAGTACTCTTATTTTGGTATAAACATTTATTTGGAACTTCAGACATTAACATATAAATTGATACTTTATGCAACTGTTGCAGTGATTTTGTCTGCTTGCTCTTTTACGTCTTAATAATTATCCATCAATGGTTAAAATTAATACAAATTTATATCTTTTTAGTTTTATTGTAATAAAGTCCAAGCCATTCTTGTATTTGCTATGCAAATAAGAACAGTATCGGGAACGAAAAGAATTTTAAAAATAGATATAGAGAGTTTCCGATGTCGACGTTTTGAAATTAGTAAATTTAAAAAATTTCATACTTATCACAAGAAGAGAAAGACAATTTATTATCTTGCTAATTTAATTTTTTTACATAGATTATTATTATTTTGAGATTTAGAGATCAATAAGAATTTACGACGATATATCAGATAGACAAAATATATAAATTTCTATAAGATTTATAGAAATTAAGGCAATTGGTATAGTTTTTGAACGTAGTACTTTAACCACGTGATTTAAAGTTGCTCTGTCGCCTTTTAAACATAATTTATGGCGGGAAAGTTATAAAACTTTGTGTGTCTTTACGCGAGTGTTACTATTTTCACTTGATTTCATTTGATTAATTGAAAATGTTTTATCCCGTGGAATCTTTACGACGAGGTGGAAGATTTTATTTGTGTTGGGTTGCAGACTCGTGGCCCTTACGTTTCGCAATGATGAACCATCGCCAACTTTGGTCGCAAGATATACGAGAAATATGGTATAATTGTAATAAGTTATTATACTTTTAACTTTATAATGATTTTATATTCTTTTTTTTATTTTTAGCACCGACTTGCTCGAAGTTATGAAAAATGAGTCAGGTCGCCCCACAAATAGGTTTTCCCTCCGACTCAGTTCGCAGCTCCTCAGAGGTCTTGTGCGACTTTATCAAAGAAAAGTTACAGTGTTTGTAGGTATGTAATAAGTAGATAATTTAAAATTACGAGACACTCCATGGCCACTGATAATTATAGTAGGTAAGTGAGTAATTAAGACCGAGACAGACGAAGGGGGGGTAGGATGAAATGAGAAGGGATTGACCTTAACCAAATGAATAAAACATGCAATGTTCAACATTTAATATAATGTTCTATTGTTTAATAATTTAATAAATTTCAGGAGATCTCTGCATGATAAATGCTCATGTTATGCAAATTACTCATAAAAAGTAAGTAAATATATATATGTTACTATTTGTAAATCCTATACTGAATCTAATAATTTTGAGCTATGTCTCTTCATCACTGAAGTAATTTATTTATATCTTGTAATATTCTAGATTTAATTATGAGGAAAGTCAACATGTTGTGAGAAGATCAGCGCTGCCAAGGATTATTTTGGAGATACCTGATGAAGAAGCCGTGGAAGAAAGGATCCAGGTGAAGTTTAATTTAAAACATACCTTAGAATTAGAATTAATAATTAGAAGTACATATTTTTGACTTCATAAACAAATTTTATAATATTTACAAACACTTTTAGTATCTATTTATTAAAAAGAAGTGAAATTGGACATATTTTCTTTATTTCTCAGAATAGTGGTAATGTAGTGGCTCACATTGAAGATATCACACTGAAAGAACCGACCCTACCCGGGAACATACAAGCCATAGAGGTACCACTAATTGTAATATCACAGATTTGATTACTTCTTTACTACATGTGTCAGTTACATTTCCAGGATGGCTTCGGTGAAGTGAACCCCGAGCAGCTAATGCAAGGAGCGCTGGGAGAGAGGAGCATGGAGGTTATGTTGTTTAGAGACACGTCGGCACACGCCGCTCTGGACGTGTCTCGAGTCCCGGACTCCTCCATCGACAAGCACCACGAGAGATCCAGACTGACCCCCCGGGAGGCGCAGATGGAGAGACTCTCCGAACACGACATTTCCGTATTCGGGAAATGTAACTAATTATCACAAATAATAATAAAATACATATAGGATTTCTCAGTAATTATTACTTTGTTATACGTAATATATATTTTCAGCCATGGGCGAGGGGATGGTTCTCGGAGACCTTGAGAAAGGTAATTTAAGACAATAAAATATTGATCGGTTTAGTTATCCAAAATAAATTAACGTTTCCTCTATATAATATTTTGTCACAGAAATCCCCGAAATCCCCGAAATCCCCGACCTCCCGCTTCCCGATCCTCCTCACACAGATAAGTTAGTTAACGATCTGTTAACTGTCAACTATTTATTAACTGTGCTAAAAAATAATTCATAAAGTGTACTTCAACGATTGTTGGAAGAGAGTTGACTAATATTACTATGACAGGGACTTGGAACGAGGTCAAGACGCAGGAGAAGCAATTGAGACCTCGAGGCAGTTAGATACGGATCAAGTAGTATTATTGGAAGTAAGCGATAATAATAGTTATTGACAAAAAGATAAATATTGAACGTTATAAAGAAATGTTAATGAGGGTAGAAGTATATTTATTAATGATTTTCTATACTGCATTAGAATGTTTTAAACTGTGTGCCTGCGCCAGGCGCTCGAGGAGCCGCCGCCGAAGAGACGGAAGATAAAAAACAAACTCATCATTGATAAGAAAATAAAACTACGTTCAACTTACATTCGTTCCCGGATCAATAACAACGACGCGGAGACGCGCCCCCAGGTACCCGTGGGATATAGTAGTGTCATCGGGCGCTGCTGGAGTTTGAAGATCGATGAGTGCATTGTGTTGCAACAAAATGTTTGATCCTCAGTCCCTCGCCGCCCCTCACCCCGCGTGGTTCCAGCCGCTCGGTGGCTCCGCGCGGCCGCTGGGGGCAGTACTCGCCGCTCTGCAGCGGACCGCAATGGAACTACTGCTCACGCGACCCGGGGACACGCACCGCGTACAGGTTATGGACCCTCATACCTTTATAGTGTACATAGACGGAGCCCCCCGCCACCCCTCACCCCGCGTGATCCCGAACGCTCATTAGGATATGTGTCACGGCTCTCTAAAATATTTTTTTACGACTTCAGGAAGCCATGCTTCGAAGACACCGAACCTCGGATACGAGAACGATGCTGGCAGAGATCACCGAGGAGGCGGAGGTCGACAAACACGCGGGAGACCTCGGGGTACGGGATGGATCCAGGGAGATGGAAGTCGCGTACGCGACCGTGCAGGCGGCTCCGGAGACACCACTTACTACAGCACTAGAGCCCCCGCCCGACTACTGCATAGCGGATTTACCGACGCAGAAGCTTCTAGAAACATCGCAAGCGGAACAAGAACCGGCCGTAAGCTATCACACTATACGTGGAATATAACAATACAATGGTTTTGAATTGACACGTGTGTGTGTTCCGTCAGCCGAAGAGACGTCGCAGCGGGTACGTGTCCTTCCGCCACAGCCAGCGGCGCGCCCCGGACGAGCCGGCCGCGGGTACTCCTATACTAATTACATTATTAACTAAATGCCAAATTAAATATTAGTTGAGATTTCCGTAAAAAGGCTAACAGATGGCGCCTTCGTTCCAATAATGATTTTTTTTTGAAGATTTTATTTAATATGTTTATTTGACTACGTATGAGTAGTATTTTTAACGTATATTTATCATATATCTTTACTACTGGTTTCTTAAGGTTTAAAAATCTTTGTTTTAGAAAACAAAAGTTATAACCGACTACATTTCGATCAAAATATAAATACAGAAGTCAACAAAGAGAACATTCCGCAAGTCTGCGAGCCGGCCGCGACGGTCCGTCTGAGGGCGCTGCTGCAGCGGGACGGGCTCGCGGACTCGGAGCTCGCCTCGGAGACTCCGCTGGGCAGCCTCGACCGGACCAGGGTGTCGCTCGGGGAGTCCGACCTCACCACGGACTCCAAGAGGTTCATTCGGTAAGAAGTTATCCGTTCACTGTGCCACGTACATATACGCACACGATGCTGACCCGTCGTCCCCAGCGAGGAGTGGGGCACGCAGGGCACCATGCACAAGATATACCGATGCATAAAGGCGGGCACCGCGCCCCTCGACGTGGGGACGCTTCTCTCGGCCGGACCCCTCATCTCCGGCCACAGACGGGTCATAGCCGCCCGCTGCTTCGCCTCCATACTGAGTGAGTCTGCACACATATCACAGTAGTGGAGCCATCACGTACAAACAGACAAATCAAGCACTGATATTATATAATGCACGTATTTGTCGATTAATTACAGGTAATTTAATGCATGCATGTTTCTTTATTAAAAAATATACATAAATAAAAAAAATGTTTATTTTTTTTTCAGAGTTAAAACAGCACGGCTTCATAAAAGTGTACAAGGACGTCAAAACTAACGAAATTATAGATATTACGCTCGGGAGTAAAATTACTCAAGATAAATAATTGTTCTTACAGTTTGACCTATGTATGTACCTATGTTTGTGATTTTATTTATTGTTATTGATTACATATTTCATTGCGGATGCTGTGTTCCTACTGTAATAAATATTCTTAAAATATATTCTTTTACTTTAACTAAAAAAATCACTAAAACCGCGTAACTATTTAGTGACCAAATTTACAAGAGAATAAACTGAGTATCCTTTATTTGGAGGTATGTGGTCACCGTGTGGTGGTTGTGCCCTGCCTTAGATTTTGGGGTAGGTGGTAATTAATAGTTGTTTTTCACGCATATCGGTTACTTTGCACGAACACATAAAACACAATTACTAGAATTAAAACATAGAAGGAGTCAGCAGAATAACAATAGAATCAGGGAATTAAAATTAAGTAGTGAACGTAGTCACGCGAATACGAGTAAGGAGCTGGGCGCTTCGGTCCTGATTGACAAATCGTAGGCACTGACTAACTCGCGGGAGAACCGTAGCTGGTGGGGACACCGGCGACGCAATAGATGGCCGGCCGGTCGACTTTTTCGATTTGTGTGATTTGAAAGTATTTTTTTTAGAAATTGTAGTTTTCTTCTATTAACTAATTAAAAAAAAATTCTAGAGAAACTAGATGTTAACCTGGCTTCTATCGAGTGAAATGAGACATATAATGCACAAAAATTTATAAAATCAAGGTCATCATCAATCATAAAGCTATTTTTGTTGTTATACATTTTTAGGGCATAATTTTTTAACTGTGACTTACAGCTACGTGTGATCGGCCTTAACGAACTCGAGATAGAAGATCAATTTAGAATTTAACAAAATACTCGACAAACAGAATTTTGCGGATTTATTTTGTGGACACGAATTTTTTTTGTTTGTTTTATTACTCAGGTAAGTTTTCAATCGAGTCTACCGGTCCCTTGAAATTATTGATAAAGATAAGAAGTTTAACCGAGCCAACATAATAACAATTCAAAAAGCTGTGACTCTTGTTTTGTTCTCAATTGGTGGTAATAATGTAATGACAATTTGGATGGTGGGCAGAAGTATTAATCGTAAAATAATTAGGAGTGGGCAAATTCGGTATCGAAATTATGCACAGAATTATCGCGAAATCACTACCACATTCTGTAATAGCTAGTGTCGCCAAATGTCCTGGGGATTTTTTGGGTAGACCTCGAAGAATTCGGTGTACCCGACTTTCGAATTTTGGAAAAATTTCTTCACAGGAGGTCTTATGGCCCCCTGAGTCCGAAATGAGCATTGGTCAAAAAGTTTATATATATATAAACTTTTCGATATATATAAGCGATCCGACCTATATATATATATAGGTCGGATCGCTGTCAAACTTTGCACAAAAATCAACCATCCAAAAATGAAGGTCAAGTTCGTTAACCAGAGAAATCCGGCCACGGGGGGCGCTAGTGCCTCACTTATTCTGATTTCAGTTTTTCGACCATAACTTTTTCCCTATACAAAGTAGATCAATCGCGTTCATATTATATAATGTCTTTGATGAATACTTATAACTAATGTAAAATTAACCGAAAACCTAACTTCAATAACTTAGGGGTGGGGGTAAAAAAGCCGAAAATTTTTGGAAAAAAAATCATACCTTTTTTCTGGTAAATATTCTTACATCACAAGTATTTTTAATAGAAAGGTTATTTCCGAGAAAAAAATAATAACCGCTCTTTGCTTGAAAATTTAAGGTAGGTAAAACCACGGCAACTTTTTTCTCGTAAACATTCCCTCCTCGTAAATATTTTTAATAGAAAGGTTATTTTTTACTCTAAATTTAAGGCAACGCACAACGCACTAGGTACTCCTTTGACCAACCCAATAGAAGTCACCGTACTCATTTGAGTACAGCTATATTTTTAGGCATACATTCCAGAACTCTTAAGTGTGCGTGGGGTACTTCATTATTTTACTTAATTGTAATGTCCTTTAAGTGTATTCATAAATAATAAGTGAACAGTGCGACATTTTTTTTTAAAAGTGTCGGTTAAAGTTGTGTTACGGAAACGTCATCGAGGAAAGTACATTATTTTAGATTTTTTAAAGTAATTAGTGCTTCTAAGTGTTTTATTTCGATTTATTTCTCTAGATTAGATGTAAAGGAAAGATATTAGAAACTGTTAAATTAATTACGTATTACTAAAATAAAACTAGAATCTTGTAAATGTAACTGTACTCAGTTGAGTACACTGACAACATACGTAACTAAAATAACAGTTTTTTCTTTCAGATACTTTGCAATGAAGAAACAGTGATTTACAGCTCAAAATAGTTACCATAGGCTTCAGGAAGCTATCGAAGCTGTATTACAGGATATTGAAGATAACGAACCTGACCTGGCCATCATACCACCTGATTCAAGTAGATTTACTAATGAAGAGGAGGGTGCCGACGAGGATATGGTGGCGTGTCCCATACCGCAAGAAGTACCTGGTACTATTGTGATAATTAGGCATCGAGAGGATAATGGTAGCGAGGAATCTACGCACGGTGTCAGTGATGATGAACCACTTGCGTCAAAGTCAAATATAGACGACTTGATACTCATGCTACCCGCCAATCTTCTTTGAATCCGAATCCAAACTGGTGCAAATGTACCTCTTCATATTCTTTGACTTTTCAGAGTTCAACTGAAGTCTCTGATAATAAAAGTGCTATTGATGAACAACTAAAGGGCCTCAAACCTGTACAAATACTTGAAAACATAATGGATATGATAATATCTAATAGAAAACTATACGCTAACCAAAACAATAGACACGAGTTTCAGCTAGATTCCACTGACATGACAATTTTCTTTTGGGATTTTGATGATTTCTGGATACAATAAGCTACCTCGAGAACCAATGTACTATTCGTTAGATGAAGACATACCACGTTTGTTCTAAACTTATAATAAAAATATGGGATATGTTGATGAACTTGAGCAGTCTGTCTCATTATATAGATTTGGTGTTCACGGAACAAAAAGTGGTGGTGGGTTATATTTACATATATGATAGATATTGCTGTTTCTAATGCCTGGCACTGCACATTACATGTAAGCACATGTAATGTGCAATAATAATCCTATGGATCAGCTCATGTTCCGACGTCACATTTCACGATTTTATTTACGACAGGGTGAACAAAGAAAATCAAGGCAAGCTGCATAAATTGTCGAAGGCCTACGTCAAGATGGAGTTGGACATTATCCCCGCAAAATTAATAAACAGCTGCGGTGAGTAGTTTGCAGTTCTAGAGTGCTTTGGCAATGTAAGAAATGTCTGAAAACACTTTGTGTTGAAAAAGCGTGGTTTGATAATGTTCATACTTAGGCGGTCACTGTACTCAATTGAGTACACCCCTATATTTTCGTGAAAAACAAAATTTGTCATATTTTTTTTAATTAATATTTTCTTTTTTACTTACTTTAATATAAAAATAAAAAAAAATCAAAAATAATATTTGTAGTTTTCATTTGACCTTTAATGGGCTAAGCCAAATAAAATTATCTTAGTTTATTCTCGCAAGTGGTCTTAGGTAGTAAGTTATATTTTAAACGAGTTACACACGAGGTCTACCCACGCGTGTCCCCCTGCAGGGAGGGATTTTTTCTTGTAAGTAATATAATCTATCGTAGGACAGTGTAATTCTAGTCGTCTTCCTTATGATACGTTTTGTATCAATCTATCAATATCTTGACCATGTTTCGACTTTCCATAATTTTTTTCTCATTGCAGAAATATCACCAAATTACGACCACAAAAGGTGTTCGTTTTTTTTTCCGAATCTAATTTTCCTAAACGCCAACTCATTCTATAAAGGGTATGAAAAATAGATTCGCGAGACAGCATATCCAGCGGTATCGTCTTGTGTCTTTTAGTGATTTGGTTGCTGATTAGGTAACTTACAGAGGACTTACTATCTTTGCCTGTTTAACAGTAATCGCTACATTTCAGTCAACTTACACAATACTGTGATGTACTATTTACTTAAACCTTCCTCAAGAATAGTTTAATAAAAAGTGCACAAAATCCATTTAGCATTTTTTGTGATAATAAGATACAAAGAGACTGACAGCTTTGTTTTATGGTATGTATCGATGTAAGGAGCGTCGGGTATAAAATAACACTAATAAATGATATGAACAATTTATTTGATTAATTTGTATATAATAATGATATGATTTCTGTACAACTTTACACAGGTCCAACTAGATTCAAGTCAACTAGATATTTACGAGTATCTTAACAATAAACAGACGGCGGCTCCGTCCTTCGCCTCAGACACTCGCGCCGGCCGCGAGCGGAGAGCGGCGCCGCGCACCGGCAGTTGACTTATTATAACTATCTATACTTAATTTACATAAAATACATCTAGAGAATTGGAATACACCACATTAATATTCAATAGTAAGACATACAAACAAATAAGAACAAACTCATAAACGTATCACTATGTCTTTATACAAAATCAGTCTCCTACTATTTGTAAGCCATCGACATCCAACGGCTCGTAGCGCACAGACGGACGGACACTACACTGCGTGAACATATATATTTTAAATATTAACAAATAGTAAATTTTTTATTTGATTCAGACAACCGGTCACATCCTTTTCACAGCCTCGCTACAGTCCTTCAAGCTCTCACTCAGTTACAGTTACGGTTACAGTCAGTTACAGTTACAGTCTGGCCGGGCTTAGGAATGACAATTTAAAAATTAATACCTATCACTTCTCAAATTCACACGAAGGTACCTTCCCATAGACATATTTACGAGCTACTGTTTAATATATATTTAGTAAACATTACATTACAATGAGGACAATACATTTAATTTAAATTGTTATAATTCATAGTTTGTAAATAGCGACTACTGCGACGGCGTGTCTCTAATTAATGGAATTAAATAATATTATTGAATAAATACAAGTCCATCGACATCTATTTCAATGTGAAGTTATCACAGACACAATTTGAAGAGAAACATTTCAATTCGACTACACGGGAATTGTTGCAAGCAGAATATAGGAATCTTTTAAGAGTTTCTTTATATTTACTAAGAGCCGACATGATTTCATATTATTATAAATATAGTTCCGTTGACATCCGTCACTAAGGACAGCGGGAACAAGGTTATACTTATTCATAAAGAGTTCGTCACAGATTCACAGAACGCAATAGTTCTTTAACTTATTTCACTCGCACCCCCTCCCCCCCCTTCGGCTCCTCACGCCAACGAGTCCTCCTCGAAGTCCCTCCCGTCGGCGGCGCGTCCGTAATTCATGCTCTCGAAATACTGCTGCGGCTTGCCGTTCCACAGCGAGTCCTCGTCCAGTGATTTGATCTTAACGTCGATGGAGTCCGCATCCTCGTACAGGATGGACCTGGTGAGCTCCAGCGCCAGGTTCAGGTGCTCCGGCTCGAGGTCGGCGGGTAGGGGCCTGGTGCGGGGTGGGGGGTGGAGCTGGGGGCGGGGCGCCAGCGACGCCAGGCGAGGCGCCAGCGCTGCCAGCCGCTCCGTCCGCGCCACGTACTCCGCCACCAGCGACGCACACGCGCCGTCCGCCCACTGCCACTGACAACAGAATACACGTACACTCGCTGCTCATCCACCAGTCGCGCTGCACACGTGTCACGGGCACTTGTGTGTGCAGTACATGTTATTGATGATACGATGGTGACATTGAGTTTTCATAATCAAAAGTTATCGTTTCTAAATTGTTATGACCGTAGGACGACTGAGCCGACAATAGTATGGAGCTACGATAAGTAGGACATTCATTATTTATCTGATCTTATCCGGTGGTAGAACAATAATTATTTATAAGATATAAGCTTATCCGGTGGTAGGACAATAAAAATTTATCAGATATAAACTTATCCGGTGGTAGGACAATCAATATTTATCAGATATAAACTTATCCGGTGGAAGGACAATGATTATTTATCAGATATAAACTAATCCGTTTGTGGGACAATCATTATTTATCAGATATAAACTAATCCGGTGGTAGGACAATCATTATTTATCAGATATAAACTAATCCGGTGGTAGGACAATCATTATTTATCAGATATAAACTAATCCGGTGGTAGGACAATCAATATTTATCAGATATAAACTAATCCGGTGGTAGGACAACCATTATTTATCAGATATAAACTAATCCGGTGGTAGGACAATCAATATTTATCAGATATAAACCAATCCGGTGGTAGGACAATCATTATTTATCAGATATAAACGTATCCAGTGGTAGGATAATCATTATTTATCAGATATAAACGTATCCAGTGGTAGGACAATTATTATTTATCAGATATAAACGTATCCAGTGGTAGGACAATCATTATTTATCAGATATAAACGTATCCAGTGGTAGGACAATTATTATTTATCAGATATAAACGTATCCAGTGGTAGGACAATCATTATTTATCAGATATAAACGTATCCAGTGGTAGGACAATCATTATTTATCAGATATAAACGTATCCAGTGGTAGGACAATTATTATTTATCAGATATAAACGTATCCAGTGGTAGGACAATCATTATTTATCAGATATAAACGTATCCAGTGGTAGGACAATTATTATTTATCAGATATAAACGTATCCAGTGGTAGGACAATCATTATTTATCAGATATAAACGTATCCAGTGGTAGGACAATTATTATTTATCAGATATAAACGTATCCAGTGGTAGAACAATTATTATTTATCAGATATAAACGTATCCAGTGGTAGGACAATTATTATTTATCAGATATAAACATATCCAGTGGTAGGACAATTATTATTTATCAGATATAAACGTATCCAGTGGTAGGACAATTATTATTTATCAGATATAAACGTATCCAGTGGTAGGACAATTATTATTTATCAGATATAAACGTATCCAGTGGTAGGACAATTATTATTTATCAGATATAAACGTATCCAGTGGTAGGACAATTATTATTTATCAGATATAAACGTATCCAGTGGTAGAACAATTATTATTTATCAGATATAAACATATCCAGTGGTAGGACAATTATTATTTATCAGATATAAACGTATCCAGTGGTAGGACAATTATTATTTATCAGATATAAACGTATCCAGTGGTAGGACAATTATTATTTATCAGATATAAACGTATCCAGTGGTAGGACAATTATTATTTATCAGATATAAACCTATATAAATTTCATTATTTTAAAATCCTAGCAATGAACACAACACATACGATGATGAGACGAATTTATTCGTCTATTAGTTAAATAAATAATGGTACTACAATGTGTCAAAATATTATTGAAATCGACCACGGTCATTACGATTCATATTCGTCAAAGAAACCATAAATATTTAGGTCAATGTTGAAAACAAACACATCAATTATTATAATTACTAGATCACTGTTAATAATTATAATTTCTTATCTGCATTGTCACCCTCGTATCAATTATAATTAAATTTATAACTAGAAGGCGATGCTAGCGTGCTGTTTGTGAAAAGCACACGCCCACACACGCGCACACACACGCACGCACGTACGCACACACACAAACGGGACGAGTAGCAACAGATCAAGGACATGTTAATGAATGAAGTACATATATACATAATAGTGTTGTTACTCTTATGTACATCTGTTAATAATATAATCTTATCTAAACGATTTTATTTAAGTACACTATTATTTCGAGTGTCTAATTAAATCAATTGTTGAGTATGTCTTTAAGTGTTGCAATTAATTATATTTATCATTATTATTTATACTGTTTTTTTACGTGCGAGGGCAAACGAGTGCGGGTCACTGATGATAAGTGATCACCGCCGCCAACGAACTCTTGCAACATTTGGGCCGGTCTTCGAGGTGGGAGTATACACTTTTTTGAAGGTAACGTCGTGTCGACGTAAAACGTTCCTTTGGCGAAATATCGCCAAAGGAAGTTCATTTCAGATCTTTGTGGTACGTGGAAAAAGAGTTCTTGAAAACCGCACAGTAGAAGGCTGTCATTGATCCAGATAGTACCGATTGCATGGGCACATGTTCGTAGCACCAATGGGGAAATGCCATCCGACCCACTCGACGTCTGAATGTCCAAGGAAAAAAGAGACTGTCGCATAGTTTTTCGCTCTGACACCGATCGGAGGTCGGCGGCGTCTTTCCATGATTGTCCAAAGTCGAGTTTGGGACAAAAAGATCGGCTTTCTCTTTTGTGGGCTAGAGTCATTCCTCATGTTTAATGGCGGTAGGGAGACGGCTGATAAAAGTTGCCCAAAAGTGGCCTTAGCAATTTACACTTGCTGGACTACCTACCTACCTTGTCAACTGATCCCCAATCTTGGCGCCTGCTTAAAATTTTGCTCTGGCGTTTTGCTGTTTAAAGACTCTGAAGGTTATATTTCGTTTTCAAAACTCTAAAATTAAGATCCTAAGTGATTTACGCATTAACCCAAGCTTGATACGCCTGACGTTTGCCAGCTGCTGCAACCCTGACAGATACATTAAACGAGATCTGCCACCAAGTGGTATCACAGAGCTTGGTACCAATAGTTCCATGTCCGGTAGCATCATGTCAGCTACAGCAGTAGTGCAGTCACTAGGATCATTGGAAGTTAAACGAATCGGTCCCCATGAGTAGGATGCATAAAATAGTCTGACAGATCCAACGGAGAGGGGTTCGGTAGACAAATGTGCATCTTACCCAACTGCGACAGACTATTTGCCAGAGAAAAGTTAAACACAGATCTTCCGGAGTGGTCGGTGGCACGTGACCCTCTAGCCAATCGGTATTATATGCGTTAAAATCTCTGCGTACTACGAACGAGGGAATCTGTAAGAGCAAGTTGTCAATATTCACTTGCACGTGGTCCTTGGAGTTAATCCGTTTCAGCATTACCATTATGGGACTTGTAGAAGCACGCGTAAAGTGTGACATGATCGTCATGTACGCGCAACCAGAGTACAGAGAGATCCCGACCTTCAAAATCTGAAGGCGACGGTAGCAGATATTCTCCCTTACGAACACAAATAGCCCGGCGTGTGGTATAAAATAATGTTCTAGTTTATACCCGGGGAATGATAGATACGCTGTGTCGCTAGGTTGAGATATCTGCATCTCGGTCTCCAGGTGGTAGTGGACGGCGTTAAGGTTGGAGTGAAGTCCCTGAATGTTGCAAAACCACAATTAGAGTGGGGCGGGGTGCCGCTGCGTTGACTCGTCGTTTGCCCTCAGTAAACACAAAAAGCAATACTTTGTCCGCCCTAGATACGACGGGTAACCCGAACAAAATCCGAAAATATAAGGATTGGTTTTTTAATCTAACAATAGGACGAAGACGATTAGAATATTGATAATCAAGATTAATAATAATCAGACCAAGTTCAAGTGTAATATATTATGACACAATGTCCTCCTGTCTGCTGTGGTTTATCTCCCATTATCGCTTACTAAAGTCACTAAATGGACACAAACAGATTAAAGACTGTGCTTGTCTCCTAAGTTTCTTTGTGATCTTTGATATTCATATAAAGTGCTCTATCAGCCAAGTGAAGCGTACATTTGCTGTGACTTGCCAATTGAATGCCGTTATGCCACTATGTCAATAATTAAAATAATAAAAAGTAAATAAAAAAAACTATCTACTCCTATGGAACCGCTTCTACTGAGTTAGGACAAGGTATTACATAGTGCTATCTCCTTCTTACATATGAAAGGAATAAAGACAGCCGTTTTAGTTACATACTATAGTGGGTTCTAATTATGTCCAATTGTGTAGTGCTGTGGTGTGACAGTGGCGACTGTGCTGTTAGAGTATGCTTAAGATATCACATCGACGGGGCAGCGAGGAAAATGTATTACATCGTTAGAGAGAGGGACATGAAGAGATATGTTAGTACATGTTTTCACGGCGCGATGCGTCTCAGTTAGTAAGAAATAGTTCCGTCAGTCCAAAGCAAACAAACATTGTAAATATAAATAAATATAATAAACAAACTACGGGTTAGAGGAAGTGAGAGGTGAGAGGTAAAACAATCCCATACCACGGCCGGGCGGCGCGCGGGCACCGAGCTGCAAATAAACATAATGTGAACGAACTGACTTCGTTCCCGGGATCCGACGCGTACGGGACACACGGGACGGTGATAAATACACCCACAATTATCATCTCAGTACAGTGGAAAGGTGAATATACATCGAGTGCTACCGGTGGTATTAGTGACCGGGGCCGCGCCGGGGGACCGACCGAACCAAAGCGGAGGAAAGAACGGAACCAAAGAATGAAACTCAAACTTACGATCGACATAATGGCATGAGACAGTGGCGTCCGTCGCTATCGGTTATCACTAGAGTCCTTGAACGTGAACCAGGTGTTCCAGAAAGAGCGTGCGCTGCGCACCTTGCTGTCGTGCGAGGGGGAGCGGCGCACCGGCACCGAGCACTTCTCCTTGCGGGTCCCCCCGCCCGGGGCTCCCGGGGTCCCGGGGCCGGGGGTCGGGCGGCCGCGCCCCGATGCCGCCGAGCGCACGGACTGCGAGGAGGGCGGGCGCGAGGGCGCGGCGGGGGGGCGGGGCGCGGCGCCCTTGTGTCTCGGGATGCGGCTAGGGCGCGGGCGCGGAGCGGGATCGCCGGGCAGCGCCAGGGGCCGCAGGTCACGCATGCTGCCCCTCTCCGCGGCCCGCTCCGAGCTCCACTCGCGGCCCCTCTCCGGGGCCCTCTCCACGGCCCGCTCCGAGCCCCACTCGAGGCCTCTGTCGGCGTCCCAATCGGCGCCTCGCTCCCCGCGCTGCGCCTCCAACTGGCGCACGCGCGCGAGGGCCCCCTCTAGCTCGATGCTCTTCTCCTCCAGCTGAAATGAGTTTGAGGATAATCAGTCGGAGCGACGCGGTGCCGATAGTTTAAAATTATAAATATACTAATGAGTAATAGTAGTAAGTTTGTGAAGATGAGTGGTGTCGGTACCCTGAACTTGAGGTCGTCCCGTGCGTCGTGCGCGCGCTCCAGCCGCGTCCTGAGCGCCGCCCCGCGTGCCACCGACACGCGGACCTGCTCCTCTAGGATCTGCAACGCACACAGAGAAAAATAACATTTTTTTCCTCGTGAAACTGACCACCGATTGGAATCCCGTGGTTCGTGTGTCTTTCTTGTATTTGACAAACTTGTGTTTTTTTGAAGCGAGACTTAAAAACTGCACTAATTTATACTACATCTTGAATGACTACAAGATGTTTTAATCGCCAATGTGTTAGAGCGATGTGTGTAAGTGTAGTAGCGGATACATTAACACTAATCGTACCATAACGGGTCAAATGACCCACGTACAACTTTAGCACTGAAAATGCACGTATCATCTTATTGCTTTTCAACATTTGACTTCATGACTTTTTGTAACTAATTAATCTACAGTTGTTATAGTATTTTTTTATTTTTTTCGTTTTGTTTATTTTGAGTAATACTTGTCGTATACCGTTATCTACCACAACGGGTCATTTGACCCAGAGATCATTCTTTTGTTTTATAAGCATATCGAGTCGTATTGCTTATCCTGTCGTTGCAAATTTCTGCAAAGACTGTTGCGTAAAGTAGTTCAATCAAAATAGCTGAGAATAATTTAAAAAAAATATCAATAATTTAGATTGGATGTATACATGGATAGCTTTTTATTGTTTGAAAATATAATTAAAAAATTGAAAGATTTTGTAAGAGCTTATATTATATTTCGATAGTTTTAGAAATATAATTCACTTTTTACTTTTTAGTAAAATGTCGAAGCAAACGTACAGCACAAGTTTTTAGAGGATATAAATAATATTGGCGAAGAGTTTTTGGAAATTGATGAGAATTAATTTTTTGAAAATGAAGATATATTGGTTTCAAATGAAAGTGAGTTTGAATCTACAGATACTGACGATGAAAAGGAAAATATTGTGAATATATGTTGTGGACGAAAAAAAATAAGAACACTCTCAAGTTCTGAAGAAAGTGAAGTAGAAATCAATAAACAGCATGTTGCGAATGATGGATCTGTTTGGGAAGAAATACAAGTAGGTGGCACACCTGGAAGAATACCACTTCATAACATTTTTAGGCAAGAAGTAGGCCCAACAGGATATGCAAAACGTCATATAATGAAAGGTAAAGTTAGTACTGCATTTTCATTGATAATTGACCACCGTATTATGAACCATATAAGGTCATGCACAATAGAAGAAACAAAGAGAGTGTTAGAATCCGATTGGAGTTTATCTCAGGAAAAATTAGATGCATTTATTGCAATTTTATATAACGAGCTGCATATGGAGCAAATCATTTGAATATTTCTTTTTTGTGGAATAACATGTGGGGGCCTAAATTTTTTTCTGAAACTATGAGGAGAAGTAATTTCACCGAAATTCTTAGATTTATTCGTTTTGATAAAAAAAAGTCAGCGGAGCCAACGTTTGAAAATGGACAAATTCGCTATGGTATCTACGATTTGGAAAATTTTCATTGAGAACAGCCAAAATTGTTATAAACCGGGTGGTAATATTACTATAGACGAACAGCTGTTTCCGACTAAAGTAAGATGTAGATTTACGCAATATATGCCTAACAAGACACATAAATTTGGATAAATAAAACCAACAAAATGTGCTCTAAATGTAAAAAATATGTTTGCGGAAAATGTACAATGGACATACTTATATGTAAAAAATGCGATGAGCACTAATTTTAAAAATTCTTATTTTTTAGGTTTGTAATAGAAATTATCAATATATGTTTTTTTATTATAATAAGTTATTTTTTTTATCTATTACCTTCCTAACATTCATATTTCATACATACAAACAGGAAACGTGAAGTCGGGTCATTTGACCCGCTATGGTAGAAGTAGGTACCCACTTAGTGTCGGTATGATTAGTGTTAATATAACTGCATCCTTATAGTTTTGCAATTCTGAGAAAGACTGTGGACTCGACCACTTCTATGGCTTCCCAAAAGAGAAAGACTTCGTAACATTTTCATCCTTTTACATTAGGAAATGAAAATCTGAGAGGTTTTATTTTAACATCATTAAATAGGGTGCTCACGTTAACACTAACACACTGCACTACTTGATGGGGACATTGTTTAAAATCTCGAAGGTTACCTAATACACTTATAGTTTAGATTTTCTAAACAGTAACATCAGCAGGCAAATAGTATCTCACAAGTTAATCTACAAATTAGGCAGATCATTTGTATAACCAAGGAAGAGAAATGGACATAAGATTGAATCTTGACAAACCCTCATAAAAATTTTATTTATACCATCTCATCCCATTTATCTCAAGTACCCTCAAAAGTAACCTCAAATAAGGATTATCACCAGTTAAAGCAATACTAATGTTTGTTTTACAAGACTATTTTTAAACCCATGTAACGTTGATGAATCGGGTTTAACCACCGATTAAAAACCTATTTATTACTGATAAAGATTATTGCAGAGAATCAATCGGTGCTGTGTGACGTGCAAAGATAACTATAACTATAATACCATTACTACTGTTGTTTAGAAATGGACAAATTGACAAAAACATGAGCGTTGGAAACCAATTGTGTAGGAGTGCTCAAAAATAATGTCAAAAATTTATTAATATTATTCGTCGATCTTAAAATAGATTTTTTTTTACGACCTACATAGTATTAAAATTTATTACAATATTTGCTTTTATGTTAGTTTCTAATCAAAGTGATTACTGCGAGGTGAAAGACTTATTGATGTTAACGAAAGTGTTGTCTGTTTTCATGTGATTTTTTCAGTTTAATTTGGTTACATTATATATACTTTTTATAAAAAATATTGTCATAAATAATTCAAATATCGTTTATCGACTGTCACTTCTAAATATTAAAATAAAATTACAACTAAAATCCTTTTTTTATATTTATTGTGACTTTTATAATAAATAATCAAGATTTTAGTGATCAGACGCTCTTCAAAGAACTAGAAAATAAACTATGAGATAAATAATAATTATATCAAATGAATATATTAATTCGTGTTTATAATACTAACATATTCAATTAGAAATATTTAGGATTTTGTTCGATAAAGCAAATGATACACGGCTGTAACGGACTAATAATAATCGGAACGACCTCCGACCTATGATAAGTCATTCATGAATAATTCAAAGAGCATCCGCTGAACACAGGCGTTACCAAACCGACCTAAGGGTTAGTGAAGTGAGTTCTCTGTAGGTAGTCGTATTTAGACTTAATGTCCTACCGCAGTCCGTTAGCAATTTCTATCGCAATTCCACCGAAATCGTTACATCACTAGACATCGTCAGTACGAGTACGTTTTGTCGCCAAATTGCCGGCGCCGCGTTACCTAATTCAACCGACTCAAAAGAATTGCAGAAAATTATTTATTTGAAATCTAGCGTGTACATATTACGCAAGGTCGGGTGTAATTAAGGCATGAGAAAAAACAAAACGCCGCTCGCTCGAAACACATTGCTACTGTTGCAACAATTTAATATTCAAACTTTTACTTCAATATTCCATTACAAACTAAAAACATTTTAAATACTTTGTCGTCGTACATATCAAATAGAGAAATGATTTGTCCGATTGTCTGTCAGAATATTGAAGTATCGAGCGGAGAAAGTCGACAGATTGGTAAAATTGTGTAATTCGTGCGTACGTGTCGTTAACGAGTCATCATAACACTCAACTTAAATAATAATTATTTTTTGTTCATCATAATCGAATGACTTGCAAAATAATTCAATATATTTATATAATCCGTATGATTTTCGTTTAATAGAGAGACTAACCTGATTCTGAACTGTAGCAATGAGGAGTTGCCGCTGAAGTTCTACGGGATTGCTCTCGTGGAGAATCGCCGCGAACTTCTTGGAGTCGGGTGTTTTGACGCGCGGCGTGCGTGCGGGCGCCGCCAGCGCGCGGTCGAGGCGGCCCAGAGGGGTGACGCAGGCCGGGCTGGCGGCCGCCGCGCCCGCCTCCGCCTCCGCCTCCAGGCGCGCGGCGTGTGCCAGCAAGGCATCCCGTTCGCTCCGGAGCCGCACCAGGTCCGCGGAGTCCCCGGTCGCAGATAGAGCTCTGGCAAATGATTCCTCGGCCGTCTCCGAGTGCCTGTCGTCCAGTTCGCCGCGCAGGAGTTCGGCTTCGTCGCGCAGCCTGACGCCCTTTCTTTGGATGACATCGAGGAGGGCCCACAGCTCGTCCTCGAGAGGTCGGGGGCGAGGCGCCGGGGGGGCGGAGGCCGAGTGGGCCTCCTTGCAGGAGGTCTCGGTGCTAAAGCCCGAGTCCTGCACGCTGGGCTGCGGTTTGGCGCGCCCGTCGCCCCCGCCCGCCGCCAGCTTGCGTCGCACGCGCACGCCGGGCTCCCAGTCGCGACGGGCGTCGCTCGCCGGCGTCGACGGCGCCATCTTGGATCGCAGGTTCGGAAAGGTCTCGATGACGAGATCTCGGAACTCGAGCAATGCCCCGACTTCATTCTGGAGTTCCTGAAAATGTGCTCGAAGTGAAATAGGTATAAGATTTTAAAAGTCGAAAACCCCGTTTGAAGCAAACTTAAATCACCTGTAAGGCGACGAGAGACTTAGCCTGTTCCGAGATGAGGTAGTGGAAGGGTCCGGGAGGCGACCGCAGCTGCAGGCACTCCATTCCCGACCCCCCGGAGCCCCCGCTCGCGCTGTCCGCACCGCCCGTCTGGAAACAGTTCACGGTTAACAACAAACTGCACGAACAACTACTTTATATGTTTAACTATAGTGAAAAACTAATTATAAAAGGTTGGTAGTGTTTTCATGGCTAGTAAAACCCAATCGTGAAAAGACCGCATTAAACACTTTCGAAAAAGCTATTAATATAAAGAAAGAAGCTATGTTGAAAAATACAAGTCTGCACCGGACTGACCATGTTAGCAATAACCCATGGTACGAAGTTCTAAATAAGGTCCGAATATGTACATATACAGGAGGAGCTTGCAAAAGGCAAGAATTGCGTTAAACTGTTAGAAACACTGAGGTTCAAATAGTTGATAACCTGCACTAACAGTGTTAACAAAATTTAAATTAATATTAACAAAATAGATATAAATAATGACAACTATTCGTGTAGTAAAGCAATAATAATTGAGCGCAGCCCAAATCTCATTAATTATTCAGCCGCGTGCCTTACCGGTAGGACGGCCCACGATCTCTGATTTAACAGTCGCCTAGAGAAGTACTCGTAGACACGATAAATCTGATTAACTATAATTAAGGGCCGTTCCACGTTTCAATGTTCCCAGCGTTAAATAATTAGTTAATCAATTCCAAGTGCATAGAATACTAATGAGGATGCAATATAACACCAACTTGACATAAGTGCTATTTTAACTATATGTTTGTTTCCAGTGCGCGCTTGTGTCATCTTGAGATCTACTTTCACATAAAATTATCGACAAAAGTAACATTGACCCGTTCTAGATTTTTGTAATTTTAACTCAAACCAGGTTTTTTGTCACAAGAATGTATTGTACTAAAAACTATTGTACGTGAACTAACACAAACTAATGTCAGTATTTGAGTGATGATCGAACAAGCAAATAAAAATACATACTATTATTTGGCGATAGTATTATACATATAGGTTTTGTCATCACAATATTATAATTATTTATTAAATTTCATTAATTTATAAATATTATTATACATGAATAATAAACGTAAACCCGATACTGTTAACTGCGGAGGTATTCTCTGCGGAGATTTTAGTAACAACGATTACGCAGCCTTTGTTATCGACACCTTTGTTTGCTCGGTGTCGGATGACTTTGCGGCTGAGAATTGAGAATTGTGTTTTTATCTATATTTTTATAGTCAGCGAAGACACTTCAGATCTCACCGTCGGTCACTCCTTAAACTAAATCTAGAGCACCGGTGTACGAACAAGGTCACTCGCTGATATCAAGTTGACGTGTTTAATGTTTAATTCTATAAATAAATATATTTATAATAAAAAAAACAATGTATTTTACATTATAATTGATTTCACGATATCTATATATAGAAATAAAATTGAAATGTCTGTTTGTAACAAGAGCAAATGAAAGTGTGTACGGTATAAATGTATACATATATATATTATTTCTCTGTCTATGCGTTGGACCGATATTAACAGAACTTTTACTCACTGTTAACTGATAGTATAAGGAATAACTTAGGCTACTTTTATTAAAAAAAAAAAAAAACATTCAGAACGTACAAAGTCGTGTGCAAAGCTAGTCTTTAATACAATTATTAAATTAGTGTATAATTGAGTCGACGCGCAGTCTGCTCTGTTTATATAAATAATCAAAGATAACATAAACACGGCAGCAGCGATATCTTTATAAGATACTCTTGTATATAACCTTAGATGTAAGTGATAACGCGGCTTACCGACGTCGTTGTCACTCGAGTGCTGATAACATTTCAAACACTTTATTTTTATTTCAAAATACAAACCATACTTATTTATCATAAAAATTCGGGAAAATGTGATGAGTAATTGAAGATAAGATAAGATAACTTTTTAGTGAGGTGTCACGAGATGTATTTGTGTTATTGAGAATATATTTTATAGCTAAATCCGTTTAATAAAAAAAAAAAAATAGACAGTTTAAATTCTCGAGCAATCTATAGATAGTTGAGCGAAGCGAGCGGAGCGCTCTACTGGAGACTTTTTCACATTCTTTTTCACGACTAGGCTCAATAACTACTTGAAGGAAAATTATGAAATTTTGCAATCAAAAAGACACACATTCGGTGATGGTTTAAAAAAAAAATATTGAAAAATGTCATTTCGTTGAAGAATAATCGTCAAAAAACTGATATCCCATTGAAGTCAATGGGATACGATCAGTCATTACACTGGGCTCGCTTCGCTCATTATGCAAAGGTTCTGTTACAACAATCTTCTGAGCGACACGATTAGATTCGCGTCATAGACACTAAAATACAGCTACCAGTGATTTAGTCGAATGTAAATAATTTTAAAATGTAATAACGTTTTTCTATTACACATAAACTACTAGTCGTATAATCTGAAACGCCACGGCTCATTATAATTCACCTTGACACTTCCTTCCGCAGCAGTAATAAAGCAATATTATTTTTCCGTGTTTCATGTACCTTACACTACCTTAGTAATATATATACCTTAGATAAATAAAAAACCCCCAAGGTATCAATATATATATATTAAAAAAACATAACCAAATACGAATAATGAGTAAGGATAATCTCGTTAACCTCAAGTCGAGAAAAAAAAGAACATTTATCGAGGGCGAGGCTTCAGTCAATGGCGTCGGACAAAACAGATCCAACTATATACTGCGGCGAGAATAATCTAACATTAATAAGCTATTACTTCTAATCAATTATTATATTATTGATATAAATAATATACGTCCGAGACGAATTAAGAATTTTTATCTATTGTTAAATATTTTAACAACTAACAAACGGAATTGTACGGTTTGAGAGTTAGCGACCTCGATACAACGATGTACAATTTATTATCAATAATAATATATATAACATATTTATTGTATATTACATTTTAATTTAAATTATTTTTTTACACAACAGATATACAAATGGACTTAATGCTAAGCATTTTTTAAGCTAACTTTAAACAAGCAAGAGAATACGTGTAAGGCGCAGTGCAAGAATAAGAATAAAGGATCTAAAGATAAGAAAAAATATATATTATATTTGTTGGTAAGTGGGTCATATGGTCCTCATTTCACTGCAAGTATGTTTGTTACCATGAAGAAATAAAGTCCGTCGAGTCGTCACGCATTATTTAAATTATAATTTTCTGTCTGTACGTACATTAAATAATCTGCTGCTACTGATTATTGTTACGAACTTTTAATTACGACTAGTATAATAACTTTCCAAGAGGAATTAGCTATGCTAGTGTAAATTGAAGTCTTTATAAATTTTACATAAATAATACTGACGAGTTTAGTTTTTTTACACAAAAGAAGTATTTTTTGTGTAAAATATTACTATATTATACTATATAAAAAATACTTGTATATATAAAAAAGACGAAAGGTGAAATGAAACTTCATTACTACAAAAAAGTGTTTCAATATCGTATTGAATAAATCGTATTAAATATAATTTGATCAAATATCATGGCGCGATATCGATATCCGACTCGGTAGAAGGTAGGTAGGTAGGAAGGAAGGTAGGTAGGAACACAACAGAGAGGAATAATTGACTAACAGATCTATAAATATAACATTAAAACTGTTAAGAGCTCACTGAGATGCTGGGAGTTTAATAAAGACAAGTGGATACCATCCGTACCACGTGTCGAGGGCCGAGGCTGCACGGTCTCAAAACTAGTACAATTTAAATGCAAGTAGATGAAACATTTACAATAATTATGCAAATTAAATAACTGCTACATTTTTTGTTCAATATTCCGTTTCTTATATATTTGTTATGAATAAATAAATAATTTGCACTTTTGACCCTTAGTTCTATACATTCAGATGGTACTGCGTGAATAATACAACCACAAAACGCATTGCACGTGACGTCCGAACGTGATTACTAGAACACGATAATATAATTTTTATTGAATGACAAATATTAAATATAAGTAAACTATATATTTTAGTTCAAAAAATAATAACTAGACACTAAAGGTTCGGGTTCGAGTCCTGTCCGTGTTGTTTAATTATTAAAAAAAAAAGATCAAAACATGGATAATGATGCTTATAGAATAGCTATAAGAATTAATTTCAGTTATGCACCTTTTGATAAGGAGCTATTGGTTGAACGAATACTCAGTGAGAGTGCTCGGAGGTCACAATTTTGAGTCCGTCTGGCACAAAGAGGTAAAAACAGAAGGTCTGAGCCCAAATTTTTAACTTTACTCGTCGATTTTGATTCCAACTATTCAATAGTTCCCACGTTTTATCTTAAGAGGCGAAAAATATGAAAGTACAATAAAAATGATATTAATTCGTTCCGAAAGTTTAATCGAAGCATTAATTGCCTCGAGATGAAAGAGACATTATGATTAAACGTTCGGTACAACGCGTACAGAGCGGTACAGAGCGGTACAGAGCGGTACAGCGTCGGAACTAACAATTAGTACCTATGAGTACGTACAAATAGAAACAAAGCCTTGAAGGCTTTGTTCAAAATTGTGTTTGAGCAACACGAGATGCGGTTATTGAACTTTGTTAATTGCAATATAGATTTTGGAATAGAAATATGATAATATAATAATTTAAATCTATACATATACATATATTAAAAATATTTGTTTTTAACTGCATATCAAAAAGTATACGTTAATTAATCAAAAACAATTTTTTTTTCTGTCTGTCTATTTGTTCCGGCTAATGTTTAAAACGGCTGGATCGGTTTTAACAGGACTTTCAGTGGTTAACTCATGTTACAAAGTGTAACTTCGGTTACTTTTATATTAAAAAAACTACACGCGAAGTCGTGAGCACAGTTTGTACTAAAATAATAACATGGTGAGAGAATGGCTTAAATATTATTTAATACACATTTCATTACGTCACTCAGATATAATGTAAGTATCGGATATCAACACATCAATCAACAGTTACAGTTATTCAGAGTCAATCATTTGCTTTATTTTTTACACAAACGTAATTATTCTAACAGACAATTCTCAAAATATTTTCAAAGCATATTTGAACGTAACAAAAACATATCTTATTTTCTCATCGGGTAATATTTCGGTGTTCTTGTCTCGAGAAATATAAAGTTTATTCCAAGTGGAGAATAGATTTTCTTGACAATCAAGTCTATAACGAGAAACATATAATATTTACACAATCGTCTTGAACCATTGTGACGGTGATGATCTCAAACGATAGTAATGTCGCGATCCATTTCAGTGGTCGCTCCTTTTACTGACTGAGACTTTTAGATGAATTCCAGTAACACAATGCTGACTGGACCCGTGGCCCACCTCGCCTCACAGAAGGATTCCTTGATAGTGATCTCAACCTCAACTTCCATGACGCGATACCGTCTCGCTATGGTCTAATTAAATTAATTTAATAAGTCATATAAAATAAACCTGTTTTACATACTTAGTACATAGAACTAGGACCGCCAACAGACCCTCAATTTCGACTCGCTGTGCTCGCGAAATCTCGGGTGCCGTTTGCATATTGAGCGAAGCAAGCCCAGTGTAACGACTCATCGTTTCCCATTGACTTCATTGGGATATCAGTTTTTTGACATGACATTTTTAAATTTTTTTTTTTGCGACATTTAATAATTTTTTTTATTCATCACTTAACGTGAGTCTTTTTGATTGCAAAATTTCATAACTTTCCGTCACGTAGTTTTTCAGCAAATTCGTGACAAAGAATGTGAAAAAGTCTTCAGTAGAACGCTCCGCTCGCTTCGCTCAATAAAATTTAAATTCTTATAATGTGATTAAAAATATTAATTTGTAACCAATTTTGATTCAAAATGTCTCTTGTTTATGATATTCTAAATGAAACAAACAGACAAAATCAAGTCTAAATATATTACAACATATTACACCCGCAGTGAGACGGTGACTCATGACAATATCGTCATAGAAAAAAGAAAATTTGGACATCCACAAAAAATATTCCCATAGCAAATAACGTAGGTAGTGTAATTTTATGAACAGCTAGCTGAGTCTGCGACTTCGCTCGCGTTGACGATGTTTTTAATATGAAAGTAACCAAAGTTACTCGTTATAACATCACCTATCCAATAGTAAAAATCCTGTTAATAGGTCCAACCGAAAAGGGATTTGCCGAACCAAACAGACAAAAATTAAAAAAATAATAATTACGTAAGTACTGTAAATACTTTCATATGTCTTTAGAAATACAAACGGACGCTTAAATTTTATATATATGTATATATTTAATTAACTTGATGGCTGGGGACCAACGCGATAGACGTTTATTTAAATAGATTATGTTATTCAAGCGAATATAGTCTTAGTGGTAATTAAAACCCACACCCGGTGGTACTGAATTGGTACGATACCATTAAAAAGTATAGAAAAAATGTTAGCCGTGTATGGGTGGAGGGATATTCGTACTTTACATTTCCTAATACGCGAATTAACGATTTTATTTCCTTACTTAGCTTTAACAACGCTATAAAAATAATTAAAATGAAACTTAAGTTATGTGTTGTCACCCGACATCACTTCTAGTTTGAAAAAAATATTTTTTATTACAGCAATTAATTTTATTAAATAAAAGAGAAACGAGAACACACTTTAAATAAATAAATATAATTATATCTGACATTAATTAAAAAATGAAAAAAAAATACAACATTCTTAAGATACGTAAAGTGATATCTTTTCAAAAAACCCAAAAAAAAACTTATCATTCACAACAAATGTGTCAGTGTATTTTAGACCTCGTAAGTACTAAATAAAGAAAACCACTTATAATATGTTACAGAAATATATTTCATGGTTGATATAACAATAAAAGTCTAAAGATATTTCTCCAAAAACACAGTTGACTTACAAATAAACAGCTGAAACGAAGCTCAACCGAGCGTTTAGTGCTTTCACTTTTGGACTTGTCGTATTTAACAACATAATATAACCCGGTGCTGTTGGCCTTCTTATCACCGTCCAGAACTTGATAGATATTTACGCATTATTTTACGCATGTATTTCATGTCATGTTTTTCTGGAACAGCGGTTCACCATTACTTTAGATTCTTTTTGGGTATTATGCATATGAATCTATGAATAAGTCTATCCCAAAAAAACTCTATACAATTGATTTCAGAAGTCTCCATATTGACAAACAACTTAAATTAATAATCGATCTACAATCCAAGATCAATATTAACCTTCGACTGTCAACAGACTGAATTAAGATAGTAGTTACGCAGGTAAGCTGTTAGCACTGATAACTAAGAGACTACTGCAATTTATACTTTTAGTATAAAATAAATTAGTCCACAAAACAATGGAAACTACCTTAACTTTAGTTATCCGTATATATGTTAGTAACATTTCGAAACTATAATAATAATAACAAAACACTAACTAGTCCAATTGGTCTATTAATATTAATAATAATATTAATTATTATAATATGTATAATTATGTGCAATAAAAAGAGAGAGGGGACTTTGAAATACATTGGTGTTATGTAATGATGTTCGTTTGTGTGAGAGTGATCTGGGAAACAAGGGAATTTAAACAAATATTTGAAAAGTACATATACTATATCCTTGCAGACATTTTTACAAAGTGCCTCGTTCATAAAGACCAGGATCAGGTTCGTTTTGATCAAAGCAAAGTTCTGTTATAGTCCACGCAAATACCGGAGACAACAGTTAGTTATACATAAAAGACTAACATGATGATCCTATTAATATTGGAACATACATACATACGGAAATACGCAGTAGGATGCGTGTTAGCCACTATATCGCCATTAGTGAAACGAAGCCGATATTCATAACAATTACCTGCGTATAGCACGCGAGGGACGCAGTGCTCAAACAGCGTGCTACTTCGCGTCGTGCGCTGCATTCAGACAATCGATAATTTCTATTGACACACATACAACACTAACCAAACTATTGTTTAAGTGTTACGATAATTGACTATGCATATTATGTTAGGCTTTGTGAGCCGCCCGTACGCGCTCTAGGTACTAGTGTAATTACATTTAATCCTCACTTAAATATTATAATTGACATAATTAAATGAATTAAAATATATATATATATATATGATAATACTAATACAATGAATAATACATAATATGGACGTGACGATAAACAAGGGAGCGTATCTATGTAATATTTTAGGAGCGACCTCAGAGATAACGTTATCTGCTTAAACTTCACTCTCCGCTTATTACTTACAATAACTACCATATATATGTATATAATAATGTAAATATAATCTCAATAACAAATAACAAATAATTAAAATGTGTGATAAGATTGATAAACAAACAGTATGTTAGACTGACCTACAATATTAATATTTAATATAGAAGTAGCTAGAGGGCACGGGAGGCGTCTGGGACTATCAGGTGATATATAGTAAAATAATTAAGTTTTATACCATTGAAAACAACATACACATGTGTTTAGTCTTAATGTGTTGATAAGTTCAGTAGAGCAACATAAAAATTTATTATATATATATATATATATATATATATATATATATATATATATATATATATAGCACGCTGTTACTATTAGTATATTTATCACTTTGGTACAGTACTATGACATTTAACGAAACCGTACAGAAAAAAAACCTATCTCATACTCAAATTAATTTTCAGTACTACGTAAATCGTATTTTAGAGAGAAAAAAAAAAATCAATATTCACTTAAAAAGTTAGTTTTTAACAAAAACAAATATAATGATAATATATAATTATATTTAATGAAAAGAAAATCAATAAACCGACAGTCAATGTAAATGATTTATTTATTGGCATTACACACACGATAACCTCGCCCTAATAAAAGATATAAATTTATCTCTGTCTTAACAAGGTAAGTAAAAAGAGACAAAAAACATCTTACTTTAAGGTGTTTCAAAGTCAGGTTCATGTAAGACTAATTTTATTTTTAAACACCATACAGTTAGAATGCCTCATACATATTTTCTTTACACGAGTTATCATAATTTTACATTGTTTGTTTATTTGTATACAATCTAAAAACTCAAAAACTTAACCACTTAAGTCTAAATCTATTTTAAACAAAAAGATATTACCAAGTTATATTTAAGTAAAAGTAATAATAACAGAAAAATGTCTTAAGAAATTGATAAAGTATGAAAATTACATTAAATAGTATAAACTTGTATCGGTGCACCATCTGCGGGGGCCATGTGTATATTTTTATTATATTCAACAGCCTCTTACGGAACATCTGCTTAGCGAGATCATTTACTGACCGTCGGCTGCTGTTACGCCAAAACCGTCCTTACTGCGCGTCGACATCCCAATTCAACATCTCGCAATCAGCATCCTTTGATGACATTCTATAAAGGTTAATTACGGACCTACCTGTTTTAAATGATGTCAGCCATTCAACTGCGACTTATAGTTTATATTAAATTAATATATACTTCGTCGACTCAAAATTATTTAAAAATAGATATACAAAATTTTTTTGTAATATCCAAAATATAAATTATGGACATACCAACAGATTAATACATGTACATATATAAGATTTAAATTAGTTTAGTGTTCCCGCAGGACGTGACCAATATCCGTCGTCGAATGGGTCCATTGTCAGTGGAGCCGGCTGCGGAGCCCTTACAAACAAACAGCTGGCAAACGCATTTAACACACACAGACATTCCTATCCCGTACACGTCCACACACGTACACGTAGTATCGTGTTGAACACTAATTAAATGTAGGCTGAATGGTTAAATGCAGTTTCGCTAATTGGCAAAAAATAGGTAATTTTTACTCAACAAAAAATATAGAATACGATAGATTTTTATTTAAGTAATTAAATAAATTATGCAGGTATGTAGTCATTAGACTGATTAATAAAGATATTAGTAATAATAATAATAATTTAGCTCCATTTTGTGGCGTAATCAAACATGGACACTATCCCTAGGCGTTTAAGAATATTTAATGGTTTGTATTGGAGGTTTATGTAATTCGGTGGTACCGTTTGGAGGTCGGCGGCGGTGGTGGGTGGTGGGCGAGCGATTGTCTCACCCACGACTCGTTCCGCTGATGAATTGCAATACTTCGACAATTAGTCACAATCAAACCTACCGCGGTGAAGTGAAACCGTCTTAAGACAATTGTATAATGAAGGTCTTTTTAAACGGCTGCCAAACGCGACGCCTACGACGCCTTATTGAACTAGCTGACGCATGCGACTATGTTTAAGGCATTTTTTTGATAAAAAAATGTTGCCTCCGAATCTTCTTTTAATCTTCCGAACATCTTCAAAGTATATGTTATAGTTTTTGCTTGCATCTCCAACAAACAAAGGGACTAAAATATTTCCAAATTCATTTAGTTAGTGATATTTTACGTACAAGTTTGTCCTCGTCACCATTCCATTAGATATATACCTATTGCATAGATTTACTTAATAATTTAAATAATATATAGCGACAATCTCTTTACTTCGTGAGGAAATTTATTACGAAAAAAAAAACATCTGAGTAGAAGTATTTCAAAAAATTGCGAGACATTTCTAAATCGTCTGATACTTGTAGAATATCAGAGATGTCACTGACAACACTACGAGTGTGCAATTTGAATTGCACCGCGTATTGTCGCTCATCGAGTTGCCCAACCGAGCGACGCGACTGTGTAACACGATACAAACAAAACAACTATATATTTCGCAAGGAACTATGTCATATATACATATATCACGATATATTAATTATATATCTTACTTAAATTAATTTTAACAAATAACCAGTGAAGATGCAAATACCCAGGGTATTTCCCGAACGAGCTTTGACGAAATTATAAATGTTAATAAAAAACAATTGATTTTTAAGTAAAATGTTTATTATTTATTGAAGAAAAGAAAATGTTAAATACATGTTTATTTATAATTACTAAAAAATTACAAAAAAAAGTGTGATTAATAATAATACAAAATAGTAATATAATTAAATATGAAAATAAACTAAAAAAAATCCATCCATCCGAGAAAAGTGAAAACAATACAGAACGAACAAAGTTCGTTTGTGAAAAGTAGTGCTTGGTACACAATTACGTATAGAAGAATCATATATTTTATTTATCTTTATATTAAGATACAGGTTATTTCAATTGAGGTAAAGTATGTCAATAATTTGGTGAATCAAATCTATGTGTAATAATGTATACTAAGTGTTGTAACTTCCTCTGACAAACGCAACCTCCTCACTATGAGCGACTTGGTGATTGATTGCTAGGAATTTGAATGTTCTATTCTGTTTCGTGTTAACAACCAGTCATAGACACTTCCGTGGATGTAACGAGTAATGTAAAAGAATACTCACACATATCATATTACTATGATATATTTAGTTGTTTGTTAGTTTAGCGAAACTAAACACGTTCACGTCTGAAAGTTTCCTAGTTAACGAAACCTCAGATTGTTTGAGAGTACATGATTTATAAAGATGTTTTAAAAAGATAAGTTTCCTCGTCAAATATTTATATTGATAATAACTATATATACAAATCAGTTTGTCAAAAATCGTGATCTTATTCAAACCGGATGTTGACCCGAGATGATATTTTTTTATATAGTTTCTTAACCTACGGACGACAGAACTTAATTTTTATATTAAACTATTTTAACCTACCAATATTCTGCAACTCTGTTCGGATCAGATGTAAGTGTAATTTATTACAAAATATCGACAGTAAATGATGAAACTTTCGGTAAATATTTAATGGGTAAGTTTTGTGGCAATCTACTCGTAATACTAAATTATAGTACAGCCATCTTATTTACCTCGAAACACTCTACGAGTTACTTATGTTACTATACCTTCATATAATCAATATACGAGCAGCATTAATAGCAGTTTGGTTACAAACTAACATGAAATAAACCTCGAACTAGAGTTTGAGATTTTTGGTTTAACATTCAAAGGGAATATGATATACTTTAGACCGATAAATTGAATTTTGTAATATATATGTAAAATAAAAAAAAATTGTAAATTATTTAATGAGTTTAATGAACTCAAGTATTTATTTTCCGTAGCGTATAAGCCACGCAGTGGAACGACAAATGAAAGCTAACGATACTTTATCAACACGAGTGCGATGCGATTAATCTTGTAACATCGAGATAACTATAACTATAACGTGAGCGCCAACGACTAGGAAATACATGTGATGCAACGTGTTACAATACACTACAATACAATACAATACAAGTATTTTAATAATAATACAGTTGAGTATCAATAAGTAGTGCTACTAAACTCGTTACATTTATAACTTCAACACCAGTAGAAAGGCGTCAGCGGCTGCACTCGGAAGCACTTAACTAATTTTTACAAGCGTTCTTAACTCATAAGGCCCCTCCTACTTTGATTAATTTAATAACTTTTAAATATTACTACTCTGAGAATGAGTTTAATAACCGCTTAAATGATGGTTACTTCCCTATTTGCTGTGTATTTTATATAAAAAACAAGATTAAAGATAGTTAGATACTGTTGATATTATAATAGAGTCGATGTGAATATATCTTTATAAAGGCATCAATAAACCGACACTCAATAACATTGGTATGAGTCAGCGGTGTTACCGAGTCAAGTGTGTCCGTGTGTCCGTGCGTCTGTGTAGCGACCGGAGGTCTCAAATTATTCTAGTGCGCCGCAAGAGATTTGATAACACTACCACTTAAAATTAATGTATTTTATTATATATATATACTTTACTTCTAATTTCAAATCCAATATAAAACTATAATGAAAGTCGTTCAAAACACTAACTCCTAATTGATAATGCGATAATTTTCAACGATTCTCAAGTACATCTATCTAGCCTGTAGCTTAGCCTACTCGTAGTGCGTGTTACGTATCAAACAATCCAGCTCCCTCACCGCCAGCTGTTCATTTGACATTACTTATTTTGTGTATCGAAGTTACCGCTAGTCGAGTGACCAATATAAATCGAAATTTAACTTTTTATAAAAAAAAAAAATATCCGACGAAAAAGTGTGTCGGTTTTAATGGAAACGCCTTTAATATAGTGAAATTGAATTAGTGACGGTCGCGGGTTTAGTAAAAAATGTGATTGAAATTATATATTTTTTTTAATTCTTTTTGCTTTAAAATTTTTCTAAAGTAAACTATAATAAAAAGGAAAAAATACATTAAAAATACATTTTTTCTCTGTAATTATTCGATGAGTATAAGTCATTACAATATTTTGGTACGAGTCTATTCACTGTAGCTTCGGCGCCATGACCGAAATTCGGGTCAACAATAAACATTTTAATACGAAGTATAAAACAACAAGCCAGTAACCATCTCGAACAAACATAAAACCATATTTAGAATTATGTGTTATATTAGGAATATTTTTAAGGTGTTACACAGACAGACAGATGTGTGTATGTATTGCATTACGACACTCATCAGACAGTTACGTTAATCCCATTGACATTTAAGATGAAATCAATTGTTATAAACACTTTCTCTGCTTAATTCGTAAATCTATAGAGTCGTGCCCACCGATTAATATTATTGAATGATTTAATATTCAGCACACGTATACTCCACATTGTTAGGCAACACTTTCTATTCTACGCTACAGTTAACCGACAACTAACCATTAACATGAACCGCATTACGGACGGCTGCTAACCGATTACACGGAGGTCACGTTCAAAGAGATCTAAACGTTTTTGATTCTTCACCTAACTAGATTGTTTACATAATTTACAAAACACCTCAGATTATATCTTATTAAACATGTATTCACAGTTTAATATATAAAAAAATAAAATGGACGTGTTTGTCGTTCAAAAGTAACAGCTATTCACTAAATGCATATGAAAATATATACAATGCTTAAATAAAAAATCAGTTTTAAAAAAATTCTGCCTGTCTGTTTGGTCTGGCTAATCTATGAAACGGCTGAATCTATTTCAACAGAACTCTCACTGGTGTATAACTGATGTTATAAAGAGTAACTTAGGCTACTATTTAAAAAAACATATTCCCCGCGAGCGAAGTCGCGAGAACGGCTAGTTTATCATTGATAATATATTGCATTATTTAAATAATGATTTTAACCTAATTCATATGAATAAATTTAATATCTAAAATGTTTTGAGGACACTTTCTCGTTGCAAAAATTAAATAAAAATTGCCAACAAAAATTGGAACAAAAATCGAATTTTTATAACCAAATTAATTTTAATATTATTTTAAATTAGTATAATTATGCGTTCTACTTAAAGTGTCGAAATTATAAAGTAGTCCTCCCAAAGTGTAACTTGACGAGGCGGAAGCACTCATCTGTTTCGTCTTAGAGTGATTTATAACTTAATTTATGCAATATATTATAAATTCATTAATTTTATATTCACATGCTTTATTATTTTTTTCTTCCACTTTCAATCAATACTAGTTAGTGATTTGTGTATAAAATGGGAGTGGATTTTGATACTTATCGAAATAAGCCCATCCGTAAAGACACTCTCAAAACTAAAACTAAGGCTACGGTTAATGAAGGCTGATCTCAGAGGAACCACACAACAAACTCGGACAGATATTTCTTTATTGTGATGAACTAGATGCGGTTCAAAAAGCGATCCTCTCATTTCTCCACGCCCCAGTTACAGCGGCACTTATTAAGTGTACTTATATGATATACGAAATGTAATAGAGCAGTGTCGTGTGTCACATATCAGTGACACTCGACACTGCTGAGATGAAGCGTATCGCACTCTGAGCTCTATTTACATGTACATGTGGGTCGACGTCTATTGACCTTTACGATCACTCGCCGGAACCATAGTGATTATATATTATATATCAAACCGGTGTCTCGTTGAGTTTAACATATCTCGCTTTACTTAGACAATATAACATATATTTTAATTATATATCACTTGGTGATCGTTAGTCTAAGTAAGAGGTATTTTAATTCAATAAACTGAATTGAATTACTATATTAAGAAGATGAGAATAATTAGTTAAAATATATTAGACTAAAATAGATATTTAAAATACACGGACTAAATTCACCCAGTAATAGAAGACATAAAAGCCGCAAGGGACATTTAGATAACGCCCGAGAGGCATTGCGTCCGTCCGTCCGACACCAGAGTGACTCGAGCGACCCGATGTATAGAAATTCAAAGGTTTATATTGTAATTAATGGTCGAGATTCAGTAGAGTGGAGACGGAAGCGGGGACGGAAGTGGTCACGGCCTGCGCCCGCGCCGCCGCCGCGCTGTGACGACGCGCAGGGCTCCGGACACACGAGTATACTTTAATAACCCACCAACACAATAGTTCATCTTTTCTTCTACCTGAATGACTGTTTGTTTACTGATTATTGATTAAGTTATACGTATTACTATATATATATCGTATTAATCAACTTCAAAGTCACACACTTCTTTCTGTGACCGCACAGGAAACCCTTTATGTGATCCCGTGCAGTGAATCATTTAAAGATCAAAGTGCGCTTCCCATAAAAATGTTTTAACCATTTAGAAAAATAAAATAATAATAATAATTCCGTAACCTTGGAAGAGGAGGTATCTTAGTTCGTTTATTAAATAAAACAAATATCTTAAGAATAATATATAATAAATAATCACTAAATTAAAAGGTAGAAAGTTATTATCTTTACGAGATAGGTGAAGGCGCACGTGGTGTACATCACGCCGTCTTCAATCCTTATGATTGTCGTCACGCGAAAAATACAATAATATATCTGATTTACGATAAACACACGTAATTGGTAAATTCCTAATATAATAAAGTATATGACGCAACACAAGCGGCCCCAGCGGTACATTCCTCTCCGCGACCTGAACGCTCGGAGCAATAACGTTTTACGATTCAAATTCATAGTTAGTGGTATTTCTTGAATCGGTAATAAAACAATGAAAAATACCTTGTCACAATACATCTATTTCATAATCTTATCGAAATTCCAATGGATAAGGTATTCGATAAAATTATTGAAATAACATCTTACAAGTAAAAAAAATAGACAAAAAAAAATGAAAGTTACATTTCAAAACCTATCAACTTCCCCCGACATCACTCGCGTGCCCGTACCGTGTTCGTGGTGTTTACAACGTACAAGAGGCACTTTAGAATGACGTATCAGTATTACGGAGAGGCGTAATACAATTACCGCCCACTGGTAATAAATGGGTTAGTGGCCCGGCTTCCCCGGTAGCTACTGCTATACGACTATGAGCGGTACTTGACGCGCCTCCTTCACACGTCGTCTATATTTTTCTCTCACTATTATGTGAGTGGACTCACTGGGATAACTATTATATCTTTAATCTTTGATATCTTAGATATTAACTAGCAAATTGGTAGTTATAAAAAAGAGTTTCTGTTTGTTTATATTATATATGTCAGAGTGCATTATACTATTGCCAGTATGTATATGAACTTTCTTTTGTAAGAGGATAATGGTATTCATACCAGCGGCAGTACCCCAGAGTAGAATACCATACAACATTGTGCCATGAACATAACTATAATAAAACCACCTTGGCAGTAGTCTCTCCAGTAGGGATCTTATTTTTTAACTAAGTTTATTAGTCAATCCAGCTGTATGAGGGCCCCATTGTAATTTAGCTTCTTTAATGACAGACAAACTAAATAACTAACAATTTTAAACTGAGCCTTGTTTACCTCGTCATGCAAATATTCATTTAAATATCACAAAAAATACGTTTGTCAATATGTTTGTTGTAGACAAACATAAAAGGTGGAATTAAAAAAATATATTAAAAGATTATGTATGGCTTATTATGTAAGCGAAGAGAAAAACCATACAGAGTCAAATAACTTACATATATGTATATATGTATGTTACAATCCTTTAAGTAATGGTAAGACGTATTTCTTTTGTTTTTAACTAGCGCATATACCTGACTTCGTCTGAATTGTAGTATAAGTTATATCGAGATTAAAAAATAGTCTAAAATATTATCTTCAAGTCTTTAAATCTATCAATTTAAGATCCAAATCTTGCAAACGTTTCCTTCTAATCACATACAGACAGAATTTTATTTATGTATATATATATAAATCCTTACAAGATCAATAGTATATATAATAATAATAATAATATATAATATTGTATATATTAAAAATTATATGTAAAACGAAGTTGAATTAACGAAAATGTCCTTGCAGAAACAATAAAAGATAAGAAAGTAAGTTTCTTGGTAGTTTTATAATGAAATATTATTCTGAACGGTGTAATGTTACAGGTAATCGTAATATATATACGAGGGGCCCCGCAACTGTGTAAACTATTTATAATATTATTAATACGACAAGTACATCATATAACATATATATATATATATAAATCAACTAGTGAAAAATAAGTTAAAGTGGTAAAACATGGTAAGTATGTTATGGTGTCATAATAGCTTAAAGTGATTACAACATATATATTTAGCTATATGAGGTAATAGGTAGTAATAATGTGTAATTTTGATAATTACGGAAGTGACCCTCCAGCTATTATGTACATTATCATTTACTCCACTTCGTAGTGCTGCCGCTGGTGTTACATCAGACACCTCAGATATTACTCACCTATCAAAAATTACATACTTCTATTACCTCTATTGAGACTATATATATATAAATGAGATGGAAGTGTCTGTTTGTAATTTTAATTAACAGCTTTTTATTTTATAAACAACCAAAACATGTATAACATTTTGTCTCTGTTTATCTGTCCGGCTGTTTATTTGTTCCAACAAATCTCTGAAATGATGATGAACCGATTTTAGCAGAACTTTCGCTTCCGGATAGTTGATGTTATAAGGAGCCTAAGATACGGCTACCTTTATTTAAAAAAAACATATTACGTGGACGAAGTCGCGGACACAGCTAGTGAACAATATTATTGTGACAGCTTGGTATTGTAAATATGTACCGAATCGTGTTAAATCCAATATTATGTTAGCATAATGGTATGGAGTGAGAGACGTTAAATGACAGATTTTTTCTTATTGTTATTCGACGCTCATTGTGTGCGACCTTCCTCCAAGTCACAAAGTCAAACGGCAAACAGCTCGCCGGTCGTTCGGTTTCACATGCACATATGATCCACGCTGCGGTCAGCGATGGAGAGATATCAATTGAAGGACGGCTGTTCCCATCTGATTGGTACTGATTGTATAGTTTGTTTACTTCACGAAATCGAGATACAATTGCGTAATATAAATTAATTAGGTTAGTTTTTGCGTCCGCCGCGGTTATGGCGACACGCATGATCTGCTCCGCCGCCGCGCAATCGAACGTGACTCGCTCCCGGCTCTCCCTTCACGCCGGAAATCATTTATCTTAAAATAATATAAAATCATTCAAAGCGAGGTCGGCCTTTTGTAATGTGTGTGTATGTGTGTGTGTTCGATCTAAACCTAGCAACCGAGTACCTTGCTACTGCGATAATTTATTTTTAATATGTTTGTATATTAGATTATATACGTATTATATTTAGTGTGATCTGATTCATCTATCACTCACGGGTCAACTAATAACGGATAAGACTGATAACAATGAATCACTTAAGATTCAAAACAACAACAATCTCATTAAGATGACATAGTTTTAAACAATAAGTGTAAAATTGACCGAAAACAATTGAAATGCCCAATAACTCATAGTACGTACAATGCAAGAGCAGTCCAGTTCAACCACAGTAGGAACAATTTATCAATAATACTAACAGAATAACACAATGCATACCCATTGTGTTATTCTGTTAGTAAAACATTTAACACTTTCTATTTTTTGTCCTGGTGTCGTGTCATATTAATAATGTTCTAGTCCGCTTTGACTTCTGACAGTATTAGTTAAGTTTTTGAATATTTCATATATCTTGCGACATTGATTTAAAAGATTTTATCTAAATCATCGCTGCAATGTATGAATATTTTTAATAATCTTATAATGAGGGTAATGTGTACTGTCTGATAAATAATTAAAAATATCAGATTTCACAAAAAAGTGTCAATAAAATACTTCTCTTACCGCGTTAGTTTGTTTTTGAACAATTCTAGAAAGGCGTTGACTTTGCAACTTGATTCTAAGTGAGAGAAAAACCAGGTGAGTGAGTTATAACTCACCGTATATAGATATAGAGATAGAGATTAGAGACATCAAAACACTTTATCACAAACCATCAACGAGACGAGAGATATCGAGAAACGAGATGAAGAGATAGAAACGAGAAATAACACTGGGTCACGTGCTATGGACTTGTTGCAGTACACATCTATAGAGGACGACTGATAGATAAGGTTCTAACTATTATTTTGAATAAACTCATATTTGTATATATAAATAGTATTGAACTGTTTGTCATTTCAATATTTTAAATTTTCATTAAATACTCATGAAAGTATATACGGTACTAGAATAAAAAAACATGTTTTTGATTTTTTGTCTGTCTGTCTGTTTGGCTTATCTCTGAAACAGCTGGACCAATTTAACGGGACTTTCAATAACGGATCTCTGATGTTATAAGGAGTAACTTAGGCTAATTTTTATTTAAAAAAAAAAACATTCGACGCGAACGAAGCCGTAGGCACAGTTAGCATTTCATATGTATATTATTATTAAGGAAAAAAAAAATTTTTTAATTGTTTATTTTGAGTTATACCACATATCACAATATTTTTGGTAAATGCTCATACCTATTGTTAGTTCTATACCTACCAAACCCTTCTCATTGAGTAATAATATAGATGTGTATGTCAGGTCGTCTGTATATGTTAATACGTTAGTCGGCGCAGAGGTCGTCTCTTACTACATAGCTGCGGTTAAAAAGCAAATGATTTACAAAATCTCCGCTCCAATGTCAAACAGCGCAAGGACGCCTCTCACTATCGACCACTTCGTACAAAATACTTATTATTTTTACTTAACACACATTTAATAAACACTCGAAACTACCAAACGAGGTAGAAAAATAACTTTTTTTATAATTAATAACGATCTAGTTGTAAGAATATTTTTATTGCAAAAATAAGTAATAGCAATTAACTTTCTATTTCATAATTCATTTATATCGTAATATAATATTAGAAAGATAACACATTTATATAAATATTATTGTCTTAAAATAGAATAATCAAAATGTTATATTGAAAATATATATAAATATTTTGATACAAAGTTAGTAAGTTAGTTAGTATAGAGAGGGTAATGATGGTTTATTTTTAAACATTGTAGTGTGTTAAGTAAGAGGTGGAGATTACTTACACGTGCGCCCGCGTCACGTGGCAGTCATTAGTTATTAGAAAACATTACATTTTTATGTATTTCTACGGTTTTAACTGATTTAACTGTGTAACAATTATACTAAATATACATTTAATATTATAAACCAAACGGAATTATGCAAATAACATCCGTAGAGATCGAAAACGTCGTAGAAAATACGTTTAAGATATTATTAAATATTTTCTTTTAGTGTCCGTTTCCCGGAAGCTGTAAAGTGACTTGCACTTTTACCGTCAGGTGGGCGCCGTATTAATATTATACTATCCGGTGTACCGGAACACTTATAGCATCGTTAAATCTAGAATAAATATTTACTACGCTCTTAAAACATGAGGAAACGAGAAGAAGAGAACTCTTACAGCTTCAGTACCGGCAGATAACTTCTTCTTCTTTCTTTAATAATTATTTTATACTATCCGTTGATTTATTATATATCAAAATCACTCTAATAGCTTTTTCGTGAATGAATAAAAAACTCTATTATATCTAAGTCCGCGTCATGTATATTGTTACGCAGAGATTGCTTTAAGAAATCTATAGATTTAACTATATTTATATTTATTTAATATTCTTTGACGTATTTATAACTTAGGATTCCCCGAACGACATTTGATATTAAATTTATTTGTGTAATATATTTTCCTTTTGTTAACAATTTGTTAAATGCACTGCTATGGCAATAAATTAATAGTTCCTTGACCCCTCGTCGGCAGCGCATGGTCAATTAAACTTCAAATTACTGTTAGTAAAAGGGGACTCTAGCCAGCTGCGCCGAATACTTACACCGGATATAGGAGAACATTATAAATAGGAATAGACGGATGCATTTGCATGTATATAGTGATAAAACAAAAATCAATTGTAAAATAACAAATAACACGTTGTTAGTTGTAATAAACTTCAACTGGTCCGACCAGTTGGTCGGTTGTTCGCGAAACTTTTGCATCCGACAGCACCGCTGGAACTCGTATTCGCCCACACCTTGACATATTCGGACACATAATAAGCGATTGAGCGATTTTTACGTTTTGACGAATCTATAGTGTTTGACAACTATTGCATATCAGTACCAACTCATATATATTTTTATAGAAACACTACAGAATCCACAGAGAACGATATTTTAATGTATTCTTAAAGTGACTTTGATAATGGTATCCTAAATATATAATCGTACTTGGTAACTCTTCAACCTTCATAAATATAAAGTACAATTATTATTATTATAAAAACATTAAGTCATAGTTTTCTAACACTACTTGTGAAGGTTGTATTTAGAAAAAAATAAAATTATTACATTTGAAATAGAAAAAATACAACTACCCCCTTTTTTAATTAATTAAAAAAAACGAACCTGTGGTGCAAGAATCTTTGTTGTTTCCGACGCCGTTTTGCCGAAATCCACTGTCACTGGACGGAACCACGAGGGCCTGCATGACTCACTGCGGGACGCACCTCAACCAACAATCCTCCCATCAGTAGTCAGTGGGTTCACTTCCAGTGCAGCACTGTGGACACTCAGCCGTAACACGCACGCACTAACAGTCGGTACAGTTCCCTATTCTACATACCGATTGTATCGTGCACTGTGCACTCGACTGACATTTTATAAACTTCCAATGTTTTGGAAACAATAGGTGATGTGATGATGTCGTGTACAACCGGTTACGTTTTGAACGGGGAAAGTGACGATTTTCCTTTTTTTGAATTTTCCAGGCGCACTAAAAACACTTCTCGGACTTTATTGTACAAATAAACTGTAAAATCGTTTAAATATATCGTTAACAATTTGTATTTCGATTTTACGATATCAATAAAACACGTCACAAAAATTTACAAAACCGTCCGCATCCGACGAGTATTTCTAACTTACTGGCCGGTTTACCGGAGGCAGCTGTGCGAGACGGACAAAAAGAGAAAGACTATACTATGACGTACGCGACTCGAACCAGCTAGAAGTTAACACGAGCGAAAATGCAACTTATCTATAAACGAATACAGCTCATTTTGATTTCTGTGACTAGATACAATAACACAGCTGAGTCAGTTTCCTCGAACTTTGTGTGTGGAAACTCGAGATGGTTTGAAAGGCAGTCATTGAGTGCGAGAGGGATAGGCATAAGAAACGAGTGAAACCGACGCAGGACGACTGTACACCGACCGGCAAGGCCAGCGAGCGTCACGTATCAGACTAGACATGCCCTTATGTACTACGATCTGCACCTAGGACACTACACCACATATTTGAGTTTATTGCACTCTGTAAAACTTAAATAAAACTTGAAATAAAAGAAAAATCACCATCAATTCAATATATACTTGTATTTTTTTTTAATTCGCAGCATTATTGAATATCAAATCAATAAAAAACAAGATTTTAATGCTTACAGGCATTTTGTGCCGGCCCGAATAATCGAAAAAAAAACTTAATAATATGTATGAAGTACATTATATACTTAATGAGAAATCTGTAAGTAACTGAATATAAAATAAATATAAAATAATACTTGTACTAAAATAATTACAATAAAGCTAACAGACATAAATTTTCTTGTGTATTGAAGAGTAAACGTGGATCTACGAGGCTTATATATATACATATATAATATTACAAATATATTCCAATTTTCTTTGAGTATTTTTGATGGCTTTAACCCTAACCATTTAGTTTAAACATTACTACGTGGTCGCCTCCTTATAAGAAAAAAATTATTAACATTAATTTATTTACAAAAATTATTAATTTATTTTATAAAATTATATATATAGATGTATAAATGATATATAACTATATAAATAGTTCAAAATGTGTCGGTATACAGAGAATCTGGTACGACATGCCTTGCGTAAATTGAGTCGTCAGAATGCGTGGTATTCGCTAAGTTTGTCCGTCAATCTGTGTAATGGTCTGTGTAATGGCGGTGCTTTTTATTAAGAAAATATTTTTTAAATTGGTGATTTTACATAAAATGTAACAAAGTAGGAAACCATAAAAAAGTTCAGTGATTCACGGAGGCGCGGTGTGCGATCGATTCAGCAGTAGCGGTAACAGACAACTTCACGTAAAAACAACTTTATATATATATACCAATATCTAGTTAAATTTATATATTGAATAGTATATTTTTTCTTCTTTTTAGATCCTTAACACCCTACCTTCGCACATCATCTTTTGAATATTTTAGATTGCCTTTAACAATGTATTAGCGTTAGGACCACCCTTATTACATTTGTCGTGCAATAAATAATTTAAATAAATAAATAAAGAGGTGTTAATAATATTTTGGACCTAAACAACAATTAGTGTATTAATAAATGATAAAGTGATGTTAAACTTTCTTTCAAGTGGTTAGACGCACCGTCCAGTTCAACATAACGTTAATGTCAATAACCGCCTCCGGTGTTGTTTTGAAAGCTGCAAAATATTTTTAACTTAACTTAACACTTTCATTTTACCTATTTCATTATAAGCATTCATTTTAATTTCGGAGTGACATTTGAAAATTTTATTTCATATAAATAAATGTAAGAGTTATCTTTGCATAGATCGTATGTTAACACAAAAACAATGCAAGATAAAATTAGCAGTAGTTGTATGCAAAAGTATTTGAGTGCGAGTCGGTCGTGCAACTGCATCGATATTAACATGGAAAGGAGCGTTGCATCGTTGCGTGACTGCGTTATGCATCAAATGAGCATATTTTTATGAAAAGCAGACGAAGCACGAATGAGGTTTAACAAAATGTAAACAATTGTTATTCCATTGAAATCAAAGCGATCACATTGTTTAACGCACCTCGAGTGGTTTACGATCGTTGACCTGACACTAGTTAGAATAAATTTACACTAATCAAGGTGTAGTGGTGGAAATGAGTAATGTTATCCAACTCGTACGATATATTTGTATGCAAACATACATACACGTTACGTGCAACCCGAGGACGGACTGTGAGACAATATAAATGGCATTTTACGAGAGTCTTCACCGAGTTGTACCTATAGTATGACGTGAGCCAAACTTTGGCGATAATGTATATACATTAATATCGGGAAGTATTTACATTCGATTGCTTCGTAATTGAGCTGAGACCTTCACGATTATTTAGTTAAATCATTATGTTTTTACATTACAAGGCTGGCGCTAAGCGTTCACTGATCGAATCGAACTGACGTCTGTATCAAAACAAAATATTATAAGTAAATAAACATCTTAAAACATAATAGATAATTAAAACTGAGCAGTTATTTCATTAATACCTAATAAGCATCATCTCAAAGATACTTAATAAAATATAGATTCTAATGTCTATATACAATATAGTAAAAAACTCTTAGCCGGTGGTCCAACTCATGATCTCAGATTAATTCCTCTTATAGATACTATTGCTAATGCTTGGAATCGTTCTTTTGATGTACAATGTTATTATTAAGTCCGTACTTTAACTGCGGAACAACGGTCAACAACACCGGACACGGACACAGTGAGCACTAGCACGTGTAGTGTATGCATGACACCCATAATATTATAATTAACACCCACATTAACACAAGTAATGAGAGAATATTAGATACACGAATATTATAATGAGATGGCAAATTATATAAGAGAAGTAACAAATTTAGTATTTGATAGATCGAAAAAATGGGTGTGATAGGCAATGATACGTGGTGGTAGAGAAAAGAGAATGAAGAACCGTTTTGAGAATCGAAACAGTAAATGAAAATGAGTAAGAAGGAAGGAAGGGAAGGAGTAACACACACACACAGCCTTTATAATTAGAGAAAGTAATCGAAAAACGACTGCGTGATTAAAGTGAGATCATCCAAAACCAGTTCCCACGCAGAACCAGACATGATATGCTTTATCACATCTATGCCAATTGTTCAACAAGTATAGAAATGAGCAAAAACTTGCATGTTGTCTTTGAAAAATTATTAAATCTCGAGAAGGCGTAGGACATAGTACTTCGATCTAGGGAAAATACACTCTCTTTAAGGGTCCCAATGGGCATGCAAAGAAGGTCGACATGAAGCCCTAAACTCTTCATCTTCATATTTGATGCCTCAGAATCGGATACACCCTGGCAAGTGCTTTAAAGTTATAGAGATTGTTTTTATCGCAAGGTCCACAGCGGATTCGAAAAAGTGTAAACAAACATTGAATTGTGTTGTTCTACAAATCAATAAAACGAAAACTGATAACATATTCTACGATTTCAGCGGGCTTTTCGGCTACATTGCATGACGGTACTTCTTTACATGGTGACGGATCTGGATCTGAACTCAATTGTTTAAGATGATGGTTAATGGAAGCAGGTCGGAATGCTGAGATACGAATAGATTAGCACGTGTGGCGTGACGAGTCGAGATTGGTAAAGTAAGGATTGGATAAAGTAAGAAACGAATTTCTTTTTAAAAAGTAGTATTTTTAAAGTACCAGTGATAGAAAATATGCTAAGTAATTGTCGTGGTGTGGTCATGTAATACCGATGTAAAGCATGTAACAACAGGAATTATGTACGATTGTTCATTTAAGTGTAAAAGGCAAAATTATATGGCGAAGAAGCCATTCCCCACTGAGAAGATGTATAATAGAAGAGCATGGAAGAAATTAACACTACATAATTGGTATAAAGGCAGGGGATTTAAGTTATAGAACGAAACTTGAGTATCAATTTGATCCAAAAACATTTGTCTCTTAAAAGGCGTAGCGGATAAGCAACATAAAGATTGTATACACTATAAATATGAATGTCATGAATTAAAGTATTGTAATATTAATTATGCATGCAAATATTAAGTCAAAGTATTGCACAATGAATTAAAATTGTGCAATTTGTAAGGGAAGTAATAAAATTATAAGAACAAACGTGGATTGGAAGTAGCACAGCCATACAACCATACAACCATACTGAGAGACCGCTTTGTTACGTTTATGTAATGATGTGAATATTTTATTGCTCTGTGGTTATCAACAATTTTGTGTGAATCTCAAACTAAATATATTCATAAATCATTTAACTTCGATTGGGAAAATCGATTTAGCTTCATTGTATTCTTGTTTGAATTCAAATTAATCATTATAACTTAGAAATCAAAATATGGGCTTTGTTACGTAAGACAGAAATTATCTTCCGTTCGTATTTTGTTAAAATTTATTTACTTTAAATATATAATAAAATAAGAATATTACATAAAATGTTACATTAGATATTATGATGATATTGTAATTTGATATTTGCTATATACAATTGACCAACAGTGTGTACATATAACGAGAAATAGACAAAAATTGAAACTTCCTAGAGCATTAGTGTTACGTGAAACTATAACGAAATAATATATTATATTATTGTTTACGTAAAACTGTGTTATTTATTATGCAATATCGATATAAATAAATAACATTATAAAATGCTGAATCAAATATGATAAATCGTTTTTGATAGATACTCGATCGTGCATATAAAGTCGGTTAAGTATAATTTGATTGTTATCGTTATTAAAGGATCGCTGTGCACGAGGAATTTTATTGTTCAACTACTTTTTTATATCACTCGTTTACAAAACACACTTTAATTTCGCAGGTGTGTTAAAAATTAAATTAAATTATATTTAAACTAGAACAAATGTTAAGAGAGTCAAGTTATAATGAATTATTTTATGACTACTTTCCTGCGTGAGGGAGGTCAAGCAACTGTATATAGACGGTCATAATGAGTGTTAAATAGTACTGGTATTCTGTACAATCTTAGTTCACTTTAGTTTTTCTAACGGCGGCGCAGCAGCCAAGGGTGGAGCTCGCCGACCATGAAGGCTCGCCGACTCAACCGACTGTAAAAAACATTAATAAAAAATGCCCTTCCAATAGTGACAGTGTAATACCGCCGTGCAGATCTATGAATATTAACGATCAGAAAGCAGAAAATTGGCAAAAGGAATAAACAAAGAGTGAAATCTTACGACCGGGAAACCAAAGGTTACCTTTATAACTTAAACCTTAAAATTAACGAGCCTACAGAACTTTTTAGCTGTTAATGCACTGAAATTCGTATTAAATTGAACGTTGTCTCGGTCGCAGTATATTTATGGTTTTAAAATGACAATAATATTATAAAAGTCCGTATTGATTCAGTAATTTCACTTTCCGTCCACAATGGCGGCGGTATGGGCGCGACCGCGCTCGGGGCCTTGCCGTCCGATTACATACTTTCCCTGTTTTTATGGGACTCTACAGGGAGAATTATATAACACAGTTATTGTGAAAGTTACTCCTATAACCTCTTCGTCTATTATTATAATAATAGATTTATAGAAACTACAATTTTCTTATTCACAATACGGATAAGAAATAAATTTTGTCACGACAATAAACTAAAAATTCTAAGAACTTTATATGAATATTTAATTGTGATCTGTGGGTTTTTTATTAAGGTCATCAACACGTGAAGGTTCCTATTAGACTACCTGTAACCTGTGCAACCTTCCCCCGTAGTGGGCGGCCGTTCTTAACATTGACACACATGCTTTAAGACTACCTTCTATCTAAACGCTCACAATCCACGTGATTGCGAAAAAAAAAACGGCTAATTTGATACAAACTGTCCGTGATTATGCAGTGACTGCGGTTTCTCAACTCTGTTTATAAATGCCCCTCAATTACCACTATCACGGTACCACAGTGTACGATAAGTAGCTCGGTATAAAGGATTTCCGAAACTAATTACATTTTCAAATCAGATGTATCAAAAGTATATCAATTTTAATTGTGGCGTAACAGCGTAGGTACTTTATCACGTTTCTGGGATGAGATTAAAAAAGTTTTGTAAGACAATTTAAAAATCTCTATTTGTCAGTACCTAATTGACGCCAGCCGGAGCGGAGCCGCCGGTTTGCGAGCGAACACAACAAGGTCAGAGAAGTGTTTGATATACTAATTATAGAGAACAATGTTAACTCCAGATCTGTCAGTCGAAAGCGTGGATTAACTACTTACATACTCTTTATAAATAAATATATTATAATTGTCGCCTACATATAAGAACAGGCGACTGAACGGATGATTATAATTTGCATTAATTTTCGGTCGGTAAGAGGTAAGTGACTCATTCATTGAAACGTTTCTCAATCGCGCTTTCCGTATGTTTATATTTATATATATTTAATTGTATGTCGCAATATTGTATCCGAATAATATGAAAGTCACTTTAAGTAACTAATTCCGCGTCGTAAACGGAGAGAAGTGAGAACGGCACACGTGTGGAGAAATTTGACAATGCACTTACAATGAAAGTTCATTTCGATCGGTCGCATCGCATCGCATCGCATCGCATCGCGTATAAACAAACCAGTTTGTCGTATTAAAGTATATTGGTGAATATTTAACCGGCGACTGGAAGCGGTCCTCACCTAACCCGTGTGTAACGTATTAGAAAGTGAATTAACGACGACGCGCGAGTGTTTTGAGATTTTTGATTAGACATAATGTACACGATCGTAACGTTGTAAAACATGTTTGAACTTGTGCCTCTGGAGTGAACGATGAAAGTGACGCCGTAACCCGCTCGCGGGCGCGCTCAGAGTTAAAATGAGACTACTTCTAGCTCGTAAATAATAAATTATATCTATACATATAAATAAAATCTGTCTGTGTGCCCGAAACGGCTGAACCAATTTTAATAGGAGTCACTAGCGGATAGCTGTTGTTATAAGGAGTATTTACCTTTATTTTAAAAACATATTCCGTTAGAACGAAGTCGCATGCACAGCTAGTATAATAATAAGTTTCTATTATCATTTATAAGAAACATGTATTATAAATGTCCTTATTAACCCCTAGATTTATATAAAAAATATTGTAATATAAAATACATGTGGCATATATAATTTCGCATTGAAGTCTATGTTAATAATTTATATAAAACAGCTAAAGGTATACCGTCCCAATGTAATTCATTAAGTTAAGTTGGATCGAGTCACGAAGGCACCTTGATAGACAATATCTCTAATTCAAAGATGACTTGTAATTACATCGGCAACCTTTACGTAACTACGTTACATAACTTTATAACAAAGATGAAATTATACTTAACTTAATTCAGATGAAATGGTAAACAAATGATTCTTTTGACAATTATTAAAATATTACTTAGAGTAGGATCGAAGTAAGCGTGTTATACACTCGTGTGTGTGTGTGTTAGACACTCGTGTGTGTGTGTGTGTTATACACTCGTGTTATTCACTCGTGTTATTCACTAAATCATGTGACGAAAAGCAATTTTATATCACGACAGTTTTCGCAACGATCGATTTAACAATAGATTGTGTAAACGTAACGACACCGCCGGCAAAATAACGATACAGCGTACCGTATTTAGATCGACTCTACAACTACAATTGTAACATTGATAAATATATTAACATGGAGATATTATTTAAATATGAGCAGTTTAAATAGAAATGCAATAAACGCTGATATGAATGCGAGCACGCATTTCAAACTACTTTCGCCGATTAAATGCAGAGTGCTCGGAACGTGCCGATTTTGTGACTGACGTTAACGAGATCACCAGTGTTATAATTTTGTATGGAATTACACTTATTTAAGAAATCTCAAACGTAAGTCTCACTCTGATTCCTCTGTAGCCATCCCGCGATAGGGTTCAGTATCTCGTCGGAAGGTTTATTGGGTGACGGGCGGGCCTCGGTTGTTGCGGTAAATTACCACAAACTTTTCCGTAATTTCTCCGCGCAATGAAAAAGTGATCGGTTATTGAACTCGTTGTATTAAAATAATTTTAATTATTTATTAAATTTTAATGTATTGTTATAGAGCTAATATAAATAAATGTATAGTTCGATACAGCCCCGTGATCTACGCGTTACATGATTAATTTCACTTTCACCGATATGTGGGAGGTGATGAAAAAACACGATTTATCAATCGGTAAAGAGCAGAATCATGGCCGGAGGACGTACCACGTACGTGACACGGACCGGACACTTTGTATACATACGTACATGTGATCGGAGACGGAGAAACTGAACCGGAAGATTAAAAAGAAATCCACTTTTACACTGACTACTGACTGCGGCGGACTTTAACGCATACTATTATATCTTATAACGGATTATACGCACTGTTATTTATCAATTAATTTATTATTTATACTCGTATTCATTATAAAATATTTATAGCACAACAAATGTACGAAGGGTGATCTTAATATATATAAAATCCAATCAAAAATATGCAAGGAAATACGTGTGAAACCGGAGTGCAAAGAATAAGAATAAAAAAAATACAATTCAATAGATAAATGTAACTAGATATCGACATACACACACACACATACAAACAAACCAACACAAATATTGTATAATATAATAAGAATTACAATGAAATCGATATTTGATCCGTTCTCATATTACCTAAGATTAATTTAACGATACCAAATTGCTTTTCGTAACCAGGTGTGTATAATCACTGCAGTTCATTCGGCTGCTATTGATTCTTGTGAAAATGTAATTATCGTTAATTTTTAATGCAAACATTAAATTGATTACAGTTTTATTGTTGTGGTAAATTTATATGTATACGATTCTTTTTATTTTAGCGAAGCGAGCGTAGCGCTCTACTTGAGAATTTTTTACACTCTTTGTCACGAATAGGCTCGAAAACTATGAAATTTTGCAACCAAAAAGACACATATAGATAAGTGTTTAAAAAAATTGAAAAATGTCATGTCGTTGAAAAAAAAAATCGTCAAAAAACTGATATCCCATTGTAGTCAATGGGAAACGATAAGTCACTTCACTGGGCCCGCTTCGCTCAATATGTAAACGGCACCCGAGATTTCGAAAGCGCAGCGAGTTAAAATGGAGGGTCTGTTGGCGCCCCTAGTTATAGCAAAAGAATTCTGTTAATTCGGACTTCGAAGTATATTCTGATGACCTCAATAAGAAGCGAGTGATAACATCAAGTGTTATCATACCAGCATTATGTATATATACATATAAATAAAATTGAAGTGTCTGTTTGTATTTCCAAATTAAAAGCTTTTCACTAATGCATATACGGTATTTAAATAAAAAAATCTACTTAAACATTTTTCTTTCTGTCTGTCCGTTTGCTCCGGTTAATCTCTGAAACTGGACTGGACTGGCTGGATTGATTTTAACAGGACTTTCAAAAGCGGCTATCTGATGTTATAAGGAGTAACTTGCACACTAAGTTGTTGGCACAGCTAGTATACAAAAATTTGCCATATTTTAAGCCAAAATAAAATGGGTAAGAGGAGTCACGAAATAATACTAGGGTATGTGGTTAAGTTGAATGATATTTAATAGGTAGTGTGTGACGTCACAATACTTATATTAGTTGGCGTGTCAGTTAATGAATATCATAAACATGAAAGTGTCATGTCCCGACTAAATGGATTGCTTATTTTATAGCGGGGTGTGTGAATGGATATAAATTAGGACAACGAACTAAATAGGTCAATGACATTTCACTATTTGGACTCATACAAATATTTAATACATATATTTATTGCTCATTTTCTTGTACCAAATTGATAATCAGACGAATCCCGTCGTTAGTAATCCTTGAACTGGTTTGATTTCTCTATACTTTTGTGGGAGGCTTATCAGAGATGTAATAACTTGTAAGGCATCCAAGGAGCGGTATTAATCTTAATATTAATATTGATAAGAAAGCCCGCTGAGCTGGCGGTGGCTGGCGGCGGCTGGCGGTGGTACCGCTTTCATATTAATGATTAATCGCAGTGGTAGAGCCTGGACGACTTACCGATTACAAACTAACAAACAAGTATTATTGAAAACTTGAATTTTGTCCCCGATTTTGTCCATAGAAAGTTTACTACTAAACTCCTTTGTAAAATCATACATATATAAAAATGTAAACATACGTATACAGGTAAAAGAGATTTTGTTACAAGGACATAAACGTTTTTTTTTAATATTTGTATAAATCATAGTTAATTTATTATGAAGGAATCTTTTTAACATCATTCTACAATCCTTAGAGCAAAGCAGAATAAATTACCAAAAAAATATTTACTTAATTTGGCGTTAGGTGGTAAAATTAAACCCAGTAAAGACTGGGTTCGATCAGTATCAAAAATTTATCAACCCTCTTTGTCTACAAGTGAGTAATCAAAGGCGACTGCTAGTTTATAATAAAATACAGCACAATTCATTTACAATACTAACTAAGCCACTAAAACAGCAAAATAAATTTAAAAAGAGCAACTGTTGCGTTTCTGGGCGACTTTTCTCAGCAGAGCAACATTTCGAGCTAGCTCACTCACGGACTGACTACACTGTACACTGACCTTTTTATTATAATAATTAACGAATCAGAAGTGCGTGTAAATGCCTTCTTGAATAAAGATATTTAAAAATTTAATATGTAGTAACTCGACTTTAATATTGTTGTATTATTAATACACTTTCTCACATCGCTCGCTGCGGCCTGTCCGTGTATAAGGACACACACACACACACACACACACACACACACACACACACACACACACACACACACACACACACACGCACACGTCAATGAACATCGGTTACACCAAGTTCAAGTAACACTATGGTAATCTTCTTTAAATTATAGCTAATAGAACTATCTAGATGTAGATGTGACTCTTGTCAGCTGAACCGTGGAGATCATGAGTTAGTTTCTCTTCTGTGTATATAAATGGCCGCGTGTTATTATGTTATTTACTGCATCAACTATAATGATTACTCGAGAACAAGGAATATTAAATATATTGGCTGTTGGAAGAAGTCAGTACGCATTATATTCGACTGGAGAGTCAAGAAAATCTGTCTGCTCCTTGGGGAACTGAGAGTAATATTGGAAAGTGTAACTCAACCAGACGGGACAACGTGTCAACAACTATTTTAATATAACTTTTCAAGTATGATAATTAGGATTAGGCGAACGCAATACTGAAATATACAGTCGATTATGAAAGAGTGGGTCGCTACTTTAATATATCTATTCGTACGAATAAATTATAAATATTATTAAATAAATTAAATTAAATAAATAAAAAAAATCTTCTTTAAACATTGAAAAAACAGTAATCATAACAAAAAAATACCCGGTTGAGTTTGTTGTGTGGTTCTTCTCAGAGCAGGGAGCGTTCTAGCACTCGTAGACTTAATTTTAAGTAGGATAGTGTTATCTTTGAGTATGGTATCACAGTCCTGACACATGCATTTCATACACAATCACTAGTATTGATTCAACGTGGATAATATATAAATAAATATAACTTTATAATAAGAGAGACTCACAAACAAATAATAATATAAAAAAAATCAAATAATGTATATGATCCAACCCGTTCTAATACGTTATGTAATGTATAACTCGTTAACACAGACGTCACTTTTAGTTTGCTAATACTAAATCAATAGTAAGTACTTACACTTACCTTATCATGAGATAATAATAATTTAAAATATTCATTTTATTACAAAATTATATAATATTAATCAAATGTTTAGTCAAAATAACTTTAACGAGTATTCTTCAAAAAACAACTACTAAAAAAATTTTTGGTGAGAATTATTATTAATCTAAAGATAATATATATTAGGGGCGCCAACAGACCCTCAATTTCGACTCGCTGCGCTCGCGAAATCTCGGGTGCCGTTTGCATATTGAGCGAAGCCAGCCCAGTGTAATGACTCATCGTTTACCATTGACTTCAATGGGATATCAGTTTTTTGACCATTATTCCTCAACGACATGAGATTTTTTTTTTTTTTAAACCATTACCTACCTAATATGTCTTTTTGATTGCAAAATTACATAATTTTCCATAAATAGTTTTCGACAATAGTTTCGTGACAAAGAATGTAAAAAAGTCTATAGTAGAACGCTTCGCTAGCTTCGCTCAAATAAGAGAATTTAATCTCATTGTTATGAAGATTAAAATGTACTAACTAGCTGTACAAATAATCATAATACGTGTTATATATTATAATGTTGATTATACGTCTGTGCGAGACGATCGCGTGACTTCCTGTTATCTATCGCGTTGTTATTAAATATTAAATGCTTTAAAATATTATTCTAGACATGATTTTTTCAAAGCCCGCCTCCGCGAAGGCCCTGTGGTGATGTAATCTGTGGGAGGAATATATCTAAAACTTAGGAGGCACAATAAGTGAAGGCTAAAATTTGATTGCCAAAATACCCACTACCTATCACTTTGGGACTCATTAACAAATCATTAATAACTTTACAATGATAAATCAATTTCATTGAAGTGATTATTTTGTCTTCTTGTTGGTTTGTGTAATAGTCAATATATTTTTAGTAAATGTGCATTTAAAGAAGGCAAAATGTTTGTAGATTTCACAAAGCGACCGATTATCTGTTGACGTGTACGTGTACGCAGTATGCGGGCTACGATTTAGAAATCTGTATTATCTGATAGCTGTATATAAAACAACTATATTACACCATAAATATTGTCTGTTTGTAATTCCTAATTGAGAGCTTTTCACTAAATGCATATAAGCGTAAAAATGGCACTTAATAAAAAAAATAATTCTACATGTCTGTTTTGTCTAATTAATCTCTGAAACGGCTGAACCGATTTTGACATTACTTTCACTGACGAATAGCTGATATTATACGGAGTAACTTGGCCACTAAATTAAAAAAATAATTATTGCGGAAAAAGTCAAAATCTCAAAATTTAATTTATAAATATAATAAATAATTCCAAAGATCAAATCAAGGTCGAGTATTACTTTAGAATAATATATAATAATTTATATTAATACAATCTAAACAGACAAATTAGTTATAAAAGTATCAATTTACATTTCGATGCAGAATAATGATATTTAATGATTATAATTACACAATCATTATATAAAATACGGCAACACTGAGATTGTACGAGGAAGAAAACGATTTGCATCAATTAATACTTCACGGCGAAACTTTTAGCAACAGACACAGACACAGACACAGACACAGCACTTATAATTCGTGTGATTACAGCCTGCGAGGCGACGATACAATATAAATGTTCAACGGAACTAAAGAAACTACAATATATATACATATATAAAGATATACTGTGGATATTTCTAATCACTATTCTAGAAAAAAAAATATAACACTACTCACTCACTCGTATTTCATGAAAATCTCCACACCTAGTTATTGTCAAGAGAACAAAGTTTTGAGGTGAGGGGAGGGGCGGAGGAGTATATACATATATAAACATATAATGTGGGTATTTCTAACCACTATTCTAGAAAAAAAAATTATCACACTTTATCTTGAGTATTTCATGAAAATCTCCACACCTGGTTATTGTCAAGAGAACAAAGTTTTGAGGGGAGGGGAGGGGCGGAGGGGGGGAGTCGTTACATGCTATTATAGTTATTTAATGAATAGTCTTCATATTGACAACAAAAAGACGTCATGACGACTTGAGTGTATTGATAACTCCAATAATGGTAAACACGTGTGCTATAGATATATTATCTGGGACTGCGTTATTGTATTTCTCGTTATAAGTCTACTCTAAGACTATAAATTAATTGTTATAGCTTAGGTTATGTCATTTCTTTATGAAGTTATTACATAATATTATTGTACCGACTACTGTATCTATTTTAATAAAATATTGATTGTATAGAATTCATAAAGATCTAAGTATAATGTATGAATATTATATTTAATACTAGCTGCGCCCACGACTTTTTTCGTGCGAATTGTTTTGTAATAAAAGTAGCCTATAACTTATAACTTCAGCTCTCTGTCAGTAAAAATCCTGTTAAAATCTGTCCAGCAGTTTCAGAGATTGACCGGACCAAACAGACAGATGGACAGATTTTTTTTATGTAAAGATAGTATATACTTTAATTTGAATTCAGTAAAAGATGTTAATTTGGTATTACAAAGAGACACATAAATTTTACTTATATGTATAGATGTGTAAATATGTAATATATAATACAAATATATATAAGGATATATAAGCAAATAGTTATATACAGTCATTAGGCGATGAATTTGGTGTTAGAAAACTTTTAATACACTCATTCAAATTAATAAAATAGTATTTATAGTTAGTAAAATGTAGATTTGAAACTGTATATCTTTAGTCACGGCGACGTGATAACGGAGATCGGATACACTCACATCTACACGACGATTTAAGATTAGGTCACTCTTTAACAGATTTATCTTTTCTTTTATCTTTAAATGTAATAAATGTTGATAATAACAAAGAAGCACATAAAAATATTACTATAGATATGTAAAGCTAAATAAATTCATGTTTACTCGATAGTGATATCTCAATCTTACCCATGCTACGCTCAGTGCGACACTATTTGTACATAACTATTCTACATGGACACGCACCATTTTCACAACTTTCCATTTTGGTTGACACAATTTTTTCATCCTTCATTGAGGCGGTCAATTCACTCGTTTATTTCACAGCACCGAACCACCGATGTTTCGCAACACTAAGTGTACTGACGGATTAACTCAACTTAGAATATTGCCAACTCGGTGGATAGGTTATGCCGCAGACACGCGATCCACGTACCGTACCTATCAAGGTAATAACGAAAATTCACGAAACACAATTCACTAATATTATTGATAACGATTATTATATTTATGCGTATTCAACTAAAGTGAAAAACAATTCAAATATACTTGCAAATTAATTGAGTGTAACGCAGTTTTTATTTATATTAAGCATTAACATATTTCTTAGGACATTATCACTGAACATCACAACACTGACTCCACATACAGAGCGATTTGAATTATGTTACCGCAGCGACGGTATTTTTGTGTCAACGTAATATCTATTAAATATGAGCACACGCAAGCACCACCCAGCCCCTGGTACTGCCGCTACACAACATGCTATGCCGACGGCACTAAAATTACTTTACAAACTACTCCGTACAAATAAAAAGTCTATTTTAACCATCGTGCGGCATTAAAATTAAAAATAATTACAATAATTAATACAATTTTTATATAAAAAATCTCGTACCCACGACTTATTCATATTATGTACTTACTGTAAGTGTAACAAAATAATTAATTCTTTGCATTCAACAACAATTAATACATTGTAAATAATTATTTCGCACAAATTAAATTGTGTCAAATATCTGTCCCACAGCGTATTGTGTCGTGTGAGAACACGGCTTTACTTTTTATAAAACGTCAAGCGAACTGCCGGTAAAATAGAAAATGGCGAACAATGGTGTGGTTTTTAAATTCCCGCGTTAAATCAGCCTACATTCAAAATATTTGTTAATAAAATAAAATATAATTTATGCATTAATGACAAATGTGATCCAATCAATGTTAATACAAATGGTATATGCTAATGAATGTCGATCAAAATTTATGATTTGTAAATTGACATAGATCAGTTAACATATTACTATGATAATTAAAAATGAAATTACTTTTTAATGTATTCAATCTTTATCTAAAGTATTCGAACTTTGAATTTCTTTAATAAATGTCAACATGTTGAAAATATAAGACAAATACGGTAGCTTAGTTGAGTAATAAAATAAGTTTTTCTGAAGACTTCATTGTGGAGGAACATAAGGAAATTAATAGTTATACAGATTAATTAAGTGATAGGTTATATTTCCTATATATTGTGTATAAAATACTATGTACCTATTAACAGTTTTTTAAACATAGTTACTTATTTCTTAAGTCATAAAGATTCAACTTCCAGTACATAATCAGAATTGGTAATAGCTTGGCTTGAAACTTGACCTTCGCATTTATGAGTGTAGGTCTTATACAGGATTATGTATAGTAAATGAAAGCTCCTTCTAAGGCAATAGCAAATTATATATATAGATTACAAAAAGGTTTTATATATTATGTTTTTTATTGTCCAGTTCTTATATTTATTATTCACATCAATGTCATAAGGTTATTGTGAAGAAAAGGCTAACGCAAGGCCATTTTAATCATACTGCAACATTGAACTGTTGTATTTCAAATAAATAAGAGAGAGATTAAAAGTTTTGTTACAATATTTAACCCTAAAAATCATTATATATGAAAATATAAATTGTACTAACGTCAAGTATATAGTAGGAGACCAGTTAAAAAATTTTGGATGTGGGCAGACCCACCCAGACGGGAGCTTTTGGGGCTAAATAGAATACAGCCCCCTGATTTGTTTTCCAGTGGCAGACTATAGGGTGACCCCTCCCTCTGACCCCAGGGCCAAAGTTAAAAAAAAATAGATTTTAATCACATTTTTTGACAAAACTCGACATGGGAATCATCCCCAAAAATTTTTATTAAATAGTATGAGGGATATGTAACTGTGAGAACTAGAACTAGCAATATTGAGGTTAGTTATTCTAGACTTTTTTCTGTATTATGCTTTGTTTGAATTCAAATTCCTCCTCGCATATTAATTATAATTGTGTCTCAATAGTCAATGATATAGAAAAAATGCAAGTACCCAGGGTGCTGGTTCTTTTCCATTGACCTGTATTTTGGAGCTGTGATTAGAACTTTGTGGTTTCATAAATATGTATGTTTAAAGTAAAAACTGACTTGACTTAACTTGATATTAGATAGGTATTAATAGTAACTTATTTAAACTTTTACTTAAAAGTGTTATTTAAACACAGTATATATAATCAAAGTAATAAGTATGTACATAGTTATTACTTGACTACTGTATGTCAAACAGTAAAACATCAACCAGTAAAATGAAAGTAAATAACATATTTATTAGATTTTTAGTTATATAGAATTAATATACATTAATTCTTAATTTATGACAAAGAAAAACTGGGAAAATTATAAACTATTCCACATATGGCAATTGTAATTTTGGTTGGGTGTCACATTCATTGCTTGGCATTATGACTTAAAGAATCTTTTCATACCTCGCTATTTGTCACTTAACCACTAATATAATTTGTGTTATATAACTAGCACCAGTGCATAATATATATATAACCTTTTATAAGCTAATCTTTACATAGTAAGTGCCTCACATTGTTAAATTAGGAAGTAGTATAAAAAAATACAAGGCTAAATGGTTACCAAAAGTAATCATGGCAATATTGTAACAATAGTTTCATCATAGCATAAAAGTAAGCAGAGAGAAGTAATAAGTATCTATTGACCACAAAAAACTATTGTAAATTTTCTTCAATTCACACAACAGTAATTAATAGGGATTGGTGCAGCAAAGTTAATTAAAAATATTTCAGTATTTCTGCATAATTTAATGTACATGTAACATGCATCAGTCAATAAATCATCATAATTTATACTCAAGTCCTTGTATGTATAATATATGTGTATTGATAACCAGTGGAAAATGTTTTTATTCATCTCAAATAAAACAAGCGATGTGTATAAAATCAGTAACAATAATAACTATATATAGCTTAAAAGATATCCATCTCAAGACTTGATATTTAGATGAAAGATATAATTATTAAATATCTAACAGGAAGTTGCAGTAATTGTACTGGATGGCAATGTTTTATTGAGATCTTATATTATACTTGATATGTATAAAAAACATGGATATAATGCTTGTGACCACAATGAAATAATCATAAAATAACTTACCACATTGTTGTAGTTGAAAGCTGCTGCATCTGGTGCAAAATATTCTCTGTTGATTTTGTCACCCATTGTGTGATTTTATCAATTTTGACACTCTAACATCCGAACACTATAAACACTCACAAAAGTCATTTTAATATCATGATCCTTTTATGCAATTACAATTATTGCTTAAGTAGAAGTAGTTTGCATTGAAACCATTTTTCCTTGACGGTTGGGAGCGTCCGAACTAGCATTGTTTGAGCTCGTAACTTAGAATGCAACAGTGAAAATTGATACGCGTAAAAATGTTAACATGATTTAGTAGAGAAATAAAAATGATTGTTAATCAATTCAAATTACAGTTTTTTTATTAAGAATATTTGTATTATTTAATAATTTCACAGAAATTAGATTTACTTGTCAACACTCAACAGTCAAATTACTTAGTCCTTGACACACAACCACAAATTGGATTCACGCAATGCCTTAAATAAATATAATTGAATAGTTGCATTGTTGTTTTAAAAAAAACATAATTGGCAATATTGTTGAAAATTTTAATAACCACCCTTTTCTAAGGTTTTACTAAAATAAGTTTAAATTAAAATAAATATAAATATCAAAAATCATGTTTACTACCGTATCCGATCGTTAAAAAATTAATCTGTATTTTTTGTCTGTACTTACTTTAAAACCACACCTAAAATCATAGTAGAGGAAAGGAGTACTTTCCGCTTATCAATTTAAGAACGCTATCGTTCCATTAGAGCTTACATTTATAAAAGACCAAATGCAAAAAAAGTTGATATATTTTTTAGAACGCTCAATAATAAGAAATAAAAAATAATTAGTAAATAAAATAATTTGTTCTCACAAAAAGTTGTTTTTTCAAAAGATCCTCGAACTAAATCTTTTTTTCGTAAAATTTTATTAATCTTGATGGAGATGTTTTGATGTAATACTACGTACACCGCTCTGCGCAAACTTTCAATAAGATTATGAGTACACCTGAACTTCGACTTGAACTCTGCGAATGTTTATCATGTCTATAGTATGTACCATACTATATTTGCAATATATATATATATATATATATATATATATATATATATATATATATATATATATATATATATATACAAAAACTTCACCGAAACGAGCAGCAATCAAACCTGACACCTCTCGGATATCCAGGGACCTCTGTTAAAGTATAAAAAATCAACAAGGCCGATAACGACGTAAAAGTGTAATGGAGTAGGTAGTAGGTAGTGTAATGGGTAGGTTTGAGACCTCTCCGTGTCGTAAAATTTTGATTCTATATTTATTACAATATAGAATGGGCTCAACAGGGCATCAGTAATCATGTTTGTAGAAGTTTCAAACATAACTAGGATCCGCCACCGTGCGCTGCGGGAGTTGTGCTGGACCCCCTCAGTTTTTTGACTATAATTTTTGAACGGAATGAGATATATATTTTTTAAACATGCCCATTCCCAAGCACTACAGTTCTGCCAATTTTCATTAAAATCGGTTCAGTAGTTGTTATGTTATGTTGCTTCAAAAAAAGTTTCCCACGATTAGGAGCTTCGCTTACGCTTAGCTCAATAAAATATTGATTATATATTTTTTTCATAATAGTAAAAGAAATATAAATATAACTAATAAATAATTTTAACTGTAAAATATATTCCATACACGATACTAATTATGAACCACTAATTATAATGATTACTCATATCATAGGTGCGTAACCATTCATACGTAGTATAATTTATTGGTCTATCACTCTTATAATTAGTACCGCCATGTCTCGGACTCGGATTGAATTCGGATCGGATATGGTGCATAAAGCCTCTTACTCTATGGTAAAAAACAATAGTGGTTAATAATAACTATATATGAATTTACTTATTTCCTAAAGCATAGACTATTAAATTATACCATATATTCAATGTTGTCATGTCTCAAAATGTAGACTTTAGACACTTGTATGTGTACAAGTAGCGACATTAGTTTTTAAATAAAAAAATGCACAATTTGGATTCTGATAGTGAGGATGAATTGCCGCCGGGATGGGAAGAAAAATCTACGGATGACGGAAATGTATATTTTGTGAAGTGAGTATTAAGTATTATGCATTGTGTGAAAGTAGTTATGAAAACAGTGTTTATAAACATAGTTATTACTTGTAATCATAATATATATATATATATATTTGTTACTCGTGTGCTATATTGTGTAGTAATGTTTTTGTTTAGAAGATTAATTAAATAATTGATTATTTTAAATATTATTTTGTAGTTCATGTAATAAAAAAACACAATGGACACATCCTCGTACGGGACGTAAGAAAATCATTCCAAAAGATTTACCTTTTGGCTGGACGAAGACAGTCGAAAATGGAAAAACACTTTATGTTAATCAAGAAACGGGTAACAAAACATATGTGGACCCGAGATTAGCTTTCGCTAAGGAAGAAAAGAAACATGTAAATGATTTTAGACAAAGATTTGATGGTTCTACTACTGCATTTCAGGTGTAATATTTTTATAAGTAATATCGAATTAAGAATGATTATTCATAACTCATGTTTAGAAGTATTATAAACTTATTTTTATTTATCAGGTTCTCCATGGAGTGGATTTGTCTGGTAAATATGCTCTTATTACGGGATGCAACAACGGTATTGGCTATGAAACAGCCAAGTCCTTGGCTAGACATGGTTGTAATATACTTTTTGCTAATCGAAATATGGAAGCTAGTCAAAAAGCAATAGAAGATATTGTAAAAGAAACAAATGCCTCTGAAGATAGTTTAAAATCCATTCATTTAGATCTGAGCTCGTTGAAAAGTGTGAAAAAGTGTGCCTTGGCTGTTAAAACAGTCTTTTCAGAGTGAGTAAGACAAGTACTAATGGGAGAGATATTAAACATTATAATTGTAAGTAATTACTCAGTAAGTCTACAAGTTGCAAGAGGCAAATTGATTTCAATTGTTGTTTCAAAGTGTTAAGTTTAACATAAATATTATAGCATTAGTTATCAAAAATTAAAAGTAATATCTTACTTATAATAATATGGAATTTCTTTAGTAATTTTATTAACATTTATTAATTGTAATTACTGTTCCAGTCACATAGATATTTTAATATTGAATGCCGGAGTGTTTGGGCTGCCGTATGAGGAGACAGAGGATAAGCTTGATCGTACATTCCAAGTGAACCATCTCTCACACATGTACCTGGCCCTGCTTCTAGAGCCATTGTTGAAGAAAGGATCGCGGGTTGTGTTTGTGTCCTCAGAATCACATCGGTAGGAAGTGGTTGTAAATATTTATATTATATATTTTTTTTCAAACAATTGATGAAATCATTTTATTAGATTTGTTTGTTATATATTTATTTAATTTTTGAATAATTGTATCTAAAAAAACACAAATAGAAATAATGGCTTTTATTTTAAATATTATTTTTTAATTATTTGTACATTTTACAGAACAGCGAGTCTTAAGAATGTATTTGTCAAACAAAATCTGGCTCATCCTAAAGAACAATACAGTGCAATGACAGCGTACGGGAACTCCAAGCTATACAACATCATCACTGCCAAGGTATTTTTAATATTAATTCTATAGTTTGAGATTATTATTGAGAAAAATATTCTTATACATCACATTTTGAACTCTCTTGAATTTTTCAACTCTGCTTTCAACTAGGTAGTAGAGTCTAATGTACTTAAAAATAAATTATAACTTACATGCTTATCGTATTTTAGGTTTTAAGTGAAGAATGGAAAGAAAAAGGAATAGCGGTAAACTCATTACATCCCGGGAACATGGTCACCACCAATCTACAAAATAGCTGGTGGGTCTACAGAGTCCTGTTCTTCATAGTTAGGCCGTTTACAAAATCTTTGGTAGGTTTAAATCTAAGTTATATTTGAATACAAAACAACAAGTCATCAATATATACATCACCATTGGGGCATATTTTGAATAAGAAAGTTCTTTACAATTAATGTGTTAAATAAGATGCTAACGGGTCCGTCCGCGTGTTCCAGCAACAGGCGGCGGCGACGTCCGTGTTCGTAGCGACGGCGGCGGAGCTCGATGACGTCACGGGCCTGTACTTCAACAACTGCTACCGCTGCGAGGAGGCCGCGCTGGCGCGGGACCCGGACATCGCCCGGGAGGTGTTCAGTATCTCGCTGAGGGTGATCCGGGACAGGATGGGGGACCAACACCTCCCGGGCTTAGTGCGCAAGTACTTGGACTAGCGCCGCCCGATAGTTGTATTATAAATGCTGTCCTCGTCCACTTCGCCCGACCTCGGGGCTTCGATGTTATATTATATTAAACGTTATCACTCTACGAGATTGTTATTATTTATTATTTTAAAGCCTGGTCGTCGCTCTCTCTGCTTTGGGTTTGGGTTTAGGTTTGGATCTCGGGAGCAGCAATGAGAAAAACCCGCACACTGGAAACGAATATTATTATTAGGCGATGGAATTGTTTTATTTAGGAGCCGTAGCTGTGGAAAGAATGTCGTCACGATAAAAATTTATACTGTTCTACTAACAAAGTTATTATTTATTTATTATTATTTTTTCCACTTTGAATTGACTTGAGAAGACCCACACAGCTAACTCAGCCGGGTATTTCTTTATTGTGATCAGTTTCATAAGATCTGCGTACTTTTTACATTTAAATTAAATTTATTTAGATAACCATTAAAAATACAGACAACCAACAACCGTACAACAAGGTAAGGCCTCCGCAGTAACCAATCAAAAGCACACTGAGGTTCACTGCTTTCGTGATGGCATTTTGTCAGTGGATTTCTGTATAACCTCAAGAGTGGTCGACGGCTGTCAATTTATAAAATAAACTGATTGTTTTTAGTAATACCGTTTATTATTTAATAATTCTGATATAGTGTTGTTAAATATTTTCGGAAAGTGTATTAACGTGGTAAGTAACCAAAATTGTGTTTTCATCTCGATTTCGATTATTGCCAAACAGGGTCCATCCTGTTGCCTCTAATTAAAGCCCGGACTTTGTTAAGGGTACTTAGTTTTAAAACTACTTTGGAAACAAAATTACCGATTCGTTTTAAATTACTAAACAGAATAATACATTAAAAAGATAAGTAAATGAACATAGTGAACATACGTTTATATTTAGTCTTTGCTTTTTTTAGACATAATTTTTCTGATATACAATTAGTAAAATATTGCAGTTTAATTATGGATCTTATTAAGAACTCTAATGCCCAGTAAGGACCAGAGACGCACTTTAAAAAACTCTTTAAGTAGCTGGCTCTTACTGTCTTGTTTACAGTGCCGGCGTTAGGTTGTAGGGGGCGCGCGATGGGGTGACGGCCCGGGGCGCGCCAAATTTGGGGGGCGCTGAGGTCTGGGGCCTTGGCCTTCTGCCTTCAGCGCTGTGTACCCTCAATACTGTGCTCTATGTGCCGTATTCACAACTATGTTCAGCTGTCAGATGATTTGGTTCGGCAAAAAATAAATACTCGATATTGATTTCCTAAGTGGGCGCCTAAATATTTTTGCCCGGGGTGTCAGTAGCCCTAACGCCGCTGCTGCTTGTTTGTAAAATATTTTATTAACTATTAATAAGGATTTCAAACCCGGCCCTCTTAGAAGATGCCTTTACCTTATTAATGTTTGTGAAACCATGATAACAATAAAGCAACACCCGGTTAAATTTGTTGCGTGGTTCTCCGACCAGGTTGCGTTTGAGACACTGTAGTTTTAATTTAAAGTGGCGTATCAAAATAAGCCCACCTGACACTTCCATTTACTGATACTGGCATAAACTCAAAAGCGGAAAAGATATAAATAAATACAGTAATGGCTTAGAATATAAAACCAGAGAAACAAAAAGACTAATAAAATAAAGACATTGTTTTCATTTTAAAACATGTAAAAAATGTTAAGTTATACGTAGGAAGCGTTAAAGTTTTTTGAAAGAAAAACAGACATTACGAAGATAGATACTTACATATCAAGAGTCCTCCAAACAAATAAAAAGTGGTCTCACAAGCTGCATTAATAAGAATTCCGGCTACATTGGTCCCCAATACGGAACCAGTCCGACCTAACATCATACACAGACTTATCGCCATCCCTCTGTAAAGATATGTGTAGTGACGTGAAAGGAGGTATCAGGATAAAATAATTCACCTCATTCGCCTATAAGAAGATACGAACATAACTCACCTCAAATTGGTGGGAAAAATTTCCACAGCATACGCATTAATAGGTCCGATAGCCAGTCCGGTTAAAGGCAGTGTGGACAGCAGAATAGCAAACACCGTGTTATGGGTCACAAAGTTTATCAACACACAGAAGACGCCTATTACTAAATAGACGGAAATTAATAAAACTTTCTTTCCTAAGAATTTGACTGTGGTGCTGACAGCCAACGCGATGATTGCACAGGCTATGTTGGCGATTATATTAATAACATACGTTATCATGTCGATGGAATCGTTGCATACCGGGATTTGCTCTAATGTCTGCAATTTTTTTAATTTAAATATTATAACAACAAAATAATAGGAAAAGTTGAATTATTTCGGTAGCGCATTCTTTAGTCAGTACTTTGTTTGAATGCATCGTGTGCTCTTATGGAATGTGTTGTTAGTTGAGTTATTTAGTACTACTATTAATTAAAATTATTCTGCATGTTACAAAAAAATCTTTACAAAATCCATATCAAAAGATGGTACTGTTACTTACTAATATATATATTGTTAGAAAAGTAAAAAAAGAAAAAAGTAAAAAAAGTAAAAGTAGAAAAGTAGAAAATATAAAAAATAACATTAAATATTTATCTTGACTTCATGTTCAGGAGAGAGCAAGAGCAAGCAAGCAGGAGAAATAGTTATACTATAGGTAATTAGAAACATCTCCGTGAGGGTAGTGTCCCACGTCCGTACCGACCTGGTTGTTTCGCTGTGCGATGACTCCGCAGGCCGTGACCCCCGAGACGCCGCCGGTGAACACGCGGTTCAACACGTCCGGGACCCACATGTACAAGCCGTTTAACCTGGAATTTAACGTTATTAATCGTATCACTTCTACAGCCGGAATCCAACATCGGTCGAGCACACATTCTTTGTAGCTTTTGACCATGTCATTCTTCTTTAAAACGCCGAGAGATAGGTGCTAATGCCCCTGTGTCTTGATAAAATAGTTGAAAAATTTAATTTGTTCGATCGCGTATCATGTAAAAATTTTGATAGTATATTGATGATATTTGTTATGTTTATGGTCGATCAACTGCCTGTTCATCCTGCGATGTCACTTAGGTTTCCTTATTGCTCATAGGTGCACCTTGCACCTTGAAAATGCAAAATGCACACAGTGCAAATTGAAATTAAATATATACTTATATATTTTCAGAACTTAATGTAAGTCTACAGTCGACGATTTTTATTTAAATTAGGCATACATTGGACTTTTGAAACGTCAGACAAGTTGCATAATCCCACAAGGAATATTGGAGAAAAACCTTCATTTACAATTTTTTAACAGTATTGACGTTATCACATTACTCACGGACATGATATATAAAGACAAATTAGAATTCAAATAAATCAAAAGAAGACTAAAATAACTAACTAATTATATCACTTATGTAATAATATTAGTTAAAAGGATTTAAACTTTAACGTTCAACGGTAGTATAAAGCCTTAATGACGAATGCTATCAGGCAAAACCTTAAAGTGGTTAGTGTGAAGCAACATGTGCTGTTACTATATATAAAATAACATATTTTCTTTTTCTGATTTATCTTAATCTTTTATAGTTAACGAACTTAAGAACAAAAGCGCTAAAAGATTGATGCTTGACTCAAGATAGACTCTGGGTGAGAAATAATGTAAGTCTACGTAGGTACAATTAAAAAAGTATATTAACTTACTACTGGATTTGTATCAAAGTGTTTCAAAACTTTTCAAGTGTATATATATTATTTCCTTTTTTCAAATATAGTAAAGATACTATATTTGAAAAAAGGAAAACAAGAGTTATCGGAGGAAGTTTTACTAAATAATGTATATTCTATCCAACTAGGTTAGTTGAATTAAAACTTACGTTGAAAATATCCCAAAAAATAAAAATCCATTGAGACACATCCACTTCAAGTACGGCGGTTTGAAGAGTGGAAGCGACTGATCTTTTAGGGAAAACAGGAAGGATTTACTTTCGCTTTGCTCCTCTTCAGGTAGTTTCAACCTTTTTACCTGAAACATAAGTAAATTCGTTCTTTAGTGAGTTACATGTGAATTTGGTACTTACTATCTAGGTTTGTATGTATGTGAATAAATTCTGACCAGGCCAAATCTGTATATTAAACATTTTTGGACAAAACTATAAATAGTTGTCTATTTGCTGGTTGATGTTAGACGCAAATGCTATTTAATCTATTTTATGATATATAGTTTTAGTTAATTGATCAAATGAATTGATCAAAACATATAGTCCTTATTTCGAAAATTGCTTTCATTAATTGTAGATTACTCTTTATTTATATCGGAAGAGAAAAGGGGAGGAGAGAGCAGGCCTAAATGAGAAAAAAAATGTTAGATTTTTTTTGTAATGACAAAAATATATTTTTAATCAAACTTATATATATATATTCATTTATTGAGATCTTAGCAACAATTAAAAAATAGTTTAAATGGTCCCATTTTTTTATAAAGGCCTGATATGAATCTGGCATTGACAATGGATTTAGGCAATGTTTCCAGAAGATGTTTAGCTACAGTTTGCTTAAAAAACCTTACCTACTATAGAAAATTTGATTACACTTACTGGAAAATCAGAAGCTGATTTTCCTTTATTTGCCGTATATATTGTCCGGAGAACTTCCAATGATTCGTCATGCTTTCTCTGAGATACCAGATACTTAGGACTCTCCGGACCGCACATTATTAATAAAGCACAAATTATGAAAGTACTTGAATAAATTGCGGCTAAAAGTCTCCACGGGCGATACGAATACCATCCGAAGTCCGCTCGGAATTCTAGCGGCAGTATGCCCCAAGCTATCACTGAAAGATATGAGAAGATGGGTTATATAGTATTCACCTAATTATGGTAAGTTTTATATATCTAACCACACCTACTTACAAGGTACTATGGCAGATCCGGCGATCTGCATCGCGTTCGTTATGGAAAGTGTTATATCTCTATACCTCTGAGGTATTATCTCCCCGATGTAACTGTACGGAGCGGAGGCTGGGCAAGCTATACTGGAAATTAACAATTATTTTTGCTACTAAAGTAGTAGTAGTAGTTTACTATTAATATTTCATAATTACTTATGTTCTTAGAATTGGAACTTATAGAAAATTATTCAAACGAGTCAATAAAAAAATCACTTAAACATGAGCTGTTTCATTTAAGTTACTATCCTTTGTTTACGTTTCCTCGTCCTCTGTTTTAAATTATGCTTAATTTTTACTGAAATCATTATCCAAATAGGATTTTAAAGTACTATTTTTACCTTTTTAATTTGTTACTGTAACTAGTCACATTTATTAGGAAGTTACATAATTGCCATCTGTTGAACTTGAATTTTGTAAGCTGTGTTAAAATACCAATTATTCATTGTAATAAGTTGTACTTGTGCTAATTGTAAAGATGCCAACACACAGACAATACCTTGACATAAGCTGTAGAGATAACTTACCATAAGGAAGATAAAAATTTAAAAACAGTAAAGCTAATGAGATCAGGCATGAAGGATGCGGCGATGCCAAATATCCCAGCACCAAGGGAACTGTATATTATCATTTTTTTTCTACCTTTGGTGTCCGTGAGGTAGCCCCACTGAAATGACGTCACCACTACACCTAAAAAAAAACTGTTTTCAACTCAAAAAAAAAACAAGCCCTATTCAGGATTATTAGACAATTTTTGTACTCGGCTGTACTCACGTCGATTAAACGAAATTTGACCGAATAGTTTCGATTCGATTCCATTCAGGATCCAGTCCCGAGATCAGTTTCCAGAATCGCGGTCTGAACTACTATTCACGGGACGTAAGAGATTTAATAGGCGTGAGTTGATCCGGACAAATATAATTTAAGATAAATGCAAAAATAATAATCTCACCAATATATGATATTGATCCAATGAACCCTCTTTGTGAATCTGACATATTAAGATCGCACTTAGCCGCTGGCAGTACGTACGCGTAACCTATCATTTCTATGATCGCCGCTATCAGAAACAGTGCCAGAGCTAAACTGTATTTGATGTTGTACCATCCTAAACCTAAAATCAAAAAATTCATTTACTCACGGAACATTGTTTACCTAAATTATAGATATAAGATAACAATTCAGTGAGTACTTTTAAATAAATTCTTAAAAACTTATAGAATCTAATAAATTATTGATCATCTATCTATCAGCTATCAATAAACAGTAAACATGAATGTAGAATAATAGTGGCTTGTAATTATTCCATCATCTTATTAAAGGTCTTGTGTTAATAGAATATAGAATGGTTATAAAGGATAATTGGACACTAAATACTATTACAGTGGCCTATTAACGGTCGAAATTAAAACAAGGTCAACCGAAATGTAACGTTTAAAGCAGCTGACAGATAACAACAAGTGTGGAGAATTTTATTTGGTCGCCATAACTCCATGATACATTTATGACCTTGTGTTGACTTGTTGAGGCTGAATGACTCTTATCAGCGCGTATTCGCGGTGATTTTTTTTGGGACAACGCATTTGAGATGCAAAACTTATTAGCTTATAAAGTAGTTGTATAAAAAAATAACGTTTGTTACATATTATCTTACTATAAATATAATTAAACGTGGTATTAATGTATTTGTATAATATACAATGTATGTAATGTCATATTATGTATATCAATTATGATAATTCATGTGTAATAAAAATATGAATAATTTTATTTAACTGCGCAAAAATTTATTTGTAATGATCTATATTTTATTTCATAAATAAAAACTTTAAATATAAATTGAATTGATATGATGTGTTTTGATAAATTATGTATTTTATTTGAAGTATATAAATTCATAAACTTTTTATTCATATAATTTTAAATACTAATTTAATCGATACTACTGATGTCCTAAAAGCCGATTATATTTATTTTATAAACTTGGATAAATAAACTTATATGTGGGATTAAATAAGTATGAGAATAATCACCGATTCTATCGTTATAGTAATTTAGTTTGTATGTTAATTGCAGTATAAATATGAATATAATATAATATATAATATAATAAAATCTGCAGGTGTTATCACAATTATATATTCACTGACCTGCCACTGCTAAAGCTTGGTCCAAATCAACTTCATTGTTATCTTCACTGCTTACATTTTCCGATACGGTACTAATTTTTTTATTCATTTTTCATTGAACAAAAGATCAATGAAATAATCTAAACGCACGTCCGTCTCACTCGAGATTGTGCCGGTATTTAGCACTCCTTAATCGCTCTCGCGTATTAACTTCATTATATTTTATTATGAATATGCTTATCAAATCGGGTGTCATCGTATTCGCCACACTACATGCATGACATAACGGTGACGTGCTTTTTGCATCACAAACAAGCAAAATTCACTGGTGGCTATTTTTTAATAATCTAAACATATTTGCATGCTCGTGTAAATGATAGGGTCGCCGTGGTAACCTTTTGTTAAGTCGAATTGTCGTGTCGTATGTCTGATATTTTTGATTTTTGTATTAATAATAGCTCAGCGGCTCAGACCTGACTCAGACAGACTTTATAAATTTAACGCCATTTAAAATGGCGAATCGGTAGTAGTCATTTTTAGCAGGAACTTTTTTTTGACATATGAAGTAATTCTCCTAACTAAAAATAGTAAATATCTATGCATATAAATAAAACTGGATAAGTGCGAGACTTGTTATTACAACAACAACAACAAAAAGTTCTGGAATCGGGTCTCGAGCTTAACTGTAATTATATAAAATTTTTAGCTTCACAGTCTTCAAGGTTAAGGGGTGGGACAGTACTTTCTTGATATTTTTCATGGTGAAAAAGACCTTAGTATATGGTTTTAATTTCAGCTCGATATCTCCACGCGTTTCCAGAATCGTCTTGAAAAACATACCGACACTAGGATCAACGGACGGACGGACAAACTGACAACAAAATGGCCCTACAAAGGTTTCGTTTTTTTACCCTAAAAATTATATACATAAATATTAAACAATTATAATTTTTGTTACATTCTTCAAACTAGGTGTTGCTATCGACTCTGTCTGCTCCCTCAAAGTATGGCGATAACACATATAATTAACCATCTAATAAAAATCAGGAAACAATATTTTATTGTAATTACAGTCTCACTGACTTTTACTTGTTAAATAAGAGGATTTTCAGCACTGAAAAGCATTAAATATATTGACTCAGATAATACGCTAGCAGTACTACTCTGAGGCTGGTTTTGTAATGACACAAAATCGAATTAAAAGGTTTTAACAATCCTGTACATTTAATCTTAATCTTAATTAATATTTTTTAACATTATCGCAGTGATAAGAAAATTTAGATTAAAATGCATCTTATACAGTAACTGGGACAATATGTTATATCACACCAATTTTAAACACAATCGGAGCAGTTTTTGCGCAAAAAGTTAAGCAAATATATAATTTTGAAAAGTACTGTTTTGAGTTCATAATCGTGTATTTAAGAAAATCCTTATCATTCAGTTATATTTGTCGCAGAATATTTAATATACGGACTTGATCTCGTTACTTTGTTATGTATACAATAATCTTATCTCTGTTTAAGAGAGAAACAGTTCAAAATTATGATAATTATTTTCTCTTAATACTTATCTTGTATAACTAAATAATATAAGCTATTTTTGAAATTGTCGTTGTCAAGGTCAGCGGGCGAGTCCACGGCAAATACTAGTCATATATGAGTACATTATTTAATTAGTCTATAATGTGGGTGATAGAAAAGAGTCCTGTAAGGTATCAAGGATTATCGCTTATCTCATTTTATAATTAGAACATTATGTTTCCAGAACTTGTCCTTGTTCATGGTTACCTCCAATGATACGACTTGCAAATATCATAAAATATATCTTTATAACGTACAAGCCGTTACTCTACGTTCGTCGTACGTACTCGTACGTCGCAATCAATGTGGTTACGTTTTTATTAGATCAATTAATTATCAACCAGTAATCTTAATATATTTGCAAAAAACGATTCTAGTATTTTTTCAGAAGCTAGCACTTATATAGAGATGTATTATTGTAATAAAGAAAATAAGAAGAAACTAATAAATAAAGTACAAAAGTATGTCTTCTCTGAAGAGATCCACAGAATGGCAGGTACTAGCGAAGATGTCACGGTGAGAATGAAGAAGAACGTGCTCAGGTGGTTTGGGCACGTTGAACGAATGAGTGATGAAAGAATGGTAAAAAAGATTTATATGGGAAAAGTGAGCGGTAAGAGAGACAGGGGGAGGCCTCGAGTGACCTTCGAAAACACAGTAGCTACGATACTGGAGGAAGGTCACGTAAAAAGCATGAGGACCCCCCGGAGGGCATGTATGAAGAGGTTGATGTCTGTGGCCGAGGCGAAAGAGGTATGCAGAGACCGTAGCGTTTGGCGCTCCGTCGTCTCTGGCTACCCCGCAAGGGATATGGCGTGAAGGTAAATAAATAAATAAATATAAAAGTATGTAAAGGTCATTGCTAAAAATCAGGTCCTTCAAGAAAAGAGAATCAGAGTTGACTTAGTTTTATGAAGATGGAAGTGGGGGGGTTTTTAGTTTCGTTTCGAGAAATTAATTCGGGAAGTTACAAGTTTTGTATATAATATGATAATAAAACAATTCTAATAGTCACAGTCTAATTGGCCTTATATTGTAACTCCACAATATTTATGTACCTATTTTTTTATTTTAATCGATTTATTATCTTTTACCTTTCGGAAAAACAAAGCTATTATTACAAAATAATGATTAGTAAATTAAAGATAATTAAAGGAAAAGAATGTTTGCCTTGTAGTGCTTCTCTTAATTATGACAGCATTGATCGAGGTACAGCACGAGGAAACGAAGCCTCTAACCTGTCCCCGCTGCATCGATAGGTAAAAAAATATTATTTTATAATGAAGATACCCAAATGAAATGTTCTGTCACATTTTCTTTTAAAAGTATATATTTTTAAATTATCTAACATTAAGTACATGCAATTTGAGCATAACTAACTAACTTTGTCACAGATTCTTAAGTCCTGTTGGTGTCAAAGAATTTATTTAAAATTTTATATTTATTTAAAATGTCGTCTGCAATATTTATGATAATTCGTTATGAATTAATAATACAAGAATGTTGTACAGCAATCATGCTCATTGACACCATTTTAATTTTACTTGCTAAAATGGAGGCTCCGTTTTGAGATATATAATATCTATATAGTTTAAGGAAGATAAATAATTTGAAAAAAAAAACATTATGAAGGTCACTTCACGAAGTACTGTTAACTTTAAGAAAATGATGCAATGAGAAAGGGATTCTTTTTTATGTACCTTAACATCAACAACATAGATTCTTATTATGTAGCGACCTGCTCCTTGACCTTCATATGATCAGACATCTAGAGCTTAAACATATTACGTCACACCAATCAAGCATATCAATATAAACGAGTTACACTAGTTCCTAGTTCTATCTATTATTATTAAATTTTATTATCTAACAAATATTTATTAATTATTTTGTTTAAGATAATTATAAATTACAATGTAAATACATAAATAAATAATTTAATCTAAATATTACAGTGACATAGTCTAATTGGCCTTATATTTTTTTCATACTGTATAATTAACTTGCGGTTGATGATAAGATAAGGAAATGTGATGGAGCATTAAAAAGATTTTTAAAGTAAACAAACTCGTTTAAATAACGGGTCGAAATCTTATTATTACAATTATGGTTGCTTATTGTATGTACTTATATACATCTATACACAAATATATAAAAGGAAGCAAAAATTCTGATGTAAATGTGAAATATGAATTGCATTTAAATTAGTAGGCTTCCAAAAATACTATGGATCCTTCATTAACCATGAAAATTTTAATATTCATAAGCGTACGTGTTTTTAAACTGCTTTTGAAGACTATTTTTCTTTTTATGTTCCGCCGTCATAGCAAGTTATTTGTGTTTAGTCTAGAAGTTTGAGATTAGGCCTTGAATGTTTTAAATAAATTATATACTTTAAAAACATATTCATAAATTAACGTACAAATAAAAAAAAAAGTTTTACAAGTACCCGAATACATTCAGGGAAGGGAACACTTGTTACCTACGTCTGTAATTATCATTTTACCTAAACCTTTACAACGTAGCCTGGGATACGTTATCTTTGTACCAATAAACATATACGCGGAGTTGTTTAGTATTTTTCCTTAAAATTTGTTGATAAAAAAGAAATAAATCTCCTTCTTACACGGAGCAAACATTTTGGTAAGACGTCATAATAGGCTTTTATTGTTTATTTATTGTATGTACTTCGAAAATAAACCATAAAAGTAAGATTAGGTATCTTTATTATTATACCACCCTTTAATATATTCATCGGATATAGTTAATTATTTATTATTATTACATAAAACTTGCTTTATTCATTTTTAAACTTACAATTTCAATTAATATTAAGCCTATATTTAAATTCTACTTACTGTAATATTATTTTAGGGGTTTATCATTTAACTTTTTTGTTATTACTGATTATTATATAATAATGGTTCTACTTACAATTTATAGTATGTTATTCCTTGAGGTCGGTAAGGATAACCTTAAGGATAGTAATATTATCTTGTCCTTTGGCGTAGAACTTCCCTTGGTCTATTCAGATTTTCTTACTTTTCTTTAACACTTTATTGAAACTTTATTTATTATTATTTGTTTGATGTTATCACGTCAATAATAATTATCAAAATTTTATATTATCAGAAATAAATTATATTTCTATTTGTATGTTTATCTTTATTTGCCATTAGTTTTAATCAAAAATATAATGTATAATTCTGTATTGAGTTTTTATATAAAGTAACTAAATTATTTTCTTTGATAGTTAAATAGAAGAACACTATTTATAAGGCTAATGTAATATTCAGAGCTGTGCCATGTATCAAATTGATTAGCTTTTCGTTAACCAAGTAATTTACATATACAAATAGTGACACAATGAAATGAACAGAACAATTAAAAATAATAATAAGTGTGCATGATGACAAAAAAATAGTCGTCATTCTCTTGTTATATAAAATATGATTTCAGTAGTAAGAAACAAGTAAGACAACTGTTGATTTATTTGTTCTGATAGAAAAAAATATAATGTACAATATTAATAGATAATAAATGAATTTAAAACCATCTCCGAAAATACTAAATTGTCACTTCAGTCCAATCTCTCTTTGTAAGCAGTTGCAAGTTCTAATGGTTGAACTTATTCTACTCGTTGTAACTTCCTTTGATAAGGCTTCTTTAACTAATAATTGTTCATGACAAAGTGAATCTGTTTCTTCTTTCAGTTTGATTATATTTTTTTCAATTAACATTAAAGTTGTATAAACAGCTTTAAGAGTTTGTTGCAAGTGTTTATTTTTATTTCTTAATATTTCTTTATTATCTGCAGAGGAATTTAATAGGTTAGATGTAAATTTTATTACTAGAACAATTACACTTATATTAAGACAATTGAAAACTTACCGTCCCCTTGAGTGCTATTTTTGATTTGCATTCTTAAATCTGTTTCCGAATCTATTTGTATACCAATTTCGTTATCTTTTTTTCTTAGAATGGTATTGATGGTAACAATTTTATCTTGTGGATAACATGCTGTATTTATAGACGGATCAAAAGTTTCTATTGACTTAGAACCGGTTTTTTCATTTGTAAATGTGTGAAAACCAAAATTTATTGCTATAGAGGAGATAGAGTTGATATTTTTATGACTATCCTTAATGGACTTTATAATTTCCGGTGGTGGAGCTATTGTTTTTAATTTTTGGACATTAATATTTCTTTGAGACGTGTCATTTTCAGAGGCTTCTTCACCTGATTTAGATTTATTGTGGCTGACAGTTTTTTTTTGTTTTTCTTCAATACTCAAGTCACTCTCTTGTAATTCAAATTTCTCCGGCAAAAAAGTTGTATCAAAAGTTTGTGACAAAATTGATTCTTTATTTTCCAATTTATTGATATCTTTCCCGGATCCTTTATTATAAATTGTATTAGATAACGACTGAAGTGGTCTTGTTTTATTAGTTTTCTGAAACCTGTCATCGGATAAAATATCTTCGTTACTAATATTTACAGGAGTTTTCTGATTTGACAATACCATTTCCGAATCATCTATGACAGGATTAAAATTTGCAGTTGCATTTTTACTTGTATAATTAAGAGATTGACGATATTTCAAAGCATCAAAATCAGTAAAATTTTGATTTAAATGAGAAAAAGAATCTGTAGTTTCTACTGTATCCTTTGTAGCTTTAATTTGTGATGTAACACTGAGCGCTCTTTGTAATTTCCTTCTATTGTCATTCTCTAATTCAATCTTATTCTGAGAAAGAGAATTTAATTGAACCATTTCGGGTATTAATATAGTATCACTACCTATCTTGTCATGCATTGAGGTTATATCGATGTTTTTTTCTTGCGAAGTCGAAGTTCTTAATACAGCTTTTATTGAGTTTATTTCTGTTTTTGGTGACGTAAATCCTGTTAAGGAAGTCAATAACGTATTTTCTGGAGTGTTTGTTTTACTTTGGTTGGGTTTTTCATTACTTTTATCTTCATTATTTATTTCATTTGATAATCGTGTTGACGTAGAGCTTACGATGCCAAGCAAGCTATCTTTCGGTTTTACATTAATATTTTTTGGGGAAATTAGAATATTATGAGATTTTTTCTGTGATGTATCATCTAAAGAGTTTAATGAAGAAACTTTTAGTGAATGATCAGATAAAACCAACGAATGAACGTGTTCAGTTGTTCTTCCAGTTTCAACTTCTATTAACTCTTCCGTGTTATCGTTGGCTGTGAGTTTTAAGTCAATAATATTTTTACCATGTTCGCTTTGATTCATGTCAACGTTTTTACTTTTGTCGTCGTCTCGTGTCTGTGCCTAAAATTGAAAGTTTAGATAACGTTTTATTATTTATAGACATAAAAAAAATCTTGAAGACTTTAATATTGTCATAAAGAAATCGCAATATATTAAAATTGTTGTACTTATCACATAATTTTATAAGAAATACTTTTTACCCAATTTAAAAATGATATGCTTTTTACTTAGTGTAATTAACAATTAATTAATGATTTTGGGTTATTACTCCCACTATCAGCGTCAGCTTTTTATTACCTTACTTATTACTTGTCCACTTATTTTATTTATGTATTCATATTCCATAATGTCACTTTTCTCGTCTTTAACAGGATTTATGATTTTATCTTCTTCACTTCGTACTCCTATTTGTTGTTTTTTATATTCAACTTTATTTATTTCATAATTAAAGTCGTTTAAATGCTGACCGAGGACATTATTACTTTCTCTACTTTTAACATTGTTTAAGGATTGATCGCTTAATTTTTTTGAGGTTTTTGTTGAAATCTCATTGTTAAAGTTTGAAGTATATAATAAGCTTGGATGTTTATCTTCGAAATCTAAACTATTGTTAGGATCATAATTTTCATAGTTGATATCTTCACTTGTCCCGTGATTTACATTCTCTTTGATGGTAGAATTCAATTTGCTGGTGTCTTTGTACAGTATGCTTTTACTTTCAGTTACAATAGGAAATATATTTTCGACGGTTGGTATATTACTATGGTAAGAAATGCTTTGCTTTTGTGGAAATGTTTTCTCATCTATTACCATTTTTTCAGCGGAAACTGAAGTACTGTTGATTTTAATTTTGTCTTTAGATACTTTATCGTATAAGAAATCTTCTGATTTCATTAAGTGTAGTGTTTTGGGATTTAATTCTCTGATACCTTGTTTTTCGTTTATAACTTCTCGTAAAGGTTCTACAAATGATTGAGATGTAATTGTTAGTGTATCAGATAACAATTCACTTGGAGTTTGGCTCTGCATTATATAGTCTTTATTAACATAAGCTTCCTTCACTTTGGGTTCTTTTTCATCGTAGTTGTAGCTTTTATCGTATTTAGGTTTTTCCTTCTTTGGAGGAATAAAATAAGCTTCAGGAAACTCATTGGTTAAATTTCTAGATAGTTCTATCTGTTCGCTTTGCATTCTAAGACTAGATTTCCTATTTTTACTATCTTTAGTTTTAAGTTTACTAGAAGATAAAGTAGTCGGATAAGTTACTAGCTTTACTGTATTTCCAAAAACATCTATTTCGGGATGTGATTGCTGCAAAACATTTAATTGTTGATTTTGGGTTGTACTTTTTGGTTTAATATCTATGGCATTTATATCGGGGTCAAGCGAATTTCTGTTAATTATAGGTGGTTGAAGTGTTTCAGCATCGTCCACAGTGGGGTGGTAAGCGTACTTATCTTCACCAAATGGAGGATCAAGACAGCCACCTAAGAGAAACAAATAACAGCAATAGTTGAATTAAGTACTTGCGTTATTGACTTACGGAATATGGTGTATAAAAAATGCAAAATTAAAATTATTTATATTGCAAGGCTACAGTCGTAAGTTACTGTTAATCTATTTTCTGTTATATTATTGGCATACCTGGTTTGCATTTACCCAAAAAAGTTTTTGGTGTTTTTAATATATTGGTGTATGATGAAGAAAAATCATTTTTTTTCAACGCAAATGTTCCGGTTATTTGGCTACCTTTATAATCTTCAATACCAGATGTGCTTCTTCTTTTTAATTCATTTGATGTGCTAGGCATATACGAATAGCCATCTTTATCTTTATGACTGCTGAGACATGCACCTGTACGTTAAATACAATATATATAATAGCATATAATTTTAAACAGCAAATAATTATTTTAAGACTAACATGTTCCGTACCAGGTTTAAACGATTGAAATAATTTTCTATTAGATTTTTTTTTACTTTCATCTGAATTCGGTTCCAGTGCAAGGTTGAATGACATAATAGATTGAGCGTGACCCAGTCGCATCCTTTTCGGACAATTTTTAACATTTCTTTTAGATACAGATATCATTCCAATTTTTCCTGTTTCGGCATCTTCTTTGTTTCTTATTATAATTTTAACATTTATTGACGGAGGCGTATTAGTATTTTGTTGTAATAATTGTGAGCAATTGTCATAAATAGCTACTACCTCAAATGGCAATTTGCATATTGTTTGATCCAAAAGGTTGTCATTAGTCATGTCTAAAATGTAAGAATTAACATAACCATTAACATAATTCAAATATTACCATCATAAAACAAATGTAAATTATCCATGTGTACGAGTAACTCATTGTTAAATCATTGCGTACACGTAATTTATTATAATTTTTTGTGTACTTTGAAGATGTCTAATGTGTAATACGCATAATAACTAAAAACTAGCAAACTTTAGGCTGAAATTACACAAAAATTCAAAGTTTGGATGTCTATGATTTTTATAAAGTAACAATTCTATAACCAAGCTTACATATATAGGGAATCTTATTTAATTGCGTCAAAGTATAATCTAATCTTTGCGACTATTTCATTGTATTATATATTTGACAGTGTAATTATTTAATTAAATTGTACCCTTATATAATAATTTGTAATAAATACTAAAATTATAAATTCCAGCTTTCTGTCAAATATCACATTTCTTCCTTCGTACAGATTGCTTCAAAAGTGATACAAAGTTTCCTCTTTTAAAATGAAAGAAATATAAAAATAAAAGAAAAAAATATATTTAATAAATAAAAAAGATCAATTATCAAACACAATTGAATAAACAACGCGATTTGGAACCAGATTGTTGTGGATATTACACTTTTTATAACATTTATTATCAACAGACATTGATCCCTTTACTCCTGAACCACGTAACCCTAAAGTAGCACATTTTTTTAAGATGTCGTTAAGTAACACTTTTAGTGGAAAAACTTCTTTTTCCATTTGGTCCACAAATTGTGCAATACGTATTTGAGGTTCAACTCTAACGAAACAGTTCAACAATGTGTTGCGAATTGGCATATAAATATTTTTCATACATTCTATATTTTTGTCGTGAATATAATTAAGAGTAGTGCAAACACTGGGCTTAAAAGACGGAGGTGTGTTTAATTCTGTGTTTACATATTTATTGCACAACGAGATATCATCTGTAGTATTTATTTTGCACACTTTTGTGATACAAAGTCGTTTCTTTAAATTGTCTCTCTTTCTATCATCTTCTTGAGAAATTGCATAACTTATTTCATTACTGTTGCTTGTATCAATTTTATTTTCTGTTACATTTCGATGCTCTTGTAAAACGTTATCGTTTCCTGAAAAAAAAATAAAAACAATATTTCTTATCATATTTATTTTAATTACGTGACGAATTTTTATGATTCTCATACCTATTCTCTTATATTTTTTTAACTCGTTTCTTGTATTAGTTCCTTGTACATTTATATTTTCAGTTAATTTTATTTCAGAGCCAGGCAAACTGGCAACAGTCGATGTTGCGATGTCGTTAGGAGACTTGATATTATTTTTTTTAGAATTTATCTCTCGGTCAAAACCAGGTTTAGTTTTAAAATTTTCATTGTTCGCTTTACTTAAAATAAAATTATCACTTATATGCCTATGAACGTCACCGGCGCTGAAACCTGCACACGATTCTGCAGAAATAAGGTCTATACAGGAATAATATACTCTTAACTGATGATCGGACGGTCGGTTGGTTCGTCTTTTCAATATTATCTTGTAGGTCATGGGCACAATGTATTCCACTATATCTTTTTGCCGGTTCCATTCTAGTTTTTCAAGATTTTCAATACATGATACGGATGGTATTATTTCGAGCATACAATTGTTTAAATTAGCTTTTGGCAAGTATTTTATTACAGGCGTAAATTTGAGACGAATATAAGCAGTCTCCATTTAAAAAAGTATTGTGTCTATTGTGTTTTTAACGAGACTGAAAAAATAATAAAAATAAAAATCAATGATTCATGAAGTTGAAAACATAAATTATAATCCAAAATTTGTTCATTTCTGTTATCAATTAATTATATTATTAATTATCGTAAAGAAAAGGTGTTTATGCGTTGATCTACTTTTAGCTCCGGGTCAATACCCGGGCCCAAAATCGCATTAGATTAATAATTTATGCCTCGATGTTGTGAACTGATTTTAAGATACGATAGCAACTCACCTACGAAGATCGTTATAACTACTATATATAGAAATGCTGTTTTTTTAAATATTGGCCATTATTAATTGCACTAGAAAATTTAAAATTTTTCAAACATTTTGCATTTTAAAGACAATGACAATTTATAACTGACACTTCAGTCGTCTATTGAGGAATTCTTTTATTGTTTGTAACAAGACAAAAGTAGTTCTTATAATTTATTATTTTAATGTAATTTCAGAATACAATAATACATATGCGAAGGTTAAAATAAATTAAGTTTTTAAAATGTGTAGATGTGTATTTATTCTTTCCTTATCTTTATTATTTTCTTGGTTGTATCGAGGTTTCAATCTACCAAGTTCAATCTGTAAGTTCGTTTAATTCAATGAGAAAGGCACAATAAAATATGAATCTATTGAATAATCTTTTTAATTTCCACAACTCTCACTACTATACATTACATACAAACACCACGACACTTTAATGTACATTTACGATATGCGACACGTAGTTATTGCTCCTGGAGTAGGAAGTATCAGAACTAGCGATAGTTCTTTGTGTTGAACGATAGTTTAGTTTTCATAATTGAGAATAATTAAAAGTGATTTTACACACTTCGTTCAGGAAAATATTACTACATGATAATTTAAAAGCATAATACATATTAACAATTTGTGATTAAATACAATCAGGTTGTCTTACTGTACTTAAAAAAATAAGAAACAACGAAACACAAGAACACTTACAAAAATAATGATTGGTCAAATTGGTTTTCTTAAAGTTATTCGCAATCAATAATAAGAAAGCTTTACATGAAATCTTATATATAAAGTATACAAGGTTCTATTAATTATAATAGTATTAAATCTTCATACACTTGTGTCTGTTTTGAGACTGGTTTCATGGTTTGTTTTTTCCATGTTTTACAAATAAAAGGAGTCAATTGCTTGACTTGTCGTTTGTCTTTCTATTTTTATTTTTAGGAAAACAATACGTAACGTAAACGTAATTAAATACTGTATGTATGATGTGTTTGTCCTTTTGTACATTTTTAAAATAACTTTTAAAAACTGTCAGCCGCTTGTTACATAAAAAACTTATTTATTTGTGTATTTATACATACAGTGATTATTATTATTACAACTTAACATATCTACAGTGACTAGAAAACTTTGTGGTCTGGAATCCACGTCTAGTCTAGATATATGAGATCAATTTGAAAGCCAATTCCTTACAACTTACGCCTATCCTATGTACAAAACTTGTCTTACGGAATATTATCTATGTAGTAAAAAAACTTCGCTGTATTATTTTCTGTGATCACGGTCATTACTAGATATATTTTATACAAAGCACTTCTAAATTTAACGGCAATCATATAATTAGATCACTTAATTAAAACATGGGCACTTCTTTTTAGAAATTATGTTATTTTTGAGGTGATAAAAGATATCATTTAAAATATTCTATACTTATCTAACAATTAATCACTTTTCCGATTAGAGTTATTTTTAAATTTCATAGTGTGTGTCATCTATTTTTCATAGTGTGTTTCATCTATTTTTCATAGTGTGCGAAGCAGTTATATACATTTTGAAATCGTATTCCTACAATTTTAAGTTGGTTACGTGCAACTAATACTACAGTGACTGGCAGTGTAACACCGACGCATAATATTCGTATGTTAATTTTACCGTTTCTTGTGAACATTTTTTATATTATATTATATAAAGCTATTTTATATTATATACACATAAAGTAAATCTACGGATGTATTGCATACATGTCCCACCTACCAGCGCTACTCGAACCTATGCCTACTCGAATTTGTAACTTCCATCGTGCTCTGATTTGCATCTCGCAAATTATCTACTCTCGTGCGTAATTTATTTATTTATTTAATCGAAGAAAGTTGGCGTGGATATTACTAGGTGACATTTTATTAATTATTAAAATAAACACAACAACTTATTAATGAAGTATTGTACATATAAAACAATATATGTACAATAATTTCGCGAATATATAAGACTTTTTTGTATTGAGATATTTAGTTTAATACACTTAACAGAAGAGTCATATTTTTGTAATTTTCTTCTGTCTTTTTTTGGTCAGTTTGTTCGCGCAGCAATATTATAAGACAAATTACTTCGCTTAGTAATTTCTGGTTGTTGGTCGACATACTCAATACTTGCAGATTGTTAAGTAGCTTCCATAAGAGCTTTTGCCACAATCCCTGCAGATAAGAGTTATGATAATGAAATATTTTAATTGTATAATCATATCTTCATACAATCAATGAGTATGAATAATATTAGTAATAACCACGCCACTATTATTTTATATTTACAAAATATTATAAATATCATAAATTTAACAAAAGAAATAAATATATCATAAATGACATTGCTTGTGGTACAAACGTCCAGTTCATTGACTTTCTTTAAAAAGCAGTCTTTAATATGTATATATATATTCGTATGTTATATATAATATATAAATTTGGGAAAATAAATGAAATAAATTAACTATTTACGCACGAGTTTCCTTACAACTAACCATTATAACATTAAGTCGGTGCTGCACTTAGTAAAATATTTCCATTTACAAACTGTACCACCGACTTAAGATCAAAATGCCACACCATTTTCCTTACTAATAAACATTCCAAATAAATTATTTTTAGACAAATTTGCACAAAGTATGTTAATAAAAGTTGTATAATAATAATTATTTTGCACATTCAATTTTTACGGTAACAAAATTACACTGTGAAGTTAGGACACTTCGTAACTTATATTATTTAATACTCTATGCGTCATTCGATGACTAATAAATAATAATACATATAATATTACAAATCTTTACTCATTGTGACTAGAAATAAATATAATCAGAGGATTGAAACAATAAATAATCGACTCGAGAATGTACAATTCGTTGATAAGTAGATGTCCGTAAGTATTTTAATGGCCTAAATGCTACCAAGTATTGGCATATCTTTTTATTGTCAAATGTTTAAAATAATCTTTAATTTCCCCAAAATATGCAATAAAAATAACTCTAAATCTATCAATATACAGATCGACTTACGAACTATTTAGTTGTAACTTAAGTGATGTTTTACGACCGCACGGCGCAGTCGGCTTATTCTAAAAATGACTAGATCCACTCATCCTTTAAGCTTTTCAGCGTACTATGACTAGAACATCTATGTACATTTACATTTAATTGCGCGTTTTTATTATTCAAAATGTTGTTTTTCAGTCCATAGTTAATTATTACTGTAGAAAAATGAGGGGTTCAATACAATGTGTAGTAATGAGGTTTACACCGGTGTCTAGAATACAAAAGATATAATAACACCTACTTGCACAGTTTTCAGCAAAACATGAAATTGAAGTACATATAATACTATTTGTGATAATTTTTGTCTTCGCGAAGCACAGAAATAAAATAATTCTAATAATTAAAGTACATCTCTAAATACTTTTTAATTAATATTATATATTATCTACAAATATTTAACACACATAGTACTTAAATTCAAAATACAAATTGGACCATTAAAATAATTTGATTTTTAATTAACTTATGTTTATATAAATATATATAATATGTAATGAAGTTTTGTTGGAAAACGTTTTAGAGACAGAAAATGACTTGCACTATAGTAATACATTGTTAAGAGTATTTAGTTGGTTGATAAATTAGTGGCTACGAATACTTCAAGAGTACAAATTTAAAAGTTATCTATTAATTTATAAAATCTTCATATTTTTTTTTGTGCCTTATCGCCAATATTAGTAGGACTGGTATTGGTGTAAATTAGTATCAGTAAAAAGGCATCTCAAGGGCAGTATACATTTTATAAACATGTCTCCTTAATTTTGCTTTTAAAATGTTCTATGCCTATATATTCGAAAGTTCTTTAAAAGCTTCACTTAGATTTCAGAATTTTAATATAATCGTGTCGTCTTGCAACACGCCCTTCCCGCAAGCGTCAGACTGGAATGCGATGGGCGGAGGCCCGGTTCAGGTACACAGTCCCGAATTATCCACGAGCGAACGAGCCAGCACATCGGCGGCCGCGATGTCACTCACCTTACCTTCAAAATGCCCCCTAACGTGGAACATGAATTCCGCTTTTCCGGCGAACTCCTGACGGCACATGAGACAGAGATGGTGTGCGTGTGTGTGCTGTCTCTCGGGAGCGTAGTGTGTGTGGCCGTGTGTGAAGTAGGCCCCCCCACCCCCTCCGCCGCCCCCCCCTCCGGCGTCGTTGACCACCGTGGCAGTGGACACGGACGTCGCAATGCCGTGGCTGTTTAAAATTTGCTGATTCTGATTGTGATGATGGAGCAGTTGTAATTTCTCTTGGTTTGTTAAGTGTAGTTTCTCTTGTTGCTGTAAACATGACAAATAAAAATTTAAAACGGAAACTCTTGATATATTGTAAATTAGCAATTAAGGAACATAGATGAGAGTGTTTACCTGATGCTGTGTGGCTTGTTGCATTTTTTCCTGTAGCAGCTTGTCTGGTAAATGTGATTTGGCGTGGGCGGTCCACTCGTCCCTGGTCGCGAACAGTCTGCCACACAGCTCGCACGACCACGACACCACCATTCCCGCGGTCGCCACGGCCGCGCTCGCGTTACTCGTGTGCACTAGATTTGTATTCTGGAGAAATTTGGGTTATTTGTTTTATCTACATAATTGACTATTAAGTTTCGAGTTCAAATCAAAATTTAAATTATAAATACATTGTAGGTTAGGAAACTCTACTTACTAGTCGAACGGTTTGCCAAATTATTATATTAATAATAGGTTCTATTTCCAGGTTGCATGCAACGCAGTTTAGTAAGTTACTTAGATTAAAGAAAATATTTAGTAACTGATAAAAAAATAAATTGACATTCACAAAAATGAAGAGTATATGAAAGATTACACAAACACTAAAGCACATTAAAAAGTCATGCCCTTATTTCTTGTTGGATTTACCGTAAAGTTGTGTCCAGGTACCTGGCAGACCTGAATCGACTGCTGATGGGAGTGCTGCTGCTGTTGCTGCTGCTGTTGTTGAGCAACGGCTGCAATTTCCGCCTGACTGGGTTTAGTGTCTTCTTGCTTGGTCAGTTGAGGCTTCACATCGTCTAGCTTAAGGGCTGTGAAATTAACATTGATATTAAAATGCCAGAAAGACTTACAAAAGGACGAGAATATGAGTTTGCCGTGTTTGGAGAACAAGTATTTAGTATAATTTTTTTTCAAATCAGTTTATAAAAATTGTCTCTGGTAAGTTAGATTAGAGTGATTAGTTTGAGGTGTCACAAAATTTACTCCAAGAACAGTCTTTTAACAAATATAACAATTACAAAAACGACAACAGAGACTGTTATTATTTTCGGAAGTATGCATATTACGTACGAGGTATTGTAATAGTCCGTTTACCCAAAGGCGCTATATTTGATGGCGTGATGTGCTTCAATTTATTCATGTGGAGAACTAACTTATCCCTTCTCGCAAAAGCTTTGTTACACACCTCACAAACGTATGGTTTCTCTCCTGTCGAATATACCCAAATTTATCTTTACATATTTTAATAATTGATTCATTAATTATGAGTTATAAAATCTGTACCAGTATGTATCCGCATATGTATGGTTAACTTGTCTTTACGCGCTAATCCCTTACCGCAGACAGTGCATTCAAAAGCTTTGTTCCCTGAAACAAACGTATTATGTTACTATAACCACTAAGAGATATTCAATTGTCATGTTATGTTACTTACTTATATATGTATATGTTCCGGTTTTAGTTTCGAAGGAGTATAAGCTAACAAAGAAAAAAGAGTATCTTACCTTCATTGGTAGAGCTAGTAGGTTTGATGGCCGGGTGTTTTCTAATTGCCGTTCCTTGTAGAGCCTTAAGACGAGTCCCCGGGTGCATTGATCCACCTTCCGCGTAGGGTTCAGTGAAGGGTATTAAATTTGGTCTAGGTATTGTATTGGTGACTTCTGGGGACCTGGAAATTGAAAATATTTTAGACCTCATTACAATCTTTAAATATACAACATTATCTTTTCAATTATTTTTAGTTTATGATTACCAATTTCCAAGGCTTTGCAATACACGAACTCCGCCTTCAAATCCCATTCCAACGTCATCGGGTACGGTGAAAGTAGAATCGGGCCCTCCTGTACTGGAGCTAACTTGTGGTACTTTTATAGGAGAGTTGATGGTGGCGTAGTGGTGCTGAGTAGAACTAACGGTAGGCGGCGACGGGTGACCAGGATGTGTGTTACTTTGTGCCTGCTAAAATAAAATGAAACTAGTAAAACGGAGTTAAAAGAAAATAAACACTTTAGTAATAAAATAGATTTCAAAATACAGTCGGTTTTGTATAGTAGGTAATATAGTAACCTGCATTTCTTGATGATGACGTGTGTTGTTATTTGTATTAGAACTTTGTTGTTGTTGTTGCTGCTGCTGCTGTTGTTGCTGTTGTTGCTGTTGTTGTTGCTGTTGCTGTTGTTGTTGTTGCTGCTGCTGCTGCTGCTGATGTTGTTGATGTTGCTGTTGCTGCTGTTGTTGTTGCTGCTGTTGTTGTTGTTGTTGTTGCTGTTGTTGTTGTTGCTGCTGCTGCTGCTGCTGCTGTTGTTGTTCACGTCTAGCAGCAGCAGCAGCCTGAGCCATATGTTGTTGCACCGCTACGTGAGCCTCTAGGTATGCTGTTTTTTGAGCTTCTGTCATCTTGTCCATGTTAACGGTGCCGTCCTATAAAATCATATTTTCGTTAACTTAGTACTTCACGTAGTGAAATATTATAAAATAATAATTCAACCAAATTAAGTGGGCTATTAGCATGATAAAAATACGCTGGCGTTGTTCTCTACATCTTTTCGTAAATTGCCAGTCTCGACTGTGGATTACTTTCTGTCGCCTTCAATGAGTGTCTTTGATGCGGTCGGAGGGAGAGCGAGGGAGGCGCCCCCTAGTGCATTCACCCCGTAGAAAGTGAGAACGGTCCCCCACAGCCGACTTTCATTCCGTAACACGAATATGAACACCCTACACTTAATTGCCTAAATTCGGTAAGGGATGGGTTCAATGACCGCGGAAAATGAGGGAAACGAACATTGACACAACCTTTCATAAAAATAAGCTTTTACAGAAATGTTGTTGAAACTGTTTAACTACGAAGAATTGCAGATACATCTATAGTATATATAAAAAATATAAGATTTCACAAATCTTCAATACTTTATCTCTTGTACATGGAATTAAACATGTACAATTTAAAAATACATTATTTTTCTCCCAGAATTATTAATACTCAATTTGTTAATATATTTGTTTATCCACCAAAAACTTCTCGAAATAACAAAAACGAAAAAAAAACAATTAATTTATCATAAGTTATTCCACAAACATAATTCATCAAATTGGAACGATAACTTTATCTCACTGATATTTTTCGCGATTACAACACTACCGATCAATAGACAAAATAAAGAAGATAACCTGTTTCATATCATTTAAATAATAAATATATAAAGCATTGACCGATAATAAGTTTTAAATAATGTACGGAATAACTCTTGCGTACGCGGAAGCTTATGAAGATTATAATTTTAAGCGAAATCGGATCCATTTGCTAGTATTACTATATATAAAACTACACTTCGTTGCTGACTTATCTCACTTTCACATATCTGCAAGACTACGCGAGCAGGAACACTTGAGTGATCTGAATTTGCGTCAGTATTGTTTAGGGAAGTCCCCTCCAAGATAAGCGGGAGAGGGTCCAATTCGGGGGACCTTATCACGTCTGTACTGATTAAAAGCAAACTTACCTAACAGGGGTTCAATAAAAATAGGGTAAAACAAGTGCTCAGCGATTTAAATATTAAAGAAAATTTTGACATTTTTATTATGAACAATATTTCTTCTTAATACATATCACATCTTTTTAGGTAATATCCTACATATCATATCAGTAAAAGTTTTAAAATCATCATTAGAATATGTAGATAGATAAAGATAGCGATACAACTTTAGGATGGAGCAGTAGTGAGTAATATAAGTTGTAAATTAATAGACTAGGACAGAGATAAAATAAAAACAAAATATCAATAAATAAAAAAGGATATAACATTAATAAGATTATGATTTATAGACTAACTATCTCAATTATAAAGTATTTTTATTATAAATCTGTGTAAACAATAAATTGTTTATAAAAGATAGAATTATATGTATATTATAAATAAATGTTGTTAATAATATAATTCAATTATAAATATAAAATTACTAGATTTTTAGAATATATCAACTTACTCCGTTACTTAAACCGTTCCTTGGTATTCCATGATTAATAATATAATAAAAACGATTATATACACATTTTTTTAAATAGCAAATAGCAAGTAAACTATATTTATCACGGCACAATAGAAAAATCTGTAGATTTGAAACGTGTTGTCTAGTAACTGTGAGTCAAGGTTGAAGTCATGGTGAAGGCGGGCTCCCTCGGCCGCCTGTGTGTACTAAGTGCAGGGGCTGCGATCGATTCCACTTTCCCTTTGGAATGCACCTGAAGGCAGCTCGGGGGATGGTACGGTTATGTACATATTGATAAGATTATTATATAAATATGATATTAGTTGATGCTTTGCTTTGAATAGTAACAAACTAGTAACCATTTTATATAATGTAGCTTCATTTGTATTGTATTTTGTGATATACAACCCAAATAAACTCATTTTATTTTCTAGGTGGATCATTCTATATAGTCTTAGTTCATGAGGATTAACGAGAACTAGATACGATGCTTATTATAAGCGGGTTCATTATTATATTAAAATCTATTTAGGTTTGTTTTATTTGCTAATAATAATCTCCATATATTTATTTATTAAAACAACGTAATGAATGAGTAAAATATTTTATATAGCGACTACAGTCAAAGAGGTCTGGGTGCAATAAAAAAGCCTACGTTGATCATCCATCACATTAGTGGGGAGGTCTGTAGCGGTGATGTTCAGGGGCAGAGGGAGGCAGGAGGCCAGAGTACAGGGAGTAGGAATATCCTCCACCCGCTAGGTCAGGGTTAAAGACACCCCCGGGCAGGGTGACTGCAGCCTTCGACCTTGCTTCCGATGCGTGTCTGCATAACCCTTGTATTTAGATCAAGGTTCTCTCTATCGCGATGATATTGAATGCGTATTTGGTTTCGTATGCATTGCGTATGCGTATTATGTACACCATTTACTTATTATATATCTATCGGATACAGCATTAAGTAAGTAAATTGGTTTTTGGTGTACAAGAAAATAAAGAGTTAACGGACATGCGTAGCCAATATACTCAAGTCTAAATGCCTTATATCTTGGCGCTTTGGTAAGAACCTTATGATTATTTCATTAAGAGCGGACAGTTCAGGTCTTGTAAGACAAAACGGGTACACTCGATAACGATACGTAACAAGCTTTTATTAGGTTGCAAATCGTTCGTCAGCGCTCGGTGTGTGCGTTGCTTTGTATTTTAGTTTTTATTTGGTTAGGATAAGGTTGATATTTGATTGTTTAGTGTAGTGGGTGTCGGGTCGATAGTCGTAGGGATCGATCGGACCGCCCTGCATCGCTCGCCGCGAGCCGACACTAGAGCGACGTTGTGACTTCCACGTTTAAATATATTGCCTCGTTTTTGAGAATTGACGATGTCTTTAAACTGAGATTTATTATGTAAAAATATAACAGAATTTTAAAAATTGGATTTATGTTTTGTATTATATACACTACAATACCATTTGAAGACGTTAATACGATGTTAAATATGGGTTAAATGTATATTTGTGTATGGTTCTGTAGATGAATATTTGCATTATATAAGCCTGATCAAAAAATATTAAATAATGGAATAATTAATTAATAATGACAACCATCGTATAATAATTGAGCGAAGCGAACGAAGTGAGCGGAGCGTTTTACTGGAGACTTTTTGCATTCTTTGTCACGAATTGGCTCAAAAACTATTTGACGGAAAATTATGAAACTTTGCAAACAAAAAGACACACATTAGGTGATAGTTTTTATAAAAAAAAATTTGAAAAATGTCCGAAAAAAAAAATTTTTTTTTTATATCCTGTCAAAAAACTGATATCTCATTGAAGTCAATGGGAAATGATGAGTGAATACACTGGGCTCGCTTCGCTCAATATGCAAACGGCACCCGAGATTTCGCGAGCGCAGCGAGTCGAAATTGAGGGTTTGTTGGCGCCCCTAGTAATTTAATTGTATAAAAAATATGAATAATGTAACAACCTTCGGAAATTCATCTTTCGGTAATAGGGAACGCAATATTGTTCGACTTTCTTTGTGAAAAACCCTTAAGAGAGAGGGATAATACCTTTGATATTAGATTGTATTGATTCCTGTATATGTATGTAATATATACATTGCAATTTATATTTTATCGTTATTTTATATTCCTTTTGTTATGATCTTTTTGAATATATTAGATCATTGTTGCTATTGTTCATTTTCAAGAAACACATCCTTAAAAATAGGAGGAACGAAATAGTTTATTTTTTTATTAATTATTAGCTGTTGTCATTAACATCGGCTTCAAAATAAGATAATTTTCAGGAGTATAAAATATTACTTATATTGATAGATTTGACCAAACCAAAAAAAAAACAAAAAATAATATTTTATTAAAAAATTGTACTCATATATATTTTATTGAAAAAAATGATTCAGCATGAGAATATGTTTTGTTATCATTTGATCACAACTACTCTAACAACAATAATCATTTAAAAATGTTACTTTAATACGTAATTAGACGGATAAGATTGACTCGAAAACGTTACGATACGCACGTTCTTTGATTACGATACGATGTAATGATAATAGATAAAATTGTTTCTAACATTAAACAAAAAAACAAGATGATTTTGCCACTTCCTCACTACGAAACCGACGGACACTTATATACACTTTCCTCTATAGAAATTCCTTACCTAGTATATCTCTAATTCACAGAAAGACCCTCGTTATATCAATTATAACTACCATAATTTAGTTTTTAACAGATTATTAAATCATAATAAGTACTACCTCAACCATCCCTACTTCGTAGAGTGGATTTTCTCAAATTGTTTTTCTAGTAAGCAATAAAATTTGCAGCAATAAAAATTTCTTAATTTATGTGTTGCTTTATTTATACCTGATATATTTCGTACTTCCGTTCCTAACGATGAATTTCAAAAGTCTCTAAAACTTCTTGTTTTAGACAAATTACTAGAACCCATTGAGACAAATAAATGTGTTTGTTTAACTTTAACTTTTAACTCCAACGTTACGATATTTTTGACAGAAATCTTTTATCATACGAGAGATGAATAAGTCTTGTGTTTCTTTTACGTAATGATGTTGTATATTATATTTCGGACATGTTTTAATAAAATACCTGGAAGTTGATAGTAGAAGTGACTATCCTCATGGACTCCGCGTAGTTCCTCAGCACTGAGTCGGTGTTGAGACAGCTCTGACGCCACTCGTACAGCTGCTCGAGCCTCGTCACGCACCGCTCGCAGATCTTCTTGGGCAGGAAGTCGTCCTTCGATATCTGCTGGATGTATAGATTAACTTGAATCTAAAGCTTCTTTATAGTGCTATTAAACTTAAGGATACGATAAATGGTTCACACACTGTTAACGTTAAAGACCTAACACTAACGATAAAAATAAAACGTAAAGTTTTAATAAGAGTTTTTAATTTGATTTATTCATGTGTAATACTTAATCCAGAAGGCTCATTGAATAGTAACTCCGGTACTGTAAGGTTGATACATATTGTGTACTCTTCAAACTAAATCTTCCCACAGGTTATAAAAAACAGGAGTGAAGAAAAACTTTTGATAAAATGTTAACCTCTTCCTTGCACATTACCGGTGAATGGTAATATTGTTTTGTGATATAAGGATAAGTAAAAATAAGTAAATATTAGTGATGATATTAATCGTTCAAACGGGCAGTGAGGCGTTCGGTGTGGCGATAACTCAGATGTAAAGAGATTAGTACGTGGTTCTAACAGTACACGAGAGACAAATGTTCAATATCAGCACTTAAATGATTGGAAATAAGGTTTAGATTCCAATAAGTGTATGATAAAAGTTAATCTATTGACGGAACTCGTAAAGGAAATTGTATTTGCCGTATTGAATGAGAAGTCCCAGGGAGAGCCGTGGTACAAAGATATTTGAATAAAAAAAATATCACATTTTTTTATAATTGTTATTCAATTTAATATAAAATTGTATTTTTTTAAAATTTGAATGTTTTCAACTTAATTTATACTTAATTATATTAAAATATAAATACGTTGATTAGTTAATTATTTATTAATTTAAGTTATAAATAGGTTATTAATTTGCAGTGTTTTACATAAAAGTGTTTTTATTTGAGATCTCTGTAACTACATATGTATACACTGTATTTTAGTAATTTAAATATTATAACTGATATTTCATTTCAAACAATATGTTAAAAATTCCAGTGACATTAAATCAGGGGTTGCTTCATGAACTACCCCTGCGCGACGAGAGACAAAGAAATGCGAAACGCTTATAGCATTTCGATTTATACATTTTAAGATGATGTGTGAGATGAATACCTTTTTAAGAATTATAATTAAGAATAATATTAAGTGTTTATATTGAATATATTTTAAACTAATAATGTAATGCTTTGAATAAATCTATCATGTTCATTAGTTTATGAATATATCATAGTAAACATTAAAAAAAAAAAAACAAATTAAACCCATCTGTAAATTTAAGTAATATACACCTAATTCCGCTCATTAAATATAATCTTCTCTATTTTTATTTAATTAATAGTTTAAGTTTAGGTTTAGGTAATAATTGGTCCTTGTTAGAAAAGGGGTCAATATGGTTCGCTTATTTCCGTCTTCCATGTAATAATAATTTTGACTGTAAATTTGGGTTCATAAGCTTATCAAGTTCTATTAATCCTAAGATATTTTGAAAAAAATTAATATAAATTTTATATTTCAAGTTAAATGAGATTAATGACAATAAAGTGAATCTTATTGCGTACTATAATTGAACAGGTATCGCGTCGGGACAAGGTTGCATCGAGCCTTAATCCATCTCGCGGGCGGCGTAGAGCGCATGCGCTACGGACGCGACGGCACTCGGCACGTCGAGGCATTTCCCTCCGTAAGCATCATGTTTACTACGATTTTAAAACGCAAAACACAGAAATATATTAAACCTAAACATTATATACAAGTGTGTAAAGGCTCACCATAGTCGGCAGGCAGGTCCGCATCTTGAATAGGATCTGGCGCTGCTCGGACTCCTTGTCGAATATGTGCAGCCGAGGACCGCTCTTGAGCGAGCAGAGGCGGCAGAGGTCGGTGAAGGCGGTGAAGTTGAGGTCCTCGGGCTCGGTCATCGCGAAGCACCTGATGAGGAGATCGAGGAGGCAGGAGTTGTCCATGTATACGGCGGTGGCTGTCGGGTGGCGGGAGACGTCAACGCATGTCGCGGGCTCTCGGGGAGGCGTCGCGCCGCCGCTGCGTTCGGGGGGCACTGGGCCGGGCCCTGCGCTCCCGGCGCCCCCTGCGCCCCCTGCGCCCCCGGCCTCCGCCCCGCCCTGCCGGCCCGCGCCCCCGCGCTGGGGTGGCTCGGACGCGGGACGCGCCGGAAAATGCGTGCCAGTTTTCCCGTCTGCAATTGCCGATTGTCCGTATTGATTATGACGTCTTAATTTATATGGATGTTGTAATGAAAAGGAAGGAGAATGATGTGTTTCCGATGTGAGTAAGCTGTAGGCGCTACGCAAACGGTTCGCTCTGGGCAGCTTCATCGATTTTGTACACCGCCGCTCATTAGCCGCGAGCTTTTCGGAAAGATAATCATTTATTTTGAATGCGGTTTTGGTTTTAGTATACTTTTATTATATAAAGTGTATTTTTGAAATGTATTCTTTATTAATTTGTGTTTAATGATATAACTTTGCCCATTTTAATTTTATAGTACTTGTAATAAATACTATTTTGTATCAAAATTTTAAAAAACACGACTTTAGTCTATAGTTATCATTGACATCACTTATCATATTATTATAAATTTAAAATATAAAATTGAGTGATAGATTCTTTATACTTTTGTAATTTAACGAGTATATATAAAGTAATAATAGAGCTATGTCTGTCGTTTCGTCCAACTCAAGTGCGGAGTACCACTCGTACTCAGAACGAACGCTGGCCATCATCAAGCCGGAGGCCTTCGAAGACTCTGAAGCCATTGAGAATCATATCACAGATAATGGATTTATGATCCTTGCTGTTAGTACGATCGTTTTACTTGTAATGTGTTTCAGAACAGCTTCATACAGTGTATGTCCTGAGTGACGATTACATTGTGATATTATACTTTTAACAACAAAGAATTATAGAGCATAATTATATGTATTTTTGTAGGACATTAAATGAAATAGGGCAGGGAATTTGATACATAGTTTGTTGAATATAGTAACGAGTGAGGAGTATTTGCACTTTACCATTAGTATTTTAGATTTTGTAGATGATTTAAATAATTTGATAAGTCAATTAGCAAATGTATATACATTATACATATATATATATATATATATATATATATATATATATATTATCATTATTCACGTCTGTGTTGTTTAACGAGAATAAATAACGAGTAATATCTTCTATTAATAATAGTTAAAGTATTTCTATCTTTTTCTGCAACACTACATGAATTATTTACTCCATTTGAGTATTTTTGCGTTAAAAATGTAGTCACACGTACATTTAATAGTAATGTCTGAGGACAATTTTATTAGTATCGTTAAAAGATAAAAGATAAAGTAATGTACAGTGTACAGGACGTGAATAAAAACACTTATTTTGTTTGATTCTGTTGGTAAAATAAGAATTATTCATTAGGTGTAGACATCGCATTAAGATGTGACTCATCAAACATTATATCATGAGAGTGTAAGACGTTTATTAATTTTTTTACTCGTATTACCAACTTTTAATATCACAAAAGCTAACATTAACATAATGCAAATTGCTATTGTCACTTTTAAAAAACTATGTTATCTTCTAAATTCTACATTCACTTCATTAAATATATATTACAGAGGAATTGTATCTTAATTATGGTAATCTACAGATATTAATCTATATATCCAAATGAATAAAAAAGGAGATTTTAGGTAAAGGTAAAAGAGTAGTTAAACATAGATAAAAAGGACTAGATTGTCTTTGCGGATTATCTTTTCAGACTTTTGTAAGATGATTAAGGAATTTAATATTTTATCCAAATATTTAGAAATTATATAATTTAATATAGAATAGGCGCTAGGAGGTTCTAGATGCGACTTACGGTTTATAGCTCTTGTATATAAAAAAAATACAAAGAATGAAGATTACGTAAGTATAGTATTATAGCTTATAGTATTTTTACGGTTTTTACTGCCACGAAAACCATTAAAATAAATATGCAGACAACACATACGCTTTATTTTATACTTCTTATTAATTTTTGCACATTTTATTAGCATTTTCAAGTATTAATATGTTGTTCTCTATAAAGTGACGCTTTATCTATAAAGGGTCAATTTAGAATTTGATTTTATAAAACTTAAAATTTGAAACAAAGCAGTCTTGTGAGGGAAGGGTTGTCCGTGCAGTGGCCGGCGGCGCGTGCCCGGGGGTAGCGGAGGCAGCGGGGGTAGCTCGGTGCCTCGTATGCAAAATACATCCACATTAGTTAAGGGGCGCTTTCATTATTCCACGTCACAGCCAGCTTTTACAGGGTTGCCAAATATGTTTTTGTAATACTTCTTATAAATGTGTAGTCAACAATGATATTACTTAAGTTTATTATTTTCAAGTCATGTTGAACGATGAATAAACGATGGTTTTTATAATGATTATGATATCTCATAAAATATTAGGAGACGAACATTAGCGTATTATTAAAATAGCTACACAATATAACGAGATTTAGAGAAATATATGTAGTTTTAAGGTATTTAATAATCGAGTAATTAAAATAAAATAAATAATATTTAAAGTCAAAGTCGGTTTTGCTCAGCCCTGTGATAGATGACGATCGCCCCAGCCTCGGGACGGTCAGCTCGGTTATCTATGGATACCATAGAAAAAACTAATTACATATTCCCATTGACGTTTCAAGGGGCCGCAGCGACAACTTGTATCATATCAAATTAAAATTTTAATTTAGATTTTAAGACTGAGTGTCCTCACATGTAAGATCAAAACTCGAGTTATACATATGAGGTGAACGATAAAGGTGGAAAAACGGTCTTCAGTTTTGGACAGGGCTCGAGGGGGGCCATGTTGTATAACCAGTAATAATTTTAATGGTTTCGTGAAATGTATGACTAACTCGCATAATTATTAAAGTAGGTAAGTTATGGAGATATAACACGATTATGAGTTATCATTATTAATAGTGTAGTGACTAGTGACTGTTTACTTTTATTATTTAACAAACAATTTACGTACACAAGATTTGAAAGTAAATTTAATATTTAAAATTAATATTTCATGTAATTCATCATTTGTAAGCATACTTATCAATTGGGTCTATAAAGTATATGGAATCTATAATATTTGATAGTTTCAGAATTAATTGAGCGAAGCGAGTGGAGCGCTCTATGTGAGACTTTGTGCATCCTATATCCGGGGTTGGCATGAAAACGGCTTTACCGATGTTCATGAAATTTTTTATAGCGTGGTATTTTATCGCAATAAGCGATGGTTTACAAAAAAAATGAAAAAATTGTCATGTCGTTGAGAAATAATCACCAAAAATTGACAGTCCCATAGACTTCAATGTAAAAAAATTTCGCTATGTAGATTTAATTATTTTATATTGTTTGCCGGTCGGTTTCAGCTTTGAACGCTAATTTGAAGATCGGTTACTCACTTCGCTCAATTCGACGAACTCTACCGAGATTTTGTGTGTCTGCACCCGAGTTAAAATCGAGATTCGATTCGCGCCCCTAGTAATATTTTAGTTTTGACTTGAATTTCCCCTTCTTTTAATAATTGATGTACCTATTAGGCAACATTTTTGATCGAGGTCATTATATTGTTTAAAATGAGAGGTCAAGTCCTTGTACATACTCACGGAGGGTTGCGATTACAAAAAGATATATTAATAAATAAAAAGGCAAAGTGGAAAGACCAAATTAGACTTAACTTTGAATGTATAAGCTTTCTGTGAAGTCAGTTCATAAATTTTTATTATCACTAATAATTTAATTAACTTTAGTTCCATGTTTTATAAACTTTCTATAAATTATATATCTGTTCAAAAGTTTAATTATTCGGCAGTTTTGAGTTATTGGAGGTTGAAAAATCATTCCATATAAAAAAATATTTGTATAGATACAAAATGAGGTATTTCAAGATATAATTTTAATATTATTATGACATTAACACTAAACCTACCGACAATTCTTGTATACCTGTTCCTACCGTACGCCGTCAAATTGACCGGTAATTAAAAGTTATTTTATTATATAACGCAGGTAATAATGGAAATAACTAAAAGTAAAGACTGTAGAAAATATTATATGCTTATTCTAAGAATTGTCACGTAGTTTGATAACGATATTATAACGTTTAAAAGTATGTAAGCTTTACAAAAGCTTTAGAACGGCCAATTTGACCGGTACTTGGTAGGTTTACTGTTAAATATTGAATATAATGATAATGATTCTGACATAGTAGTAAAAATAGCAGTTTCATATTTTACTTGGCTTTAAGACATTCTTTGAGGTATATAATATATTTATTTGTTTTATTTAGTACGGTTGTTTTTCCGAAGCGTTAACACTTTTCTTTATTAATATAATTTTTACTGTGTTTTTGCATTATTGTTTGTAATTCTACACCCTCTCATGTATGTCGAAAGAGTTAATCCGTTCCTCCATAATGATATACTGCAAGTAAAAAAATATTAGTTGAGTTTGGGCATCATGTCTAAATGGAATGTTCATCGTTATTATAAAGAAAGACAAAGTTTGTTATTAGTATAAGTATCTTATCTTCTGTAAGTAGGTCCTTTCTTTACCAGCGACGCGAGGTTCGTCTCACTCCAGAGCAGGCGGCTGAGCTGTACCAAGGACACTACGGGCGGCACCATTTCCCACACCTCGTGGCTCACATGTCCAGCGGACCTATTATTGCGTTGGTCTTAGCAGCTAGAAACTGTATTCACAAATGGAGGACCTTGATGGGACCTGCCAGGTTAGTGACAGCCAAGTAACAAGAACGTTGTCTCTTTGATCAGAAAGAAAGCTTATGTATCTGACCTTCATAAGTGTTTAATTAATGTATTAAGAATCATATAAGAGTGTATGTAAAGAAGATATAACGATCTGTTTATTCGTTGAATTAAAGACTAATTATCTTTATTTGTAATAAAATAGCACCTATTTATTTTATAGCAAGCTTAGTCAAAGTCCTACAATTAATAATTTACTCAAATAAATAAATATAGGTACCAGTCCGATAAGTTCTATATATGGCATATAGATTATTAATATAAAAATATTCCTTCGTTATTCAGAGTTGCGGAAGCTCAAGCCTACTGGCCGGACAGCCTGCGCGCGTGCTACGGACGACGGACCAAGTACGGGGACTACTTCAACGCTCTCCATGGAAGCGACCACCACGGGGAGGCATTGCGTGAAATACATTTTTTCTTTCCCGATAGTGAGTATATGTTGAAACTTAAAACAAAGTACCGTGATTGGTAAGTTCTGTATAAAAAAGCAAAACAAATCGTTTACAAGCCATACGACCATAGCCCTTGAGTTTATCTATACATATAAATAAAATTGAATGTCTGTTTGTAATCCCAAATTAACAGCTTTTCACTAAATGCATATGAAAGTACGATACTTTGTAAAAAAAAACTTTTGAAAATTTTGTCTGTCTGTGTGATTGTTTCGGTTAATCTCTGAAACGCCTGAACCGATTTTAATAGAATTTACACTGGCCGATAACTGATGTTATAAAGCTACTTTTAATTTAAAAAACATATTTCGCTCGAAGTCATAAGGATTACAATAAGGCATATCATTGATTTGTAGTGAAAGTGGGTCCACTTCTTCGACAATGGCAGATAGGAGACTACATACAAAAGAATCTTTCACCAACACTGTCGCCGGCTCTCACTGCGCTCGCCAACGAGCGGCCGGCCGAGCCACTGCTGTGGCTGGCTGACCACATACGACGCCACAACCCCAACCAGCCAGAGCTGGCGCCACAAGCACGCGACCAGCGCGACCAGGACAAGTGCCACACTCCCTCCCCCTCAGAGGATACGCTCAATAAGTGATGATAGTGTTGCATTGCCAGTCTTTTATTACTAATAAAATATTTTATAGAGAAGTATCTTGTTTTATTAATTTTATGTACATAATTGTTACAATTGTTTTAATAATATGTGCGTACTGCAAATATGAGTTTGAGTTTGGTATTATATATTTTTTAATAGATTTTAAAATATTCAATACAAGAATGATAGAATGTGAGAGAGCCTCATATTTTATATTCATGTAACATTATGCAGTTATAAGAAACTATTTAATGTGTAAATGTTTGAGGACAAAATGTTTAACCTAATTGTATTAAGTGTCTTAAAAACAATTAAACATGCTGCAGTGCAACCTCGATATAAGAATTCTGAAGTTAATTACAAAATATTAGTTATACATTAGTTATATACGTTACATGAATGTTTGTTATAATGAGGTTCAGTTGGTCTATGATTCGTATTAACTAAGTAAAACATAAAAATAAATTTATTAATCTTAACTTTCAAAGGCACTACTCTGTTAACTCTTATAACGAATGATTTTCACTAATATTATAAATTAAACACATTATAATAAAAATCATAGTTTTGGTTATATATAGTTAATCTGTCGCAAAAGATATCTGAACCCGTCGAGTGTTAATGGTTATTTACGTTATGTAAAGGTTAAAAGTTGATAAAAATAGATAATTGCAGGTAAATAATACTATCTATTAATATTTTGCAATGATTGAAAATTCGTTATACTCGTAGCAAGAATTTTTGATAAATGTATTCGTCATTTAAAGGTATATTTTGTATTAAATCTTGTAGGAATTACTTGAAGATTTCGGATGTTTCTTAAATTTAGAAAATTATTATATTGAGGTTCGTTGTATTAAGATAATAATAATAATAAATAAATTGACATTTCTCAAAACCCGCAAACTCAAAGTTTTCTATTTTGAATAGTTGTTAAGTTGTAAGTTTTATTAATATATTGAGTCGTAGTCATTATGATATTAAATTTTTAAGTGTCAATAAATTAGAATTCAAGTAAAGCGTGGGACTGAAAGAAAGGTAGAATAACTAACCTCGCCAATACTAGTTCAGTGTCCTCTCAAACTCTTTAAACACTCGTAACTAACAAGTTACGAGTGTTTAAAGAATACATACAATGTTATTAAACAATTAAATTTTTAATTAAGAATGCTGAAAGACAACTTTAGAGACTGATTTTGGAAGTTGGTTACGATGAAGTGCAGAATTGTCCGTAAGGTTTTCCTATCGTCAACACAGTAATTAGTTTTTTAAAAAGCTTTGAATTTCGACAATTTTTGTAAAGAACATTTCTAATTTTTAAGAGACTTACAAAACCTCGGTAGCAATATATTATTTCATATCAATCTGAATTATGAATTGTACACAAGCATTATTAGTTTACTTCTCCAACAAACGTGTCCAACTTTTCTCTTAATTCTTACCTTAATGTTATGCTCCAACTTTCTAAATGTGTTGAATTTATCTTTTCTTGTCTTATCTGGTGAAATGTTTTCTTAACTTTTGTTTTTAATTGGAGAAATATTTGTTGTTTATGGGTGTACCATTAAACAGTGGAATATTTAAGTTCATAAACTTATGTGGACTACGTGAAACATATAGGAAACTGTAAAAATGTGTATATATAGTAGATATGTTCAGGACTAGTGCAAGACTAAATGTCCCACAAGTTTGGATTTGGCACCCTAACTTATAGTTTCATTCAAATTTATTAATAAATTGATAATTTTTACTCTTAAAACTCCCATATCTTCCTAAGTTTTTACTAAACCCTTGCGGGTTGCTCGTGAACGGATTCTGCTTTTGGTGACTGGTCGTATTGCTAGCCATGGATTGCCCTTTTCTTATTCTTATTATCGAATTGATTGCGATGTTTCTAGTTGTTCGTAAATTTGTCACTTAATATATTGACGTTTGTGAAACGGTGATCACAATAAAAAATAAACCTGCTGAGTTTGTTGTGTGGTTCTTCTCAGAGCAGGGCGCGCTTGGAACCCTCGTAGCCTTATTGTAAGTTGGAGTGTCTTTACAGAAGGGCTTATTTTGATACATACGATATCAAAATAGACCCTCCTGTCACTTCCATTTGACATAAAGAAGTTATCACTGGTTTGGATTCAAAGTGGAAAATATATAAATAAATAAATAAATAAAAAAGCTTAGTAATGGTAATAAAGAAACTTCACATATGAGTCGTATTCAAGGCTCTTTTATTTCACCTTATTACTTGATTTTATCAGCAGCATTAATGCTTGTATTTAACATTGTATTTAAAATTTATTGAGGCTTTTTTATTTTCAATTCCAATTAATAATTTGATAATTTATGCAATGTTATCAGTGTAATCACCAGTTTTATTCGGAGGCAGGTGCAACTATGATTGCTAAATTTGTTCGATATCTTCATACGATAGTGACATTGAAATTTTTCAATCAAGTCAATTCCTAGTGGCATTGCCTACAAGTTAATCCATGGGTATGGTTAATAATTGTGGTAGTTGTATATAATAAAAAATCTTTCTTGGTGTTTGTTAATGCCAACAAATTTTGTAGAATCACTTATAGTTTTTGATTTGTTTGAAATATGTCGACTCCATGTTTCTTTTTTATCAGCTTGTTTATTTAATCTTGGCAATGTCCAGATACCGATTTTTTGTAAAGATCTTGAATAAATCCTATTTCTATGGATTGAGAGATTGATGATTGGAGTGAGGCTGAGAAAATAGAAATAAGGAAGCACATTTGACACGCGGTAAAATAACAGAAAACTAAACTGCCAGAGAATGAGAGAATCGAGAGTACCAGGATAAGGATAACTGTAGCGTGTGTTTATTATTAAAAACATTATCTGCACAAAGAGATAAAACATTGTAGGAAACATTATAAATTCTATAGTTTTGTTGTATTTTTAGTTACTATTCTAGGTTTAACTTAAGAGTCTCGTGAGTGTCATTTCTCGTCTTACACAATACAGTTACCTAAAAAATAAAAGACAAATAATTTATTTCCCCAACTTTATTATAGTTACAGATTCGTCTATCACAGGCTAAAGTGTATCAATGGTATCATTAGTACGTATCACACCACAGCACGGCGCGGAGCATAGCACGGCAGAGATGTACGGTAATACAAGAAAAACAAAAACTATCAACTAAGGGTACACACTTAATATAGTCTTACATCAAATAAACCGAAACTCAGCAAACGAAAACAAAAGTAATTATTACACATTATTATATGACAAGTATTAGTCTAATTGGAGTCAACCGACATCTGAAACAGAAAGAGTATGATGTTAGAACACGTATTTACGAAATAACTGCACATAAATGAATATAGGAATATTTATGGTTATATTAGATTTGGTGTAACAATAATAATAGAATAAAAAGACCTAGGGCGCCGCCTCCAGCGCGAGTGCTCCGGTGCGGAGTGCGCAGAGCCCCGCCCTCGCGCAGACGCCGCGTACCCCGAAGTCCTCCACCAGCCTGATGAGACCCGCGCCGTACACGTCCATCATTGACACACACTGCGGAGACATAATCAACCACCTTCAGCTTTGCAAATATTATTATTTTTTTAGTCCACAGAAAGACAAGAATCTCTCGTCGGAGATCTGACAACCTTGACTGTTTGGGCGCTGATTAAAGGACGTAGTTCCAAACTCTTGGACGATCATTCTTGTCCGTTCAGTTCCTAAATTATCCCACCTAATGTCCCTAAATCACCAGAACTGTTCACATCGGCAATGTCTTTCAACCAGGTTATAACAGTTGACGATATATTTTAACTAACATATCGACAGCCGGCAGACGGTGAAAGTTAGGCTGAAAGACTTGTTTAGTGGGACGTTGTGCTGTTGATCTAGAGCATTTATTACTTTTAAGAATTTTTAAATCTTATTCTTGCCGCCGTCCTCAATTGTCGTATCGAATGCATCACCATCACTACGACCTGAATGAGAGGCATCCTTCTTAAGTCGATTCGTGGAAGAGAGAAGGAAGTTTCCTTCGACGGTGTATTTTAAAAAGTCCCTTCTCAGCTTTTGTACATATGTATATATTGTGATGTAATAGGGTCTGTGGCCTGTCAACTATCACCGGGTGACCTTAGCGTTTGTCCTCCTTTTCATACAGTGAAAAAAATTAAAGTGGTATACACTAAGTGGTAAGACACTCGGACAAAAGTCCTTTTCAAAACGACTCTAGAGGATTAATGACTATATTTCTTCCACGCTAATGTAAAAGTATTGTATCAGTGGTGCTCACCCTCTTGTAGTACTTGCCGGGCAGCATCCCGCAGGTCTTCTCGGCGATGTGTATGAGGGTGTCGTCCACCTTCTTGTTGGTGAGGACCTTCTTCAGCACCACCACCATGGATTCGCACACCGCGCACTCCAGGACTTCCTCTGGGAATTACAACAATATACAACAATGACGTGTGACTCAATCTACATCTATAACTAAAAAATGAGTATATAGATAATATTTTGTTATACCTTTAACAGCCTTTAAGTCGGCGTCGGTGCACAGCTTGAGTTCCCGACACACCTCATCGGGGTCCAGCTCCTGGGCCAGCAGACTGATGACGAGGTCAGAGTACTTCTCCACGAATTGGTCGCACTGCGTCCGCACCGACTTCGGCATGCGCTTGCAGATGCCATGGACCACCTTCTTTATTTCGTCCTGTGTGTACAATTGGTATTAAAATGTATTTGAGGTCTAAATTTATTTTATTTAAGCTATAGTATCTTAAAAATTTTAATAAACTTGAGTAGCAAATGTTGCGATGGTGCGAGTATCAGTTAAATGTGGAGAATTTTGGCGCAAGGCTTATTTATTTTGTCAAAACCATAGAATTTGTAAGTTTTTATCAAAAATGCTACTCGTGAGAAATATGAAGACTGACTCGGGAGGTGCTCGATCGAGATCTTGTATATAGTTAAACCAATTTCCTCTGTTGCAGAAGGGAGTGGTATTGACAGTTCTGAGAAAACCTTTCAAAGAGGATGAAAACCATGAAATATGGAGCGATAAAAACCCCCAGTCTGACAAGGATTAGTGTGAAAAAATGAAACACAACAAGAAAAGAATATATAAATAAATAATGGAAGAATAAGCCAGAAAGTTGATATTATTTGTAAACAGAAAACAAATATTACACAATGCAATAACCCTTCTTATAGTTAAAGAAAAGCTTCGATACCTTCCAAGAATAAAACAAGGAAAGAACGATTTAAAGAAGATTTGAAGAAAAGCTCTCAAAACAAAACACAAAAGTAAAAATTAACTTGAGATTAAAATATTACACGCGTATGTAACAAACTAAATAACGACAAGTAACAGACGAGGCGAAGAGGGAGAGAGAGAGAGAGAGAGAGCGAGGGTAGGAGGTAGAGAGAGAGGGTGGGGGAGAGACATTTGTGTATTATCCGTTTACTGTCGGATTGTATCGGAATTCAGTGATCACTCAAACTCACTTAAACGTTTTTTTTATATTGTTTATTTTGCGGAAAATTAGCGACATTTTGACTCCGGCACCCGTTACGTTGCTATCATATCCTCAAAACTTGACAAAAGGAGTTAGATCTAACTGGGCGATACGACTGAATTCAAATCACGAACTAATAATTTACGAAATATGTAAGAACTGGTCAGTTAATAAATGAATCAAAGTTTTGTTACAAATGTTACAACGTAGACTCTCTGATCCGTAATTTCCCGTGGATCTTGATTTGAATTTTCGGAATTACTGATCTAATACAAACGAAACAAAACAGGAAATATTTGCGTAACAAACCGATACGTCAGAGACCATACCGCTAGATATCTAACAACTCACCTCGTTGTGCTTGTCCTTGATGGAGTCGTCGATCTCCTTGAGCACGAACTCGCAGATGACGCACACGGGGCCCTGGGACCCCGCGGACCCCGCGGGCACCACGGGACGACCGTTCACCGTATTGTCCGGGATCTCGTTGGTTTCTACACACAACATTAGTTATTATATACATTATGTAATATAATTATTATTATAATCTAGTATCGTGCATATTCACCGATGTCTCCCGCGCCGGGCTCCAGCATGTATCCGGGCAGCATGGGACGCCGCCTGTTGTTCCTGTCGGCCCTGAGGTGGGGACGCTCGTGGTACTTATCGACCTGGCGCGTGACCCCCAGGGGGTCGGTGTGCTTGGAGTCGTCCTGGCACAGCTTAAGGAAGACGCATATCTCCTGAGCGTTGAGATCGGCCGCGAGCATCTCCACGAGGCGGTCGCTGTATTCGTTCACGAAGCCCTCGCATTGCGTCTTCATCTTTGAGGAGAGGTGACCGCACAGACCGCCGAGGGCGCGCCGGATACTCTCCTAAACATTCAGAGACACGGATACATTCAACTAGGTTCCAACTAATAACATATCATTACCACGCACTATTAATCTATTATTACAGTAAAAGGTCAGTGTAGTCAGTCCGTGAGCAAGTTACCAACTCGAAATGATGCTCCGCTGAGAAGAGCTGGCGAGAAACTCAACAGTTACTCAATGCAGGATAGTTCAATAATTCTCTCGACAGAGTGCGCTATGTCTGATCAAGACTAAAAATACATCACTACGAGCTAAGATAAGTGAGCCACCGCGACAGCTTTCTCTCTACAGAACGGACTTGACAATCTCTAATTCCGACGAAGTTGTCTTAATAAATGGTACTAAAGTAGCAAATAGATTTTTAGTACACATTCAGATACATTGCACCTTTTGCCATCGTTCGAACAGTCTCCATGTAATAAGGGAATTATAGTATTTTATATTAAATTGAAACAGCATATATTACATGTATTGTTCAGTTCATTAAATAAGACCCAATTTAAGCCTTTATCTGAATGATTAGAAAAAACAAAGTAATTATCTTTGACACCAATGGAGGAGTTTTCACTTTTTGACTAAATGTTTGTCTTCATTTTTAATTTATTTATTTATTTCAGTAAGTACATTTAACTTTTCATTTATATAATTATAATAATAGTAACTATTTGTTAAGGACTCGTACCGCATTGTCCTTATATTACAACTCAACTAAATCACTCGTGGCTTCAAAATGTTTTCTGAGGATTTCTATTTCTCACTAATTGATTGTAGTGATAAAGGTGCGAAGCATAACACACACACGCACATGCGTGCATATGCGTGCGTGTGGTAATGCACGTACGAACATGCACACACTCCGATGCAAACTATTTTTACTAACTGCCGGCTGAAGTCATATAATATTTAAATATTACTGTTGCACTAATCATGTACATGTCATTGTAAAGCTATTTGTACCTCGGTCTTGTTGCTCTTCAACACCATCTCCAGCTGCTCCACCGCGAACAGACACAGGGGGCAGTTAGACTTGTCCGAGTGGATGGCGAGCTGACGGATCTCCTGCGTCTTGTCGCACAGACCCAGCGCCGGACAGACCTTTAATCAATTCAAATTATCAAACCCATAATCCGACCATCCATTCCCTTAATTTAAAGGTCATTGACACTCACGGTGGAGGGGTCCATCTGGTGCACGAGCATCGCGATGACGGTTTCCCCGAATGAGGACACGAAGTTGCGACACTGCTCGTCAAGGGCCGTGGGCAGCACGTCGCACGCCGTCTCCACCGCCTTCTTTATAACTTCCTGGGGGGGGGGGGGGGGGGGACATTATTAATAATTTTAATATCACCATGTTTAGTTCAGTCAGCTTCGCTTCTTCCAAGTACCATGATTTATAAAATACGTTCCTCTTTCTTCTATAAAGCCCGGAAACGTTTGAGTGATGCCTGTCAAGAGAGAGAGTGGCGGCGGATCTCTACTACGACTACTAGGACTGAGATACATAGCAATTTTTTTACGACACTGGAAACGCATGTAAAATAAAAGCTACAAATAAATATATCAATATTAACATAGATATATTATCATGATGAAAGATTTCCGTTCTAGAGGTTAATATATTAATATTAAAAAAGTCCTCCATACATGGATTGTTAAAAGGAGGTTCAGTTAAGAGTGAGACTTGAGACTGCAAAGCACCAACATGACCAATATTTATTTATTTATATCTTTTCCACTTTGAATCAGTAGCAGTTATCACTTGTGTACGTCAAATGGAAGTATCGGGACTATTTTGATATCTTACTTATCGAAATAAGCCCTTAAAGACACTCTCCAACTTAGAATTAAGGCTACGAGGGTTCCAAATGCTCCCTGAAATATGAAATAAAGAATATAAAGAGCGAGACACCAATATAACCATCATACATACATACATACATACATACATCAGATACCTCTATACAGTTCTTACTTGTATTGCTTTCGCAGTACTTGTCATTAAGGCGGCTAACAATCTGCACTAACTGTTTGACCGGACAGGTGCCGGAGCCGTGAGACACGCACTCACGGCGCCCGGTAGACCGCCAGCATGCTAGCTATCAACCTCGCCGTGGACGTCAGAGAAGTTGCTCACCCTTAGCCTGCAGGGTGCTGCATGCTACATACCTCGTTGGTTTCGTCGCTGAGCTCCACTTGCAGGAAGTGCAGGAAGTACTGGCAGAATGTACACAACCCCTCCGATTTCTCGGGAGGAACCGACACGAACATCCTCTCCACGGGCAGTTGAGGGAGTGCTCCCGGGACTGCCACGCTCTTGTGTTTGGACGGCTGTGACATACATACATACATGACGTTAAAAGCAACGAACGCAAGGGTGAATTAAAACTCACAATTATCTACGAAAGTGATGTTTATGAGAAACCGTTAGAACCTTGTAGCTGTTGGCTTCGTCGGCTCCGATGAGGGTCTGCGGTAGAGCGACGGTTTTGACCTGCAGCTCCCGGGGCAGGAGGGGCGCGACGGAGACCTCCGCGCGGTCGCCGCAGATCCCCATGAAAGCGCACACGGTCGTGGCGTTCATCTCAGAGACCAGGAACTGGTACGCGAGGTCGAAATACTGATCCACGAGCGACAGACACTCGGCTTTGAAACTGCCGGTCTGTTTGCAGAGACCTATTCACAGAAAATACTACTTCTTTAGCTTTATTTATTTATCTTTTTCTAAAATATTATTAATTAATTATTACGCATAAACTAAAAAGCGTATTCAATGAGTGGGTATGCGGAGGTTTGTTGATTATACTAGTTTGTTAGTCCATATTGGGCAATTTACTGCAAACAAATTTCTCATTTACATGAAAAACAACAGTTTTTTTTTTATGTAATTTAGTTTGTGGTATAACAAGTTATGTGAGTTGTTAGCCAGCACTCATACGTACCGGTGAGTACTTTCTTGAACTCCAGCTCGGTGGTGTTGGCGACCATGGTATCTCTGAGGTGCTTGATGACTTGTTCGCAGAACTCGCACGGCACGTCGCTGGACACAAACACACTAATAACAGACGTCCTGGGGAACCCTAATAACAGCTTACGTACTTCTCATTCCATCCAAGTATTATTGTAATAACCAACTAATTAAGAGTAATGAAATAAAGAAATTGATAATTTAACTCCCTTATATTTCATGTAATAATCCTACGTACTGGTGCTCTTGTACATGAATAATCAATATTAGATTTGATAAATTCTCCCACTAATACGAACTAACAGTGATTTGGAAGGCTGGTGAAATTGAAAACCACCCTATGTGTAATAGAGCAGACGATGAAGTCCATCTAACACCTGAACAATGTAGTTCCAAGTCTGTGTGATTTAGGGCATTTTGTATGCATCTTCAACTATATCACCGGACTCTAAGAGACCGTTGGTAGATCACTAACAAACTGACCAACCGACAGACATCTACATCTCATTCTCCCGTAAACACGATTGTTGCAAAGCATTTGAAATATTATAGTTAAAGTTAAAACTTAAATCTAATTCTATATGAGTTATGTCCGTTGGAAATAGGTTATTTATGAACTGGACAAAAATAGATTACGGATGGACAAAATAACAAATTTTGATACGACGACGACACGGATGGAATTGAAGTTAAAATGAACGAAATCTCACTCCGTGGCCTTGAGGTCGCGCTGGTCGTCGGGGAAGGAGTATAGCTCGTGGGAGTGGTATCTGTGGGCGCACTGCCCGCTGAGGTGACACACGCTGCGGGGGGTAAAGTCCTTTTGGACGGCCGCCACGATGTTCTCGTAGTACTTGAAGGTGAGCATGGAGCACGAGTCCGACAGGGAACCCATTTCTTGACATACCTGGAATATATTATCGTCAATGACGGTAACCTCGACTCAATCGTTACATTCATCTCGACTGACCCTCAGCAGTCCCAAAAGGAAGTCCTCGTAGCTGGTCTGGTCGAACCTCTTCCTCAGTACTCCCACGCTCCTCTCGCAGCCGACGCAGCCCTCTCGGAGCTTCAGAGTCGCGTCCTGCAAATGTCCTGGTGTTATTAACATGCATCGCGGTCCTACGGTCAATTAAAGTAGTCCGTACGTAGTCCTCCAGCAGCCGGTCGATGCGTGCGCTGTTGCAGAGTCCCGCCACGGAGCAGACGGCGTTGGGGTCCATCTCGGAGGCGAGGGTTTCCACCAACTCCGGCACGAAGTCGTCTGCCAGGTGCATGCACTCCTTACTCACTATCTTGATGGGAATCAGGGCGCACGAGCCCTCGAACACCTGCTTTAGCTCCTCCTAGAACCAAGTATCCTTGAAATGTATTATGGATCGCTTACAAGATATTCCGAGATTATTTCGAATAAAGAAATTTTAAAACATTGATATCATAATAGTTATGTAAATTCTCAAACATTTCATCGCTAAATAACGTTTAATTTTAGAATGTGAGTGTAAGTGATTCAAATAAAATAGAGAAATGAGTTAAAGATTTCTTTAACTTCACTAGTACACGTGACGAAAATTACTTTTATAAAAAGAAAAAGAAAGGAGATGCTTTTTTTAATAACTATATTCTGAACACGAAACCAGGTTACAAAATGAAGTTTTCTTTACAATGTTATTGCTTTAATTATTGATAAAAGTAAATAAAAAACCAAACAATATTAAAATATACATACAGTTATCTTGAAAAGAATATATGGTCTATTATACTATCGGTCACCGTCGCGTATTGAGATACAAAGGTCAATGAAATAATACAATTAATAATAATAATAATCATGTTGACTTTCTATGACTTTCTAATTTATATCTAAGGGCTTAAGGGTGGGGAGTTATATTTTTACTTTATTGTATGGGGGTGTACGTCCGTGGGAGCGTGCGTGAGTGTGCGTGCGTACGTGCTTGTGCGTGCGTGTGCGCGTGTGTATGTTTACCTGAGTCTCGTTGCTCTCCAGCTGGTCCCGCGCCTGACCCACCATGTCCTTACATATGGTGCAGATGGAGTCGTCATCCTTGGGGTAGTCCGTCTTGGACCACACTCGCTTCACACAGTGGTGCGTCGCGGAACACTCACGACCAGTACTGACGAACAAACACCAAAATAAAACATCACGAGTCGATTATTAGTTTTAAAAAATCGATGCGATATCGATATTCAATCGAATCGAATCGAAACAATGGAATGCTCGTGACTCGAAAGAGAATCTTTCTTTTAATTCGATAGTTATTTTCGTTTCCATCGTAACCGGAATCTGTATGATCAAAATCGAAATCGATGATATATCAATGATATGAATCGAAATACTTTTTATATACTAGCTGTTGCAAGCGACTGCGTCTGCTGCTTGATAAACATTTATTGTTTATTGAAATGATAACTTTAATTAAATGTCTTATCTATCCACACTGTCAAATATGTGGTTTACAATATTATGAAGACACACTAAGTCAACAACTGAAATTCACTAATATATTGTAGACATTCTCATTCGAAATTACTTTACTCAATTTTTTTTACATTTGCTTTTATTTATTTTCATTAAAACCTTCAGACAATAATGAATACATAAGAAAGTTTCATCCAATTTGGTCTAATCATCTGTAAGTCATGCGCGTACATACACTTCGATGATTTATTTATGTAGATATTCCTAAAGCAGTAGACGACAACAATATATTTAATAGATCTATTTAATTCTATACAAAATAGGCGGAAACAAAATACCTATAAAACTAAATCGCATTACATTATTAGTCATGTTGTTATTGAAAACAAATGAGTAATATAATATATAAATAATAATAATCGAATTAATTAAATTATTTACCTGAAGTTACTGCACCAGTACGAAGGACCCCACGTGCACTTCATCGCGCCCAGCAGAGCTGGAAATCGATAAATTTTAATAGATTTAGGATTTGTACCTGGGAAATCGGAAAAACCGTAGTCCCTCCAACAATTGAGCTACCGTGTACCGCTAACCACTGGATTAGTACAGTATTTTATATAATAATCTTCTAAAACATTTAACAAGCTTAAAATAAGACTTGGTCGTTTAAAAAAAATTTAATAGAGTATTATGTATGCATGAAGTATATATGTATGTATGTATGTATAGTAATACGTAAGAACTTCTAATAATATTTTGATTAAACACAAATATAAATTGACAACGCAATTACAATAAAGAGCAAGCTTCAAGTGTCTTTTGTATCATGTTATCTAGTTTACTCAAAATTACAGATTGCTTAGAAACTTACGCTTTTCCTTAAGAGGTTCGACGGATTTCTTGTCCTGTGGACAAAGTTTTCTTTAGTAGATCATCAAATTAATATACAATAAGAGACGATCGAGTCAAACTGACCGCTAGTTCATCGAGTTGAGGGTTGTTACACATCTGTATGATCTTGCACATGGTCTGCGGCGAGGTGTTGGACTGCAGCACGTGCATCAAGTACGCCCCGAGGTGCTCCGTGCCGTCCAGACACAGGGACGCAGCGGCGCCCGCGTCGCGACACGACGACCTCACGGACGACGACAAGTAGTCCTAGTATCGAATGCCATAATTCAATACAATTTTTAGCGTACTTTTAATATATGTTAGTATGCTAGTTAGCTTAGCGTTAGGAAGATTGGATAAGTTCTAAAAAGTAACAGCATTTTTATCATTTTGCCTTATTCATTATCGTGACAGAATAGTAAAATTCTGTAGCATTTCTACTTTGACAGTGTACTCGTATACCTCCACCCAATCTCCCCGCGGATACACGTTTCCTGTAGTTCAGTAAACATTCCAATACTGACTGTTAATTTGATAATAAATTTCATTTAATGAAATATATATGTTAGTTTATCACAACTGACGATAAAAGAGTATACTTTTTTTTATAAAATATAATGATATATTTTATTATGTGAGCTTTCTTTGTAACAAATAATTATCTATATAAAAAAATTGAAATTAAAAAAAAGTTTAAATCAGAAAAAAAGTATTGCAATATAAAAAAGCGTCGAGTTCTTTTTAAGTTATCTGTTGACATCATGCAAATTTATTTATTATATTTTAGTTTTATTGTCATCGATACTTGATAAATGCAAATTCAAATTAATCCGCCATCTTGAACCTCAAAATAGTGTTCAGTTTCCGTTACATACAAACATACGACCGGAGATAATAAAAGCGTGTTAAAAGAACACTGATTTATTTCAGACTGAGTCAAGTTGAGTATTTTTCAAGTGCTTCTCAATTCAGGAAGCATGGAAGGGAGGGGTAATGCTCCCATTGCTCCCGTTCCATCATCAGCATCTGTCTTTTCTATCTCATAAAATAATATTTGAACACCCGAGGTACGACTATTATATAAGTCGTAGAATCTGTCTCCACGTTCGTTTTTATCACACATTCCTGAATTTCTTTCAATCGTAAAAGAAATTTTATCAGAAATTTCTCTACATTTTTTTTTAATTATTTATCACAAATATTCGTTTAGAAATATTTATTTTATTAGAAATATCTTCTTAAAATATTTATTTTTACGACACAAATTTCTTTTAGGATATTTTTTAAAATATTTCCTTTACGACCCAAACGGCGCAAATTTTACGTACTTTTCATTACTGTCCGCTGTTATTTTATAACTTAAAACTTAATATTCTTAAAGCTTATCACGGTACTGTGCATGTGAAGCTGCAGTCAAAGCTAGTATACTAAAAATAAAACTGGTAGTACAGTCACTTTAGGGACTGGTACCGTGAACCCTATCTCTGTACAAACATCCCATTATCTATCATTGACCCCTCATCTCATTCTTATCAACATTACATGATGTAAAACAGTAATTATTCTATATACCTCGTTGATCATAGTCTTGACATCCTTCAGCTGACTGAAGCGTTGGACGATCTTATCGGATACAGGGTTACTCTTGACATCGGTGACCTCCATCTCCCACACGGTGGTGGTACAGTGACCCACCGCCCCGCAGGCCGCCGCATTCCTACACAACACAATATTAATAACGTCCCTAACCATTCCATCCAAAAAGTTCTCATACTATTACCATCCCTAACCATTCTATATAAACAGTTCTGATACTATTAACATCCTAAACCTTTCTATACAAAAACTTCTCATACAATTACCATACCTATACATTCTATACAAAAAATTCTGATACTAGTATAAAGTAAAATGTACAAATTTATCATTACATAGTATTTAAAAGTATTAAGTATAATTGTTATTGTCTGATTGTACATCAAAACCCATTATGTCATACTACTGTGACTAATTCAATTAACTTTAAAGGTAGTATTATTTATGATTCGTGATATTGTGTGGTTATTTAACAAAACATCTTACTTTAGTGTTTCACACCAATATTTAGGTCCTTTCGCACATTCTTTAGGGACTTGTCGTGCTGTAGACAAACCTGTAAGATAAAAATATCATACAGAACCAAATTAATAATGAAAAGTATTAAGGTCAAAGCAATTGTTTATCTCCAGTCCATTACAATGGTCAAAAGATAAGACATCTGGTAATGTAAACAAGTTTTCATTTATAAAGTATAAAGAGTTATGAGTGTTGTCAAATTAAAATATTGCTTTGTTTAAAATAATTTCCATATTAATCAGTAATATGAAATAATATACATATTTGTAAAATTGATAACAGCAATATTGAATTGGATATTATAATTTACGACACTATCCCCTTCTGTTTGCACCGAGTACAGGAAATTTGATATTACTATACTAACTTAGTCATGAGTCAGATTTTGCTTCTGTTGAATCATAATTGAATTGCAGGATAATAACAACTGTTCAAACATTTAACAACACTAACCTTCAAATCAATACATAAATGATTTATTTTTATAAATAACATTTTATTACTCATTAAAAAGCATCAAAATCAAAATAATGTTAAAAAAACAATAAATATAAATAATGTTAAAAGTATAAGTTATCTTTATAATAGGTAATGTGAGTTCCATTATAAAAAATATAAGAAAGCAGTAATAATAATTTTGCTCTGGGCTCCAATCATATAATAAGAAAAAAAATATGATGCTGAATGAGTTTGTATTACGATATATTATACAAGGAAAATGAGAACATGCAATTAAAGAGTCTAGAAAAATACAATGTTTAAATACAAAACGATATATAAAACCTCTTATAATAAAAATATTTCTTTAAATTTGTTCAAACTTGACTGGTAAAGCGAAAATGTTGTAATGTATTATAAAACTACCCTCATATTTTATATATAAAATATTACTTGTTCGTTAATTTAAAGCGAATTAAACAATCATAACAACAATGAAAATCGCTGTTTCAAGTATTATAAAAATTAATAGCATTCTATTTAACCTCATTACGTTTTTATTGATTAGCACATAACGATATTGCGTAAATGTGGAAGCAAGATTTATAAAATAATAAATACAATTAGCGGTTAATGCTGCAAATAATACTTACTCGTACAACAAAACAAAGATACCGTTAAAAGACAAACAGTAAATATGTTTGTCATTTTGAAAACAAGTAATTTATCTTTTGTGGTCCACTTTAGTTCCTCGCATGTAAAAGACTAACAAAACAACTAACAATTTCGCTTTGTTTGGTTCTTGAAAGTTTATTGCGTATCGATTGTTAAAACAAGTGTCAAGTCACGGCTGTCAGTTCAGCATGTGTCATGGGTGACAAAGACAAAATCAGTGCTACCAGCTCAATTAACTACTAGGACTAGATTTTGTAAAATCTAAAAACAAAGTAATATCAAATAAAATGTTTAATTTATTTTAACTTATCATTACATTTTTGTTGTTATATTTATATCAACAATATAGTTAGTTAGTTGTTTTGTTAAATTTATTTTATTTCATAACTTTACAAATTTGTAACTAGATGTTTTTTATTATATAAAATAAATACGTGTATAAAAAATAAAATTAAATAAGTTCTAATTTATTATTATTTTTAGCGAATAAATTAAAATAAATATCTTAATTTACTGAACCATAGAGGACACTATTGTGTTCTTATTATAATAATTTCGCTATTGGACAATAGATGTCGCACTCATCGTATAATTTTATTGTCATGGAAATGTATGTTCATATTCATAATTTCAGAATAAACAATTAGAGCATATATGTTTTATCTTATACGTTTATAATTTAGTTTTAGTATAGTGGGTCACAATTCACAAATCAATGTAATTTTATTATTATTGCTATTAGAGCAAACATTTAAATTTCAAATTGATTAATTTAATCAATTAGAAACTATTTGTGATAAGAAAGTGTTGTTTAGTTTTCGTTCAAGAATTTTAAATTATGTTACGTAAAATTAACTATTGAGATCTATTCTCACCAAACTTAAAACATTGTGAGGTCAAAAGAACGTATTACGCTTTAATTAATATTATCTATAAAACTTAAAATATTTAATAATAATTAGTTTATAAAACTATAATTTTTAAAGCAAAATATATATTAATAAATAAATAATATTAAACAAAAATAGAAAATATAAAAACCGTACGTAAAAGGACTTTACATTTATTGAATTGTCGAGTAGGTGGTACACTTTAATTGATTTTTTTACAACATTGTATGTATGTATTATGTTATAAAAAATCCTTAAATAAAAGTGGACGATACTAATACACTTATAGGTTTTATAGTTTCCTGATTATTTCCTCATTTGAAGTAAGGTATACCTAAAGTTTCCTTCAGAAACAAAACATGTATCTTTAAAAATTGTTTAATTAGGTGTAAATTATAATTACAAGCGGCATATTACAGTACAGAATAAACAGCAAATAATTAAGATACTTTTATCTATAAAAGATAAAAAAGATCAATTTGTAACGTCAAAACAACCTCAGTGATAATACACCTCGCATACCTATAGTGGGATAGTGGAATTGCTATTCCAGGGCGCGTTTTTTCTAAGACACAATTAGGATAGTCCCCGGGGCGCGGGTCGGGCGTAATAAAATTAAGAAGCGACGGCCGCGGTGAGTCGATGTCTTTCCAGACATCAAATAAATCCGCTCAGACCCGAAGCGACTCTCTTTTAAAATAGAATATACTATTTTTTTGTTAGGAAAGGTTTATATTCTTATGGTTGGTGAACGGTTCTTAGACATATCTAAATAATACATAAATATATATTTGAAATCTGAACCAATGATTTTTATCTACACGCAGGATGAGTTTCAAAAATGTTACTAAATAATTATATACTTTAAATGAATTTAACCAAAAAGGCAATGAAGGTTACGTTGCATAATATAAATATACATAGTCTCCAGTCACGTCTGGTCCTCGGTCCTCACTCTGACAGAGCACTCCTCAACCTCCTACCTCACTACCGCACTCACATTCTTATTTGTCCTCACAGTTCCACTCACGTGACGAGACGACACTCGCCTTTCAGCCTTTATAAAACTAAACTGTATAATTTGTACCTTCATAACAGTCATTGATAAAACATTCAACTGTGTAGAATATTGGTCTTGATTTAATCTCAATTAGTGTAGGTATTTCGATATCAATTATAATATTATATATATTTTATAAAAGATTCCTTATAAAACAATGCCTGACCTACAAAAGACGTAAGCCATAACCTATATCCCAATTGCCAGCTTGCAGAAATACTCGACAGCGGAGTCTAAAAGTTGGTAGGTTACGGAAGATTTGTCTCGCCGCCAACTAATGCTGTACTCTTGCTCTTGTAAGTAAAAATTATGATTATCGCCCGGCGCGAGCTGATCCCTTGATCCCTAACTAACGGCGGCCGCTCTGAGACGAGGGACTTTCCTTTTCCTCTCAACTATAACTCTTTTTTATTGCCCTCCCCGCAGCACTGCCCACTGGATTACCTCGCGCCTGATCACTAGCGGAGTATAAAGTATCTGGAATCACCTTCGAATCTTCGATTGTAATGTCACGAAAGCTGAAAACCTTCGCTTTGGTTTATTAATATCAATTATTTTACTTTGGATTGTCACTTTGTATGTTAATTCATCGTGCTTCTTTCATTAATGTATAGGTATATTATCCAGATCAGACATTTGTCACACACACGACACGAAGAAAGACCTAATTAATAGTCTAAAATAATAAATTAAAAAAAAACATTCTTTTCTTCAAATTCAAAGGGTGCTTTATTAAGTTAAAAAAAAATGATTTGTTATATGATATCAACACGTTTCTGTATTTCTGAATGCCTTGATAATTTGACAAGGAAAAGTCATAGACATATTAGACTTCATGTTGGTATCAGCTTTATATTTGTTAGTGCCCGATTTTTACTTTATATACCTATTAACACTAAACCTACCAGTACCGGTCAAATTGACCGTTCTTAAACTTTTGTAGAACTTACACATTTTTAAACATTATAATATCGTTATCAAACTACATGACAATTCTTAGAATATGCATATAATATTTTCTTCACTCTTTACAGAAGTAAATAACTAAAAAGTTATTTCCATTATTACCTGCGTTATATAATAAAATAACTTTTAATTACCGGTCAATTTGACCGCGTGCGGTAGAAACAGGTATACAAGAATTGTCGGTAGGTTTAGTGTTAAGAATGGTACCTCTTGTACTTGTATCTTGAAGTATACTACAATTTTAAATGTATTTTATTAAGTATATACAAAATATTTGCTTACAATCTAGTCAAATGATATTCAAGGAACTCAGTAGTAAAATAATTAATTGTTTTCACATCACATTAAACTTATAAATAGTCAATACTATATTTTATAATATATGTATCAAGCTGGCGGTCTTATCGCTAAAGTAACGTAAAAATATATAACTGACAAGAAATAAAAACTAGTTAAAATAGTAAGTATGCATGGAATTTCTCGTCAGTTCTTCTCAATGGACCTCCTCAATCCTCAATAGATCTCCTTCTTCATCATCATGTCTGTCAATCCGTCCAGTATTTTTTGCGTGATGCAAATCACGCAAAAATTATACCACAATATCAAATACTGTAAATAATATTTAATACTATTTTATAACATTTTATTACATCAGATCTTAGGTCTGTCTGTAAAGTCCTGATCGCATCTTCAAAGCTTGCATCAAAATATTTATTTATTTATCGAAGTAGTAATTCTATTCTACTTTATTGGTATTGAGATGTCATCAAAAAGTTCTGAAGTTCTGTTTAACTTTATAAGTATCATCCCATTGATTCTAGCACATATGAAGACAAACCATTAGTAAAATTAATAAATCCAGGTACAATAGGAATTCCCTTAAAGTAAGTAATAAATTAAATCTTATAATTTATTTTATATAATAGAAAACTCATTTATATATTTTTTGTAGTATTATTATTAACTTTATTGTATACGACTCTTCAGTAGATACTTTTGAGTTAAAATAATATTTTGAATTTATTGGAGCAAAATATTTGTTTATTGTGTTTATATTGTTACATTATTGCTTATATTATACTAAATGAGTGTATTTAAACATTTTATTAAATTCAATTAACAAATTGACTTCTTCACATTGAACATTCAACTTAAATCCAATCAAATTCAATTTCAAGAGAGCACAAAGTTGGAAAAATCTCACGAAAGTTTCCACTTTTCTGTGGGTATTACGTATTATGTACCCCCTTTCATTTACAAAACATAACAAACAACGATTTTCAGAAGTGCAATACAATACTTACATAAACGAGTCGGTCGGAGGGCGAGACGGTCGATTAAGGAACCGGTGCACCGTTGCCTAGCGACGCCGCCATCTTGCCTCCACCCCTCCACGCTCCGAACCCCCCCTCTGTAAACAACGCTGTATCGTTGCACTGAAACACTCGATATATTAAAAAGGTTCTTGAGATTGTGAAAAACCTTCTATCCGAGAACAAATAACATTTACATTACAAATTATTAACAATCCATAAATCCGTGTGTATATAAATTTATTTTATGTATGTAATATTAAAATGTAAATGCCTTAATATTCAAAATCATATAATAGATTATCGAAGGCCAAAGGTGAAAAGCCAGCTCGTAAATAACTTTTATTCAATTCCAAGTATGCTTCCGATTTCACATTATAAAGTCGATCGACCCGTGACCTTAAAAGAAATCTTTCTAAACCTAAGCCCGTGTGAAGCTGGGACTAAATTAAACCTAAATTTACAATATCTCCTGAACGTTCTAAGATATTGCAGATATAATTCAACTTTATTGAGATGTGGAATGAGTTCAATTAATTAAACATCGTTGTTTTCTTTATTTTTTACTCCTAAATTTCGGGTCAAATAAATAAAACATAATTTTATTAAACCATTTGAAATAATATATGACAAAGTATATATTGTAAGGTCATGGACCATTGATTACAAACAAAATATTATTTTTAAATTAATATAAAAATCTCATCACTAACAAATAGCTATATATTAAGTGATACGTCATATACCTACGCTGGAAGTTGGTAAATAGTATTGTGAGGGCGTTCCTTTACTTCACATGGTAATTTCCATTAAGTTAGTATTATTAAAGGCGAAGGCAATCTGTACAACGTTTTAATGTATTATGGAGAATTATAAAGGCGTCGACTCCCTCTTACTTCTTATGATTTATTCATGAGGAAGAGGAACGTTAAATTTGAACATGCCTACTTGTTCCCGGCATTTCGGTATAAGATGTCAAGCGTTTTAAGAGACTAATTTGTTTTTCAGAAAGATTTATCGCCAACTACCCGAGGACTGCATCTCGTTTTACGAAATTTTTAATTTCAATTCTCTTTCGAGCTCAATTTTATTTATTTTTATTATAAACAAAGAATTTTGAATTTTTGAATTCCCAGTGGATTCAGTTAAGAATCGTAAAACACGAAGCCGGTCCGACGTTTGGGAGAAGTTAGTTCGCTGTCGGCAGCCGAGCAAATTTATATACAAATATTTTGAAAAGGAAACTTCTTTGAAGTCGGGAACAAAGCCAAGCCTCGCGGTTATCCGTGTTATTTTCAGTCGTACCTTATTCGCCTTATTCGCAAACACCGTATGCGAATACAATACAGTGCGAAACGAAATTCGAAGGATAGATAATTTCGTAGAAAGAAATAAGGCGAAGGGAAAAAATATAAATTGAATAGTCGAATACACGCATCCCGGCATTACCATAAAGGCAACAGGGATCAAGTTGGATTCCTCTACGAACTTTTTTATTTTCCTTCCACCTCTAAATCTCCGGCCAAATCTTCGCGAATCTGCAAATGTTGATTTGATGATGTTCAGGCGCTTCGTCGCCATCACCTCTTATTGTTTTATCGAATACTTCTAATATATCATTATTTTATCTTTATATCTACAGATTGTAATACGGTAGGTACTCTAAATGGTACGAAATTTACAAAGTATAGTAGTTTGTAATCCCTTATTTAAAAGTTTAAAATTCACTTTTTAATAATTGAAAGAGAAATACACAAAGGTTTTTAAAAGCTGACCGCTAGTTCCGGCAGTTCGAATAAACAAAAACTTTTCAGTTTTAGGTACTACATTATATTATGCGGTTTTATATGTATAGAAGTATTATTTACATGAAGTGTATCAAATTAAACACGTATCCCGTATATATCCCGTATATTAAGACATACAAACACATCTTTAAACTATAGATAAACAAGAAACTATTAAGTCTATAACTAAACCTTTTCCAAAACATTTGGTGAACTAACGAGCGGCAGCTAAAGGTTGCGGGCGCGGCTCCGAGGATTACGGTGCTCATCCATTGCGGTCATTAAGACACATTAGTACCCCCCCCACTCCATCCATCCCCCTCTACACCCCGAATCTGCTTTTTTAATTCAACTTTCCTCCTCCGCCAATTTGCATGATTACTTTCGTTTTTATTATGCTCCCGTGATGGCTCCGCTTCTAGAGTATTGATACTTTTCTTATCGTATATTCGAGAGCTTTTATTACTCTCTCAATATCTGATGAGTCTTATTTATTTTCTTAAACCTTACTTATGTTTTGTTTAAATGTTAAGTTTGTAAAAAGTGCAATTTGTTTTTCAGATTCAATATCATTAGAGATGAATACGCTTAAAAAATTTTACTATAACAAAAAACATAAAAAATAATATGCTAAAAATATCAAGTAAAGTGTCATCGGGCACTCAAAGTAGTATATTGTTCTGTCGTTCAGAAGCGACAGATCGCGATAGAATTAAATTGGAAGCATCGTGCTCCGTTATGTGGAAAATAATAAGAGTGTATCGAAGCCTCCTCACGCGCCGGTGGCAGGGGTCCACTAATAGAAATCCAGCCAATGATAATCTGTTTTCTACACCATTAATCCTGAAGTAAGTCTAAGTACAATCTGCGGCGTCTTCTCGCTGAGCGTCGAGTTTTATGATCTCGTTAAGGTCTGCAATTTGTGGAGTCGGGCTGTTAAGATTCGCCCTCATCCGAATCCTAATTCCGACCGTGGACTTTCTTAATCTTGCTATATCGGGATCAAGGTAATTGTTTCAAAATTGTAGAGAGTAGGTATGTGGAGTTATGGTGGAAGCTTTTTAAATTATGCCTTTATCACTGTTTGTTTATCCACTAAATTATTAAAAATATTTATATCTCGAGTTAAAATCGCATTTAAACAAAAATTTTAAAGCGCTCAAAAATAAAACAGAGAAAACAGGTACGTGTGGTTTAAATGAATACAAATTACATTTGCAAATATGCTTAATCCCCAAATTAGTTACCCCCTTCCCTCCCTCTCCCCATCGCCCGCTGTTTGCGTCGCTCTAAACTAAGTTACATGAGAAACAAGAAATTCCACCAACACTTATACGACAATTTATTAACCTAATTTATTATAAATTATTGGGAATAATTGATTGTTTTCCAACTATTATTATTGTTATCTGATAATTTACCTTAAATTATGATTTAAATTTATTTTATAGTTCATTTAGAAAGTATTGAAATGTGAAATCAATTTTCTTTAATTTTTTGTTTACGCTTTACAATAATAGATGGCGCTGTGTTGCTATGATATTATAATTTTAAAATCTCGCTGTCGAGAACAATTACTTCACTATGGATTCTCATTTAGGTAAAATTTTAATACAATACCAAAATTTTAAAATAGTTTTTTTTTTCTTCAATAAGTTACAAATAATATTAAACAATAAATCAATAATATTCATACACAGTACTTATATTCTAAGTCATGGCACCCCAGTCCAAACTCGTCTAGGTCGTTACGTCGCTCGTAAATCTTCCTACCACTTGATATCTTTATACCATACGTTATAATTTTCTTTGATCATGTATTGAATAATATACGAAGGTGTTAGTGTTACTACCTACTTATATATATATAAGACTCGCTACAGACCGACGTATACTTTGATATAAACTTATTATATATTTATTTTAAATATAAGTTGAATTATAAACGAAATGTAGGTATTATAACACGAAGGTAAACAATTTGATAAAATACAGTGACGCGATAAGATTTCAAATATTTGGCTGAAGGTAAACTATTGTTTTATTTTACAATAAATTCATACGTCTCTGATTACGACTGTTCAATGATTTTCAATACATAATAATATTTAAGATTTATTTCAATGACAATATTTATAGCCCTAAACAATTGTGATAAAAATATTATATTATTGTTAATATATTATATAATATACTCGTATACGTTATAGTTGGTTGTGTATAAAATTGCTGTCTCTTTGAGTAAAGGCAATAAATCCAAGCCAGAGCCCATTTATTTACTTGTTTCTTCTCCCTAAGGCTGTGTTTAGATAAACTTCGTTTTATAGTTTACCGATAATGTGAAATGAGAATTTTACTAAGAGGACTGTCGACCTCCGTTGAAGGTGTCCTCTGAATTACATTATATTGTGAGGTTCCATTGATTTACCAAGTAGTAAATTACATTTATCGTACATCTCGATTCATAAAACCATGTTTTTAAAAGACTTCAGAGGAATCTCAAAATGAATAAAACAAATACAATAATGGCGACATTGTAATCTGTTTGTATAGCACGTACACGTACACGTACACATACACGTACACGTAGATATAGATGTAGATGTAGATATAGTTGTAGATGTACGTACAGTATATCAGGCGACGCTCTGAGTGCGATATTATTTTGTAGTCAGGCGGCTTCAGGCACGGAACACAATTAACTTGTAAGATTGTCTGCGGAGGCTGCACTCGTACCCTCGCCCTCCTCATCCATCTACCCTCCCTCCGAAACAAAACATCAATAAACTCCACGCAACAGAGGATTTTCGACTTTAGCACTGCGTCGTACGGTTCGAAATTAGGAGTGTTTTTGTCAGTTTTATGCGGCGCATTTATTTCGTGTAGGTATAACAGTCCAGTTACCCTTGATTGGTTGTCGTTCCTCTAATCCCGTTTTGATCCTTTCCACCCAAACCTAGCCCTCGTCGGCGCTCAGTTAACTATTGACATGCTTCATACCTGCTACTATGTTTTCGACGTGATATATACTAATTAATTGATATATACTGCCAAATTCCTGATAAAAATATAAACATTATAGGAAAAGTTTTTTTATAACTCCTCTTTTCTACTTTTTATATCATGTTTTTACTGAAATTTGAAAATTAACTCTATAAATTCGTGAATCCTTGGTTAAATCCCTTTATATCATGATTAATTAAATTAAATATTGTATACTACTCAACGTATTTACATATTATTAATTTGAAACAAGACTCTTTGGATAATTTTAATAAATATAGTATTAAATCGACACGGATTAGACTCGAACGTGCAACCTTTGAGATACCGTCACCGTCGTTCTACGAACTGAGCTATCGTGATGATACCACCTAAGTCATTATTTATCTCATCGTTAACGAGGGTGACGTCTGCATTTTTAGTATATTTTAACAAATATTTCTAACATAGTAGAATAGAATAATATGATAAATTAATAATTCAATATTTGTGTAATAATTTAAAAAGCATAACATTGCTTATACGTTTGCAGTCGGATGTAATCTTAGTTTGCGTTATCTTCATTTTTATACTTCTTTATATTTATTTTAATTATATATTTATTTAAAATAAAACAAGAACGTCACATGGCGTACTTGCTTATAGACAATTTCCAACATACATATAAGAAACCGAGGCTTTTCTTTGAGGTTAAAATTTTAAAAGCAGCGATCATTAAATTATTGAAATAAGAAAAAAATACTGAATTGGATGTATTTAAATTGATACATTACCCATCGTACTAATATTAGTTACTCTAAATCTTTACCATATTCGGGAATAGACAAATACACACACACATACACATACACACATGCATACTAACAGTTTTGTAATATGATAGTAAATTTGAAGACTCAAAGTGAATTTGAATGGTATGTATAGTACTTGTTTCTGAACACAATCTTTCACGTATGCAAATGTAGTTCAAGTGGGATAATGGGATAAACATGCCTTCAATAAAATTACCTGAATTTGTAGTAAATTACTTTTTTTTCAATTAAAACATGTGTAAGAAATCGTTATCCATCGTAATATTACCGCAGCCTGCGCGATGTGTTGGTCGAGGACAAATATAATATAACAGGGATGATATGATATCTCGTCTGCGCACACGCATGTGGACCCAGACCTCAGCGACTAGAGAAATCCTTGATAAAATAAAAAACAACATTAGTGTTTGCCATCATAAAGATAAGGCGTGACGCGCGGGAACACACTCGGCCACCGAACACTAGCTTACGTAAGACACCGAGAACAAATACTATTTGACAACACGAGCACAACAAACGGGCCATCGACTCGCACACGATGCCTTCAAAAGTCATTAGAGCGGTCTGGCGCTAGTCCGCGAAAGCCCACCAAAAGGAGCAAAGAATCGGAAAGCGATACCGGCTAATCCCACTAATCGGAGAGCGATTGAAAAATAAAAATGTAGATGGCGGAATGATTCCATTTGGAGCCAAAACGATGCGACAAAATAATAAAAAAGGTAGCAGCGGAACGGAATGGGTCTGCCCTCGGCGGCCGACGGCTAATATTGAAAGCAAATCCTCGGCTAAATCCTTAAAGCGGCTGGATTGGAGCACCTGGAAACTGTGTTTGCTCCCCCCCCCCGCGTCCCCGCGCACCTCCTCAGATAATCATTTACTGGATTATTGTATACTTTCCGCTTAATGTCACCGAATTTCGTGAATCAATTGGTCGCAATTTATTGGCGCACCGAACTTTGACCCCAATTTTCACGTTGGAATTTTCAAAGGATTTGGAGGTTTTACACAAGCTTTTTAACCGGATCAGCCTCAGATGAATTTTCTTTACGAACAATTTTGTATAAATTCTTTGTTTGATTTAAAAGAAATTTTATACTCAATTTATTTTCTATATCTTAAGTTCTTGAAGATTTTTTCAGTAAAGAATTTTAATATTTTGGATTCATATTTATGAATTAAATATCAATGGTATAAATCGGTTTTATTTTCATTCATGTATTATATTTGTAGCCACAATCCGTCTTAATTAACATAATGCGACTTCATTATATCATAATTGATATATTATTATTGAAATCTATATTATCTGTCATCATTTTAATAAATATAATATTAGGTATGTTGATTACTTTTGCGTTTTATTTAAAAGTAGAGATAGTATTTAATACATACCTTTTGGCCGCAACTTCGCTCGCATTTCGACATTGGTTGTTAAGTCCCAACTTTACTCGGTCGATCGCTCTACGCACACTATTTCTTCAAAAGATTATATATAGGGTTTAACGATAACTAATATAATGTTCTGGAGTAATAAACACATTCAGACAGAGAGATAAAAATGAAAAAAATGGTGAAATTAGAATCAATGCTTCGTAAGACGATTGTTTCTCACGAAGTTTGGAAACAAAATATACAGACAGGAACAATAGATTTATATATTAGTATATATATTATTATATTATGTAAACGGGATAGATATTGAATTATGTCTTAATAACCTCAGTGGTACTGCATGTTAGTAACTAAGCTGAAGAGAACTTTGGACACGTTGATTGTATGGTGACAGGAAATCCTAGAACTGATAAATACAATATCATAATTATTACTATATCTAATAAAGTTTTACAATTATATATTTTTTAATGTTTTCTAAACAGCTATTACTTAGCGTAGTTTTAGTCTTTGGCCGTTTGCGGGCTGGCTCGACCGGGACAGGACTACCAGCTCACAAAAGATCGGTGTAAGTTAATTACTACTTTGTTTCGTTCGGTATGTTGTAATGGAGGCAATGTCTTTGAAATCTGTATATATATTATGTATATATACAGCCTTTTCTCACAAAATGCCTCATACACATATACTATGAACGGGAACAATATATATACTGAGTGGTTAATTCAAATGCAAATATTGTTATTTCTACGTCAGTATTAATAAATACAAAATAAATCAAATAAGATAAACATAAATTTAGTGTTTTTAAGTAATTTTTATTTTATTTCATTATATTTGTATTTACAATATAAAACTTAATAAAATTATTCTAAATAAATACTATGGGTAAAATTCGCTTGTTTGTCAGTTTCTTGATTCTGAAAACGATTTCTAAAATGTTTATTCCAACCTTTAATATGAACCTTTAAGGCTGTATATTACACTAATTAAAGAAATGAAGAAGAATAATTATTGACTTAATTGTGAAGACCAAAAACTATCTTCTACTCCTGGACGGAGTACCGGGTTACAGCTAGTATTGTAACAATACAAAAATTAACTACTGAGCCCATTTTAATAAGCCTTTCGAAAACAAAAAGATATCAATATTATGAAAAAGTTTAAAATAATACAATATTTGGACCAAATAAAAACACTTGTTATTTCTCGGAGCAACGCGAATAATACTCTCAAATTTAAATAAGTATTGGAATTTTATTTTAGTTTCTAGATAATATAAAATAAGTATAATACTAATATTAAATCATAAAATATAATACAAATTAACACTTCTTTTCCCAAACATGTCCTTAAGACTGCATAAATACATAAATATGTACTATGTTAGATTCTTTTCATGTTTCGTCATCAAACTCACATTGCTTTATCAGCGAATATATTTATTTACATTAAAGATATATATAAACAGTGATTTATAGCAATCATTACCGTCTCTTGTAGTTCAGTTGCCATGACAACGCAATTTATCTCCCGCCGCCAGTCCTGCAGAATAGCTTATGCTAATGTGAATTTCATTTCCATTTCAATTTAATGCACTCCGGGTGCAAGCTCCGTCATTGAAAACTTTAATGTCGCGAGGACGTATTATATATATTATAAGAAATCCATTTCAATATAAAATTATCATTAGTTATATATATTAAATATCTTTGTGAGTTACTGACCGCCACTTTTCGATAAACCCTAGTTTTGTGAACGTGCAATTTGAGTGTTATCTTCAAGTGAATTGTTTGTATTTTTTCCGCGTAATTTGACGTTTATAGTAAAAATAATCCTTTTAACACTTTAAATATAGACAAATAGTTTGATTATGATTTCTCATGTATGTTTATATAAATGATCTGCCTACTGTAGATCAACATAGTGAGATAGTATTGTTGATATATCTTTGATATAATGAAAAACTTAATCGAGTAATGTATGACGCTGTAAACATTTTTTTTCAAATAGCAAATTGGTAAAGCCAAAAGCCCGTCTTTTCAATCAATTGTTGGTAAACTATGCATGTATTTTACTGGGATGCTATAAACTCTTTTAAAGTATTGTCCAAAAAATATTTCATGTATTCATTACGATATTCTGTATAATCCAACTTTCCCATTCCAATTGTCCGTTCGTTTTTCAACACAATTTTGTATTTCCGTATAGAAGACATTTTAGAACGAACTTCAAATTTTCGATGCATAAAAGTAAGATTTATTTTCATTTTAATATGGCTCAAACGATGTGAATGTATACCTACGGTATGAAATACCATGTGATAGGACACACATACGAAGAACTGAATCTGTCACCATTTCTAAAATTTTAATATACATTCCGAGTTTGAATTTCAGATACCATTTGAATTAATTAACTTTAACATTATTCGAAATTTGATTTTTTTATTGAATGTATGAAAATGAAAATATACTACCTCTCATTCCTCTACTCTCTTTTCAGTTATCCTGGTAAAGATTTCATATTGAAATATGCAGTGACTGTACAAAACAATGTTAAGTTAATTATTTTATATGAATGAGAATGATGAAACCTGGGTATGTAGTAATCGCTGGCAGGCTACTACAAGATTTATTATAAATGTAATTTGAGTCTTGTGTTGTGTTTGTTGTTGTGTCGTGTTGATGAGTTTCTGTCGCCAGCTTTTCTCAGGTCAGTGGCAAATAACTCTCCGAGCTGGTGGTACAGTAATACCCCGCTTTACGCGACCCCGTTATACGCGGTTTCACTATAACGCGGATGCAAATTTCGCCTCAAATGTCTCGAATTACGCGAAAGAGTGTGTATAAATATAATGTAGTCATCAACAATAGATGTATTTTTCCGTAAAAAAATAAGAGTATGTATTGCATAAAGTGTTCCTAGAATTAAAGTGATTGATTAAAATGATTTGTATTTTTTTGTTATAATTTTTTACTATGTTTAATCATAAACCTCGTTATACGCGAATTTCAGTTAACGCGATTTTTTTTTGGAACGTATCTCTCGCGTAAAGCGGGGTATTACTGTACAAGTAGCTTTGATATTGACATTTTTTACTAAAAATGACTTAAAAAAAGATTTTGATTTTGCTATATTGTGATTAGAAAAATGTTAAATAAATTAATAATAGCTATTTCTTTTTAGCTCGTCGTTCTTCGTGTGTTATAGACATTACTTTATAATTGACTTCCTTGATGTATTAATATTATTATCACGTGTAGATGTAGATACCAGATAGCATTTTATTTACTGACAAGTAAGTTTATATATATATATATATATATATATATATATATATATATATATATATTTTAAATATTAATGCACCTAACTGCTAGTGTTAATTACTATTTTTTATACTCAGTGGTAGTTAGAAGAGATCCCTTCATAGATATAAGAGTGTGTTTTCTTGAACCTTTAAATTATTTGTTATTGGTATATTAAGAAAGAATCATTTTAAATAAGAAATGTATATTAATATTAACTATTGGGACTCCGTCGTCTATCCCTCCCCCACACCTACTATGAGTTTACTATAACCATCTATCATCATTTAGTATTTATATTCATACTTTTTACAAAGGTATTATTATGATGATATCCCAAAATAATTTTCGGTTTACTCTTAAAATGAGAAAAATCGGGAATAAAATCATACGGTGCACACAATATCCTATGCACCAAACTTAAGATCCAGTGTTTATAGTATTTATTGTGATTCAGGGACAGACAAGGAAATTATCAAATACATAGAAAATAAAAATCCTATTTATAATTGCCATGTAGGTACAGAGCAGTAGTTCTTCCCAAAAATATTTATTCCGACTCAATCCTTCAATACTTATAGTTTAATGGGTGTTGAATAAAACGAATTAATACTTAATTGGTGATAATTTTTATTATGACTAGAGGTTTTAAATTACAAAATAATTAGTTATTCGTCGAATACATTTACAAAATGAACTAAATCAATCAATCACTTATTTCATTTGATATGTATAAAATGAAAACCTCACTTAGTACACTCCGAACTATCTATTTACATTTTAGGATTCCTTACGAGTGGGCACATCACTCACAGCATCAGCAGCTAGTCGTGTTAGTCACTTTACTACCTCGACGCCCACGCGTCCATCATCTAAGGATAGTCAACCACTACATGTTACATATTTACAATAGCTGGATATAATTTTTAAGTACTCGTATCATTAATGAGATCTCAGTTACATTAATCTCATTTATATAATCTACTCTGTAACCAATCCCTGTCCACTGCGAGTGCGAGGAACTATTGCTTATTTACATATTACATATATATGTACTGTTTAAATGTTATTGCTTCGTATTTTGAATTAAGGCGATGTGCCATAAAATGCGTAATGATTGCGATAAACTAGTGTTAGAAGGGAAATATTGATAGGAAAAATATATTTATTATTATAGATCTCACAGTGGAAGGATACCCTTGTGAATTTGTTAATAAAACAGTTCCTTATCTTTAAAGTAAAGTATAAAATAAAGATTGAATATATATTTGGTATAACTTTGGTGTTTGCTCACTAACTTATGTAACTTATTATTTCCATACCGGCACTGTTACATGTTTGGACTTGGCTTTGGTTCGGTTAAACGCGTGAATATAAAATTAAGGCTTATAACTTTTATACAAAAACAAGTACCGGATTCACGATTGCTTAATAAAAAAACACGTTCACGTATCTCCGCCTATCTAGATAACTCATCCTCCTATCTCTCGAGCTACGTAACTCTATAAAGAGGAAAATATATTTAGTCACTATAAAAAATATTGAAGTAAATAACAGTTTCGTAACCTACAATTAAATGCTTCAAAATATAATCGTAGCAATAAATATCCTAATTTATATTTACAACAGACTTTAATCTAATTAAAATAACACTATAAAGTCTAATACATTTAAGCTTGTAAAAATTGCACACATCGCTTTGGTATATAGTAGTAGTAGTAGTTAGGTATGTACAGATGGAACAGTTTTATTGCCAGTGTGATGACGATCAATCGAAGCACTCCCAGAGGTGTCGATAGAGCGAGCACTACGAGGCCCGGAGCGGCGGGGAGTCGCCGCGAGCCGCGTCTCAGAGCCGCTCGCCGCCGCCGTACTGGCACGCCGACAGCGGCGCCGAGCCCGCGCGGGACACCGGGGACACGCCGCCGTACCCGCCGCCGAAGCCCGACGAGTGCTGCTTGGCCTTCAGCCGCAGCGACGCGATGGACGATGACATGGCGGGGCAGGGCTCCGCGCGGTACATGCTGTACGGGTTCGGGGGAGCCGTGTACGGGCACGGAGCCACGCCCCCGCCCGCCGAGCTGCCCACGCCGGCCATGCTACCGCCGACGCCACCCATCGGGTTGCCGGAGTTGAAGCAGTTCACGGAACCCTGGTGATGACTCGCCGGGACTACCGAACCCAGCGGATTCACGGGCCACGGAAAGCTCTTGGTACCCAACGGGCTGGGAACCTTAGCGGCCCAGTTGTTGTAAGGATACGAGGAATACAGAGCCTCGGTGTCCGGGAACGGCTGCATGAGGCCGTTAAATTGCGTGCTAAAGCCGTTCTTGAAGTCGGCCGCAGCCGCCGCGGCGGCGTTCATGGCGTTCCTTTCGCGTTTCCGCCATTTAGCTCTTCTGTTTTTAAACCATACCTGTAACAAGATTAAAATTGTTATTTCCGAAGTTAAAATTTATTCCAAAATGTTCGAATTTTTCTAACTACATTTAGAATTTGGGCTGCGTTGCGTGAAGCGCTATTAACTTTACTCATTACGAAGTTGACAGAACGACGCGGCGTATTCGAGCCACGTAGTATCAGAGGAGGCAGGGCCCGACCGCAGCCAACGACCCGTCTAATTGCGGTCGCGGAATGAAGATAAACGAGCATCGCGATTGGACGGGACGCCTCCGCACCGCCACTTGGCAGAAAATCGCTCAGCTCGCGATAAACGAGCGGCCGGCGGGACAGACCGCCGAGCCTTCGGTAAATCGATGTTGTTATTTAGCGAAGGCTGCAGCCCGAGGCGGAGGCCGCGTTAAGTCGCCGTGAGAGCAGATAACGCGCGCGCTGATGTATGGCCACGTCCGTCAACGTAGGATCGATCGCCGACGACACCTAACGATAAATTGCGCAATCCACGTAGCGACTGCCATAAATATTGCGCCGGCAGCGGTATTTGTCTCACTCACTGTGGCGTGCTCGCCCAGCCGAAACGGTAAATAATACCCTCTTTCCTCGGTTAAGTGAACATAAACGGTCGTTTCCACCCCATATACGAGCGTTTATTTTTCGAAACATAAATTTCACAAATTCACGTAGACTTTTTTTTGCAAACAGGTAACCCGACAGTCTTATTTTCGAAATGTTAACACATCAGCTTTTTATGCTTACATTTCCGAAATACCATAATATGCAAAAAAATACCACTAAATTGAACACTTTAACCAAGAAAACCGATATATTCATGACGTCTCATAAACGAGCGGGTGGAATAGCGGCACAGAGGCGTCGGGAACTCCCCGAACACAATAATGACAGCAGAATGATATTTATTTAGGTGCACATATGTGGAAATAATTTCCATTATTTGAATAGCGGGCAGCGCAGCGGGGCGTAGGAGCGAGGGTCGCGATATTGCGACGCGAGCTAATCCTTTAAATATATTATTGTAGGATGTTGAGGCCATCCTCCCTCAGGCGAGAGGGGAACACTTTTAATGCTTCCGTAATCGATACTGATGTCTTTTTTATCAATACCTATTAATTTAACAACTTTACGAAATGTTAAGGATTTTTTAAAAGTAATTGTTTTTATATTCCTATGATATGTTACATTGTACGCACTATATGAAATATATTGCAATTTGTTGCCGTAAAATTAATTTAAGAACCCAAAATTCTAATAGCCGTTATAAAAAAATTTAGGACCCGTATGGTCTGAGAGTAAGGAGAAGCGTCATTCGTAACTTGTATCAAGACTTACTTGTACTATATGTAACTTAGAAAAATCTTGAAATAAGTAAATAAACCTTAGATATCAATTTGCTGCAAGTCATTGTAATTTGACCGATAATTATTTGATAATAAAATTGATTTTATAATTATATCAATTCTAAAACTACATACATTTTATAATAAAATCTAAACAGGGTTGTTCAATAAAAGACATGGCACTTACAGCAGCACTGAGTGCATTACATAGTCCACTAAAACTGAGTAGACAAGAAGGAAACGCCAATATATAAGAAAGGTTTTAATAAGATTAACTCTGAACCTCAAGACGCGATATATCCACAAAAGCAATCCATTTATCACGTCGGTATAATAACTACACAATGAAGTATCCGACCACACTATGCGTAAACCCATTTTACGGTCAGCGGGACGGGGGACGGTAATTGCCTTAAATTTAAATTAAACTAGAATCACGGCTTTATTAGACTCATCAATCAAATGACGGTCTACCGGACCGGGTCCTTCCGGCTCCCGGTACTGAATTATAACATATATTTGTATTGCGCGTAAGACTATAATGCTTTAATTCGATTTACTTTCACACTATCCCGGAGTCAAATAAACACGGACTTCAATAAATGGATATGAACTAGGATTTGACACGTGCTACATTTAGGGTTGCTGCGGCTTTAGTTTCACACAAAAATACCATACAAAAAATATGTCGCAATATTTAATTTAATATTACATTCTTACGTATACGATGCTTCTAAATTTATAGATTTCTTCTAATTTTTTAATTGTTTTTCCTATTTATCAGTATTATTTATTTTTTATCTCCGCCTCCATCAGAATTTTCATGTATAAAAGTACCTCTGTATGAGTGATTAGATAAGAAAAATAAAATATAGTAGCAAGTGGTAACCCTCGGTCATGTAGCAAATGTTATTGAATGCACCCCGCAGTGTGGAAACTTACTTCCTCGATCGACGACAAACGAAAATAAGATTTTCTATTACAACTATATAGTTGTAATAGAAAATCTTATTTATAATAAGATATGTATATACATATCTTATCTGGTTTACGAATAGTTTTTTGTTTATATATTCCAGAGATAGTTTTTATTGGATATATTTTACTTAATCGTATGAATAAATGAGATGCAGCAGGTGATTTATTCCTACTACAAAGTTGCCGACAATGAAAACACACAAGTCAATAAATAGCGATTACGCGATTACAGAACACATTGAAGTCGAACGCGAGTTTAGCGCCATTCATTAAAATAAATTCTTCGATAAATCCGTGCGAAATCTGAGCGATCAAAACATTCAGCGGTGGGCTATCAAAACACAAATAGGATGTACGTTAGACTTCTAATATACTAGAGCTTATCTCTAGAAATAACATCAAGAATACGACAAGAAACATTCTACAGTTAAGATAAAGTTCATTGTCTTATAGCGAATGTAATAATATCGAGAAGGTTAAAGAGGTGCCTCTAGTGTATTAAACAATACTGACTATAATAATAAAGTTAAAGCGATACGTACATAATGTTTTATAAAAGTGATATTACGTGATAAGTAACGAACATGATGAACAACGATAAAGTAAAAAGAAAAAGCTTCGAAAATCCCGTTAACACGCTGCAGGAATATAGGAAGTACTAAAACGGGGATATAGGGAATGAAGGTTGAATCGTTAGTTAAAATAACGCGAACGGGCTAAACTGTTTGCATCGAGAGGGACATACGCTAAAAGCATTGCAAAAATGGCGGAACTGGAGCGATGTAAAATAAATAAAGTTACGTGCCTCCGACGCGTCGGCGGACCCGCTGCGGCCTCCCGATGTTTTATATTGATACCCACCCTTGTATTTACTAACTCAACTAAACCTTACTGTTTTAAATATTATATAAATATACTCATATAATCATTATTATCCAGAAAGATACACAAGGCAGATTTAACACTCAAAATCAATTTACAAGAAAACCGTTTGGTATTTGTGAAAACTCAACTTGGACGTTGGAAATTTGACAATTTCAAATAAGTCTTAATGTAATTAATGCCAACAATTAGTTTGTTATAATCATGGTAAATGATCAATTTATTCTTTATTCTCTAATTCTTTTAATAAGAAATAAAAAAATACAAGAGAGATATAATCAATAACATCTGGAGCATTATATTTAGTAAAAATGAGTAGTATTTGTATGATAATCGATGAGTTAATACTCTGTCAGGGAATACGATACGATACGATACGATACGCCTCACATCGAATGAAATATGTCAGGAGTTGTTTAACGGACGATTGCCTTGACGGCTACTCCCATTTGCGTTTTCTCAGAAACTAGAGGGAGGGACGCTCCTTGTAGATAAAAACAGTCTAAGATGTGGTGTTTTTATTTATCGGTAAAATGAAATGTGTATTATAGTTTTAGTTATGAGCCACAAATCACTCAAGAAAAATGTGTCTTATAACCATTAAAATTTTAAAAATATTTTCATACAAAGTCTTAACAAACTTTAGAGCGACTATTGAGGACACTTATATTTAAAACACAACCACAACAAGAAACCGCAAATAAAATGACGAAGCAATTAATAAATTTGAACGAAATGATCAAGATGTTAGCGGTTAGGACAATCGGCGAGTGGTAAAGAAAACATTGTATTAACATATCATATTTAACGAGCCAACGCGCAGGCAATGACCCTAATGAGTGCTAACAAAAATAATGTCGGACGATTTATCGGTGCGCACGCGCACAGATTTATTGAGGGAGATGCGCAGACGAGCTCGAGATAATCCCCGCCCCAGGGGTGTCACTTTTTTATTTTATACCGCAATTATTTTATATAATTTACAACTCGGAGACGTAAAAAATTAATACTAAATTAACACATTCGAAATTTATAGATTTGGACCAAATATAATAATGAATTATCCCAATTTACACTGAACATTTATCTAACTAGATTTTGGAAAGTTTCTCGTTAATCCATATTGCGGTACTCGTCTGACCTCTTCATTATGAACTACTCGTTAGTTTGGTCAGACTGGATTTACACTTAAATATATATAGTTCACGATTATTTTTGACACGAAATGAAAATTATTTTGCTTATAAATGTCTTCCGATTTCAATGGATCTGAATAATCAGATCCAGTATGATATACAACTGTGTTTTTATTTATAAAATATATTATGAGTAATATATTTCCGAGGCAGCCCTATTAACGAGGAGAAATGATGTTTTAAAGAGCACACGCGGCCTTTCTGTGCAGTCGGCTATGACTCCAAACTAATATCATACACTTGAAATATATTCATCTCAAAATATCGATTTACACGTATCTGTTAATTATTTCAATTAACTGCTAAGGAATTTACAAAGTTATTTGCTGTGGCGAGCCACAAATACCGACGTTCGAACTATTTCAAACCACTTAATGATAACTCGGAGTATAATTATATAATGGCAAAGAAAAATGTATATTTAATTATAATTCATAAAAAGTAAATTTGTATATTACACCATAATAAGTATCGTCCGTCTTTTTATGCGTATTTTCTAAGAATTCGGCGTCGACACGTCCCGGAGCTTAACATACACGACACTAATACTCAACATCGCGAAGAAACCGAAAAATATTCTACGAATCCAGAACATTGTGTAAATAGTAGGAGCCGAGTTGAACCGCAGAATCTCTAACAGGGCCTTCCGAAACTATTGACAGTGTGTGGATGCGATCACACTTAAGCCGCGGATTATGAAAAGACCGAAATAGACGGTTCAAATCCTCAAGGATTAAGGGATTCCGTGTTCCGTTCGACGGCGGGCTACAAAAATATATCCAATGCGCGCCGGATGCAACGATTAGTCCAAACATCGCGCTCGTTAATATTGTGATACACCTTCTCGGCTCTCGTGAAACAACTTTAGACTCAGTGGGTCAGATGACTGACGGACTCGGGGAAAACAAACGAAAACTGATGTTGATTTTAAGTGGTTCTAAATGAGTAGGTATGGTGAAAATAAGTTTAAATAACAGTCCATCTCCACTCACCCTGACTCTCGCTTCAGTGAGGTTAGTCCACATCGCGATCTCCTCCCTCGTGGACATGTCCGGGTAGCGGTTCCTCGCGAAGGTCGCCTCCAGCTCCTGCAGCTGCTGGCTCGTGAAGTGCGTGCGTTGTCGTCGTTGCCGCTTGTTCTTCTTATCGCCTTTGTCGTCCAGTGAAGAGTCCTCCGGACCCACTCCCGGGGTTGATGCTTCGGTTTTTATCGTCGGTTCTGATGTCATTTGACGATCTGTGCACAATATATATTTTATAAATATAAAAAATAATAAACTAAATATAACACTAAGACTATTTGTTAATAAGCAGTCATATTTGTAAATATATAACTGTTTACAAGGACTCATACATAACTCTATTTATTTCTATAAATAGTTATTAATCCCGTACCAAATCCGCGACACTCGACCAGAGACATAAAAAGCTCAAGTGTAGCCACGGAATAAAAATAATATCAGCTCCCATATAAAAATATTGAATCATGACCGACGGACGGTAGCGCTGATACCGAGGATTAGTCGCGCGCGCATTCCGCTTTTACGACACTGCTGTAAATTAGTTGTACTCGATGATCGACGTACTACACACCAACATACAAGGTAATAAATTATATATATCTATTTATAATTTTAAATACACCAACTAAATGTTACGAGTGTAAGACTCAACAAGGAAGACGACCTACGGAGTAAATACTATCATAATGGGTTACCAAATTCGAGCGAACATACTTTAAGGGTAATTACGTTGGACCAGATGTCGGACAAACACAACTATGTCGAGGGTAAGTGATAGGAGTTATTACATCAATACGTTACTGATAACAGCGATCGCAATCAACACATATTAGTTTAGTCAAAATCCCCACGTCAATGAAATGTTTATAATTGTTCAGTTTCATGCACTTGGCACATTATATATGTTTCTCGACTTCATTGAGAACTTTCTATATTAAAAAAACTTATTTATAATATTAAATAATCTAAGAGGGATTTGGAATTTCCCGTTTTATTTAATAATACCAAGATACATTTCTGATTGTACCTATCTCTTCCCGATAATGTCTTCTTATCAACGACGAATAGTTATCAATTTAATTTAATATTCTAATCGGATTAAAATAACAATTTTATTGCACCGAGCTATCTTGATTGAATACAAATTAATTTATTTTAAACGTTTTTTTATTTTACGAATATATTTCATTCATTTCATTTCATTTTAGATAACTTACTTGAATATTATCGACTGAAGTAAAATAATACGCTGATAAAAATATAACCTACCAGCTATTTTTATTAAACATTTTATTGATAAAAATATATTGATAAAAAGTTATTTGTGTTAAAAATTGTATACTACCTACTCAAACGCAATAATTTAAGCACTAAAACGTAATAGAGAGTGCAAATTTACAGAATGTAAAACAAATGATTAGAACAGTCCACGTTTAAATAAATGCACCTTAATTTGCTGATTGACTCAACTCAAGTCGGTCCGTCAGATGCCTCCGACCTTATCTTATTTCAGTTTTCAAATCCACAATAACTTGCAAGTTTCAAAATCTTGTATTTATTTAATATTAAATTTCATAAAGATAATATTTTAACTCCGCTAGTAAGTTGCGTCGGTGAGCTTAGTTAACATCTTTACAGATTGTTATTTGTGATTATAAATCATATTTTTGATTTTAACTGTAAAATATGATTCAAAGGTATAAAATTAATATTTTTTGGATATAGATAATGCTATCTCCAGTTTGGTGGGTATTAAAAACATCCATCTGTTGTGATGTAGTATAATGAACAACCTGGATTAAGGCCTCGGCGTTTAAGCAGGACGCTACCGCGGGCATCCTCGCTCGATTACGATACGATACGCGATATCGGTCGATAAGTGATAAGTGTTATCGCCGGCTCGCTTTGTAACAGCCGACACATCCATCATTTAAACAACCTTTGCTTTCGGCCGACGCGACTCGAGCTGTAGCTTGTAGGTAAACACGCACTAACATGTGTTAACGGTATCGGTACAAGATACCACTTCAATGCTGTGTTCTGATAAGTTACGAGTACAACGTTTTTAAAATTAAAGGAAGTGTTACAATTATGTAACTCATGTAATGATCTACTCAAATAATGCGTTATCTCACTCTCTGATGTATTATGCTAATATATATATTTAACTCTGTTGCTACTAAAATTCTATAGTAATATAAACAGAAACACGCGTCGGTCTGTGTGTCCGCGTTCTGTTTGTGAGGGCATTAGAACACTGCGGGTCGTATTTGTTCATAGATTTCTCGCCTTACCGAGTTTGCGCAGTTTTACTTTTGTCATTTAAATACTTGTGTGGTCTTTTCATTGTGGTCTTTTTTATAGTATCGTATTATAATTATTTTTATTAATTAACTCGATGGATTTTTTATTTCACAATTAAATTTAATTCATTAATTTGTTAAAACTTAATTTAACTAAAACTTTCTTTATACTCGTATATATGAAGAAATTTAATAACCAGGTAACCATTGAAATTCTTATTTTCAAATTACCAAATTTTGTATTATTGGACTTTATATTAATTTGGAAACTCAACTTTAATCTTATTATCATAGAAAATCTCAAGTAAAATGCTAAATATTTTTATATAGATTTTGTATGTATGTTAATCAAATCTTTTTTATTAAATAATGACAAACATTTGAACTCTTCCGTATATAATACATATAATGTGTGGCATATTACTTCAATTCCAGGCGTCACTCGAATGATAACTTTCCCACTCTATCACTACGAGCAACGCAGTCCTCTATGTGTACAGAACACGTATAAAATAAAAATAAGGCTATGTACTCACTATCGTCTGTTAACTTGCGGTCTCTCCGGGGCCGGGGCGGCGCGTACAGGGCCTGCTCCACGCCGGAGCCCCCGGACGCCAGTGACGAGTGCCCGCTGTCCCGGAACTCGCCCGTCTCCGCCCACACTGCAACCAACACTGAATTGTTAATTTTATGAGGATTAATTATCAATGAGGATGAAAAGATACCTAAATGATTGGAATTAAATGATGCAACGTTTATAATTGCTACAAATATAGTCGTATAGTTTATTTGAGGATCGCTAATGAGGCATTAGCTCAGAGGATCTTGACAGTGTAATGTATTCGGGGGACGATGACACCCCGTCGCTTTAGCGTAATTAAGTGTCCCCGAACACTTGTTTACAAATTACTCACGGGAGACACGCTCGTGTACACCAACCCTTACTTATAAATATCGTTTGCATGTGGAGAGATGATGGAAATGTAACCTTAAATACGCAGGTCCGCATCGCTCGTATAGACGACACTAAACGTGTTTTTATATTATTTTTATACTTTTACACAATATTTTCCGTGTCAATATCATGAAATGTTATTTTTCGTTAATTTTGTTGCAAGTATCTTTATTGTGACAGCTTGATTCCATTGTTTTGTGAAAAGTCACGATCGGCGACGATTGAATCGACGAGTGAATGAGAACGGGCCGTCATTACAAATTGAATCAGAGCGAGGAATGTAATTACAATATTTAACATTTTTTATTACAATTCTTGTTTATTGATACATAATTCCTATAATCTAATATAAACTAAAATGTATATAGAACGTATTTTCTATTTCATTTCTATACCTTATATTATTATTATTTTTAACGAAATACTGGGGCCAGTAATTGTAGTTATAGCACAACTAGAACAAACCTACGGAACAGACAAACACGTTCAAATAAATTTAATGTTTGCTGCTTTGATAACGGCTGATAAGCCTTCATTGTTTTACAGGGGTCGTAAAACGTATCTTACTAACAACAGATTGGTGACAGTCGAGAATAAAAGTGATTAGCGATTAATTAATTAAAACCACAGTTAAAAAATTATAATAATCATTGCGTACACTGAATGCAGTGGATAAATAACAACTGTCGAAAGTCTTCATCAAACCATCAGTACTTCAAATCAGAATAGTTTTAGGGACTATAAGTAGGACTCGTTTCTTTTAGAACGCCAAAATTCTTTAAACTTTATTTATTTTAAACACTTCAATCAAAGGTCAAAGGACAAAGGGTAGTCGATTTTCGAGTTAACTTTAGTATGATTATTAACAATGTCTTATAGATAATTCATAGAGTCAATATTTTACAATTGAAAGATGAAATTATTCCACATCTTTGCAGATTATGTTTGACAATATAAGATATAACAATAGAAATAAGAGTTATGAAGCACTCTAACAGATTGCTGAGTTACTAATTGCCGACTTGAACATTTTTCGTTTTATTTTGTTTTATATATAATGGAAGATTGCCAAAGTTAATTGAATTTATAACAAAATATAGTATTGTAGATAAATCTCGTGACAAATAACGATAGTTTAATATCTAATATAATGATTGAGAACCATTCAAAATGTAAATTATTTTATTAAAATAATATTATATAATTTTTATCATTAATAATATTCCTCGTGAGCGTACACACTTGTAATAATTGTACCGTAATTAATGATAATGATATTATCATTACAGCGTGCTGTAATTGTATGCATTTTAATTATAAATCATATATATATATATATTTTCTTTCATTGTATATTTTTTTTACTCTCTTTTATTTGTTTTAAATTTAAAAATACACTGATAATAATAAACGGAATCATTGTTACGGGTACACGCAGACAGAAGAGATAATTTCCTGTTTCGATAATATTTTTGTGTGTTATTTTATTGATCACTCTTGTGATAATATTTTTTTTTATTTTATTCAAGAAAATACCATCGTGAAGATTCGGGTCGCAGATATCAGAGCACAAGTAAAATTATTTTTGCATTGAATAATTTGTTTTTTAATTAATAATGTCTATTTCAATTACGGCCCAAGGGCGCGATGTTATAAATTGTCTCATAAAAAGTGTGTAAAGAACATAAACAGAAATTTTGTATTTACCCGAAGACAGATAGTCGCGGCGGTAAACACAGATAAGTACCGGTGATTTACGACCCGGCCCTGGCTGGCCCTGGCTGGTGTGAGCGGCTCGGCTCACCTCACCCAAAATAACAATCACAGAGAAATAATTATTAAAATCAATAATAATTATGTCTCTGTATTTGTAATGTTAAATTTAACACCTTTCCGGTAAGATTATATTCATATATATATAATATAATTATACGTACAGACAACTGTCAAATATTATTAGTTAGAATTAAACACCTCATTTGTATTAGTTCTGGAGATACAGACTGACAGACAAACAAATGTTCGCGTATTATAATGAATAATGCGTACGGTACATCAATTGTTCTTACAACTTAATCTAAGGGCCTAAAGGGTTAAGTATGAGAAATCAGCCGAGGCGTTATATAGAGCGCGTTCAAACATTAAATAAATAGTCTTGTCCATATTTTATACAATAAGATACTAATAATATTAATTTAAAACATGGCGCCGTGCCATCGAGAGCTTATTCCACCAAGTGAGTCAAGAAACTAAGTCAAATATATACTGAGTGAGTTAAGAGCTTCACCAATGATGAAAGTAATGTAGGTGGTCAAAGTAATCTATTAAGGGAACGCTTAAGATTTTGAATGATTTTTAATCTAATCTCAGAGAGATTGTAACGAGGAGTCTTAAGAGATCGCGGACCACCAGCGACTCACCCCACAATACATATACGAGTACTTACTTTAACATCCTTATAACTATAGATTGAGTTTATTTAAAAACTATCTACAAAATGAGATGACATCAAAGTAAAATTATCGCGTAATTAATTGGTTTTTTTAAATTTAATTATACATGCAAAACAGAATTTTTGTTCACCTCTAGAGAGTACATATATTAATACCTAATTTTATACGAAAATAAGGAAAAATTGGTTGACAAATAGGATAATAATATATATAATATTTTAACTAATGATTATGATACAAAATTACTCAGTTATAAGTATATATAACAATTTAACTTATAATGAATAAATTACAGTCGGTCCGTTTATCAATTGTTAATGTTATATAATACACTGGGCCACCATCTGCATTATAACATCAGCTGATAGCTGGAGTGGACGCTTCCTACCCTCGAGGTACGTGGGTACGTGGTACGTGGTACGTGGTACGTGGTATGTGGCCCAGATTACATTGTAATGAGAGATCAAGTGTTTGAGTTTAACATGTTATATAACCTGTCCACGGTCGTTTCTACTAATCTTTATTAATATTTCACTAGTGTAATAAGATTTATAATCAAAAATATCTATAATATTTCCATCCCTTTAGCAATGGAAGAGAACAATATTTTTTTACAATCCTGCAATTTTTTTTTCGATAATTCGATATTTCTATTTTCACACTTTAGAGTTTTATTACATTGACTTCTTAGGTATATCTCTACTTCATTTATATTTGAGAACTAGCTATGAAATATTTTTTAAATAATAGTAGCCTAAGTTACTCCTTATAACATCAGCTATCCGCCAGTTAAGTTGTTAAAATCGGTCCAACCGTTTCAGAAATTAGCTGGCAGAAACAGACAGAGAAAGGTTTAATCTTTTTAATCAGTGTGCATTTTGTGATATTGTTAATTTGGATTTACAAACAGACACTTTAATTTTATTTATATGTATAGATTCGTAGGTCTTCTTGTGTACCAAGTGACACTAAGTTTCCTGACATTGTTTGCAGACCTCACATGGACGGACAGATAAGGATACATTGTGTATAATCGGAAGATTGTAACTCGTAGGATTGACCCGCATTGTACATCAAATATTAGCAAATAACTTTACGATGATGTCACTGAAGTTACTTATCAGACGTCATGGCTTGTATTCTATCCATAATCTACTAACAAAACATTAAGAAGAAGAAAATACTGAATATTTTTAAAAATGTTAAAATAGGAATATAAAATCAAACACATTTCAATGAAATATCAGTTTATTGATATTGAATCGAAGATATAGTTCATTTTCTTGTGAGCGAGAATGTCATAATTATTTGATAGTATATCTACTATTATCATTTAACATATAAATTTTATAATGATAGTAATTAAGATAGAAACGAATCATAAAAATCGTGTATTAAAATAATAACACTTGTATACGATAAAGATATAGAATGCTACCGATTAGGTAACTACTCGGTAGGCAAGCACCGTACCTGTGCTATCAGCCCGGCCAATCGGATCGCTGCCGAATTATCGCTCAAATTAATGGCGTGTGAGTTATAAATGGCCGATGGATTAGGGACGATCCATTTTATTCCTATTTTACTACCGCAAAGAACCTTCATTGAAAACGTACACAAATTCGCGGCGGCATCCGTTAATTTTCCCTATCTCCCTCTCGTTTCTTCGTTTTAATTTATCGCGACGCCGTTTCGCTCTCCGACCCTTTGTGGCACCATTTATCATCATTTCGCGGTTTGCTGGTTTTCCATTCAAATCCAAAGGCCGTGCTACCGAAGAAAAGGGGCTGGATTTATTAATGAACCGTTACCTGCGCTAATTCAGTCCTTATACAACATACAATACTAAAATAACATAAAAATGTCATCTAACTAGTCGTTAAAGTTTAAAAACATTGAGACTGCTTTATAAAAATATAAGCGGACATTGTTTCGAAGTCCTCAGACAAGCTCAATTAGTATTCCAAATAGCCGTCGACATATCGTACACATAAATGTAAAGAGTGGACCGCTCGGAGGCACGAACCACGCATTACTTTTGCACTGCAAGCGCTCTAACTCCCAATTTGAACCTTAAAAGCTCCGCATAAGCACCAATATTGTTCACAGTATTAAAGGAGTTGACGCCAGAAGCTGTGTGTATTTCACCCAAGCAATAACGGTCCTACTCGTGTAGCGAGTTAGGTTCAAAGTGATGAAGTCGTCACCAATCGGCATGGAGTGCGGGACTTTGAGGCTTATGGTAATTGTAATAAAGCGGAGTGCACCAGTTATGGGACGTGAGAGGTTCTAGACCAAATCCCAAGTAAGCTGTAACTTCCTTTTGGATTTTCGGAAGCCATTTATCAGTCTGATGTGTGCGTCTGGATATTTTTCATGTTACGTTATTTTAAACAACCGACATGACACGTTTTGCAAAATACAAACAATTATTAGTAGCTATGAGATACATTACACTATTAACGATTAAGAATCATTTTATTAGGATAATTGCTGTACCAACGGGTTATATCAATGTACATGATGGGGTCTTCGTGCAGAGCTGGTTCGTCCCAGAGCGCTCATCACCAGTAAATCAAGTAACCCTTCCGCGTCCAAATTGCCGACCACCTGAGACTTATAAAAATGCCCGACTAAATTACTTATAGTTGAACTGCGGTGAACCTCCTTAGGGGAGCGTGCTCTGATTTATTTTAAATGATTATCGCATTTTATAATTCCATAGCGTCCCAGGGTTTCAGTCATTATATTCTCTGTAGAGAGCAAAAGTTTTATTTCATTAACAATATATTTCTAAAGATATTTCTCACTTCTACCTAAAAGTATTAAGATTAAAGATTTTTTCTCTTCACATTATTTATTACAAACAGTGAGGGATAAATAAAAAATTTAAGAAGTCTTAAAAATAATAACCATAAGCGAAAATAAGAGACATCTTTAATGAACACAAATAATATAATGGACCCTATACAAAATATATTTAACCCCAAAAGCACACCACTCGTTATGTTAAAGAGATCTAAGAAAATGAGTTGGGGTACAATTGTCTACCGAAAGAGCAGTCGCGAGGGTGGAAGTGTTCAGAAGGTAATCAGTGCTCCCATATGGATACAAATTACTTTCTCCTGGACCCTGCGATGACAACCGGAATGGGGTGCAGTGATATCCCATTACAGATACAACATAAACAAAAAACATAACTGCAACTGCGGCTTTTTAGGGTTAATTTAATATACGAGTGTACACATTCAGAACACCTGAATTAGCTAATTCATTTAAAGGCTTAAAAATACACTATTAATATTGCAGACAAAAAACTATAAACCGAGTATTCTTTTATAGGTTTCAAAAGATATTATTCCGCAGATAAAATACTGAATATATTCTTAAATTATATAGTCTAATATAAAGTTAACTTCGTTTCTACACAAGCTTAATGTTCAAACAGAAACACATTGAGCGAAGACGTAGCGAAATCACGTGACATATGTCATTTCAAAAGGAAATTGGGGTGTCGTAAATGGCATTCTGTGTGTTTTCAATTTGCATAAATATTAGTGGGAGCGGTAATATCATAAATATATTAGTGTGGTGATACAGATTTTATGGGTATTACAATATCACACTCCCGACTACCGACTACCGACTACCGACTCGCGGGGGTGAAATCGCATTAACTGGTTATTTTACTTTCTGCTATAAAATTACGTTAATGTCCGACTGATATTAAATCTTATTAATTATAGCTACAGTATTGTATACTTACGTTATCTTTACATTATTTAGTATATTATGTCTTCATTATTTTTCGTATATATCCATGGGTCCGTATATCCAACACGCTCAATATTGTAAAGTCATAACCCTGTAATTACGAGGCGGTCTCGTAGGCCGCGCGTCTCGGCGTCATCCGCCATTGTCATGCAGTCATATATCACGTGACGTGTCAACGTGATACAAGCGCCGTCAGTCTCACATCAAAATCAATCTTCTGTCCCAATATGAGAGTCATTAGTAACAATTATTTAATTAGAAATTACATAAATTAAACTGTGAGTAAATCAATGAATCGTACAATGCAGTCAACTGTTTGGCGATGTAAGAAAAAAATAAAATTCTCAAGGTAATATTTTTGGGAATCGTAAAACCACAAATGTAATAAATTACTTGAACAATGAACTGTTATATATAATTGCATTAAACCGACATTACGGAGGGCATTATGACTGTTTGTGTTTGTGTTTGTGTTTACGTGTTTGTGCGCACCGCATTGTAGTATTTGGACATCACCATTATGCCCCTATTTGTTCTAGATCTTTTGTGTGTAGGGTGACTGAGCAGTCAGACAACAATTTGTCATAAAATAAAAAGATTTATTATCCGATGTGCGAGCTACTCTTTAACAGACGTTATTCTGCCCTTTTACAATGACTAATAAAATATAAATGAGAAAAGTAACATTATACAAAATATATGGTCATTGTTTTCGAAATATATTACTATCGGAGCCAATAAAACGCGAATCTTCAGTGGCTCGCGTTTAACTTTCATGACTGTTAAAAAGGATTTAAATATTTGGTATCGGCTCAATGTTTTGATATCGCTGGATTTTTTATTTCACAGTACAATAAATATAAATAATCTGAAGACAACACTGTTCGGTGTTTATATTATTTATATAATTCTTAATTTATATGGAGGAAGTGTTAACAGAATAAAGATCACACTGACCACAGCGACAGATGGGCAAGGGTTAACTCCACATCTGCCACTATCAATCATTCATTGCCAATGTTTGTATCGCTGACTTATTGTTTGCCGATATCTGTCCTCGATTCTTTACATCGACTGTATATTATTTGATTTAAACTAATAGACCTCATACCGTTACCCTAAACGTTCCCTGTTGTACATTTGACAAATTACTATTGGAATGAAATTATTATTGTAGATATTCCAGAGTGGAGTTCCCCAAATCTCATTTCTTTAAAACACCTCCAGCCATATGGTGGGCTATTAAAGTATGTCATCGGCAATTAGTAAAGGCGCGACTAAACAATTTACAGCGTTCACCTCGCTCCAAGACATGTGACACCCATTCTGAACGGCTGTTAACAAATTAAACCGATTTGTTCTGTTATTCTAATAGGGCGAGATGGGAAGTGTTCGTGTCAAGCGCGTATTTTGACTAAATTTATTACTACCACGCCTCCTTCAGGGTTTTTTAGGGAATATCGGGGCGGATGAGACATCTGTCGCGCAGAAAACGAAACACGCCCTTCGAGATACTGAATTTTGAAAATATTGACATTCATAGATTCATTCTTGTTGTACACAACAAACTATGATACGATCCTATTATTAGTGTATAAGATACAAAGATCATATATATATTTATATACATACATATTTCTGTGTTACACACTATATTATTGTCTTTCATTATATGTTATGTTATAAGGGTAAACTTGTGAAGTTTCTTTTGTGATTTAATATATCTTTTCCAATCTTTTCATAAGATTATTCCCAGTTGTTTTTGTATCATCACAAAGATGCTCCAGAGTCAAGTTTGTCCGAACAAGCCGTGACAATCATAAATTTGTTCAACAAACATTATTAACTGCTGTTTCCTATAATGTTAGATGTACACAAAAACACTGGTCCCGGCATCAAAGAGAGGCGACGCCCGGTGTTATATTCATGTCGTGGGGTTCGCTATTTTTTTTTATAAAAAACTCTATAGTGCGGATCACAGCAGACAGTGTGGCACCGGATTTTTTCTAACAGTTTTTGTAATAATAAATCATGACGGTAGTTTGTGAGATTACAAGAAAATAGTGTCTCTGACTTATTACATTACTTTAACGGAAGAAGTGACAGGTAATAAAATATATATTGTGAGTTTAATTTTTCATATACTTTATATATTGCAATAACATTTTTAATCTATTTCTGTAATTTAAGATTTCGCCTTAGAAGTATTTGGAAAAACATACAATTGAAGATAAAAATAATATAAAAAATGAATTGGGTCTATCAATACTCACTAGCGGTGGGCTTCCGTCTTAGACAACGTCATTGGTTCCTTCGTTGTAGGTGCGGACAGACAAACAACAATAATCTACATAACAATATTAGTAAGGATTTCAACATAGGAAGTCCTGCCCTATCTGCGGTCAGGTTCAGGACGAGATAAGGTGTAATCTGAGACGAGACACGCATCACCTACAGAAATACAAATATTGGTTCTCCTGGATCACCCGCGGGACAAATACCATACCTTTGTAAGGAATATTATTATATATCAGAAGAATGTCTGTCTTTATTATATAATAATTACTTATTTTATTATTTATAAATACTTATAGATTTTTTAATGTATTATTTCACTCAAAATTCTTTAAATTAGTTTTTACATGTTACTTAAATATTTTAGGTCTTATGTAAGTTTGGACAAAAATGTAGTAAAGTGTATTTTTTTTATATTTTCATGTAATATTAATTCAGATCGATTAAGATGTATAGGTTCTTGAGTTATCATATTTTGTCGAATATATTATTAATTACTACTTTTAAATCCTCATTTACTTTAAATATCTGGAAACTAAGATGCTGAAACAAAATTGAAAAATATAATAATTGTTATATTTAAAGGATTTTAAGTATCTTTAAGTGGATAATAAATAAATTCTATAAGTAGGTAAATCTATGTTTATTTAATAATAATGTAAGAGGTCCATCCAATCCTTAGCGACCTCACCAGCGGTATCCTACAGTTCTGACCGGTATGACCACTGTCACTTGGTCTTCTATTCTATTCTTTACATATAATTTATAGTAATATAAAGAATTTCTGCTTTTTCTCAGCTATTTTCTGATTAATGTGTAATTTGCAGCTAAAATAACTCTTTTTAGCATTGATTGAATTTTGATAAAATAGAAAAAGGTATTTCGTATTAAAAAACATTAAATATCTCTTATTTAAGGCTATTCGGTGTTGAATATTTTATTTGATATGCCAGTGTAATAAATATAAATAAAAGGTGTTAAATCTATAAATACAAAGTGTAAATTCGAAGGGAAGCCTTTAAATAGAGAGACAAAGCTCAAGAATCCTTTAAACGCATAACATAATTAGTTTTCGATTTATCTGATCCCTAATAAGAACGGGGTTAGCGAAGGTGGGAGAAAAAAAAAAAGAAAAATCAACGAAGGCTTTAGAAAGATTTCGTAAAACCGGCTCAATTTAAAATTAAAGCCACGAAACGTGTTTTTCGCGTATTTTATAAAAATGTAGGGATATGGCGACGATCTTGAATAAACTCAGGCATCATACGGGCCGCGGAAACTGATTATTACATCCATTTTAAAATTGGTTACCTTCGGATCAACGAATAATTAATACTTTATTAGATTGTCATTGATACACAAAATATGATCAATATAAAACTAATAATATTAAATATTGACAACAAACAGACGAAGCTACCGTCCTCCACCGACACGTTGACAGAATTGACTAATGAACTTCACACAATAGACTTTTAATAAATAATGCAGCTTTATTTAAAACATTATTTAAATTGAATGCAACAACAAGTGCAGGCCTAATCATCGCGATATAATGCATCAGCGATTCGAGGGGTCTTTTTTAGTGTTAGAGACAGATGTAAAATGTTAAAAACGCTAAGGAGTAAAAGGGATAGAGGACTAGTCGATTCATTCGGATTGACTTTAAATGATTGCTCTTTTTTGTCGCGCGGTGATTGATTGCAAATGATTTCGTTTACGGCGGCTTCACGTGTACCATTGTTTGTTTTTTATTAATATATATAAAAAAAAACTACGATTATATTTTATTTATTACTTCAAATAGTTGTCTATCAGTCATTTTATCTATTCGTGTATTTACCTCTTAATATTTCGGCTTACAATTCAAATTATTTAAATCTTTCTACAAAATATGTTATAAACGATGGTATATATAATTTTACCATAATATTTTTTAAATAAATATTTTCTATGTAAATTGTATTAAATTGTGAGTTTTAAATCAATTTTAATTTATAAAAAATAAAAAAGCACACTCTACTCAATGACAGTGCTATTATGATGATCAATAGATTTTATTTGTAAATGAAAAATAATAAAAATTTTGTCATTGAAGTAAAACGCGTCCCCGCTGCACTAATTGCGTAACTAAACGGCGGAGGGCTGGGGCGCGTAATCCGATATTGATGCGTTTGTAAAAATTATGCGATCAGTCCCTGTCCCCTGGTCCCCTGTCCCCGTGTCCCCTGTCCCCTGTCCCCTGGTCCACAGCGCTATCCGACTTGTTGTTGCATATTTCAAACAGGTTTATCATTACTTATTGTTTTATTCATATTGTTTTTAATATTTTTAACATATATTAAATAAGCACCTTATGTCGATTTGTGTATATTTGAGTATTAAATGTACCGAATAATATTCAAATAATAGAAAAAATATGATTATAGTCATAACCATTATATATTGCTATAAAATCCAGTTTCCTGACGGGAACGGGTAATTCCTAATAAGAATCAATAATTCTTTTTAATATAACTGGAGCGTGTTTGGGAACTTTTGCCGGCTTGACCGATTAAGGTAATATTCACACGATATTTGTTATCTCTTTGATGAGATATAACACGATAGGTGGCGCTGTCGTCAAACTATTTACTAACAATATATTATGGTCGTTTAATATAAAAATATTAATTTTAGACTATACGAGTATATGTAATTGTAATTGAGATATAATTAACGTGTAACGCGGGCGGAGCTGTGAGCAAAAACTAGTTCATAATTTGGTATAAACATTAGTTCATAAACATTTGTTTTATTTTACCTCTCCACTTGAACAATTTTGATTCAAGTATTTTTTTTTTTATATATGAGAACTTAAAGTTAAATAAACACTTCAAACACTTGACTCTTTCATAAAAATTAAAAACGCACACTCATCTCTCCGTCACGTGAAAAAAACTGTGCACGTGTTAAGAACACGTTATAGAGATATCATATAAATTCCTAAGAGAGCGTGACGATGTGGGCAATATCATAACAGTATACAAAATTAGGGTTTATTCACCTTTCCCTCTGCGCAATGGTCTTATTGTTATGTTACGTCACGCCCGTCACGATCGGGGACATCCGGGCTATCGGTAATATTACATTAATTTAATGATATTTTTAAAAATATTCATTAGAAAACCTCTCTTTAAATGAGTGTACTGCATACATATATTCATGACTCAAAGCACTATAAGTTGCCAGTAAATAAATCTACTTACGTTTCAACTTCTCGAGTGGTTCGTGGTGCAGCGGCGGCGCGTGGTGCAGAGGCGCGTGCTGCGGCTCGTGGTGGAGCGGCGCCATGAGGCTGGATATCGCGGAGCCCACGGACGCCGCCACGGACTCGTGCAGGTGTCCCCCGTGCAGCTCCAGCTCGCTGAGACAGAGCCCCGACTCGCCCAGCGGCTCCATGCCGGCCGCCAGCGCCTCCTTGTACACGCGGAGGTGAATGGTGATGCCTTCTTTACACGTGGGGCGAAGCGGCCGCTGCTGCGACTGTCGGCCTGATCAGCCCTGGACCATCGATGGACCTTCGAACGACAAAATTGGTTACAGTTCTATATAATAATTTATTATCTGAGAAGCTATAAAAACTTATCAAACACAAGTGAAAAAATATTTTCATTTGGCGAGAATATAAAATAGAAATGATAAAAATAGAATAATTATCATCGTTCGTGTACATCATGAAAACAAAGTATCAAATTGGAGTAAAACACACATTATCATGATAATTTAGTGTTTTTACAATGTAGATATAAACACAGGTCGTAAATAAGGATGCCTCGGAGATATAGAGTCTCCCAACTTTCATATTTCACGCGGCGGAGCAGGCCCGGGATCATAAAACTTGGAGCCGTAATCGCTGGAAGTGGAAAACGTTCGCAGATAGTGATTTATGGGTTTAATTGCCTTTTTTAGTCGACGCGTTCACGGCCGGGAATTCAATATTCACCAAATAGAACAAAGGCTCCCGGCGCTGGTCCGGTCCGCTCGCTCTGAGCTCAACTTATATGCACTTTTATTCTGTTATTATCTCCGCTAAAATAAAATCATATTTGAATTCAGTTCGCTTTTGAACGACTTCATGCTAAGTGATTTTTTTCATCGATTTTTAAATTCAATTTCAACCATTGAATTCAAGTTAAGTTCACTTCACCTCACATAATATGTTTTAATACGAACCATACATCAAAAAAACACTTTATAGGATAATTTTTGTAACTAACAACTAATGTATCAAAGGTTATATAATAAACGTACTTTTAAATAGCTCTGATAACAAAAATATCAGACACAAGAATAAAATATAGACAAATAACACGGGCACTAATTATACTATTGTGTAGATTGTATTGTAAGAAGTATTGTAAGAGTACTCACACTAAACTGTCACTAACATGGTGATAATGTGTGAATGTGATGTAAAACATGTGTAACTACATGTAACTCGGTAAATATTTGTAAGTATATCTGAGTATATCTGTCTGTATCTCCTCTATCAGCTGATAACATGATTTTATGGCAATGTCGGTATTGACACGCAGCTGATACACTCCGAGAATTAATATTCTATTTATAAAACAAAATTTAATGTTTTTCAAACACTATTCTTTCGATTTTATTATATTTATAATAATACATGTTTTTTCCGCTAACTTTTCATAATAAATTTGTTGAAATGTTTAGAAAACAATTAAATTTGTGAATTTAAGTTAATATTATACAGTTACCTCGTATTTGCTTTTTCATCAAATATATAATTATGTTTATTTTTAGTTTTTTGTCATATGTTGATTTCCTTAACTCTTTAGAGAGAGAGGAAATATTATTTATTATTATTATTATATAAATATTAATAATTATCTCTTAAAGAGCCACATTAATGGAAAAAGAAGGTTACCAAATAACACATGTTTAGTAATTACAAACACTTTTATAACCAGGCGAGTTATATTCTCACTGGTAGCAATACATTATATTAATTATGACTGACCAATCTGACTTCCTAACTTCCTGACTGACCCCATCACATACATTGAAAATTATATTTTATGAATATAACTTAATCTGGATTAAATTTAATATTAAAACCTATTTGAAGAGAACTCTGAAGAGATCGCTTACGATACGGTCACCCTTTTTACATTTTTGTAATATTTTTTCGTTACTGTATATTTTAACTACTTCGTGAGACAATACAGAATATTATTATTATTATATTATTCTATATAATAAGACGAAGAAGTAAGTTATACATAGTCTTAGTCAAATGATCTTATCAAGTCTATTACATTAAGATATAACTTTAAAAAAGAAAACATAATTTATTCTAATATATAAGTATATAAATATATCAATGTATGTATGTGTATAAAACACATTATTATATAAAACAGTTCTTTGAGTTTAACATTATTATCATATGTACATTTTATTGAGTAAGTTAATAAAAGGAGATGAGAAGTAGTCCTACAGAACTAATTCTATTTGGAATAATAAGGTTACGTTAAAATTATCCACTGAAGCTGAAGCTGAAACTGAAACATACAGTTTATGTATTAAGTGTAAAGTTCATATCGTTTATTTGGTAACTGAAAAATAACATCTCTTGCTACCGATAATCGAACCTCGGACCCGTCGCCCGACTCAAACAGTTCTACTGTCACTATTGCAGTTAGATGGATTTATGGAATATATTTTTATCAAAAGTACTCCTTATTTTTTTCTCGTGAAAATATGGTTCATAAGCAATATTTTTTGTTCTGATTTTTTATTATCATAGGAATACAATCCTAACAAACAAGACAAGAAGCTTGGGTTATTGTTTTATTTAATAGCTAAATTGTATTTATTATAAATTTAAAGAAGTTTTTATAGTCTTTAATTATTGTCTCCTTTAGAACTACACAACCAGAGAGCCGTTCATGATCATATTTAATAATGCTATTGCAATTCTACGGTGTAAGTAATTTTTGCAATCTCTTACGAAAATCTAATATAGTTTTGTAAGTATAATACTGAATAATATAATTTCAAGAGCCCACTGGTTATAATATATTATAGTAATAAGACTGCCGGCCCGGCTCTAATTAGGCTATTAAATCAAATATCAAAAATAATGCTGTCTTTTAAAAATTACACCTGTGTACTATAGATATTCTTAAATATCTAACCTATATTGCAATCAACATGATACAGCTCAGCAGTAGCTGATCCTCATCTAGCAGGTCAGCGGCTAACAAGCTTTTAACTTTAAGAATTCATGAATGGTTTAAAGAAACTTAAAATATGTACTCACACAAAATAAGAAAACACAGCTATGTAATTATCCGGCTTCACATGTTTAATACAGTATGTAGATATTTAGACTATACAATATACTTATGTATGTATAAGTTTGCATATGAATTTGACTTGGAGCTACTTACTTAATCATTTATTACTGTAGTGACTTCTTGAATATATGTTTCAAATGTATCATATATTACTAATTATATATTTTTATATATATATATTACTGTAAATGACCACATAATAACCAAATTAAACAAAATAAGTTAGTACATTAAAGTTATGTGTTCAAAATATTTACTTAGGAAGTAAATCATTTCAATTATTTCTTATATATTTATACAAGTCCAGTGGCGCCAGTTTTACAAGATTTCTGGATCGGTGTTTTCTTTTGAGATATTTATATCTTTACAAAATGCAAAGAATAGTTTACAGTCAAACTAAATACCAAATATCAGTAATAACTACAGTTTAATAATTAATAGTATTGTAACTGTAATATAATATTTATTGAACGCCAATATATTAATAGTAACTCGAGTCACTCTTATAATATAATTATTATTATATTTAAAAACAGATCTACAAATAAAAATAACTAAAAAATTAAATGTTTATTGTGAAATGGATTTAGGAGAAAGATATCACAGTGGAGTCTCCAGTAGGTTTTTTAGGAACTCTATTATATTTGACTTTATTATAAATATCATATATGAATCTTTGTGAAAATATTCCCTAAGTTATAGAGAATAAATACTGCATACAAAGTATGCACAGCTTAGAGAATATGAACAGATAGACGCGACAAGGTCTTTGGTTTATAGTATTTATATAATAATATATTTAGTAATGCGCTTTTATATTTAAAACTTACATTAGTAGTAAAAGTAAAAGCGTGTGGGTGTCTTCTTTCATAAACAATAATTTGCAGGGAGACAGTTAGTGGTTTAAGAAATCATGGATATATTCAGGAATACCTACTCAGAAATGGTGTAAATTTAATAACATTTCTATAAACAAAAATGTATTCAAATGTTTTGTGACAGTCTGTCTGTAAGACTATATATAAGTATTAAACACCTTGAAGTCCGTCGGTGCTAAACTTATACAGGTAACTATTACACAATACTGCATCTAATTAATTATATTAAGTTGGATTAGATATGATTTGTGCGTCATATTAATGTTAATTAATAATAATTTGTATTTAATTGTACGCCTTCATTAATGGAATCTGTATTTATAAATCAGTGTCTTCATTTGAACGTTTAAATGGGGTTTTGAAGGTAAACAATTATAAGTTAACTACATTAAGTAAATAAAATGCCATATTTATAATAATATATCGATCTTTATTTAATAAGAAAATGAAGTTTAGGATTGAAAGTAATAAAAAATATATAGTAATATATTTTATGTATGTAGGTGATAACAATTACATTGAAGCTATACTGCGTGTAGATTCTAATTAGAATTAATACATATACTTTTTTATGTGTTTCATCTATTGTACCTAGACAGTATTATTTGGTAATAATAATAATAATCATTATCAGTATTACATATTTTACACGTCCTGTCTCGTTGTAATCTAAATTTCAGAAAATATAGGTAGCTAACCCTAAAATGAAACTGAAACTAGTCTGACTGACTTTTAATGTTATCCTTCGAGTCGTTAACCAGCTAAAGTGTTACGAATTGAACAAATATATTATATTAGACGACATCAAAATATCTTATTTCACATGAGTAAAGGGTGGTTTATCTCCTTCAAAGGTTGGTACTGAAATGAATAATACCAGTAGTAAGATTAACTCACAGTAGGATTATCTTCGACTCATATAGACCAGGTATAGGACTTAACTCACCGTAAAACCCTGAACAGCTGGTGTCTCTTTAGTCCGTGAGGTGTCTTGGACCCCGAATGCTATTCACAGCACACAAAATCCGATATCCGTCATAACCTGCCACAGCGCGGCTTAGGTCCGTCACAAACGTAAACACGAGAACAATCCGATAGCGATAAATCAAAGCTCACGTGAATCCGCTAAATCCTTGCGGGATCGCGTAAAAAATACTAGTATTAAAAACAGTCTTAAGTGGGCTTACGGAACAGCGGAACGTCCCGCACTGGCTCTAATCTCGGCCACTTCCCGACGCAATTTGAACCTAACTCCACCACTCTATACATCATCTGGCGACGCCCGCCCACCGCGACCCTCGCCGTCTCGCTCCCGCTCGCGACACTTGTCCGTACCCGTCTCGCTTCCGCTCAAATCTCTTGGTACTGAATTTCAGTGCGTGCGGGGGGGGACAGTCAGCTGGCCGAACTTATGCGGATAAAATCGACTTTTTATCGGCTCGCTGTGACGCTTCGTGACGTCACTGTTTACTTCGGAGCGTGAATATTACACATTACTTATAAAATTACTCCTTAAAGGGTTTTTTGTTAGGGGTTTCTTATAAATCATTTTTAATAGTCTTGAAATATATTTAAAAAATCAGTCATTATAGTGATACGTGAGTTTGTTTTGTTTTTGTAAATATAACTCGAACGTAGCTACCGCTTCAGCAGTGACAAAATCATTTGACTGAGAGGTTTTATTGGGCCTTTCAATCAAATTTGATATATTTATCTAAATTTATTCAACGTCCAAAGCTCATTTAAGTAGCGCAATATGTTTTCCTTATAGCACGCGAATAATTGCAGTTTAAATCGCATGCCGTGCAGCGTCGCCCGTACCTAATAAATAAACGGTCGTTCGCAACGTAAACAGATCGGGCGCATTAACCGCGCGTCGGCGTACATAAAGAGACTGGTATAAATATAAAGTTCCCACTCGCTGCCGCGCAAACTTAGCTAAACAACGCCATAATTGCCTTCATTACTTAAATTACTGAAATTATTTATTCAAAAAGCTGGCAACATTTAGGCGCGTGTGGCCCCGCCCCCGGCGTGCGTGTCCGCCAATGGGAGGACGCAAGGCGCCGGGGGGAGGGGCGTCCGACAATATGGCGGACACTCGCTACCTCCGTACCTTCTCGTCGGACGCCGTCGCTGAAGCGCTGCGTCCTCAGTAAACTGAATGTGCTAAATGGTGTTTAATTAAGCACGGCTCGATTAATATGTGTCGGATTGAAGATTTAAGAACAAAAAGCCAGGATCCGTATTAATAGCGCTCTCCCGTGTCTATCACCACCCGACGGCAAACTGCCGACGGCACTGTCGGGTCGCAGTTCAGGTTTTAAATAATATTGATGTCAGGACCATTACAAATTGGTAAGAATCTTTATAATAATATGTTAAATAACCCGTACATTTAGATAACGGATCAATATTAATGACTTCATCTATATCTACACAATATTGGTGGTAGGTACTTAATTATACTAGATAATTATTAAATAATCTAATCTATCTACTTAATGACTATCTTCTAACATTATGCCGACCTAACGAAATAAGTGTTAGGTATATTTATATATTATTAAAAACTATTTCCTATTTAATTGCCTAATACTAAGATCACTAATAAAATATGTGTATCAGATAAAGTTCCATGTGTGTACAACACTATATGCCTATACTTTAGTTATCTACACCACTAACTTTGTATTTTTACTGTATTTTTAAAGATATTTAAAAAAACAAAACAAATTAATAAAATTAATTAGTTCCCTCATAAAGAGTAACTCATCCATAACCTTTAAAGGCTAAAAATTACATTTTAAATGAAGACAATAAATTATTTACCTGATTTTATATTTAAATGTAATAGTTTTTTTTTGGAAGGAAATTCTAATGTTATTTAATAGTTCGTCGTTTTTCGAATTCATTATATATATTTATTATATTTTAATATATATATATATATATATATGAAGGATAAAGTTAGTCAGTGAATACGCTATAATTATTTTCTTCCTTTTACAGTTGGAGGTGCAGAGCTCGACTGGTGACTACTAAATTATGAAAAATCAATTGCCAAGTACCCGCTATTTGATTAAAATATTTAAATGTATTTATATAAGTATTTTAATAAAAAGATTTGAAATATATAAAAATCATTTTAATTATATTAAGCTTGTAAGACTGATATTATTGTAAATAATTGATAAAGTAATTGATTTAAAAATAATTTCAAAGAATGATTTATAATTCAACTAATAAATAAATTATATACATTTTAAATGTTTTAAATTGTAAATAATAATCAATCAGTCAATCAGTTTATCAATAGCCACAGGTTAGAACCTGCGACCTCTGGGCACTGGCTCAGGGTTCAGTACCAACTGAACCACGTGTCACTATGTCTTGGTGTATTAACCATTGTCTACTTATATAATATATTTGTTACCTTAAATCATTCGAATTCCATTAAAGGTAAGCTCAAGAACGTAATAAGATTATTATAATATCTTACTTGGTTAAATATAAAATTTTAACTTAATTAAATTGTAATATTGCTGATAATAGATATCTCTTACGTATAAGAGTATAAGTAACTTGGTCGGAGTCATCAACGGATACGCGTATATACAGATACCACAACATCCTTAAGCACACCTGCTTCTAACTTCTGTTTCTTCATAATTCATTGATCATCAACCCCTGTTGATCCCTATGATGATATATCCCTATATACACCCTCAGGAATTATTTTTAGGTTCATTAGAGGTAACAAAATATATAAATAAAGTCGTTTTCTAATTCTTTATTAGAATTAAAAATCCATTGAGATTAGAAAACTATAAAATTCATAAAAATTAAGCAAATAATTCGTCCATACATTTCTATTATTCAAAAGTATTCAAACAAGTTATTCAAAACACCTATCTATATAATATCCATGGGTATGACAACTCTTCTCTCATACATTACTCAAACTAATGGACAGAGATTTGATTGTTTTGTTTAAAATAATAAAAAGGTTTCTTATAGTGTATGAAAAATCAAGGTTATGAAGTGTGTCAATCAGAGGATAATAAGACTGCTTCTAATTCCTATATCGTTAAACAGTTATATAACAGAGTCAATTACAACCCCCATTACGTGTAGTGCAGTAGTAATCAGTAGTAATCAGTAGTAGTGCAGTGGTAATCAGCAGCCATCACACTAAACACCTAATCACGGCGGAGCGCATCAACATTGATAGTGATACATAAATTGCAGCTAATCACGCAATCAGCGCTTTATTGTTGTAATATCTTGTTAATTATGTATCGAGATGTGACAGGACTAACTAACACCTAACACGACCCTCTAAAACATATACTCACATACATACATGTATATATATTACCTATAACATAAACATATTATTGAAATACAAAATATACTTGTAACACTTTGGTTACATTTTATAATTATACTTCCGAGTTCGATCCCCGGGTAAAAGAACTTAATTTTTGTATCTATTAAAGAATACGGTATTCTTACTATATTTTTCCATTATGTGAGTATTGTTATTATTATTGTACATATATAACAAAATGAAACTACCTAAAAAGCAGGTGCTGTCAAAGCAACATCGACAGAGTCCCTTTAACTGTCCCTCCTATAAGATTTTTTCTTATCAAAATATCTTAATTATAATCTAATTAATAGCATTGTATTGTTATGTGATATAATAAAGATAAAAATGAACATGTGTATAATTTCTATGATGGGTCATTTTATAAGAACTATAACACTCAGTATTTTGTCAAAGTGTAAGTTAAAATAAATATTTTAATAAGCAATTCACAAAATTATAGTCCTACGGTTCTTAAAATGGAGAAAGTAAGTCTCCATCAATGGTACGAATGGTAAATATTGACGGACAGTCAACATTGTTCAGTAAGAATAAAACTATTAGATTGTTTTTAATCTCTGAGTAATCTCTCCGATTTGAACATCCTATTACTGAAGTGGTCTAACTTTATTACACTGCATTCAGGTGTCCAGTTAATATAACTGTAACTATAACTATAACTATAACTAGTCTGTAGATTACGAGATTATCGTAAGAACATAATCCTGTGTCAGTGGTCAGTGAGTGAACTTGACCGCATCGTGTCATGGGTCATGGGTCACTTCTTATACATATAAGGAGGTAAATGTTTAATTTGTAATAAATTCATCAATAAAAGTTTATTTTTTTGTCTCCTTGATGCTAAAATATTTAGTATTCCTTTAACACTAAACCTACCGACAATTCTTGTACACCTGTTCCTACCGCAGGCCGTCAAATTGAACGGTAACTAAAAATTATTTTATTATATAACGCAGGTAATAATGGAAATAACTAAAAGTAAAGAGTGAAGAAAATATTATATGCATATTATAAGAATTGTAATGTAGTTTGATAACAATATTATAACGTTTAAAAATGTGTAAGTTTTACATAAGTTTAAGAACGATCAATTTGACCGGTACTTGGTAGGTTTAGTGTTAAATTATTACACTTACGTAACTTTAATAATAATATAGCGCCCAATAAAGGTATTAAAGTGTTAATTATAAGCGTCGAATCCAACTCCTGTTATCACTCGGCTCGTAAATAATACTAAATCTAGGTTCTTATCGATGCCACTGAATTTTTCGATTCGAACCGAGATATGTATGTATGTATGTACATCCATCGACATCTACATACAATACATACAAATTACATTTAAAGTATCAAATTATTTTTATTTAATTGAAATGAAAAGATTCATACATATTGATATTTAGGTATTTCTGAAATCTGAAATATTGTTTCGGAGCTATTTAGTTATATTTAAACATATTATTTAATCACCAGCTGTGCACGCACTTCGTTCGAGTGTAATATTTTTTAAAATTAAAAGTAGCCTAACTTCCATATAACATGTAGTGAAAGTCCTGTAAAAATTGGTTCAGCCCTTTCATAAATTAGCTGGAACAAACAGACAAGCAGATAAATACGTATTTTAAGTACCATATATACTTTCAAATGCATTTAGTGAAAAAATGTTAATTTGGAACAAACAGGACACTTCAATTTTATTAATAAATATATATATATATATATATATATATATATATATATATATATATGTGTATATGTCAATAAAATGACTGTATCAAAGTATTAATAGTCTTTATAAGATCTATTAAAACCGGAAAGAAGCATCACGAAGCAAAAGATAACATTAAATTAATTAATATTAGGCACATTAGCATTATTTATCACTCTTATATAATAATTAACACGTTCTTATATTTTGCATAGTATTATATCAACAAAGGTAGCTCGGTTATAATTTATGCGAAATGAATATTCATGGGCGCAGTCATTTAATTTTATAATATAGAGAACAACTAGAAGATGTTTTGTGAAAATCTGAACGTAATGCTCAAGAGTCTCTGGTGAGGTGGCCATGATTTTATTTATTATTTAACAAACACACATACACTTTTTGGATCTGCATCTGCGAGATAGATTCATGAGCTGGAAGTAATGTAGGCAGTTCAAAGTAAGCCTCATATAAAATGATATATTAGTTCAAAATAGATTTTTCCTCTCCGTCTCTGATGATGGTCCGACGTGGTCACCCCGAGACGGTAGGCTGAGATCCCTATTATTAATCATTTCATTGCTTTAATGAAGCGAAATTATTCAGATTTGAGACACGATCACAATGAGTACGATCTCCTCGATCCTTAGATAAAGGCTGCGCTAATTCTACGAACCTCCTCCCGGTGCCTCCTCTCCCTCATTACGTAAACAAATACCAAATAAAAAGGAAATCAAAATTTTGATGAAAACTAATTGTATTGGTAGTGTTTTTAATTATAGTAAATTCAAGTATAAAGAAAAATATTTTATCAATGGAAAAATTATCAAAAAAAGTCAAAAACATATCATAAGATGTTTCTTTTGTAGTAATTTTCGATAAATTATATAATAATTTTGATTGCTTTCATTGTAAAAGCTTAACAGTCTCAGGTAGTTTGGGAAAAAGTGAGTCTGAAGAATCGGGAACCGACAAACATAGTGCCTTGAAAAACTTTCTTAATATTAGTCTTCTAAATAACGATTTTTGTTATGAAAACAAATGTTTTGCTTCACATATACCTTATCAGTAGAATAAATCCATTTTGTCGGTGCGACCACACCGAAAGCATTACAAATATAATAGGTGCCAAGGATTTGGACTTTAAAAACCATTTAATCTAATAATGATAAAATCAATCATGATATCACGAGTCAAATATCTACCTAATTAGTCATAATTTATTAATGTAGGACAATGTCCAGAAATCGACGAAAACAAATGTTTTTAAATACAAACTGATTACATCAAACTTAAAAATATCTGCCTCGTTTTGAAAGCTCTCGTAGCGACGCTACGCACAGACAGACGAGTAATCAGTTCGAAGGAAAGTACAACTTTATATATATATATATATATATATATATATATATATATATATATATATAGACACAGTAATACCCCGCTTTAGGCGAGGGATACGTTCCAAAAAAATCACGTTAACTGAAATTCGCGTATAACGAGGTTTATAATTAAACATAGTCAAAAATTATTACAAAAAAATACAAATCATTTTAATCAATCACTTTTATTCTAGGAACACTTTATGCAATACATACTTTTATTTTTTACGGAAAAATACATCTATTGTTGATGACTACATTATATTTATACACACTTTTTCGCGTAATTCGAGGTATTTGAGCGCGAAATTTGCATCCGCGTTATAGTGAATCCGCGTATAACGGGGTCGCGTAAAGCGGGGTAATACTGTATATATTTAATTTTCAATTTAATGGCCTTACAATGCTTTCCAGTAATCAATATAAATACCATATAACGATTTTCTAATAATTAATTAAAAATAAATTCATCAATCATATTAAAACAAAATAATATTAAATATTAGATACATTATATTAAATTATTACACCTAAAAATTATAACGTTATTAATTAACATTTATTTTCTGGAGAAAGATCCCATACGTATCCACCCCGAGCTCACAGTATCCTGAACTTCGCAAATTGAGATTTTATCTTTTAATTCAACGACTAAATCGCTCTTGGTCAAGGTAATAATGGCCGACAAACTTATCTCAAAGTATTTACTTTTACACTAAACTATATATTTGTTATTTATCTATAGAATATTGTGCAGAAATTTTAATTAAAATTATAAAACACTAGTAATAAATAAGTAAAATATTAAGTACAAGAAATAAACAATTAAATGAAGCCAAGTTCAAAGTTCTTTGAATTGAATGCAATCATAATAAAAATTCAATCAAACTTAACGTATAAATTAATTGCGTCCCGTCTCCAGGATAGTTGGAGTCAATCACACGCCTCGTAAACCCGCGATAGTTGTTACTTCCACTACATATACCCACGGGATTTATGGAGATGTGTCTGAGAAGGATTACTTAATTATTTATTAGGTCTCTCGGTTAAAAGATCTCCAACTGAGTATAACTGTCAATTAGCCGCGTCGATGCAGCCGATGTGAATTGATTCAATTTAATTATTTCAAATTAATAACAAACCATTTAAAGCACATTAGCATCGCGCCGTAATCCGACATATCATTATAGCTTAATCCGGACACGCCGCGAATCAATCTATACCACAGACGCGACAAAATTAGCGTGTAATATTTCCTGTTAGAATTATAAATGGCCGTATTTACTTTCCAAAATATTGTAGCGATATTGGAATTGAATGCACGCAGCGGACCCGGCGACGACACGCGACGGACACGCGACGGACACGCGCCGACGACGCGCCTCCGCGAGGTGCCGCGCGCCCTCCGGCGGTATTTATTTTACAACTATCCTCTCGTCGTAAGCTCGTGTCATCCGACCGACGCAAATTCAGTTTAGATTTGATCTCGCCCCTCTTTACGTCGTCGGTGGCTCGGCAAACAGATTCCCAGATTGCATTATTATTTCATTGTCTCGAGTGCTTTCTTTTGTGAATTTTGAATGAGTTGCGTCGTTCGGTTCTGATTACCATTTGCATTCTCCCGTGTAAATGTTGACAGTTATCTCAGCGACACCGGCACTATCCGTGTGCTTGTGTGCTTGTGCGTGTTCAACATTCCAATCAAGTAATATTCCTAACACAATTCTAAGATAACATTACTAAAAGAGAGAAAGAAACAAAAACTCTTCCGACTGGTGACAATATTTATAATATTAAGAAACGTAAACTCAAAAATTAATCAAAACACAAAAGATATAACAGAGCAGCACACAAATGATCATTTCGGAGCATAATATTCGGGCTCCGACCTGTAGTATTACGCACATACATCAGCCGCTTCCATTCTAATGGTAATTCGGGATATGGGATAGCGGAGCCGTCCCCATAACAAATGTTTATTTTATACACAGCGCCACTAACAATAGTGTGCAAACACCTAAACACCGTAAATGGCGAGATACGATTTAGATGATAATGCCCGAACAGAAATAATAATGGACGATACTCGTAATTTCCTACTGTTTGTGTGCTCGCGGTTTACAATTAATCTACTTTATATGTTCCTGTTGTATACGTTCGGGCGGTGGCTTTGTATGTTGTTTATATGCATTTTATTACGGCCATTTGCTGAAAAACATGGATTTTATTATCGTCTAGATTATGAATAGTATTTAAAATTACTATTTTGTTTGTATTATAAGAAATAACTACAAGTATACAATAGATCAGGTAACAAAGCGCCGAGGTGTCAGGGAGGCGCCTACATGTTTAATTTGATAATATTTAAGGCGCCGCACCTGTCAGACCGGCGCTTTTGCATATTCATACCTCGCGATTAATCATACCTACAAGATATAGGGATATACCAAAATGTTTCATATTATATTGTAACTGCAATTTGTTAGGAGGTGGGGAAAATATGTAGCCATTAATTTTCCTATATTTATATCAGTCAGTAAAAATACTTTTTATAAAAATTATTTGAAAAAACCGTTCATCGTCAAATTTTACAAATATTTTTTTAATTGTATTAAAATTTTAGGGTAATATTTAAATTAAACCATAATAGTAAGTTACGTTTTTTAACCACAAGTAATAAATAACACCAAAAAATAAAAGGTTCGCCTTTTTCATATTGTAACACGCGCGGGGCCATATTTTTTTATTATTGCAATATAGTTTACAATGTCGTGCTAATCCAGTGATTTTTTACAACATTAGCATGTCGGGCACAAGTCAGGAGTTTAAGGATACATCTGTCAATGGGCGTGAAGTCGCGAGATGAATTTGGTATTTATGCTAATATCGCGCGTTACTAACAACTAGCGATCATTGCAATATTATTTAAATATATTTAATGTTATCTTAATCCGTTTATATTTATTGCTAATGGTTGCAAAATGTTTTAGATTTCATTATTAGCTATTCCTCATATGTACCTACAGAGTTTGTTAAAGCACGAGAACTTTTAATTTTCAAGATATTGTTTGCGGAAGCGGTTACTTTAGGCGATTGCTCCCAATTAATAATTATGATCTGACAGTGATCATTAACTTCGATCTTAGATTAATCCTAATCTAATGTTAATTAGTCGTTTGATCTAAACCTAAGTTCGTAGTGAGAGAAACAACACAACACTCTTTGGAAAAACTAATATATCGGTTAAGGTAAAATTTATAGATAATGTTATGAAAGATAGTTATTACTAGAGTAGCATTCATCAATATGTAATAAATTTAAACGATTTGTTCTATATTATTGTTAATAATACAATGTTGTTTTATAATATATATATGTATAATGTAACAAACGTATATAGTATAGCAGTCCAAGTAGAAAGCAATATAAGTTATCAGTCTGGGAACAGAGCGATAGTGACACATGTCAGCAGTCGACGCGTCAAAGGCGATCGCGCGGCAATCCGTCAACGCGCTCCCGCGGGAAGGAAGCAATGACCTCACTAATTTGTTATTTACTGCATCATGACTCGAGATATTGTTTTATTGATTACTCGACTGAAACAACACTATACTCACTTAATATCTGTGATTCAAAATTCTAATTATAATAAAAAAATATCTAATACATTCAATAAGTTCTTTCAATTCTTAATATAGGAATGTGAAACCACACAGAGATAATTAAAGATTGGAAGTCCAATTAACTATCAATCACGAGTCAATTTAAACAATCGAAATCCTTTAAACATCGTTCATCCGAGGGATTTAACAATACGCGATGCCAGTGATAGGTTGCTGCCATATTTTCCACTACGCTGAGTCAACACGCGAACCATTCATCGCTGCAATGAAAATATTGCCCATTTGTCTTTTGTTTTTCCTGTTCCTGTTCGAAACCTCTCGATTTAACTCGAGTGAGAACGTGAATGGTGTGAGTCGAAATTCATTTATCGAATCGGTGATATGTGAAAACACTATATCGCTCGACGTCGTCGGATAAAGTTCATTCGATAAAATAGTTATGTGAATATGTTCCTACGGGAGCGTATTTTATAATATTGTTATTTAATTTACAAATTCTGTATCTTATATTATTTTCATGTTTTGAATACCAATTTTTTTGTATTTGAGAATTTCTTCATTCATGAATGTTTAATATTAACAATACTCATATAACATGTCTAGTCTCGTCTGTCCGTGTATTAATGTAAAATTTAATAATTGTATATACCATTAAAGTTTTACTGCGGATAATTTCGATAATAAATAGAGTAGTTTATTAAGATTTTTATTACTGACACTCAAATTCAATGGATTTTATCACAAGATATAATTACAATCTATTACTTCGAACTACTTAGTAGTTTTATAACATAAATATTACATGAACATTATATTCTTCTTCTATTATTATATATAAAATTGCAATTTTAACAAATATTAGACCAGATTTCTTTCAACTACGTACAATCTAAATTGAATATCGAATATCTAGAACATGAACTCTGACTGTTAAGCGCTCGTTGCCAGGCTGCTTCCAAATATAAAACGTAATTTAGACCTTAAATAAGTATTTAAAAAAAGGGATGTGAAACAAGCCTGCAGAGTTTGTCGCCAGCTCCTTTCAGGTCAGCGGTAATAACTTTTTGAGCTGCTGGTAGCTTTGAGAATAAAAAAAATGATTTGAATAAAACTTACTTTCAATAAGGAATTAGATTTTTAATGAACCATTCGAAAATTATGTATTTTTATCGCCATCTAGCGTCGAGCGGATGTACTAATATGTTCAGACGACTACGAAGTGGTGAGAAATGTCACTATTTGCTGCTAGATGGCGTTAAAACAGAAAAACTAATATCATATATTACTTAGTCATTTCTTATTTTGTTATTTTATGATTACCTTGAGACTTAAATTATGCCAAGTGAAAGAAACATAATAGTGTTCCAGAAATAATAAAAAGAGATCATATTTAATATTTTATTGTCGTTTCTAGTTATTCCATAATAAACCCATAAAAATACATAAAATAAAACAATATGATCATCACAGATAGGAAAAATGCTACAAATATTAACTTTAAGACATCGGTTAAAAATTTAAAAATAAAATTTAACTTAAATAGTAAAAAATGGATAACAAATAGAGAAAAACTTAAAAAAATACAAGATTTGCACCTTAATATATTAATATGTCTTTAATACCATCACCACACCTGAAATACATACAATATATTGAGCATTTAATAAACTTAACATTAATTTAACATATTACAATTAAATTGGTCCATTTAATTTAAATTAAAACGACATTTAACTGACAATTAAATGAAAGTAAATGAAAGTACAATAAATATATGTAAAATAAATATTTCAGAGACAAATAATTTAACTTAAATTAAATTAATCACAGAGAGCAGATCCAGTATTATTTTATTTATTTTTTAGTGGCAGTGAGAATTATATATGAATAGTAAATATGAAAGTTTTAATAGAAATTTAAATGTTTCCACAACTTTCATATATGTTAATGTTTTATGAAATCAGAAGACGATCTAATTATAATATTATAGAGATCTGGATCAATTAATTAATTTTTATCGTTGAATATAATTATTTGAATATAGCTGTCTAATTGACATCATAAGAGTATATTAGTGACTTATAACTGACCCAAAACTGACCTATGACCTGCTGGTAATTTTATATAACTAATAATTGCACTAATATAAGGCACCGTCCGTGCTATGATCATATGATATATGTTTTGGAAGATGTTTTAGTCATTATTAATGTGTGTGTGTGTGTGTGTGTGTGTGTGTGTGTGCGTGTGTGTCTAGAAGATCCTCATGGAGTTGGCGCAGCCGTGGTTCATCCTGTACTGCACGTACATCATGGCGGAGTTGTGCCAGTAGTAGAGCGCGCCCAGCACCAGCGCGTGCCACCACTGGTGGGAGTGACCCACGAAGTCCACCCGACCCGGCACCCAGCGCTCCGGGACCTGCGGCACGGTACCACATCACGACACGACCGCGACACGACAGCGACACGACGTTATATTACTTACCTTGAAGGCGTATATCGCGAACGCCGTCCCGCTTATCGCGTACATCCCCAGCACCCGGGGAAAGAATATCTGGAATTATAACACAATGGTATTAAAATACGACCTTCTTTAATATGTTTACGTAAAATTAATTTGATTAATCTTTATATCAACGACCGTCACGGAAGGAAGTAATTACCGACTGTTACAATATAATAGCGGGAGGTATGAGGATAAGTGTTTTCCTTAAAGATAAAAACGTGAAGATTATTATATAGCTAGTCACCTGCACCATGGGGTTGTCGAAGCCCCCCATGACGTACGTCCAGTGCAAGGTGGGCAGCACCCCGTAGGCCGCCCAGCCGATGAACACGCACATCTTCACCAGGTACGGCACCTGCAGCCGCGGCACCTGCAGCACCATGGCTACCACGAATATCAGCGTCACTGATATCATGTAGAAGGTCTTCAGCTCCTAGATATATTAGAATGTAAAGTTTTATCTTAATCTTCTCGCTTCCATGACTATTGGAATGGAATATTTGTAAACTTGATTAATTTGTTCTTAATTTAAGTTCAATTCTAAACAACAAATGCCTTTAGAGCCAAGCTGTATTCAGTTTAGCGGAACTCACAAAGAGACCGATGGTTTTCTGATTAGTACAACATTCTCAAAAGAATTAGAAATCCTTGTTACGGCAATTTTTATTTATTTATTTATCTTCCTTATCCCGTTCGGGGTAGCCAGAGACGACGGAGCGCCAAACGCTATGGTCCCTGTATACCTATTTCGCCTCGGCCACAGACATCAATCTCTTCATACATGCCCTCACGCTTTTTAAGTGACCATCCTCCACTATCATAGATACTGTGTTTTCGAAGGTCACTCGAGGCCTCCCCCTGTCTCTCTTACTGCTCACTTTCCTATATAAATCTTTTTTACCATTCTTTCATCACTCATTCGTTCAACGTGCCCAAACCACCTGAGCACGTTCTTCTTCATTCTCACCGTGACATCTTCGCTAGTACCTGCCATTCTGTGGATCTCTTGCGGATTCGGTCAGCTAGACTGACTAGCTAAATTTTGAACCGTATGTAAATACCGTGTATTGACTAAGTTATTTCCTCCGAGTCTGTCTCCATCCCTTTGCACCCGCATTGCGTTTGCGAATTGTGCAGATTTGCGTGTTTGCAAATTTGCAACGGACAACCACATAACAATCAAATGGACGGTCCATTTATTTGCCAAATACAATAAAAAATTTATCTTTAATGAATTGGCGAATAATTTTTCCTAGGTCCAAATCTTATGAAGCCTGAAGATGTTTTTAAACATGCTAAGCCATATTAACAATTTAAAAATTAAAATTAGGGAACAAATTTCCTATTTCAATGTATATTTATTAAACAAATTCCATGTCCTAGAGACAACAAACAAAACTGACAATGTAAAATACATAATTCCCTGTAAGTGTTTACTGTCGGATCATTTCTTGTAAGTGTTGAGTTACATGAGCGTGTACGTTGGATCGTGAGTGGCGGATGTTCGCGGTAAAGAATGCTAACAGCCCCACAATGGATCACTTGGTGTTGATCGAAGTCAATACATATACAAATATGAAGAGTTATTTAGTTCACTACATAGTCATTTTAATGGATAGTGAAATATGAAATGTACTAAAAAAACTACTTCCCATTTCACTTGTGTCAATCCAGACGAATTGTGCCCTTTTAACTTTTTACTATTTGTACTATAGTTATAGATATAGATACAGACAACTTTTTAAACAATAATACCAAAATTACGCATTAAACAAATTAATAACAATTAAATTTAAATTACTTAAAATTTAGGTTATTACAATTATTTTTATTATTATTTTAAATAGTAAAATACATTTGCATTTTGTATTTAAATACTTTTATTGTAATATTTCTTCACATTTCAGCAATTTTTTGTATTAAAGTGGGAATTTAAAGTATTAATTAAAATTTGTCTGTAATTTTATTTTTCATATTATTTACATACATATATCCTCACCCGGTACTTCTTATAAAATTAATGAAAACTCATTTCATTTCAAATGTATATAATAAACATAATATTATATATATATATATATCAACTGAAGTCAACGTACAGACGAGATATACAGGATGATTAGAATAATCATTGAACCATCGGTCGTATTTCCTGACATTTTTGACACTAATTAGTATTCTCCCCCCCCCCCACCCCCCACTCGGCAACACTCGATACAACGAGTAACTACAATGAAGGTTAATGACGTGGTTATAATAAATTACTAAAGAATCCAAGTGAGATACGTCACTGTACAATATTATTATACAGATTTAGTAATTAAAGTGTAACAGTTATCAGAATAAAGAAATGTCTCTCTGTTTGTTGTGACTCATCTCAGATCGCGTTTGGGACCCTCGTAGTTCAAAGTTACTACTTAAAGTAAGTTGGAGTCACTTTACAGGATGGCTTTTGATAGTGGTATCAAGTCCTGACACTCCCGTTTGAGACACAAGTGATTGGTATAGATTGAAAGTGGAGAAGATATAAATAAAGACACCAGTTCTTTAAATTGTTATATGTAAAAAAGTATTATTCATTCTGTGCTAAATATATTCAGAGACAGATTTAGAGGTCTGGAGGTCACTAGGCAACGAAGGACTGGAGCCTCTAATTATTCATTATTTTTTAAATGAAAGTTATTCGGTTTTATTGGGTCAAATAATTGTGGGGCCCCTCTTATGTGGGGGCCCCAATTTAAATGCCCTCCCTCCTAAATTGTTAAAGTATTATAATAATATATTATTTGTGAACTGAGCTGAGGTGTTGGTAACTGTGAGTGGAGTGTGGTCCGCGGACCAAGGATAGGAGAGATTTTACTTTCACTAAATAACTTTTACCGCCGCGCCGTCCCACTTGACACAGATGATATTTTGGGTCAAGTTTGGTAATGTAAAAATAATTTACCACAATAGACAACACTACCAATTACCATACTCTTATAATTTTGTAAGACGACAAAAAATACTTCTAAAAATAAGTATAAAAAAACTGTTTCTCTTAAAAGATATAGAAATTTAGAAATATTTTTCTTAATAAATAACATAGCAACTGTAATAATATATTTAACTAAAACTATTACACGGAAAAGTTATTTATATTAAAATACAGGAATTTGTTATTTTTACATTTAAATTAAGTTATTTTAATGTAAGTTGTTAATTGAATATGTATGATTCAATTTGAAACGAGTTTTTACTTTAACTTCAAAGATATTAATAATCTATATATATATATATATATATATATATATATATATATATATATATATATAATAAACGATTAACCACTCACTGACTCATTATCTCCGAAATTTCCGAAACTATCTGTCCGATTAACTTAAAGTTTTACATAGTTACTTCTTTGTGACGTAGACGTCCACTAAGAATGGATTTTACGGAATTCCTATCACAACGGATTTCAACTTTTTGCATTTCAGCAAGTTTTAAACCTGTTGGAGCTATACACTTAACGCGGTTACCATAGCAACGATTACGATGACAACGGTTACCATAGCAACCTAAGTTCACATCCAAATTAATAGTGGCTTCAGCGAAGCGGGCGGGAATCAGCTAGTTTATTTTAAACTTAGAGTTAAAACAGTGTCAGATCACAAAACAAATTTATTTAATTTATATACATATATGTAATTTAATTTGTTCCGGTGTCTGCACTTTGAGGTTATTGATATTAGAAGAATCAAGATTTAGAAAAAACTTTACATAACATTGCAGAAGCGAATATTTCTATTGATACAGTGTATGGTTTTTCCATATATCTATCTCACTTTTTATCATACATATTAATAGAGAGGAGACATAATATATCCATCTCACTCTTTATTATATAAATTAAAAGAGACGAGTGCCATGGTAGGAATTATGTATTACACCATACTTGATATCGACTCATGAGGAATGTATGTAATAATAATGTAATGTCAAGAAAAAATTTATTTTTCTTGTAAATTAAATGTTTATTTTCCAAACCGGTTAACGTTAAAATTACCTTGTTATTGTTACGAATATTTCCGTTAATATCTCGTATATTAAAATACGAGGTTATAATGTACTGGTTTAAAAAAATTTGACATTTTTCGTTTTTAATACGTATCATAGATAATGAGTACTGCGTGTGTGCGTGTGCGTGCGTGCGTGCGTGCGTGCGTATGTGCGTGCGCCTGTGTGCGTGTGTGTGTATACTTACATGGTGACACCAGAACGCGTAATACACCCCGGAGGTGTATATCGCGAGCAGAGACAGCGCAATCCCGAAGAGATCGTACATCAGGAAGGTGTTGTAATCCTGTTCGGACCTGCAGGAGAAGGTGTGGTACAGCGCAGACAGCGCCATGCATATCTAGACAATTATAATACATTAATTTCCATCTAATTTATGCATATGATATATTACCTTGATACAGACGGTAGTTATAACTTAATATTATCTGTTACATAAAAATCTCAAGGTCGAGACCGGATTTTACGTCTCTGTCTTTTTGGTACAAATAAATAAGGTACCATATATAATATTAAATGCAAAATTAAAGAATATACGAAGGATTTTCTCGTTATTTCCGCGATATTTTCGCTCGGACGCAGTTTTATATAAAATAATCGATTACGTAATAAAATAATTAAGCAATGGGTCTTTGGGGCGCAAAATTTAATTATTTTTATGAGTTTAGAAACAGTTTATAATATTTAAATAATAATTTAAAACACATTAAAATATTTTAAAGAAGTCTTATGTAAAATATCTTGATACTATTTTTATGTTATTTTATCTCGGTCCTTGCAAAAAGCAGAGCATAAAAAAATTACGCGTTAAAAAATATTATAATAATAAATTGTCCATATGTTTAAAACAATTTGAACAAGGAACAATGGATGGACGAATTAATTTATATAATATCAAGTTCGTTGAAAATTATACTGAATAGATAAATCAAGGTTGATTTTTTTTTTTATTTAAAATAAATGGTTTTTAACCGTCGTGGCATTGACAGTGAAAGTGTATGGTCAGTTCAATGGGTTTCACCGATAACGGGTGAGAACTGAGAAACACCGCCTTGTCATGTCAAGAGAGTATTGATTGATATTAACTTAAATTAATTATACTTATCATTATCATTAAGTATGGTTTATAGTTTAGAATAGGATAAGATGGGATGGGAAGGGGATTCCTTTATCGTCATTTTGGAGACATTTTTAACGTTAATTTATTAACTTATGAACAAAATAGAAAAATGTCCAATGGAATTACTATTCATAGCATAAATTTGTTATGTAGATATCAAAACCAACCAACAAGAAAGTAAAAAAAACCTCAAATCCAAGTCTGTTACATTTTGTACTGTTTGTAACAAGTTGTCGTCTGACGTGTTTAATATCGTATTAATCAAACACATGTACTATAATGTTATGTACGTTCGAGGTACATAAGTAATGAATAATTAATCAGTGTTAGTAAATGTTAATTTTAATGTTTTACTACTGTTGATGACTACGATACACTGAGGATACATGTTTTTATAAATTGTTTATTTACGTTGCAAAAAAATATATATTTCTTTATCTTTATCTCAATTTAACCGAAAGTTGAAAACCCACTTTCACCCAAACGAGGGGGGAATTGGGGGGGGGCATAGACAAGACAGTATGGCTCGATGCGTCGCTTTCAAGAACCGACCTCATACGCTCATATTTCGTAAGACATGTGTAAGTAATAATTAACAAGCCTCCATTGAAGACACCTCAGCATTGTTGAAATAGTTTGGTTTTTAAATTGATAGCGAAGACACAAGAATTACATATAAATTTCTAATTTCATTAACATAAATATCAATTGTATGAAATAGTTTGAATGTGTACTAAAGTAATGTTTTAAGAATTTTTTCGTTTAATTTATAACTGTTTTTCAATGTCTTGATTTGGTGAATACAGATTTTTTTGTCACTTTAAATATATATTTATCTATGTGATGAGAAGATTTATTTTTGTAGTATTGTCCAGGGATTAATTAACCTAAAATGTTCTTTGGAGAAGTAGCCATGTCACTTGTCTACTATTTCAGCGCAACAAATAATATTAACCCAAATTGATGTCAAAACAAACATACTACCAATTATGTAATTATAGTGAATTTAGGATTACATAAATATTAAAAATATACAAATTTCAATACCTCTATAAAGGTAAGACAAAATCAAAGTAAAATTATGACTTACAAGAAAGCATAAGAACAGAATGGCCGCAACAGTTTTGTCGGTGACCGTGGCGTGGATGTTTATAATAACCAGGTCGTTGATGGTTAGGAACAGTATTAGAAAGAAGCCAAAAAGATGTGTCCATATGTTCATTGTTTCATTTGTCCACCAAAATATGCTTAAAGAAAATTAAATTATTGAGAGAAAATAAAAAGAAGGCATATTTAAATATTAAGATAAATTTATACATTTAAAATGTTATACACTACTTCCATTATTTTATATTATTCATTGTAAAATCTTGCTAAGATAAAACCTACCTTTCCCAACAAAGTTTAGTGGGCAATAATTTTCTATAACCATCTCTGATGTATGGGTTGTGTTGAAGATACTCTGGAGCTTGTTCATATTTGAGAAGTTTCCTATAATTCATGTACTCCACATCTTCATTTGAGACATTGTTATTGTCTTCCAATTTTTTTCCACGTCTCAATAATGTGTTTCCTGTGCAAAATTCTTTCTCTTGTTTACATTCACCTTCTAACTAAAACAAACAAATTAAAATTTAACTAAATAAGTAGTAGGTACTATATTTTAAGACATTTATTAACAATTACATTTCTAATTAAACCATTAAAATAAAACCTAGCAAGTAATTGTTTTGGATTCAATATTAATGATATTCCTAAAACAAAGAAACGAATAACTGTCTTATATTTTGTAATCGTTATAAAATATTTTTTTATGATAACTTACTTTTTCGATAGGCATAAACTGAACTGTTTCTGCCTGGCATTCACTAACTTTTCTTGTCATCGTTATAGTCATGATAAAAATAATTTATAATTATTTAAAAACACTAATTATTACTATTAGATCTAATTTAGATATCACAGTTACTTATTTACACATAATAGGAATGATAAGGTTTACTTTTCGAAAACTATCTAAAAGATATCGTAAATTATATTATTTGGGACACAACACACAACCTTACTACTGACATAAAAGTGCAAAACTAACAATTTATAAATTTAAATGAATTTTTGTAATGACAATGTCATTGACATTTGTCAAAGGGAACCCACAGAGTATAGTAATATGCACAGAGAACTAATACAGTCATTTCATTATTCAATTTACCGAGCAACGAAGTCAACAAAGGAATCTTGGAAAGGCTGTTAAATAGATTGTAGAAATTTTGTTATCCAATTTATAATGTTAGGTCAATTAGCATACTAACAGCGTTAATAGCATATTAACATTATCAAAGGATTACTTGTGTGCTGTTAGTGAGTAAATGAAGAACGACTTTTACTATTTTTGAGGTTAAGTAATGCGCTTCTAATTTAATAATGAAATGAGACCATTCGTGAGGTAGTGATCCCATCTTGTGCCCATCTGGCTAGAACTACAGATCGCACTAGATGTACAGTGTTACCTAGTTCTATCTGTCCCCTTTAATCTGGTACCGTAATATATTTTTTAATTAATTTTGAAGTAATAAGGTATGATATTTCTGGGTCCAGATAATAATTGAATCATCAGTTGAAATTTTATGTTAATAACCGTCCCAATTTAGTTTCTTACACAAGAATGAAGAAAAATACATCAATACGTCAATTGATCATGAATTGATTACATAAAGACTGATTTTATATATTTTAAAAATAATTATTAATTGTTAAATTAATATAATGTAATAAGGCTTCTCATAACAGTATCTTTATGTAATCGTTACAGATGTTCGAGTAAGATTCTAATTGTTAATTGACTTTACATAATATTATGTATTTTTTTATATGCCTAACATTACAAATAATCTTGTTAGCAACATATGTTTATTTGGTTGTGTTTGTTTGTGTTTGTTTGAACATAACTTACCAGAAACAAAGATATAACATAATAGAACAAATTAGATACTTGAATTTTTTTAGCGTCTCTTACAAAAGCACTTTCTGTAATTATACCAGCTTATAGTTTAAGCTACGATTACAGGAATTTAGTTGTATGTACTAGAATAATTCAAGAAGATAAAGGATTTCTTTGTTTTGTGAGGTTTTTTTAACTATATCATAAACGATGGGTACTTTTTAAAACACGATTTTTATACTAGTGTAGTAGTGCGCTACCAATTGATTTTTCGACGTATAAGAGCTGTACGTTAATCACAGGAAGATTTATTGCTTAATTTTATAGAAAGACTTTCTACATAAAGACGTTTAAAGCCTTAGTTGGCAGCTTTATTTTTTTCATATGATGCCATTTTTTTATTTTAAAAAATCTTTTGCGAAGACCGTTCTTATTATTAATAAAGTAAACTCTGAATTAAGTATTGTAACGATTTCTAGTTCTCTAACCATAAAGTGGTAATTGGTAAACTATTTAGAAGAATCCATCGTTTTTCCTTATCAACTTAAATACATTACAGACGTTAAACATTTTACGTAATACCATATAATTTTATTGAATATTTTAAGAGTTATCGTATAATAAAAACTAAGGCAGGTTCACATCGATGATGGAACTCGCTTGATTTGAATATACAAGCCGAGCGATAATGCATGTGTATTCATATTACAATATTACAAGTAGTCAAGTAGTGTAGTGTATGTTATATTTGAATCTAAACCACATTCTCAACATGCTCATGCGACCCTACAACAAAACCAACCCTTAGGCATAATACGCTCTACTACCCGTGCGAAAACGGGGGGTTTCAATTTTTTTATAAAATGTGTATCAAATTTCAATATAGTAAAGGGCAACCGAGCAGAGTGTTTTTGTGGTTTCCGTATGCTTCGTACAGCTGATGTGTTGCCATCATTGAAGATGAGGGAAAGAAAAAGGGAAAGAAGGTTTAGTACCTAACTCTTATGCAGCCATTTCCTTATCCCTATCAAGCGCTAGGTGAATTTGAATACTAACATCTTGTTAAATGTGAAAGCTGGTAGCGATCCTGTGGTGGAGCTCTGAAAAACTAATTATTTTTGGTCTTGATTACTGCTTTTAAAATGAAATAACGAACTGAATCCTATATATCATATAATATAATGTATGACTTTGATTTTTGATGAAAGACGTTTTCAGCGCCCTTTAAACAGTATGAGATGTATATTATCCTTTATTTTATTACATTTTTTAGTTTCAGTTTTATGTTATTATACGGAAAAACATGTTTTCACTTATTTACTAAACAAATTCAGACTTGCTGAAGATAAACATTTAAGTACCACGTGCTTTTGTACTGAAAATACATAGAAAAAAGTATTTATTACACACTTTTGCGTAAATTGATTTTATATTTAAAAAAAACTTTATATTATTATGAAATTATAAATGGTGTAATATTTTTTTTGTAATTAGACAATGTATTTTTATGTTAGGTAGGTTATATCGTTCCCAGGTGAAGTTTCAAATTGCAAAAATGTGCTTGGAAATAACTATCTACCTACTTTGTTATCCAAAAATAGCGCCGAGAATTCTTACGAAAGTACGTCATATCCGAATTTTTAAAAGTTGCCATATTAAATATACTCTATTGATTTGAGCTATTAATTTTTAAATTACAAATAAATATTATTAAAATGTATTAAATTTATATTGATGTAATGTAATTGTATATTGCTTCTTTTTATATACTTGACTACTTAATATTTATTTATTAAAGTTATTGACTATTACTAAAATATAAAAAAAAACAGAAATCCTCATAAGCGCGCTTCGTAAATGGTCGATTTTCCTGTTTGCCGTTCTTCATTCGTCGCGAGTGTAATAATTTTGTCAGAACTTGCGCTCTGTTCTAATTATTATTATTTCTTAATATTAGTTATTATTAATTTTAACTTAAGTCAATGAAGTTTGGTCTTAATTGTTATTTTTTAAATATTATTGCATAAAACGACTTAATTTGGTATTCTTGCGTTTAGACGGGAGCCATCTTGCAATCTCTAATCAAAGGTCCTTGGCTCACAGTTTCGTTGTCTAGTTGAAAGTCAGTTTATTCAATCATATATTAATCAAATGGCGTTAAAACGAATTAATAGGGTATGTATACTAAAATTCATAGCCTGTTTTAAAATTCTTAAGATTCAAGTGCTGTGCTGTAAAATTTGTAACAGACTTCGTAGTGAATGTTTCGTCATTGTGAATACCTATTATCGAATTTTCTTCTGGATAATTCTGTGTGCGTGTTTAATTCGAGTGAGGACTTTCTTATTTCACAGAATGTGGTTAATTTATGCTAATGTAACGGTGTTTTACTGGTCAATATAGGCGACAATTTTTAGCACACGGCGTACATAAAATGTCGGAAATATGTGCCAATTTAGAGATTTTCTTATCATATATTTGTTTCGGGATAAGATCTTATTTCAAATTTAGTGGTATTGAGTCGTGACATGTGATAAATCTGTAAACTTTTAACATCATGAAAAATACTTTGTTCGTCCTTCTCTTACGCGAGTGATGATGTGTTTGACATGTTTTACTTATCTTGTATGATTCCCTGTAGCTTTATATATAGTTGGTTTTTGTATGCTATTGCAGGAATTACAAGACCTGGGTCGAGACCCTCCAGCACAATGTTCCGCAGGTCCACACGGAGAAGATCGTGAGTATTGATCATTTTTGTTACGACGTTATTGTGACTCATCGCATGCCATGTTTAAAATAAGCGATTAAAAATCATTCTTTCTATTATTATACAATTGCATTTAGAGACAGACACGATCTTATCCTTCATTTATACCTCTAAATTTCAATGTAATCAGTATCATACCAGACAGTTATTCATATATACATTTAAGGAAAAGATTAAGCACAGATCAAGCAATATGCTCATATATTTAAGAAGCATATTATAATAATAATTACTGCAGTAACAGTAGCAGCTGTTTACTAATGTCTATAATAATAAAAATCAGCTGAGCTATTCATACTATCCTTCTGGCTTATTCTTTTAGTGTTTATAATTGTTTTCATTGTGTTTCAGTTTTCCACTGGCAGGCCACAATTATGGGCCCAGTAAGTTATCTTTTCTTATGATAAACAATATGTATGTAAGATATTTAATAATAATATAAGCTAAATTGTCTAACAGATGTTACCGGCAAACTTACTTATTCTATTATTCACTAGGAAGCCTTACAAGCAAAAGATCAAGTTAATTACATTTACTGTGCCTTATAAAAAATGTGTAACTTATAAAAATATTTAATTATTTTCAGGTGGACAGTCCCTATCAGGGTGGTGTGTTTTTCCTGACTATACATTTCCCTACAGACTATCCATTTAAACCACCAAAAGTTGCGTTCACAACACGTATCTACCATCCCAATATAAACAGTAATGGTTCCATTTGTCTGGATATTTTGCGCTCACAATGGTCACCGGCGCTCACCATATCCAAAGGTAAATTTGAATATTTATCTTAATTTTACAATATCTCTTTACGCTAATGAATGAAATACCTTTTATAAAAATGTGCTTTTTATTTCAGTGTTGCTCTCAATTTGCTCACTTTTATGCGATCCAAATCCCGATGACCCGTTGGTGCCAGAAATCGCTAGGATCTACAAAACTGACAGAGAAAAGTACAATGAATTAGCCCGAGAGTGGACAAGGAAGTATGCCATGTGATGAGTCGAGTGTGACATCAACAAAACATTACACACACCGCCACAGCCCGGGCTATACCCTCTCTCTGCCCCCTCTCCCTCCTCCCTCCACATCTGGTCCCATCAAGTAAATTACTGGATATTTGTTATCTACTACATCAATAGAAACCGATTTTGATTGTCTCTTGTACTTTGAATGCCAATTATTGCAAGTAAGTAAATAATCCACCCGTGCAAATAGTTTCTGTTCATCTAATGTGTAAGTAACGTTTTCTATAAGAGAATAAAATTGTTTTCCGTTGATTGATGTGTCGGTAGATGTCTCAATGCATTCATTTAGTTAAACGTTAGTTAAATTTACATAATTTGAAAACATGTAATTCCTAAAGAATTTGTACTTTAACTAGATCTAAATCACACTGTGAACTGCAATAGCCGCGTCTAGCGAATGGAGCGTTGGTTGCTTATAAGTTAGTCTGTCCCGTTTGGTCTTGTCAATGATTGTAAGCGTAGCCCACGTTCACTGGCGTTCTGGTCAACGCGAGTGAATGGGGTTACCGTGAGCTCGTTGACGGAGCTGAGTGAGTGTTAATTTTTTTATTTTTTTTATTAAGTTAGTAAATATGTAGCGCGTCGCCGAGCGGGCCGGCGGCGGTCCGAGTGGTCAGTTTTCTTTCATCCACAATATTGTATGACCGAAAAACGCTCCAATAGTTAACGATTCAGTAAATTACAGTGTATCTCGTAAGGTAATAAGTTACAATTAATCTAGACTTTTCAATATGGCGATCTTTATATTATAATTTTATCTAATATATATTGTGGTTGTAAGGATACCTGCGTTGTGATTTCCGCGAAGTCCTCTCCACCATCCCGCGTCCTCGTCTATCGGTTCGCTCCGAGTCGGTGTGTTCTTTACAGCTGCAGCTGCGGGCGGAGCTTTCGTTCACTTTGTTAACACAGGGAGAGACAGTAACTTAAAGCTTTTCAAACTGTAATCGACGAGATGTATTTTAGCTTCACTAAATTGTAAGAAACAATAAATTATTGTGTATGTAAATAACATCTTGACCTTTATTTAGGAGCTTTCCTAATTCTTTGCAGCTGTAACGTATTATTATTATATCGTTTGATTTATCGATTGAATCATTGATTACCGCTATTTGGCAAGTTTACATTATTTTTTACGCCAAGAATATAAAATAAATACAGTCATTTTATCTGTTTGTCAGAAATAAGAAAAGTAGGACATTCAACTCAATGTAGGTCACCTTTGGGTAGATTATATTTAAAATAATTAAGAAGTAAAAGGTCAATAAACTATTTATGTTACACCTGTGTGTGGATTACAGAAGGACGTTACATTGGAATATTAGTAGAGCTAATAATGGATTAAAAAAAATACACCATTGTCCGTTTATCTTTAAAAAATGGTCGTTTGATTACTAAGAAAATTACTAATACGTTAAGTAGTTCTAAAGACAAGCGAGTTTAAACAAAACAACAACTTTTTGAGGCGCATAAAATGTAAACAGCAATGCGGCTCCTACACGCACAACGCGCGGGAGCCGCACTCTTATAACGCGTATGCGGCTTAACACGTAGGACGTGGGTAGCGCAACGTGTCGCCTGTGCGGCCTAACACAAATATTGTGGAAATTATATTACAACGGCCGTGCGGATCTTCGAAGTCATCTGTATAATAAAAAAACTTATGAAGAATACAATATTATATTATTTTATGATACTACATAATATGACAAAAGCGAAATAATGTAGAAACTATATCGTAATATTATGATTTATTTATATATTATTTATTTATTCTATATATTCAATACACAACAGTAAAAGTATTTACGTAATAGGTTAAGTGAAAAGCCGTAACAGATACCTACCGTCATATATCTAACCACAGTTATCAACAAATATGAATATAAACGCTTATATCTTATTATTTTAGATCCAATGTAATAATAATAACAATTTGTTGAATTTACTTTCACCGTTAAAGTGAAACGAAAGCTCATTTTATATGAACGCGCTGAAAGACAAAATGATTTGTGTAGTAAAAAAGAATTATTGCTGTATTGAATTTTTTTTGCTATATTTCTAAAAAAAATGATTTTTGGTAATATACTTACCAGTATATATTTTTTTATTATACAATTATTTAGCAAATTTTAATTGCGATTATTACTTAATTCAATTATAAAGTTAGTAATTTTTTATGTTATTAGACTACTTGAGACTATTTGAAATATATTTTCTAATAATGCGGCACAATGAGTTCAAAAGGTTCTCTGAATATCCATGCAAATAATTGCAAATAAAATATCAATTATTTAAATGTTTAATAATTTGAGGTATTAAATATAAATAAAAAAAAACAAAACCATACGCCGAACAGGGATTCGATCAAAATTCATACATAAATGTGTATTGCAGCAACTAAGTTAGGACAAAACGAACAAGAGGTGTGTTACCCCGCATCTTGGTGTGATCTTAACACTATTTGTGTTTGAGCCGCATTGTCGTTAGATTAAAAATTACACACATGACGTGAGGTCACAGTCAAAGTGTTAATATAGTATAAAATGTACGCAGTAACAGTCTAAAATTATTTAAACACTCTGGAACCAGAGATTACATTGTCAGGTCTTAAAGTGAATGAAAATCGTCATTCAGGGCATAAAAAATATTAAAATTCGTCCAGTCGTTGAGTTCATTTACAATACTTTGACCAGAGATAATTTATGTGGACTATAGTTAGTTTTTCGCCTTGTTGTTTGTTGTGTTGTTCCTTACCACTACCTCACGTTCCTTTGTGGACCTTTTTATTTATCATGTGGGATAAATTTAATATTATTGAAATAAAATCTGTTACTAGGTACTAATACATTATGTATTTAAGATGTTAAAACAATTACTACTTATCGCTTTAAATGCCAGAGTGTAAGAACTAGATGTTCTCTATTCGATTGAAGAGTTATCACCACCCCCTATTAATAACAACTATTACAGCGCTTGAAAAGGCTACGAAAAGTTGCTTTAATAAGTCTCACTGGTTGACAAGTCTCACAAGTGAAGTTATATTCTCGTCTACTGGGTTGATTGGGTCACCACAGAGTTAAATAAAGGGGCAAAGATGTAAAATGAATGCGTCCATTTTCCTGGAAGGTCTTTATTTCCTCTTGAGAACTTCTTTCATAAACGTTCTCAGCAACAGCAATACGCGCCCGATTGGCTAAAATTGGGGCGTTTTATCTTTTTTGTTTTATATAAGTCAAAATATTTAAAGTGTGTTAATAATAATAATAATAATTACTAATAGTTGATTATAAATTTATTTTGAAAATTATATACTTTAGTATATCAGACTAATATTTACAATTTGAAGAGCACACATTGAGCAGTGAATCTGATACACGGACAGAGGTAACAATTGGTCTTTTATTATAACAATATATTGACCTCTGAATTGTAAAATATGATTAAGTAGTCGTTATTTCTTCTCCTTTAACCCTTTGCACTCGAGCGGTGTCGAAGCAGCGCTATTGTATAGTTTTCAGCAAAAGTCACTCAGTTGGATGCGTAATCTATTTATTGGACACGGCAATTTTCCTGATCAATTCTTACATACTATTTATTCAGAAAATAACAATTTTGAAGAATTTAAGGTCATACCGACGTTCCGCTTAAATTCAACAATTTGGGAGACTAGCAAGTATTGCTCTGACCATCGAACCTATTACTGTAATGCGTGTCCTGATAACCCTATAATGCATATTGTTTATTGTTTTATTAAATATTTAAAAAAAACAGAATGTAATAATTCTCAAATTTCGTTGTACTGTCAACTGTTTTCCCAATATGGCCGAAATCGCTTGGAGGAGCCGGTTCACGCAGGCGGAAAAGATTGAATACAAGGGGTTGAAATGAAGTTTATTTGCTCTAATAAATCTTAAGAATCTTTTGTACTATCTATTGAATCTTTTTAATTTTGCAAATTTCCAATTTTTGGTTTGAGTATAAAATTTAGTTGTTATTGTAATGTTTCTACAAGTCATCTGCCAATAATAATCAAAATAAGATATTTAGCGATATATATCGGGGCTGTCACAGTACTGATAGAATATTTATAGCTCCTAGATAAATACATAATTTATCGATTTCATATTTTCCTTTAGAAATACGATTGCTTTAATTTTTAATGTCGTCATTGTCAATAGTTCCTTGCGTACGAAATTAGCGTTTATATGGTATGGTAATGGTAAAGGGAAAAATATATCAAATTATATATTATTAATCAGCCGAAATATATATATTGTCTTTGCATTTTCGCCATTTTAAAAGTAAATGATTTTATGCTGTAAAAATTATAGGAGAATCAAGAAAATCAATCGAGAAGTGACTGCGGGCCAGGAAAATTTACAAGTGTCGATTTAAAACAGCCTGTATTTCCACCATGGTTGCATTTGGTGACTACACCTCTGCCCTAAGGGTGTGGACTGATTGTAGGAAACGAATGAAAACCTAGCATTAAATCACAAAACAATGATCCGTACTTTTTTCGGAATCAACTTTCCTAAGTTTAAGCACTGATGACAGTTAACGATTTTTATACCAATTTTCATCACACGATTTTTGCTACAAGTTAAAATTTCCGTAACGGAAACTTGAACCAGAAACGTATCGTAATGTATAGTACCCCATACTTACACATAATTAATTGGACAATGAACGATAAAGAACTTTCGTTTTTCGTAAAGATCGCGATAGCTTAAGTTTTCCATCTTGTAAACAAAATGAAAGAAAGAAAAATCAATGGCTCCAAAAAGATGAATCACGAAGTTTATAACAAGAAAATACGAGCCTAAAAATAAATTTGAATTTGGATTTCTAAACCAAACCAACTTCATATTTGAGATCAAAGAGGCCGAAAGAACCTAATATTTTATTTTGTTGTCTAGTTCCGTGTTGGTTATTTTGTAGATTATGCAAAACGCGATCGATCCAATCTATTTAGCTGAAGGGTTCGTCGCAGGGCATGTCCTGCTTATGTACGATAAGTCGTAGGTTTTAGTAATATAGTCCTAACGGGCATATTCATACGGCTCCCATATTAATGATTTTTGGAAGTGTTGGCAAATTTGTTAATAGTACCATATACAAATCTTTGTTAATGAACATGTCAGGGGAACATGGGGTTGATTCATAGCTCAAAGGCTTTCAAAAGATGTCACCGTACTAAGGCAAACCACAAACAATATGCGAACAACAATCAAGCAAGCAGGTCAACAATCCATCGAAATTTTTAACATTTTATTATGTTTTATTTTAAACATATAATCAGAATAATTAGAGCTTATGAAGATCCACTCTGAAGAACCGGTTTAAATATTGCTATTTATTTTAAATCTGATACCTATATACTTCTACTTTCTACAACTGACAAAATTTTTATTTGATCTAAGTTCCTCCAGTAGTATTTTTTATTTGAAGCTCAAAAGAGTTTTTAAATTCAAGTTTTCGGTAAAAATATAGTATATTAAGTTTGACACTAAGCACACCTAGTAATAAATTCATAGAAATATGTATGACTTATGAACCTCGGAACCTGCCTTCGAATATCGTATGAAAACACATTTTGAAGAAAGCCCAATAAACATATATATACATATATTATAATAATAGAGAGACAAGGACAGGACGAAGATGGTAGATTTTCCCTTCTACATGTAATCAAATACTAATTATGATTCATAAGTATAGACAGCAAAGCCCAGATCTCAAACAGGCAACACGAGTAGCAACAGTTAACCGATACATTTAGTGTTGTGCGACGTAGTATTAAGCGATCTTGAAAAGTAAATAAATCATGAAACCTAATTTAAGATTTTACCTAGCTAGTATTTTAGTGACATCTATTTATAAGTTTAAGATATTCCCAAATATGTATTATTGAGCTGAGCGAAGCTCTTAACCGTTTGGGAATCAATTTTCGCCACATCACATAAAATCTATTGAGTCGAGATTCATCAAAATTGGCATTGCTGTAGCTCTTTGTGACGGGTTTCTACAGAAAAAAAAAGTGATTATTAAAATCTTGATTTGATCAAAAGTTATGGTCGAAAAACTGAATTGAAGCACGCTTGCCGATGATCGTCTTCCTCAAAATGAGCTGAGTCGCTTCATCACATGAAAACTACTGGAGCGATTTTAGTCAAATTTGGCACAAATGTAGAACTAATAAATAAGCATCTACAGAAAAAACAAAATGAAAATAGCTTGATTAAATCAAAAGTTATAAAGAAAAAACCAAGAGACTCGTGATCGTGTCGCTCGTAGTCTAACTTTCATGACGACAAACTTTTTCAATTAATTGTTTTTTGTTGTTATTAAATATTTATTTCCTTTTATTCTTTTCTAATGGATTTTCCTGCGCTCAGCTCAATTCCCGCCACGCACGATGGGCGGATCCTAGTTAGTTATGTTATTTGATCTTAGGAACTCGGGTTTATTTCATTTGTTTTGCATTTTTTAAGATTTCAATTAACACGCCAGTATGAATTTTATATATTTATAATATATTTATATATAATACATTTCTTATTTAGATATCAGATTTAATCTGACATTTGAACTCTTTTTGAAGCAGGCGTATTTCAGACCGCCTTAGAAATGTTAAATGTTTTTAGGGTAAAATAAATTACTTACAATAAATGTATAAAAATCTAAATGAAAAGCACATTACTTGATGTCATTTTACTTAAATCAAAGAAGTGTCATCAATTAGCAGTAAAAAATTTACAGAAAATGTATGTATACAAACAAGGTAGCGCAATGGTCCTAAGATTGGCCCTTGAATACCATATCGATCGGAACCCCAGACAATCTCTTTTCATTGACTTCAACTTCAACTCTCTGAATTCTTTTAGACAAGAAAATCGAAAGTTGGAGGTCAGTGTTTTATTTTTTTACAAATCATACAAGCTATACAATAACAAAGTTTAAACAAAAATCCTACACCTTAACTTCATAAATTGATTTCCAAAAAAATATACAATCTTTCACATGAACATGAATCAAGAAATCAAATTTGTTGTTTTATACTAACAGCGAGGAAGCAGTCGTTAAGTAAATTAAGTATCAGTTTTGGTTTTAGAGATCGGTACATAATTAATTGCCCATTCTAAGGCCGGTGTGCTGATTTATGTATTTTTAATAAAGTCATAATTAATTCATGTTATCCACTAGTATACATGCTACTAGTGTTGTAGTTGTTCCATGCCTTAAATGTTTAATCTCCACTATACTACTGAGTAACAATAAGTATGAAAAGTAAATATAATTTGTCATAATTTTTTTTACAATGTAATTAGTATTTTCTATAAAGTTACTTCATAAACCTAATTTGAAGTGACTTATTATGTAATTAGTTTGTAAACCTATACGTGTTTAATCTAAAACTTTCAGTGATTCGGCAAGAGCAAAGTGTACAGTGTCTTTCTCAATAGTGATTTTAATATATAGAATTTATTTAGTAGAGTCCTGAGTCCAATACACAGTGTCAACATGACTCCTCCGGTTCCAACTCCTAGCGACCTAGATATTTATACTTACTAACCATAGGTGGTGCAATTTCCTAACCATTACGTCATGCTGAAAATAAATGATTTATATAGATCACAGAATACTCCAAGAGCATTTCTAATTCTTCTCTGGTCTCAAGTGTATATTTTATATGAAAGACGACAGCGTCAGCGGTATTTTTCTATATTCCACCACATTATGCCACAAAACATTCCACAAGAAAACAGGCATTAAAAAATGTCGCTAAGTGAAGCACCACATCTTTACAGGTCCGGATTACTGAAACAGGCGATAATCTTCATACTTAAGCTTTTAAAACATTTTATTGAGCTGAGCGTAAGCGAAGCTCTTAACCGTTTGGGAAATCTTTTTTGTGTTTAGTTGTCTCCAGAATGCGACGAGATAATTAGCTAAAAATTTTCTCATCTATGTTTGAGCTGAACGCGGATGTTATCATAGCGAAACAGATTGAAAAAATGTTTAGCCATTCAAGTTATCAAGAAAAGAAGAAAGAAGAGGGGCTCAGCTCAACTCACGCCGCGTACGGTTGGCGGATCCTAGTAGTATTATTCTTGGATTACATTTTCAAACATTTTAAATTAATATTAATTAATAAGTAGAAACACTGGAAGCAACTTCCTTATCTGATTTTATTGCTTACTCTTTAAAATTGGTTTTGAGTTTCTTTTATCAGATTTGTATTTAATGATATTCTAGGTCACGTCAATTTCACTCAATGCATTAGTAATTAAGTTTCCACCGTCAATGATGAATACAAACAAAGGAAAACAAAATTAATTAACTTTAATATACATACAAGTAAGGAGTCATTACTATTGAATTTCCTTACACTAAAGGCATATTTTGTCTACTCTTGTCGAGTTCTTGGGTCCTCTAAACGATAGGATTTCCCCGAGTGTTTTTGAATTCACTTATTAACTTTAAGAATTTGTCATATTGTTGTAAAGGATATTTAAATCTTCAACTATAGCAACAAAACAAATTCTTATAGTCGCTACTAATTAATTTGAAATAAATAATGTTCATAATTATCTAACAACAATTAAATTAATTAAGAGGAAAAACAGAAATTTATTTGTTAAAATAACCTTTTCAATTTTGAATCACTAGCAGTGATCACTTATTTATTTCAGATGGAAGTGTCAGGAGGCCTTATTTTGATACCAAAGTTATCGAAATAAGTGCCTCTATAAAGACTTAATTCTGGAAAGCTACGAGGCTTCCAAACGCACCCTGGTCTGAGAAGAATCACACAAACTCGGTCAAGTATTTCTTAACACTGTTACACGTTAATATTTAGTGAAAAATTTACTAATAACTATCGCAATCAATAATAAAAAGAATTTTGCGGCTAGCAATACGACCAGTTACCGTAAGCAGCACCTGTCCACGAGGGATGATTCCGGCTGCTAATTATTTAGATATGATTGAATAAGGAATGTTTAAATAAGGGACTGATGAGAAGGATATTTCCATTTAATAAATATAGGTTTTTTTCTTCAATAAGTGCAAGAGGAGGCGATCTCGCAGGATGGCAAATGGATTATTTACTACATGGTACTTAGTAGTAAAAGTAAGGGTGACGAACAAGACAGCAACCTACTGACGAATAACATAATACTTATTACACCTCCTAAGAAAAATCGTATTTTTTTTAAACTTTAGCATTTCTTACCGTTTCCTTTTTTTTTCTATCGGTCTCATTTCTTAAGGTTATTTGTTACTCGCTTCAATAGCTTAGTTCTCGTTAGAGAAACGATCGTTCTCTTGCTGACTATTGAAAATCGGCCAACTGCAGGTGAAACTACGAGGAATGTAGAATTCCCTACACGTTTTTAGGTAGAGGTGTAGAAAAGTTCCGCAAAGGATGTTTTTAATGAAAATTTCCTTGTCAAATTTCATAACCCTTATACTACAAATTCAGATTTTAGTTACTTATTGACCGCAGGCAAATGTTTATAGAAATTACATTAAATTATTTAATAGATTATCAGACCCGTAAATAATTGAGCTGAGCGTAAGCGAAAGCTCTTAACCGTTCATTTTGCTGTTTTACGAAATCGGTAATTTTAAAACCTATAGATGTATTTTTTTAGAATATGGCACAATACTATCTTTTACTAAAGATGGTTCTGCAAAAAAAAGAACAAAAAAAATCGGTCTAGAAAAAAAGTTATAGTAAAATGAAATTTGTCTATGGGATTTCCCATTATATATGTTTCACGCGCATGCATCCGTGAGAGTGCTAAATAGACTGCGACAACTGCTACAAAGCCAATATTTGACCTAAAATTCTATAATTTCACACATTGCTAAAACTTTTACTAAAGATGGTACTGAAAAAAAAAAACTTCTGCTCATCATTCCCTGAGATTTCCGTGTAAAACAAATGATTAGTTTTAGAGGTAACCGATCACGGACGATGATATCACAGTCCATATCATTTATTATTTTCTTTCATGCAGTGCGCTCGCTTTAAGGTTCGTAAAAGTTGAGATTAATTTAAAAGACATATATATGGCTATAATCTTATTGATGATGAACTGATTTTCTTTTCAATTGAGATTCTAAGCCGATACTTGCTGAGCATGTTATAGAGCAATATTATATACTAAGTTTATTAGTATTAAAGAAGGGGAGGTCAACTCCCGCAGCGCACGACGGCGGATCCTAGTACACGTTGTCTTTACATAAAGTGTTGCTTCATGAAAATAACCGAAGATGTTTATTAAATGACTTGTTATATATCTTTCATAGCCTTCATCTAATGGGACGTGACCTTCCGTTATTTCAACCATGTGGAATAGAAGCAGCGCTTCACAGTTCGACCTATTTCATCACCACATTGAACGAATGAATCAGGGTACTTATAGTCGTAGCAAACTTATAAATGATGCTAGCTATGTGAGTTTCTGTAACGATATGATATTTTTTGTCTCAAACGAAAACTGTTTTTTTTAACATTAGTGACAGGAGGAAAAAGTACATGGATTTATATTCTATTAAGTGAAATAGACTCTTTGACGATACCACTTTTTTCTACGTAATCTAAATCTAATTTTATCCTGATACATAGTTGTATGTTCTTATGCGGTTATCAAATGGCCTGGTCAATTGATTGATTGACAATTCTATACATATCTGTTTAGTAAATCTAGTGAGAATCTTTAGTAATGGATAGGTTTAATATAATATTTTCTTGTCTTGTATGTTCGATATCGATTAAAAAGTTTCAAAACAAACAATAAACGTGTTATTTGGGTTTCCTAATAAGGCGTTCATGAGGTTGAAAAAGGTGAATTGCCTGTCACAATTATAACGCGAGTCCTGTCTCAAAGAGGCAGAAGTATTTAAGTTAGTTAAAGTAAAATTAGTCTACTATTACAGGGATGGTGCTGTGATTCCCGATATCTACAAACTAGTATTTAGGATAGGAATTATTAGGAAATGAACGGTATCTCACATAATGCATTTCTGGTGAATCATTTGGAGCCTTGTGTCGCCTCCCCGTGCTGCGACTGGTCCTTATACTCAAGATACTAACGATGACCCAGCAGTTCCTATTCAAGTGTACACCAATCGGAAAATTCGATCATAGATCATAGACATAGAACAATAACTAAATATAAATTAATCTAATTCAATATAAAGCTATTGATGAATAAATAAATATATAATCTACACGATGTTATTTATGATAATGTTAAAAAATGTACGTTAATAACGTACGTTAATAAATGTACGTTTAAATGTTTATTTAAAAATTCCAATCCAATAGATGAATAATAATTATTAATTCTTTACATTTAACGATGTAAACCATTCAGATAAAAAAATGTGTGGCGACCAGAGTTGTAGTTTTGCAAAACTAGATGGCGTTAGTAATAAGAAGTTAAAAATGGTAACTACCGAGGTCAGTTAGATATACTTAAACAGCTACGGATCAGTGTTCAGTTGGGGTTTAATTCATTCTCAATTATACTTTTATGAATCTAATGGTTCAGGGCGGGGAGAATAAAACATTGAAAATCACTCTTTGACTTGAATATATTTTAAATAATAATATAATTAATCACATTTATACAAACACTCCGCAGGTAAATTAAAATGTAATAAAGTATTTAAAAATATTTCATTGTCTAGTTCTACGTAACCCATGAGTTGTAAAGTTGTGACGACACCTTATCAGTGGGAAGTTGTTATCTCAAAAAGCCTCTTCCGCACTTTGATAAGAAAATGAGATAATTTTTATTTATTTTAATCTTATTGTAGATGTGTAGGTACATCAATAAAAGGCACATGTATTTATTTCTTTCCACGTATTTTTTCTTTTTACTTGGATGATATCTAAATTTGCTCGGATGCACTGTTGATATATATATATATATATCTATGTCTACAATTCCGTAGTTTCCATGTTTTTAGCGTTTTTCATCTGTTCCAGTTGTTGGTAGAAGTCGTAGGTTCCCTGGTTGGTTTCCGTCTCCGTCTCCGAGAGCAGGGAGGGGAAGGTGGCGGTGGTGATGAAGTACGGCTTGTCTGCGAGATCCCCGTCCACGGCGTTCTCGTCCAGCGAGTCCCGCTCCGAGCGACTCGTCTGGTCGTCGGACTTGTACCAGTCGTTCTCGTAGGCGTGCAGCCATATCGGGTTGGATCCCTCGGTGGTGTGTTTGTTCGTGTTGGGGACCCGACCTCCCGAACTGCGCATCGTCATGTCCGACTCGCCGGGCAGCGGGGTGGCTGTAAACGTGGATCCATCTTAGTATAGACTATTAGCGGACAACAATGAACGGCAACGGATGCGCTTACAGTAAGCAGCAGTGGTGGCGGCGCGGAGCTTCCTCCCGTAGTCGGCCCGCTGCGCCAGCGCCGCGCCCACGGCCAGCAGCAGCAGCACGGCCAGCAGCAGCGCGCTCCACGACAGCCAGTACACCGCCTGCGACGTGCCCGCCGCCGCCGGGGGAGAGTACGACGCCGCCTGCGTGTCCAGCACGTTGAACTCCTGCACGCGGGACACAAGGACACATACATTAGCAAATTATAAATTAAGATTACTTTGTACCTTCGATCGTTATACGAATATCAAAAGGGGCAATCATTATTTTGAGTCTAGACCGGTGTAGAGAAACGTTTGTGACTAAATGTAAATGGCCGCTGGCTCTGAGGCGTTATGTATCAGAATTAAGTTCCTAAACACTGCCTACGGGTAGTGCCATTAAGTAAAATTCGTCACATTACGAAATGCGTGCGTGTATCGAGCCGACTACATACAAATACTCGTAAGCACACGAGCAGGCGAGTGATCAGCCGCGTGCGTAACTCACTCTCTCTGTGTGTGTCTCTGCCTCTTGTGGAAATTTAGTGAAAACGTTGAATTAAAATATTTGACTTTGGTTTTAAAAAAAATATTTTTGTCGTTTAACTATATTAGTGGTAAGATGTGGTTTTAGAATTTAAAATTTAAACTTAGTTTTATTATCTAAAACATTTTAGACTATACTACAAAATTGATACTCTAGTAAAGTCTAGTTATCGCGCTATCGCTCGCCTTGAAGAGGTCGTCGAGGCGCTCGGTGTTCTGGTCGACGAGGCGCAGCACGCGCGGCACGTCCAGCACGGAGTGGTCGGCGTCCACGAGGTGCAGGTAGAGGTCGCTGCGCGTGGCGTCCACGGAGCCGTCCTCGTTTTCATGAGCGCGGAGGTCGTCCACGTGCACGCGCGCACCCGTGACGCCCCCCAGGCGTTCCGTGAAGGCCCGCAGGCGCTCCCGCAGCGCCGCGCGGTGCGCCCGCAGCACCACGCGAACGCGCTGGTCGGCCCGCAGTAGGTACACGAAGGCGTGCGCCTCGGCCCGCAGCCCGCCCGCGTCCTCGGCCGCCACCGCGAAGTCGAAGTAGCCCCTCATGCCGGGCTGCGGGTCAAAGTTGAGTGCGACGGCCCCCGTTTCGGGGTTCACGAGGAAGGGCGCCACCGCCAGGCCCTCCAGGCCCTCAGTCAGGGTCTGCTTCACCTCCCCCGCGAGGTAATAGCGGATCTCGGCGTTCGGACCTTCGTCGCGATCTATGGCCTGAAAAATCTACCACATGAATCGATAGGTCCGGAAGATGGATTTTAAAATTGGGTCCCGCCCGCCGGTCGGCCCTGACCTTGATATGCATAAACTCAATCCCAAAGTCCGCGTCGGTGGTGATGCCTCCGGTGAATATATTGCTGATGAACTCCGGCGCGTTGTCGTTCACGTCCCGCACTCCGACGACTACTTCAAGAGTACTGATGGCGTCCACACTGCGGTTGTAGCTCGGTGTCGTCACGCAGTCCTCGGTCGCCAGCACCGATAGCAGGTAGTGGTCTTTCTGTTCTCTGTCTAAAGGTTTCGATGTTAACCTGTAGAAAATATATTTTACAATTTATTTGTGAACTTATTTATTTTAAATATGAAATGGGTTGATCCATGTAATTTTGCCGATCCTTGAGAGTGACGAAAATATTTGAAATAACTCTTGACTAAGTTGTATATCACGTATATAAATAATTGTCGAAGACGGATTTATTATAACAAAGACACTACAGTAAAAGCGTTTACAGACTTTGACTTAAACAATAAACCCAAACCTACCTGTAGGTAGTTCTGTCCAGCTCGAAGGCCCCGTCCTCGTTGCCGTGCACTATGTACATGCACACGGGCAGCACGGGCTCGTCCCCCCTCTCGGTGGCGTCTCTCTCTATAACTCCCGGTAAGACCGAGCTGTGTTCCTCGTTCTCTGTTATATTCAAGTAAAACTGTTTCTGCGGGAATCTCGGTCGGTAGTCGTCTACGTTTTGTACGTAGATGGTAAGGTCCACGGCGGAGCTGAGCGGAGTCGGGAGGCCCAAGTCGTATGCTTCAATTCTTAGCTGCATTGAGACGGTTATGATTATAAAAGATATCCTATATAGTCTACGTCATATAAGAGCAATAGTTCGTGACACTAAAGAGCAATAGTACGTGACACTAAAGAGCAATAGTCTGTCACATAAGAACAATACCTGGTAGGTGGTCTGCTTGTCCCGGTCCAGTGCGACGGCAGTGCGCAGGGCTCCGCTGGTGTCGTGTAAGGTGAAGTCTCTGTAGTTGGCTCGTACGTCGCGCCCCAGTCGGTACCGCACCGCGCCGTTGGGGCCGATGTCGGCGTCTATCGCTTTCACTTCCAGCAGAGTTGTGCCAATTGTCGCGTTCTGAACGAGGTATGAAACATCCAGTGATCTACGTTAATATTTCTCGCGCTGTCACCGTGTGATATATATTCAAAATAATTGAAATGAAATTGAACTTTAGAATCAAATGCTAACGCCAAGTCCACGGTGAGCAATAAGCTTTCTCAAACTCAAATCAAAACCTTTCCTATTAAATAGCTACAAGACTGCTTATCATATACGGAAAATACAACGGAGTGTGTGAACATTTTAAAAGACTTAAATTTGTCTAACTTGGAATGGTACTATAGTCAACAGATATATGGGGTTTCTTTTTTCTAAAAATATAAAAAATAATTATCTACAATACAATTACCAATAACATATAACCATCAAAATTGTAAAATCAATAATAACAGGATATTTACAATTTTGTCATTATTGTAAGGATTTTTTTTATTATAATGAGTTTGAATTTAAATCTATGCATAGCGTGAATAATAATTCAGCATAGCAACGTTTTCAGTCTCACATATCCGAGGCGCGGGAGGAAAGAGCGGAATACTCCTTAATCCTTCCATAGATGACGAACTAATTAGTCAAATGAAACCATAAACAAACCATTGCACTTATTGATTGAGCAGAAATATATATTGTACAATAATTATTTACACTAATATTGGTTGATGTTATCTATAGGAACAAGCTTTGGAAGTTAACGTGTGTGTATATTACTTGTTTGACTCAGCGAGGAAACATGGAAAAAAAGGTATAAAAGTGTAGTTTTTTAGTGACGAAGCAATAATAGTGATGTCACAAAAGCACATCACTTTTTGGATGTTGTCACCTTTGGAAAGCATCTTAAATGTAACGACTACTGTGACCACAGAGTAAAGATTAGTAAATGTCTGGCGTGACGTACCTCGGGCACCCTGAGCGTGGTGTTGGGCGCGGGTCTGATGAAGACGGGCGCGTGGTCGTTGTAGTCGGTGACGACGAGGTGCAGGGCGGCGCGGGCGGCGCGGGGCGGAACGCCGCCGTCCCGGGCCTCCACCAGCAGGGAGTAGTTACCGAAATGATCCCGCAGGGGGTGCCGCGCGTACAGACGCGCCGCGTTCACCTCCGCTCCCCGCTCCAGCCGAAACAGATCTGTTGGCAGGGATGCTCCGTGAGGCCGGAAACTTCGGATACTTCATTTAATCGGACCTCACAAGTAAATGTCCCAGTGTACTACTTATCCGACCGATGTACGCACGGGACACTCGTTGGTTTTGACGTTTAGTTTAATGAGTTCATGCGTTATCTGTCTTAAACCAAAATTAAATAGGTTGATAGCTGAAGAGATGCATTATGAAGGAATATAGAAACATTGTAGATGATTACCGTGTCCCTTCCCCCCCACCAAGTAGAAGTGTACTCTCCCGTTGGGGGTAGTTACGTCATCGGCGTCGGAGGCGGACACGGATAAGATGGGCTCGCGGGGGTCATGGAACTCGGAGATGGTCGTCAGTCCCGTGGGGAGGAACAGCACAGGCGAGTTGTCGTTCACGTCCTCTATGTGGATTCTGGGGAAATATATATTATGTTATTGCGAGTGATGCTGATTTTAAAGACATTTCAGCATTTGGAAACACTAGTATTTCAGATCACTAGAGATATGATGTAATCCTCACACGATCTGTTTGAAGGCGTTTCGGCTCTCCCCGCTCTGATAGCCGAACTGGTAGTTGTCCCAGGCCTCCACCACCAGCGTGTAGCTCGCCTGCGCCTCCCGGTCCAGCTCGTCCGAGACCCTCAGTGCGCCCGTATCGGGGTTTATAAGGAACTTGCCCTGAGAAATTATTCATTAATTTGTTATACTCACTAATATCTTAACGCTCTCTACTTTGACCTTAATAAGTACATTACCTGTGTAGAGACCCTGTCTAAGAGATAAGTGATCCTCCCGTAGTCCCCCGAGTCCGCATCTTTGGCTACAACGTTGGCAATGGTGGTCCCGGGCTGCACGTCCTCCCGCACGCGGTACTCCACCGGCGACGGCTCGAATACCGGGTTGTTGTCATTTTCGTCCAATATCTACGAATATACAAATATTATATTGTCTTTTTAGTCCTTGCATAACGAGCTGTTCGTACTGTAAGGTCGGACATGTCCTGTGTGATATAACCTGCACGTGCACGTCGACGGAGGTGCGTCTTTGCGGCACGCCGCCGTCCGTGGCCGTCGCCGTGACGTTGATCCAGGGCTGCGTCTCGTGGTCTATTCGGGACGCCACCACCACCTCGCCCGTAGAGCGATCCATGTGCACTAGTCGCAGCAGCTCCTCGGGACCTAGCGGAGATCGATAGTGCTGTCTTTATTGAGTTGAAATATAAAATGTAAATAGCTTATCTGTATTGTAGAAACTGTGGTTATAATGTCCTACCTTCCAGCGTGTAAGTCACTGTTCCGTTCTCGTCGGCGTCGTCGGCCCTCACGGTGACGATCGGATGGCCGTTCTTGGAGTTCTCCGGCACGGAGCTCCTGTAGACCGGCTTTCTAAATTTAGGATTATTATCGTTCTCGTCGTCCACTACTATCGTGAGCGTCGCGGACGCTACTTGTCGGGGCCCACCCTCCGCGGCCGCCACGTCCTCGACCTGGATCGCCAACTTTATAATTTCGACCTTCTCCCTGTCCGGGGATCTGAAATGGGGAAAATCGACCTCCTCAATATACGCGACCAAATCGTAGGGTCTCGGGCGGGCGTCCCTAACCTGGCGACCCTCAGGGTCCCGTCGATGGCGTCCAGTGCCCACAGCCCCACGTAGTCGTAGTGCGAGAGGTCGAGTACGGCGTCTCCCCCACCTCGTGCCGTGCTGGCGCCCTCCACCACGGAGTAGCGCAGCACGGGGCGTTCGTCCGGGTCCCGCGCTCGCAGACGCATCACGGCCGTTCCCACCTAAGGAGAGGACAAGAGCCTCGGTTAACCTTGTCCTAAGGTCTGACCTCAACAAGTTCGAGGAGAATCCAGCCTCTGATCTCCGTCGCACGTAGGTTTGTGGGTAACATATTTAAAAAAGTGAAGTGTGAATTGAAGACTTAAAAATTTTTAGATCAAAATTTTCATTTAGAATTTAGATTAGGATGCCGCGCGAGAAAAAAAATTAGACTGACCTGTGTATTCTCCGTGACGTGAACGATCCCGGGTTCGATGAAAACCGGTGGTTTATTATTGACGTCCAGTATGGTTATGTTGACGGTGATGGAGGCACTTAGCTGCTGATCTCCAATGCCACCATCCGACGCTACCTACACATTAAAATGAAATCGTTTTTCTATAACACGCACACAAGCGGCACATAAGCCTTAGCCATAATTGCAAGGTTGTCTCCCCGGTGTGACTGACCAGTGTGAGTAGATGGTGCGTGACGGGGGGCGCGGCGAGGTCGGGGTCGAGGCGAGCCCCGGGTGCCACCCGCAGCAGCCCCGAGCGCGCCTCTACCGCGAAGGCATCCGCGGCGCCGCGCTCCAGGTGGTAGAGCACGCGGTTGTTGGGGGACGAGCCGTCCCCGTCCAGGGCCTTCACCTGAAAGGGGAATAAGTAGTGTAGTAGTGACGGATCCGAAACTAAATATACAAATGTCGGAAGTCAGATTTCTCCTCGAACGCGTCGTTAGACAATTGAGAACATAAAAACTCTTGTGGGAACTCGATTGTTGAAGCAAAATGAAATAATGGCGACCCCTCCCGTCGGCAAGGGAAGTTAGGAAATGCGATGTTGTTTGTTGATGTTGTTGTTACATTTGAATTTTAAACATATTTCTACTACAACTACACTACCCGTAAGCCGAGCTAAAGTACTGCGTTCCAATAAGATATAAAAATACCTGTAGGATGCTGGTGCCGGGCGGCAAGTCCTCGGGGATGGCGCGTTGGTAGGCGGAGTGCGTGAACTGCGGCGCGTGGTCGTTGACGTCCGTCAAGTACACCGTTACGGAGGCCGAGGATGACAGCGAAGGGGACCCGAAATCACGGGCCTGGACCTTTAAGTTACAATAAAATAAAAAAATACGTCTTTATTCAAGTAGTAGGCATTTTCACGCACTTTTGAATTGCCAAATATTACATTCAGTCATATTATATAATGTTCATATACAGTCAGTCCGTGGGTACCGTTTCGGAATGGTGCTCTGCTGAGAAGAGCTTGCAAGAAACAAAAGTTGCTCTTTTTAAGTAAAATTTCACAACGTTAGATATGATGTAAGGTAATGTTATACATTATAATATCAACACTGCAAATGAATTGACAACTTAAGTTCCACACATTTCGATCAAGCGTAGCGCTACGTACACGTAGTTGAGTTTGCACAGCAATCCATGGCTTTGACAAACCACAAAACACCCCGATTGCATTCTGCGACTTCTTCCATGCGTCGTAAAGGTGCTTAAGGGTGGCACTAGCATCAGTTGTTGATTTACCCAGGGTGAAATCATATTCTTCGCTATGCACAATTTTATTGGTGTACAGAAACTCTGCCACGTGGCTTAGAATATTTTTTTTGAAGATCTCACTTAATGTCGGTAACACAAAGATAGACCTATTATTTCAGGGTTCAAGTCAAATTGTAAGAAGGAAGCTGCGAACGAGTGACGGCGTTTTTAGAGGTCAGGTATAATGGATCCAGTTTCCCTTACATTTACATAATTTAAAAAATTATAACCATTTTTCTTACCGTCAAGTGAATCGGTCGTATACTGCCGTCGCCACCCGGAATCTGCTCAAAATCGAGACCACCTGTCGGTGTTAGGATTCCCAACTTTGGATCGATTGTAAAATTATTTTTATAATCTCCCTCCACTATTGAATATTCGATGCGACTGTTTTCCGTACCTGTGAACGAACGTTGTGTCATTAAAAATATGATAATTTAAAACACGTCATTTTAAATATCACACTGCTATTATAAAAATACCATTCAAGTCGGCGTCTCTCGCTTCCAAAACCAGAGGATTTTCAAATAACTTTTCGTTCTCTAACAACCTGGCCTCGTACTTGTTGGCGAGAAACACGGGCGCGTTGTCGTTCACGTCTTCAATGTTTATTATCAGCTGCGCCGTGTTTCTGTTGCCTTTGCCCTGGAATAATAAATAGATTTAGTAACATTTAATAACCATTAATAAATACAAAGTGTCTCCAAAGAAAGTTCACATTTGTTTTGGTAACGCAACTATTTCGAGGGGCGCGGGGGGTGTGGCTTTTGAGAATTTAGCGGACCGTACGTTGTGCGTACGCGAGTTTTATAGCGCTAAGAAAATTCTTCAACATTCGACATGTTCATCACTTGAATGATGCACCAAACACTCGACTCATTGCAAAATAGGTCAAAAATTTTAAAAAGACCGTCTGTAACTGGAACAACATTGGAAAAACCAAAATCCGGGCGTCCAAGATTTTCAAGAATCGTCGAAAACGTACAGTGTCCCACTCTATTCGAGACGATCCGAATCTTTCAATTCGGAAGAGTGCTATTGCCTTAAACGTGCACAAATCGTCATTATGACGCATTCTGCATAAAGATTTAAATCTTTAGCCCTATAAAATTCAGTTGGTGCAAGAATTAAAGCCTCAGGATACTGGTCAGAGGCTTGACTTTATAAACCAGATGATTGAGAGTTTTCCGTTTCAGATCAAGCCCATTTTCATCTTAATGGGCACGTTAACAAGCAAAATTATCGCTACTGGAGTGCAACCAATCCAAAACAAAAACATCAGAAACCCTTAGATTCGCCTAAAGTGACGGTATGGGTCGCAATGTTAGCGCGAGGAATTATCGGCCCTTACTTTGTTGAAGTTGTAAGGGGACGCACAGTTACGGTTCATTCAATTCAGAGCGTTATGTGGAGATGTTAAATAATTTATTTGTGCTTGAATTGCAAAACTTTCTTAGTTTTAGCCAAAGACCATAGCTCCAGCAGGATGATGCAACTTCACACACGTCCAACAGGTCCAAGAGTTCGTGAACTTTTTCCTAGCAAATTGATCTCTAGGAGAGGTGACATAAGTTGGCCTCCTATGGACCTATGGACTACCTATGGACCTATGGACTTTTTCCTGTGGGGTTATGTCAAATCCAAAGTTAACGCCAACAAACCGACCTTCCCTGGCACAATCAAAATAACATATTCGTCACGAAATGGCAGCCATCACGGAGAATATCTGACGAGCCGTCATAGACAATTTGAGTGATCGATTAAAAGAATGAAGTGAACGCAACGGTTTACATTTGGACGAAGTCATTTAAAAAAAAAAACCTAAACTATTTTTTAATATATAATAAAATTTTACTCAATAAACTTCTTTTGTACATCTTTTCACTTTACTTTTGTACAACTTTTTTTTAAATTGCGAACTTTTTTTTGAGACACCTTGTATTAGATGTAGATATGAAAAAGGCACTCCGGTCCGCACCAAGTCGTCTCTCGCCTCCACGGTGACGTAATGCCGCGACACTAATTCCCGGTCAAAGTTTTCGTCACAGGCTCGTTTGAACGTTATCACTCCCGACACCGGGTTCAGGTGCAATCTGGAATGAAACAGACCATTGAAGACCGTGCTCATTATTATTACATCAGGTGTAATAACTTTTGTCCGAGGGTAATTGTACTGACAGATGCGCGACGCCCCCCGCCAGCGCGGTGTACCGCACGCCGGCAGCACCGAAGCCGTCCCTGTCCCGGTCCCTGGCCGCCACCCGCGCCAGAGCTCCGCCCGCCGCGCAGTCCTCCGGCACCCACACCGAGTACTCTGCCTCCGTGAACTCGGGGAAGTTATCGTTCTCGTCCCTTATGTGTACAGTTATCGGCACAGTGCTGGAAAAACGATTATTATTATCCTTCAGGGAGTGAGGGTGCTGTGTGGTCGAGGCTCGCGTCCTTACCTGGTCTTCGGCTCCACGGTGACGGTCTCCCTGGCTACCAGCGTGAAGTTCATGACAGTGACTCTCTCGTAATCCAGTAGGGTGGGATCGTTTACTCTTATGGAAAACAAGGCCTCGTTGATGCCTCTGAACGGAGTCACGTCGAAGACGCCGTTGTCGCCTTCCAAATACAGCTCGAATGTTCCGTTTTTACCCTGAAATGGATCAGGTTACCATCAGATCAGGTGTGTGTGTTCCTAATATCTCGGAGGTCCAAAAACTTGTTAAATGTTGATGTATTTTGAGAATCCTTTTCGACACAACAAGGCGAAGTAAAGTATTTTTATTACATTTAATCAAATTATTCACCTGATCGTAATCGAAGACCTCTGGTACTCCATCCTCTAGGAATGTGATGGGTGTGTTTTGTTGGGCATTTTCTATAATTTCTCCAATATATCTACTGCTTCTGAATGTGGGGCGTTCGTCATTTATGTCCATTATGATTACCGTCACCTCGGTTGTAGCACTAGGTAGTGGTGATACTACATGGGATTCTTCTGTAGCCTATATGTAATTAACAAATGAATGAATATAATAAATTAATTGAAAGTTTATTAACATTTATAAAATAAGTTACTAATATAGACTAAATGATTTTTTGTATTGTGAAATTTTGCATAATTTAAAATAAAAACTATACCAATATCTCCAGTATGTAGGCTCCATTGCTGTTGTTGGGATCCTCCCTATCCAGAGGATTCACCGTGTACACCACTCCTGAAGTGTGGTCAATATCAAAGTGCTCCTCTCCTCCTGATATAATGCTATAGGATATTCTGTTATTGATGCCTCGGTCACCATCAATGGCTCGGACTAAATAAGACATTAAATACTTTTATGTAATCATATTTTAAGGAGTATGTTTTTAAAACATAAAATATATAAAACTAACTCAAAATTAAAAATGAAATAGGAAAATGGAATTACTCTTATCCAGATATAGGAAAGGTTAAAAAATGTATTGTATACCACAAAAAACAAAATAACCTTGTAAAACTGAAGTTCCAACGGGTGCATCCTCACTAATTCTGGTAACCGGGCTCGCGACCAGGAATTCAGGTGGTTGGTCCTCGACATCCTGTACTTTAACCAATATCGCCGCCGTCCCTGTGTTCACTCGACCCTGGTTAGCTCGGTCTACTGCTAAGACTCTTAATTGGTAAAGGGATTTACGCTCATAGTCCAAGCGATGTGTCAATCTTATTACTCCTTTTCCATTTACCGTTTGAATAGCAAAGTTCTCGACATCTCCGTCAAGTTCTTGTAAATTGTATAGCACCTAAATTATTATTGCATTTTAAGATTTGCAATTATATTTTATATTTCTGACTTATTTAATATTAGTCTAGATTATTATTATAACGTAATATTTCTTTTCACCTGAGTGCGTATTAATAATTTTTGGTAATTTTGTTATTATTCTTTATTTATTTCAAAATTCGAGGCTGAAAAGTGCAAACAACTGTTGACACTAGACAGCTGTCAGTTGTAAATGACAAATAACATTAGTAAAATTTTTTGTATTTGTAATTTACACACAATAAAAAAAACCGATTATTAGATAAGATATATATTTGAAATTTTAAAACTTTTCCCGCTAAATATTTTAGATATATGTTTATATAATGTTATTCAAATATTTTCTCAATATTTACTTGGCCATAGGCTCCCTCATCGAGATCTGTTGCTTCGACAGTGAGCAATACACCTGGAGAAGCATCTTCTTTGACGGTTATTGCTGAAGAGTAAGGTTTAAATATAGGTTCGTTGTCATTGACATCCTCTACTAATAACAATAAACTTTGGGTTATATAGTTGCCTTCCCCTAAAAGTCCATCAGTTAGGGTTAGCACAAACGAGTATTCATCACGTATCTGAAAGTATATTGTTTCTTCGTTCAGTATCGTTCATATTTAACCGAACTGGAGTTATTTTAACCAGTAAAAGTTTTTATTACAATTAATTATAATAATTTAAACAGACATTACCTCTCGATCTAATTCTTTAACTAAATAAACATTAGCTTCGTTGGACGAAATGGCTTCTATTCTTAATATATCACTACCAATCTGCTCTCTAATTCCAAATGTTAAAGTGTCTCCATCGGGATCAATACCTCTTAACCGGTATATTAAACTACCTGAAAGTAAAAAACAAGTTATCATTTTATGAAAATTACATCAAAGTTGTTATAATATATTCTTCATTTTTTCCACAATATAATAATTATTCGATTTCGGAATCGGCTTTTTACGAAAAATACGCGGATGGAGCAGTAAGATATTTTCTATAGTTTTTAAAGTTAATATGAAGATGGAGTGTAGAATATAATATTTTATACAATAATGCATTAGATATACAGTTAATTAATAAAATAAAATATATATTTGCAAATTATACAGGTATATTGTGGTCCAAATATATATATATATATATATTATTTATATCACTTTTTCAGTTATTTATATAACATTAAAATTGCGGCCAAATATCGGCCACAAGGCCCAAAACAAGTTTTATCCATAGTTATAAAATGTAACCATATCGAAATTTTATCAAAATCAGTCAAGTAGTTTTTCCATTATATATAATATAGTATATTTTATACAGTGTAAACTATCTTTGACTTGAAATGGAAAGTATTATTTATTTTTCATTTTTTTTAACCAAACTGCGATGACTAATAACGATTAGTTTCGTGTTCCAGGTGAGCGGGATCATTGTCCGGCTTCCCTTGTTTGGTCTTTGTTGTCATGGTAACAGTGCTTCCCCTCGAAGCAATTTCCGCTTGTCTATCCTGTCGCGGCTTAAACTTTAATTGTTCATACAAAAAAAGACATCGTAATCAACCCAAAGTGTTTAAACATGAACTTACCAACTGGTGTATCTGAACCTTCTTTTAGTCTGATGACAATTTCTGACCGTCCGTCTATTAGAAAGCGCGGCGGTCTGTTCGCAGACGAAACTTGGAGACAGAATATGAGCAAATATACAGACGGGATCCATCTGAGGGTTTTTAACCTAACCCTCGGTTGTGTTGTACATTTAGCGTTGAGAAGCATCCCCGAAGACATGGTTCATCTGCCGCATCGATTTCTTTTGTGTATTGTAATAGAAAACATTTTCCCTGAAGTTTTCTTCGCACGGTTTCAATACCGGCGAAAGTGTTGACTCTGAGACCTGCAATAGATAGGTGACAATGTTTAATTGTTTTACTTTTTTAGAAAGGCTAAGATTTTGACATGCCGATAACAAATTCGTCAGCGTCGAAACAGCGACTTTAGACTTTAGCGAGATATCACAATGATACTAATACATGTATATGTTATAATATAATCTTTTGTGAATTTTTTAACAGTTGTTATGTAGGTTAAAACTATCGGGTAACATTTAGATGAGTTTGTTAAGTGACCGTATCTTTGTTTTGTTGTAATATTAACACATACCTTGCCTAACTCTTAGACTAAACTATAATATTATTTTATAACGGTGGTTTTTCTGTCTTAATGTTTTGTTTACTATAACTTTTACTACGTTATGCGTAAACAACAGTTTAATATATTTTACATTGAAACTAAATATTTATTGCTTAAAAATTATTTTTTCAGTTTCCTTTTATAATGTTTGTAAATAAAAATATAATGCCTATTGCCCTTAAGGTTTGCCTTATAGTATTAATATTTATAATATTAAAAATACTAAGGTAATGGTCTTGAAAAGGCGTCTTTTTGCGCAGTGTATTCAAAACCATTTGTCTGAAACCAACAAACTAAATGAAAAAAAAAAACTAAAGCTCTTTTTATTTTACAAAACGTTTTCTTTCGAACATTACGAATCTATTTGGTTACAGTTTTTATTCGTACTTTTTATTTACTAAGGCTTGTTCGTAATGATTATGAAACATTAAAATGCTAAAGTGATAAAATATTACTTAATTTACTTGATTTTCTTTTTAAGTATATAATCCAAAATATTCTTACATGAGACAATTTCCAGATCTGTGTTAGGGATAAACTCGACAGTTCACACAAAATTCCATATTTACATGAAGTATAATAATTAAATTCTGTAAACCGTTCACACGAGTCGGTTTTGTAAAACAATAGTGGTATTCACGTTGTGTTACATAAAAATAATTAAATAATGACCTCACATGGACGGATGTGCAACTTTTTGAGAAGTCGTTGACGCCCAGTGACAATGAGATAATATAGTCGAACAGGGAAACAAAGGAGGCAGGGTATAGTTCATGGAACGTGAGCCGGTAAGGCCGATGACTGATGACTGATGACTGACGAATTAACAATGAAATATTAAAGAGCAAATAATTAAGCGTTAAAATCAAAACAGTACAGAAATATATATATACAAAAATAATTACTAACTCGAAGAGCAGTTTGGCTTAATAATAAATTCACATAATAAGCCAACGCCACACAAAACCTTAAAATCCAAGAAAAAAAAAAAAAACTACTACTACTACTAAAACTAATTACTAACTCAGTGTGATATTAATTGCATTCTTCAGAGTAACGGCGCTTATAAATGAAATAAGATTGTTTTCAATTCCCACTAATAATTCCAGAGAAGAAAAAAAGAAGAAAATCTAACTTTAGCTTTATTATATTAGTATGCATATTGTTTGCTGGCAAAATAAGTTTAAATTTAACGAACTAGATGGCGCTGTTCAAGCCATGTGTTATTTTGACGGACAAGATTTTACTTGAATTAATGTTTGTAGATATAAATTAAATTGATTCTTTATTGAGTATTCCCGAGCTATTAGTCGGTAACACTCGATTATCTGGAACTTAACCTAGAAAGTGTTATCTCGAATTAAGCATATACACATAATGTGTTATTTGTGTGTGCTGGGCGTGACGAGCCATAGCGAACTACGAAAGGAGTTCAACCCGGTTACCGAAACGAGAGAAAGCTACCCTCCGTTACTTCAATGAACATTAAGATCTAATATCATTAGGGAGACCGAAGTACTTAGTGTCGAAGTGAAGTATTAAAGGTTGTTGACCTCTACACGTCTATCTACAACATACACCCATCTAGTAAGGTCGTTAAATATGCGGATAAAATAGGACATTACCAAATAAACTCTTATTAAAATAAATATATTAGTAAGGTTTTTTGTCTATTAATTTGGTTAAAAAAACTACCTAAGTACATCAAATTTTTAGAATATTGTAATTAAATTCAATTGAATTAATCCAATAATAACAAATGTGTTTATTTATTTGGCTATAAGAATAATCCAATTAATGTATTAAAAGATTATTACTGTACTAAGTACTTAAATGGATTACAATTTAAGGTATTTCTTGGGCAACAATAAATTAATATTACCTTTACCTTTAGTTTTATTCATAAAAATTCAATCAATCTTTCAAGCATAATTGTAATTAAAATTAAATATTGCAATAGCTTGATAGGAACAGCACGTAGTAAAAAATCCTATCCTGGATCTGTATTAAAGTTAAGAAATTTGGTGGTTTCCATAAACTTTTCCTTCTGACCTCCTAAAATCAATCGTTATTCAAATAAATCATATATTATAAAAATCTAAGACCTGAGGTGATGGTAACGAGTTGGACGTGTTCTTCCAGTCATGATGTAAAAAGTGCGTATCGCATTACGTCGATCCGTAGTTTCGTCCGCCATTAAAATAGTCTTTATTACTTAGTGTTATTAACTAAATAGATACATTACACAATTTGTTTATAACAATAACGAATAACAAGACGATAGATATAGCGAATGTTGTAAAAGTTTTTATTTTATTTGCTTGTCGAATGTGTAATTTTGTACTAAAATTTTATTGATTGTTTTTAGTAATGCCTATTGAAGTTTTTAAATAAGTAAATAAAGGTCTTTGGTAGTCGTCGCTCGTATGTAATAATTTACGTTTACACGGACAGACAAATAAATGTTTTAATATATATATATATATATATATATTATATTCAGTGTGTTAAGTAATACACGTCATTAAGTAATTGCGTCATGGGGCAATGTATCTTTAAGATCACAGTTCCGACATCTTAATGGTTTACAAGAATTTAATTTCACTTTTTGTAAAATATATAAAAAAGTGTATAATTATATAAAGGGATACATTGTTCCTATAGCACACTTTTCTACACTTATTACCTGTTTTGATAAATAATAAAGATAATCATAGGAGAAACTAAATCAAATTAATTAATGCAATTCATTTAATATAATTATAACACTATATCGATAAATTATATAAAATTTATGTGATTATTTTATTGATAACATCAAATTCTGATAATTAATAATCAAAATCTATGATAAAATAGACTAATATAACGGATTGTAACCTTGAAACATACAGACGGACAGCTGAACCGCGTATACTAGAAAGTAGTCTTAATTACAGGATCACTTCCTCCACTGGTGCTTATTTAACAGGTACCATGGATTTAAATATATGAAAGTTGATATTATAATAGAAACCGTATAAGTGTAGGTTTGCGTGTCGTTTTATGTTATTCTATTTGGACTAAGTAATTTGATATCTGTTTGCGTCATAATAGTTACACTTAGAATCCACGTTCAAGCGATTTTTATTATATTTTATTTGCTTGTTATTTTAAATTACGTATCTGTATCACTATTAACTCTCATGGAAATTACATCATAACGAGGTAGAACAAAATATTATTTAATGATGTGCGGATTACTTTTTATTTATTTTAATTTCGTTACTAAATAAATGTAACAAAGTTAGTGTCATGACCACATGTTAATGTATGAATGTGATCCTAAGGGCGTTTGCCCCATCGGGTGGGTACTGGTGTGTGGAGCGCATCCACCGGAACAGACCCACCACCAGACCTCTCATTTCAATAAAACAGGTACGAAAATAAAAATTTACATGTAGTAACTGAGTAAATTTACAAAATTTTGATAAAATTGTAATTGAAAACTCTCATGGTCTATGTGAGTTTCATAATACTATTGTATATATAAATAAAATTGAATTGTCCGTTTATAATTTCAAATTAACAGCATTTCACTAAATGCATATGAAAGTATATATAGTACTTACATAAACAATATATATATTTTTTTCTATTTGTTTGTTTCGACTTATATCTGAAACTGCTGGACCGATTTTAACAGTACTTTCAATGGCGGATAGTTGATATTATAAAGAGTGACAAGCTACTTTACAGATAGTTATAAACATATATGGTGTTGTTTAGTAACTAATAATAATAATTCTAATGTTATTATTATTAGATGTAAATGTAAAAAGATAATTTAAAAAGCCAAGAAGGACTACGTACTATAAACCAAATTTTAGATAATTGACTTTGAATAACAATAGTCATGACATTGACTTTGATTTATCTTCTAACATTTATCACTTACTACGTGTAGGTGATAACTGTTTTTGAGTTGATAGTATTAGTGATAACGAATTGGTATGACTATATGATTTAAGGGCCGATAATAAACGCAGGTTAGATAAATAAATTCTTTCTAGTTTATTATTCTCAAATTATTGTTTTATTAAATCACTTTTACGTTTACAGTTTGACGACCGCCTTCCCCGTGTTTTCTCCGGCCAACATCGCTATGAAAGTGTCATAAATGTTGTCAAAACCTTCTTTAACGTCCACCCTCGTCTTCAACTGTCCAGATTGGATCCATTTAGCGATCTCACCGAACGCCTCGGGGAATCTATTCATCCACCTCGGTACGAGGAAACCTTCGATTTTCAATTGCTTCATCACAATATCGACTTGTAGAATAGGAGCCTTTGGAAGTTGTGTTAAATCTTCATTATATGCACTAATACTTCCACACACAGACACTCTGCCGTTATCATTCATCTGGTTTATAATAATACTGCTCAGTTCACCTCCGACATTGTCAAAATAGCAATCTATACCGTTGGGAGCGGCGTCTTTGAGAGCGCTTCTCGCATCGACGGTCTTGTAATTGAATGCTTTATCGAATCCCAGCTCCTTCTCCAGCCATTGAACTTTATCATCCGTTCCTGCGAAACCGATGACTTTGCAACCTTTAATTTTTGCTATTTGTCCCACCAGCGACCCCACGGCTCCCGCTGCTCCCGTTACAACAACTGTCTCACCGGCCTTTGGCTGACAAATTTCAAGGAAGCCAAAATAAGCCGTAGCTCCGGGCATACCGACAGCCCCAAGAGCATTTGAATGTGATAGACCTTTTAAATCTGGTAACTTGTACACAGTATCGGCGAAGGACTTCTTGTCGTTACCGTTGATAATGCTGTAATCACACCAGCCCTTGTGACTTACAATCCGCGTGCCGACGGGATAGCGGGGATCCTTGGAGTCTTCGACGATCCCAACTTGGTATCCAAACTGATCGTACGGCAAGGGATATCTGTTATTGTAAGCGCGTTGGTATGGATCCACACTTATCCACTCGGCTTTAACGAGAATATCACCATTCTGGACCGGCGGTAATTCGTATTCAACGATTTCAAAGTCATCTCGTTTCGGTACTCCCTCAAACCTCTTCTTCACCACGTACTTCCGAGCCTTGACCATGTTACCGCCGCACTCTCTTGTCGATTTGTAGATGAAATATGTTCACGAATTATAAATATATCGTAGTAATCATATCGTATTATCGTTATCGCTCTTTGAGACAAGTGATATATTTTGTACTATTAGATATGACACTCTGAGTTACATAATGTAATGTTACATATTAACTAAACATATTTCACTAAGTCTTGGGTGGAGCGTAAAGATATTTTTTTTTGTAAAACCATACAATAAAATTTTATATATATTGATGTAAATTTAGGAGTTAAGTAACTTTAACCGCCGTGTATAGTACAGTATGTAGTAGTAGTAGTAGTACTCTTTAAGTTACAGCTTATCTTATACATCGTATTTATTTTCATCTTTCATTTATAAGTGATATAAGTCACCACTCACTCATAAGTATGGTATTAGAGTTCTGCCGCGGGTGTAATGTCGTTATGTCACACACTCTACCGTCGTGATATTGTTTGTACCGAGGTATCTTCGCACGATTTCCATTCTAACAAAAACTTTTCCTAACGAGAGATTCTCTGTACATACTTATTGTATTAAACTAAACAGGTCTTCTTTAACTTTTTTATATGTTTTGAAAGCCAATAAATTTTAAGTAGTATCAGAATTGACATCCCATATCTATACATATAAATAAAATTGGAGTTTCTGTTTGTAATTCTAAATTAAATGCATATACGATAGTAACATAAAAAAATCAGTTTTAAAAAGTTGTCTGTCTGTGTGACATACAGACAGACAGAGGAAATTATTTGGTTCTTTGTATTAGTTATGAGGAGTAACTTAGGCTTTATTATAGAAAAAATATTCGCGAACGCAGTGGCGGGCACAACTATTTTGAAAAAAAAATGGAAATATTTTTAAAATAATTTAATATATTTTGATTACACATAAAATATGCGTCTCATCTTTTACTCATTTTTATAAATTTTGAAAATTCTTATCAGTATAATTAATATAAATAAATATATAATTAATATTAATATTCGTATAATATGCAAATAATATAAGCCAGAAAATTTCATATAAACAATTATCAAAATTTTCCTTAGTTATAATAATAAAAATATATATTATTAATATTTATATATATAAGTAATTAAAAAAAATATTTATATTTCGTGTATCCCGAGTTTGATCACAATTTAATAGACTTTCTATATTAAATGATTATTGAAATGCTTTCTTCATACAATGTGATTTGTACGGACGCAGTCACCTGACCCGTAAATCGAAATCTGTCACGATCTACTTCAACTTGTGATTTGCTTCTATAAAAGGTGCTCACCTCATTCTACTAGGAGTTTTTATTGCTACTACCTAAAGGGAGACAGCTGTATTCTTATCCTATTCAGAATTAATCTAGAATATAAATAATCCTTTTCAAATCATCACCGATTAACTTCAGTAACTTATAATATGCTAAAGCAAAATATGTAATTATAATTTGTCACTATTGTGTGTAAAAAGTATATAAAAAGTTAAAATTATTTTTGATACTTTTAGATGCATGCATGCCAGCCCTTACAAGCTTGTAAATAACATGCATGCCAGCCCCTACTTTTTAAAAGTTCAACTAATTTCACTTAAATTATTACACATAAAAATAAATTAACGTAATATTTAGTTCATATTTATTGAACTTAAAACAAATAGCTTTTATAAAATTCGATTTGATAAGTTTAAAGTAATTAAGCTCTTAAACTATAATAAAAATAGTAACTTACAAATAAAATTGATGGATGAGAGTAATAAATTAAAAACAAAACGTAGTTTTATATAAAACTTTGTAACAACTGTTTAGATCGCTCAGTTCACTGCACTTCCTTCGCTCCGACCGACACCCGTCTCTCGGGCGGACTAGTCGAGACTGGTGAGAACTGCACTAACTTACTAAAAGTACATCCCCCTAAAGATGTTTACTAATAAGTTTTCATAACACTTTCCAAATTAGAAGACTTGTTAAAAATAGTATTTATATGCAAATACTATAAACTTTTTATTTGCAAAAATATTGAAACTTCAAATTGCAACTTTTATTAATTTATTTATTATTTCTTATTAATGCAATTATGTTAGCAAAAGTATTCATGTAACTTGTAATTTTATGTAAGTATTTATTTACAAATTAGGGCCAATCATTTAAAATATATTTCATATTTAAAATAATCTCTAAGATCAAAGCAATTTCTCAACGCTTTAATTTTTAAGACGGGTTGGATCATTTTTGGTACAGTTCGTTTGGAAAATTAAAAGGTTTTATAAATGTGAGTATCCATATTTTTATTTAATTTATGCCAACGTAGCATATGGTTGTGGTCACGGTCACCGCGCGTCCACTGCGTCCGAGGGAGCTTCACGCTTGGCCGAGCCGTGTTCCAAATTTAAATGAAACGGTGCCTACAAGTGTAATGGCATCTTCTGTTTCGATTATTTTCTTTATAAAATAAATTGCGATTATAAAAAAAAAGATAGCATTACGTCAGCTGTAACTTATCAAAATTATTTTATTTATATTTAAAATTATTAAGGCAGTTTTTTATTGATTTGATTGATGAAGTAATATAATAATTATTTGAAATGTTTCTGGACGGCTTATTTCCTGAGTCCTCGGTAGTATTCGGTTCGTGCGCACCCTCAATTCGCACTTGTAACAATATAATTATTCCTCATCAACCGCTATTAAGTAGTATGTTTTACTAGATTGTTTTCGTATTTTTGTCCCAAAAATTTTTAATTAAAATTAAAAAAAAAATCCTAAAGCTCGAATAGTTTTTGAACTTATTTAATATTTATTCTGTATCATATATATTTGACAGGAGTAATTTTGTCTAATTTAGGCCACTTTTAAAAATGAATTTTTTGAGCAATCCTTTATTATTGTTATGAAGGTGATGGATGAGAAGCGTTTGTTATAACGCAGTTCCGAATATTAAGATGGTTGTGTGGGGTGACCAGAAAGAATAGGATAGGAAATGAGTACATTAGGGGAAGCTTGGGAGTAGCGCCAGTGACAGAAAAAATTGAGGTAGCCGTCTGTCATGGTATGGGCATGTTATGAGGAGATATGAAAGGAATGTAATCAAAAGAGTGCTAGGTATGGAAGTGGAGGGATGGACAGGTAGAGGACGGCTGAAGAAAAGGTGGATGGATTGCGGAAAAGAGAAGGGAATGTGTACAGAGATGAAAAGTAACAAGAGATGGAAGGAAAGACATAATGCGCCGACCTCAAAATTGGGATGGAAAAGATGATGAAGAATTTATTATTTTTATTATTATCGAGGGTTATCAGTTAAATAAGATAAGTTATAATGGTGTTTATGTTATTTTACTGTCAGTGTAATTTACTGAGGACGCGAGGTCAAATAATATATTAAGTAAATATTATTATGTGATATTTATCACATTAATATTACACAGCAACGTATTTTGTTTATTTCATTTTACAATCAATTATTTCTGATAATTTTAGATCAGTATCGAAGCAACATCTCTTCCTTGTTAGATAAAACTATTTGCCAGATTTTCAGTGTGATACGAGAGTCAAAACAAGATACTTTGTTTGTAGATCTAGATTTAGATATAGATAAATTCTAGATATAGATGTGTAGGTTGCTTGTCATTTTCAAAAAACCTTTCTTAAATCCATTCGAAAAATTAATTTTTGGGAAAATATAAAAATTGGTTGGAATATAATAAAAAAAAATACAAGATATATTTGAAGTAATGGTGGATGGTTTAATTTGAATCGGGAAACGAGGAGGGAGGAACATGGAACAATAAAAAAAAAGTTTATAATTATAATGATCTTTTATTTTTATTAAAGTATTGTACAGTTTAACATCTCTTTTACTGTTCTCATTCCACCTGCATGCAGGTAACACCAGAGTACCAGAGACCAGCAAGCTTTATATAATGTATGACATACGAGAGTGAGGATTAATTATTTATCTTATACCCTTCTGTCATTTTGAGACCTCGGTCCCGCATACCAAAATTATTGCATATTTTTTCGTTTATTTTCTTAATTAGTGACTATTACGTAATTGATATTATAATATTATTATTATCACTCTCGTGAACGCTGAATTAAAAGACGCTTAAACATTTCATCCTGTGAGTTAACTCCTTAATATTAATATGCTATTGCTAATCTTAATATAATGTAATTTTATATCAGAGATATTTTTCATGATTTCCTCTAAGCTAGTTCTATTAAAGTTATTTTACTCTACCTAAGGCTGGGTCCGACTCGTCTTTGACTACTTTACCTACTACTCGGTTATTATATATCAATTATATTATATTTATATTTAAAGTATCACATACATACTAACACAAATCCATCACAATTATTTAGAATATCAGTTATATCATTTCGTTCAGATTTTATTTTATTAACTATACATAAATTTTATTTATACATAAATAACAATAAAATATTTCATTCAATAGATTTGTCAATAAAATCTGTGTATTACATAACAATGTATCGTGAAACTAATAAAATATATAATACTATGTAATATTCACTACGTTATATAATCTGCGTTTAAATATATAATTTTGAATATTATAATTAATTACAATTTGACTAGAAGTATTCAGTACCTATATTAAACAAAACAAATATAACACTAATACAATAATACAGTATGTCCGTGTGTTCTAACTTTTATTGATGATAAGACTTAATACGAGACGAAATATTTGAAAGTGCTACTTAGTTTGATTTATGTTTTTATAGATTACACCTGACACTAATATTACTGAAATACTCAAATTAAAGCAATGTTGTTATCTGTTTTAATAACACAATATTTACTATGAAGTAGCTGAAATTTATTTCTATATGTTGTATATTCCTTCGTTGCTGCGGCTTGGTCGGTGATGATTTTCTGAATAGTTCATACTTGCTAACACTACACTTGACGCAATGACTTAAATTGAAATGTTAATCTCTGGGCATGTGTTACTAAAACTATTTTTATTTTCAAGACAAGCATTTCATTTTAATGATACTTTGTACATTATGTGAAAGCACCTCTTAGAAGAATATATTAAGTTGATTGAAGGTTCGTGGAGCCGATAATAAGTTGGTGCGACCGAGTGGTGAGTGGTGAGTGGTTGTGCGTCGCTTAGTTTAATATCTTAGAGATTCTAAATTGACTGATTAATTAGTATTAGTGGTTCGCCGGGCGCAGGACTGTTATGCAGATGGATCCGCGCAGCAGACGGAGTAAATCAATAACTTCAGGTGTCTTCATCGAGGTGACGTTCTCGTCGTTTACCTGGAACACAGCACTTTTAATAAAACATAATAAAATATACAATTATATCCAAAGGGATCTTATTTTTTAATAACAAAAACTTTAAAGCAGAGATAACTTGATTTGATTAATTATAATGATGTGAAGAGTTGAATTGAAGTTGTGATCTTTGATTTCACTACATTCACACTTTATAAAAATCAAAGTTATATGATAATAAAAAAAATAGTTTAATCTTTTTATTTATTAGTTTCGTGAGGTCCAATGACCTGGTCCAAGACAAACTGAAAGTAAAGAACTTGCTGCAAATGAATTCCGTCAATTGAGCAAAATCCTAAAAGATTACAAAATTTTACCCACAGACTAGTTGCGTTTCTTTAATTAGGTGTCAATAGACAATTATTCAACCTAACTGTAGACTTGAAGATCGAAAAACATAAAATTAATACAAGAAATTAAATTGTTTAATTAATTTATCCTCATAATAGTATACCTCTTTAAGGCTTCAAAGTTCAAACTAGGACAGGTCCTATAAAGTGTAAGGTACCTGCAGGATGACGTCTCCCCGGCGGAGGCGGCCGTCCCTGGCGGCGGCGCTGTCCCCGTGCACGGCCGAGATATAGCTCTGCGCAGATTCCGGGTGGCTCCGGACGCTGAACCCCAGGCGACTGTTCCACCCGCGGTTCAACTCCACCGTCACTATCTGGAATTCAAAACCATTGTTATACTTACAATTATGGCTTTCAAATCATAGGATAGTCCATTCTTACGGTAGGCTCCGTGGTCGTGGCTTCCTCGGATCGCTCGGGTTTGAGGTTCTCTTTTTGGACGGTTTCGATATCTTTAGTTTCTTTAGGCTTCGGAGGAACTTCGCAGGGCGTCTCCGCTTTCCGCTCGTTATCCGGCGACGGAACCGCCTTCCATTTCTTGAATCCACTACCTGTAAATTACCAAACAAATTTATTTTTGATTGATTGTTGATTGAAAGACTTTGCGCGCGGTCAATATACCAGCCTCAGGATATACCCTGGCAGCAGGGACACGACAGGTCTCATCTCTACTGCTTTCGTATTATTTTTAAGTATAAGCCAAAAAGTTCACCTTCAACTTTGTGTCCATCAGCCGTGGTGTCGGTGGTGGTGTGTAACACGGCACTCTGGTAGGCCGGGCAGGAGTGCTTGAAGCGCTCGTCGCTGGTCAGCTCGGCCGGCATCGACACCGGTTGGTCAGAATCTATCGGAAAGGCGGGTTCAACGAACCGCTGCAGCGTTATGTTCTCCTGGTACAGATTGGGCGCGTCCAATTGGTCGTTATCTAAATTATTTAACTCGTAGCCGTGTGGAGGGACTGCAAGCAAACTATTACATTAACAAAGGTTTAATGTTACTTTATAAATCATACGTATTTTATGTATCATTCAATAACCATAACTTTAACTTTTATTTGGTACTCAAAAAGAAGGAAGCAACTGGTCCATCCTCAAACAAAGACATCTTAAAGTGTTTTCAATATATCACCGTACTATACCAGTTAATAGCTAACCATTTTAATTGCGGAATCCTCATCTACATCGATTAGCAGCTAAAAGCTTCTTTAGAAACATACATCTGAAGTACATATTAAGTAATATATTTTATTATAAAACGTGTAATGAATTTCTGATTAATAAAAAAGATTAAAATTACCAACGAATTTAAATAAAATTCCTTATTAGGATGAAACTTTACATAATATTTTAATATCTTTATTAAACACGATCTAGTTGCTTCTAAATGAAGTGAAATAATTAATCATCCCAGCTCGCGGACCCGCTTATTAAAATATCACTTAGATTAATGATGCCACGTAAAATAACAATTTAAGCATTCTTATTCCTAGCATTAAGATTCAGCGTATGACTCTCTTAACATATTATATATATAGAGCTTTAAAAACAAGCTGTCTGTCTGTAGTGATTTTTATAATTTAAGCAAAGCTTTAAGCAACGTTTTACAAACACTGCCTTCAAATTTTCATTGATGATAAAATTTCATATTTTATTTTGTTTGTCCTAATGTCTTCATATTTTTAGAGTTGAAAAAAAATGTTACGAGTTGAAAATATTTTTAGAGTTGAAAAAAAGAAAATTATATCATATTAAAATATTAAGAAAAAAACATAAAAAAATGTCTAATTCAAGCTTACTGTTACGGTCAGTCCAATGTATTGAAAGTTAACCTTGTTTGTGCGTGATCGGGAATATGCGTGTACCAATGGCCGGTACACGCAAGCGTATTCAAAAATAGTTATAAAATCTCTAACTTTTATTATTATAACATTTGAGAATGAAACATCGATTATAATAATAAAAATTAAACAGACACGAAACAACAATAGCGTTTGGATCAATAACAGATACAAAATGTCACAGATGAGCAGTACAGGTGTGTAACGGAGGGTGTCGGCTCGCAATAGATGTATTTAGATGAACATTAGGGTAGCTGATGTCACCTGGGCATGTTTCTACTTTTGTAATTGATAATAAGTGTCGGATCCATGATATTACGCGATACTAGTGCGGCTTTGTGGGTTTGTCCAAAGCGTGGTGTTTTAAAATCCTTCAGACTGTCAAATTGCTGTTTTGGATTATAATGACAATAAGACGCTGACTGACGACTAACTGTTGTTCACGTAAACTACCCCTTTTCTTCTATTTAACATAATATAGCACGTTAGCTTTATTAAAACTAAGTAGTTACATATTATAAGAGCCTTCAGTCAGCGCCGATAGTACAAATACAGGAAGAGAGGCGTCCAGGGAGAGCCGACAGAGTCTCACCTGTCAGGCTTAGCTTTTGTTTTCTACAAGTCGGTGGGACCGTGGGGCTGGCGAGGGGAATGCGTCGCTTGGGTTCCTCGCTAGTGTTATTATGTACAGTCAGCATCTCCGTGATGGGTGTGGAGGCGGATCGCTCTAACGGCGGCCGGCGGTCTACGGTGCAATGTGTCCCAATACTTGTACGCTCCACGGTCTCCGAACGTCTGAAGCTCTCGCGTTTAGTGTGTGTCTCTAGCGTGGCAAAACTTGATACATCTGTGCGAAAGACCTACTTGCTTAGACATTGTGGGACTACTCGTGCGATGTTACTACCCGGGCTCAGCTTGTTTGTACTACAACTGAGTGGCGTTCTCGAATATTGACGAAGCGTGTGAAAATAATACTTTGTAATAATCTAATCAATATATAATACAGCGTTTTAATAAATCCGCTTTGTCATAAATGTTTGTATTGCGAATCATTCATTTAAATCTCTCCCCGCAATGCTTGCACAGCAGCGTTTAATAGAATTTATGCAGAATAGAATGGTAACTTGATATAATTTATTGCACTGCTCTGACAGTTGTTATATTCTCTTAAATAAATTAGTCATATTTATTTATTGAAAAATAATTATATTATGTTAATACAATATGTAAATATTATCCACGAATCAGGAATTGTTAGTTACAACAGTTTTACGATTAGTACAAAACAAACAAACAAAATCACATTCAAATCCAAATCAACAACACAAATGAAAATGGATATATGTTGAAAAACATCAACAATGCGTCGCCGCACAATGCTCATTTCTTCCAGTATTTTATATATTTGCGTAAAAGAGAAATGTAATATCAATAACGAACACCGTACGATTAGCAAATAAATAAACTTCTTAATATTATTTTAATTCTAACTGCTAATCGTAAATAAAAATCCTCAGTTTTGAATATTTTCTACGATCTCAATTTCGTATTAAAGAGGAATAAAAACGTCTGGTTATTCAAATATTTAAAGCCCTTTAAAATAAGTAATGACCTCATGTTTTATAATTTTAATACGTTACAATGTTTCAGAAAACTCGTCAAAAGTTTGTGTGGAATTAACCGAATTTTGCAAAACTCCTCGTGCCTCAATATTTTGTACATTCATAACAAACTGCAAACAGAAGTATTTTGTGGTCACCGTCCTATTTAAATATAACGTTATATTAGAAAACTTCATAACAAAAGTTCAAATGCTCCGGAGACATGTTATTCATGTTATAATCGTCTAATAATAATACTTAATTTTGAGTATGAAGGCAGGACGTACCGTGAGTCCGTTCGTGTTGGTCTTTGGTGAGTTTGCGGGCTCGGCGGGGAGAGGGCGCGGGGGAGCGCGCTGCCGCGTCCGGGGTCAGGCGCCGCGCCGCCAGATCGCACAGCATCGACACGGCCTCCGCCCTGATGGAGATTTGTCCAGATTTTAAGGACATGGAGTCGGATCGGTTTGATGGAGAATACTTGTAGACGATCGATCTTGGCATGTGATCTAGTATGTGTCGTATCACCGGGGGTAACTAGGGGAGGGGAGGAATGGGAGGGGAGGCGACTGACGCATGAAATGCAACTTTCTACGTTATAAGTAACTTTTGTCGATAGTGCTCATTACCTGAGTGGCGGCTTAGGTCTGTTGAAGGGTGCGTCGGAGTCCGTGTGTCCGTCGTCCTTGGGTGACATGGGTGAGAGCGGGGTCGCCGCATGGTCGCGGTACAGCCGCAGCCGTACCTCCGACCCACAAGCTCGAAGGAACGCCACGGCCTCCGCGTGGGACATCACCGACATTGCTGTATCGTTTACCTTGAAACAATCATATTATCGATAATATATAAATATTTTAAAGCTTTAAGGACAATCTCAAAGTATCTAATAACCATTTGTAAATTATCACCGTTAGTATTGTTAGCACATCATATATAAAGGGTATTTTTAAAATATCTCGAGAGTACTACAATGTGTCAATTGATACTCACTGCTAAGATCCTGTCCCCCGGCTGTATCCGGCCGTCGCTCAAGGCGGGCTCCCGGACCAGAGCACGAACGTAATGCCCCAGAGCGCTGTGATCTTCTTTTCTTAACGTAAATCCCAAGGATCCGTTTACTTTTGTCATTACTATATCAAATTCCTGCAATAAATTTCTCGTCATTACCTCCATGTGACATTCCGATGCAATCGTGTTTGTGAGTCATGATTTTTCCCCACCGCATAAAAAGCAAGGGAAATAAAAACACTGAGGGAAAAATAATAACTGTCTACATAGTAACGTAGCAATTCCCTGAAAACGTTACATTTAATTTTTAAAATGGTGTAATACTTGCTTCGCTATTTTATTTAGTGTGAGCGCGGATAATTTAAGCAGGATTAAAGAAATAAGATAAACATATTTTTAAGCAAACTTTCTTTCTATTTTTTAACTGTTTTCTTGTTTATTTAACTCTTAAGACTTTTTAAAATCCATATACCATATTATAAAACAAGGTCATCAAAAGTTGTCTGTATGTAATGTCCTTACACTATATAATCCAAATAAATTTAGAAAATATTATAGTTGATTTGATATTAGAGGTTGAAAAACGTAAGACACTAAAAATCAAAGAGGAAGTATCGAAGGAAAAGAGGTGTCGCGGGTAAAAGCTACCGTAATATAAATGTAAAACCTAATAAATCACTAAAATATTGGGCACAAATAAATCGTCCAATAAATATAATTAATAGTATTTTTTTTATTATTATCTTACCACAGATCCGTCGTCCTGTGCAGCGTGGACAAAGGCTTTTTATATCGAGATATTATCAAATGTCACAATATTATATAATATATTAATATATAATAACGGTGGGTAAATACTTTCTTACAGACTGATAGACTTCTTTATTTTCAATGTAATGTATTGAGTGAAGCATATTCATGATTATATTAAGGTTCCAACACAACACTAGTGTGATTTACGCCCCTCTTAATCAAACAGCGTGTTTCTCAATTATGTAGATGAAACCAACGCGGCAGCGACCCATTGCACTAAATAAATGATACACACAATCGATACGAACAGACACCGAGTGGAACATTGTTAATACACTAACGTACTTCACATTTTTACATAACTTTAATTAAAGTAGCCTAAAGCTACTTAATAGGTACCGTGTTTATTTACGTAAATATAATTTTTATAATTTTGTTTATAAATTTTATAATATTTTAAATAACCTAATATTGTGCTTTTTTAATATGAGAACACTTTGGGTAATATTTTATTATCATGATCCAAAAATCAACTCATTATAATTACGAATCCTATATTAGTTTATATACAGATTATCTTATCACTAGCCCTTAGACATTGTTTAGGAGAATACAGAGTCATGAGAATAACGTGTTTGAACTATAACATGTGTAAATGTTTATTCTATCTAGACCTATTAATATATATATATGATTGACATAACGTTATACAACAATGATTTTTAAGGTTTTGGCACCGACGATAATTTTTACAGCGGCAGCGAATTAAAGTTTTTACGACTCAGTATATCAGATTTGTTACGTAATTAAGACAGCTGCTTACCCCATATTGTATATCGTACACTGGTAAATGCTGGTCCAGCTCTGGCAGATCCAGGTCCTGGGCCATTCTATCCGCTTCAGGACTTGCATCGCGGCGTCCTCGACCTTCAGAGGATGATGTTGCACTGCTTGTTGTCTGTGATAACCTTCAAAGATATTCGTGACTCAGCTCATCATCTACCAGATGCTTCGGAGTGTTTATTTAATCTACTTTATGTTACCTTATATTTGACAGACTTCACTCGAATTATTGATTAGAATTCGTTTTAACTTTCATAACCCCCAATTCAATATTGGACTAAAAAGCTCTGGCAAAATTAAATCTAATTGCATCGTTAGAATGTTAGTCATTGAAATCCCCCACTTTAAAATGCATGGACGGCTACATCAGATAAAAAATTTGTTAAATCGAATTGAAGACTTTAAAAAATACCTAACTTTCAAAACATTAATGAGTTTGTAATATATGTTAAATATTTATCGGACACAAAAAGATAAGAGTTTACTTTAAAAAAAAACACACATTTAAAATGGCTGAATTAAAAGTAGAAATGTGTGATGTGGCTCCACTACTTTGTAGGTTGCAACAATGAAGAGAGATTTCGTGTGACAATGTAAATCTATAGAGATCCGCAAACAATGATATGGTCACAGCGAGGTCTGTGTACAAAGTGCCACTGACTGCTATATATAGTGTTTATCAAAGTAGGTTGTTAGGCATTGTGACGGCATTGTTGTTGCAAAACGTAGTTTGTTGTAGAATATTATTTATTTACTAAGTGACAAATATTATATAATAAAAGAAGGTAAATAATAATAAAATTTTACAACTACCTTACACCTTCAATAGATGCATTTATGTCCAATGTATATTATTTTAAGTTATACAAATAACAACAAATATCGCTATGTACTAATCAGAGAAAGCCTTTTAACAGGTTGATGTATTATTTTTAGATGGTCCACGGACTTCTCAATATTGCGTTGTTTGTGTTGTTGCATTTTAGCAGAGCAGACTATGAAGTAACATATATCTAATCGTTCTCCTTTTCTATGCGTCCTGATGTGTTGGAATTCGAGAAAAGGTTAGTTTCTGGTAAAGTTTCTTAAAGGTTAACAATGTAGCATGACCCTCATTTTTTTTCAGAAAGATCTAAATTGTTGGTGTAAATCGATCACTGTCCTTTATATTGGTCTATCGTTGCAATACACTGTCCTTTTCTTACTGATTTGGCCATCAGAATTTCTAACCCACATCACACGATTCAAAATGACGCAAGTTACCGCTTGAACCCTCTTTTCGTATGTTTTGTGAATCGATAACACAGCTCACGGCTCGCTAGTCACTGCAATGGCGCAATAAGTCCATGAGCGTGTTAAGGAATCGTTTTTGTGAGATAGCCGCAGGGATCACTGTGAATAGTATTTCTATAAGTTAATATTTATGTTGGTAGCGGGATATCAATCACGCCATTATGTTGAAGCACTTTCAGCTGCACCGTTCGCACAAACTCTCGGGAAGCCTATGGGCTTCAATTGGGCACAAACTATGGCCCATGGCCCTAACATGGAGCTAGCTATGAGAAAAGCAGTTTATGCTATACAGGAACTAAGGTTTTGACAATATCTGTGACCGACGCTCATCGGTGTTTGGTACACAAGAAGATTGCCGGCGAAAGATATACCAAATATATATTAATGACCAACGCATTGATTAACTGACTATCTCTGGTTAGCCACGTTTTATAATACTTTCCTTTATATTGGATAGCAGATAGATGACAATAAACGTGTAGTTAGTTAGATCTGACCTGTCGTATTTTTTGGAGTTTGGATGGGCAAGAGTTGGTCTTCCATGAGTAAAAGAATGCTTAAAAATATTTCATTTAAATGAATCAAAGATACACTTGTGATAGTTCATATTAATAAATATTAATATATAACTGTAAATTATTTTATAAAAATCGAATACTAACATTGTTAGGTTTTGATTAGATTACATTAATTTGAATTTTCTCCTTTTTTTCCTTGTATCCCAAAATGTGGGTATTTTAAAAATAATGCGATACTAGAATATCAACACATCACATACAATCACTGTTTTTACTCCGACGCGCCCGAGTTCAGTCAACTACTCAAGTCCCAAAAGAGAATCATTAGTAGCAGCCGTCAACACCAACAATATCATTAAAATATGGAGGTGGAGGTAGATCATCTTACATGTCACTTCCATAATAAGAGAATATTACAGCAGATTTAATATAAATTAGTTATTATTTGTGGGTAACTATGAAATCAGTTCTTGTAATTTCCCTTGAAAATGAGATAACTTTCTACATATTGATCGTTCAATAAAACAATAAGTTTTAGATCCATGTTATATACAGAATCCGTAGCAATTACTCTTTTTAAAATAGGTTATCTACATACTGTTTTAGACTTATTATATTCCACACGTTGTTACTATATTAAGTCCAGGTATCTTTTACCCTCACCTGGCATGTAAAGGATGGCAGTTGAGTGGATCCAGTGGCAAGTGCTGAGGATGAGGAGTTCTTGCCGGAGGTGTCGGAGGGTCTGGAGGGGTGACACTCTCCAGAATGTCGGTGGGTGCTCGACACACGCGCAGCTCTACCCTGGCCGATGCTGTGCGAAGGACTTCCAGTGCCTCCTGAAAATCATATTTTTTTTAGATTTGAGTGACTTAAATATCATAACGATCAGGGAACGCCTAAATTATTTTAGTTTTGTATACTTACAGAAATACTAATTGGAGGATCATTTTTCTGTGAAACCATAATTATTATCTAAAGTGTATAAAGTAGATTAAAAAATTATACGTGGCAGTATGAAAAATTTTAAACATAAAATAATTAATTTTGTTGATTTAACAACGTTAAAGTATGGAAGTAATTTACTAATAGTTTTATTTTAATTAAAAACGTGTGTAAACCGCGACGTGTGCGATCGAGCTTTTAAATTACGTATAAAATTGTTTTTATAAAATAATAAATAAAAATTATGAAAACCAATATAAGTTAGAAAATTACCATACATCAGAATGTTAACATAAAACGGTCCTCTGTAAACAGTTTAGTTATTTTGCCAATTCATATTTGTCGAAAAGTACATTCTCGTACACTTCGAGTTCTAATTGATTACATGAAAGTAATCGAGGCGAGCGATTCTCTAATTCTAACATTTATCTGTAGTTAGGTCGTCGACTAATTAAAGAGATAAAAGGGGTCCATTTATTTTTCAAGTGACACCAGCACTGGGCCGGTCTTTATTCGGTCGCTTTGTGTCCGTTATCGATGGGACAGAGAGACTATTGTCGGATTATACACGGTATGTTGTTTAAACTTTGGTTAAATGAAAATAGTGTATTATCAATAACATAAAATAAAGCATCAAAAGCATAATTATCTAATTTCAAACACATTTAGTGTCTCTGTAACGTTTTGTATTTTAAATGTCTCCAATTTAATATGATTAGTCCCGGTCTCTCCTTAGCGCCAATTGGGAACACTATAATCGAATTGAGTCTGTTATGGTACGTTTAGATTATGACACTATTCACTACATCGAGTGTCTCTGTGCGGACACGAGTGTCTCTAATTGCAAAATTGCGACATTATAATAAGTGTCCGAGTGTCAAGTGTAGTTGAAAAGTTTCGAACAATTCACATACTGACATTTTTCAATACACCGCACCGCATTTATGTACATAATGAGTTTTACGTAGAGCAAGGAGACAAAGAGTCTTATTATTTTTTAGGGCTACCAGAGCTGAGGAATATTTTATCCAGTGATTAAAGAAATAGAAATAAGCAAGCGGCGCTGGGAGGTTTAGCAGAAGAGAAAACCTTGGTAGAAATTTGCCTTGATAAATAAAAAGAATAAAATAGAGTGGACAAGGAAGTGGAGAAATTTTATATGACAATAGTAGCAGTAGCGACTGCACGATGTTTATCCATGCTGACCGATTACTAACTAGTTTGTACAGTAACTGAGCTTTTCACTCGGACACAATTTCACACTTACAAATACACATTCCTCAGACACAAAAAAATGTGCAAGTGTAAACAGTACAGACATTAGTGTCTGAAATTTATGTCGCAATTTCTTTCGTAGTCTAAACGTACATTATATATGGGTGATTTTATGATCACAATGTGTTCCATAATAAAAGTGCACATGTCATTGCCGTTCTACCGGTCACAGGAATGTAAAACGGAATTGAATTCTGTTAACTGTAATATTTTATATAACATGGCCGCCTCGATTATTGAATGGTATTGTTCTTTATGTTCGATCAATAGCCGCTTTTGTTGCCTTCTGCTCTATGAGTGTAGGTCAATATTGAATCATTTGATAATATTTACTCAGCATAATTAGCAAATCCCCCGAGCTATACATTTCGATTCGATCCTTTAGGAAAGCGTGGGTACTGGTTTTCATGAATTTTAATTTCTACTATTTCTAGAGTTATTCTCCATACAACATTTTTGATAATATTTATATACATAATTTGATTAAAAAACATAATACTAAATAATCAGGCTACGTAAAACAACTCATCTCTGTAACAACATATGGATAAACGAGATCAGAGAGGCAGCTTCCAAATATATAATATTTCATTAACTACGACATATGTTTACAGTTTTTAAGATTGATACTTGTCTTACAAAATATGTCGCCGCAAAAATTGGCAACGTGTACAGTAAAGTAATTTTGTAATATTAAACATTACATGAGCAAATTTCACTATAATTTCAGATTAAATTTTAATAATTGTTTTGTTCTCATCTCTCTCTCTCTTAGCATTTTAGTTTGTTCAGTCGTGTTTTGTTTTGTTTTTATTGCTATCTACTAGTGGGGTCCTACCATCTTATATCTATCCCTAATACATTATTTTATCTTCGACTATCCATATCCAGAAAATACGTTCGATTTCATTAAATATTATTGTCGATATCAGTTTGCTTTATTGTTTTTTTATTATTGTTCAGACGAGGTGTGTGTGTGTGTGCGTGTGTGTGTGTGTGCGTGTGTGTGTGTGTGTGTGTGTGTGTGTGTGTGTGTCTGTGTGTGTGTGTCGGTGAATGAAAATACTTTGCATAATTAAATTCAATTAATGTTACAGTCCTATTAAATTTGATTGCTTTTTAAGAACTAAAAGAAACTTTGTTGATTCTTTGAATATAATCATTGACCATTATGAAAATGTAGACGCAAAACTGGAGGGAGTGACGAAAATTTATTCGGAATTTTAATTCCTCTTAGATGAAAATTAAGCTTAAGAAATTAATGTTGTAATGTTCATCTTAGATGACTTGATGAATGACAAACAAAATCAACTGTAGGATAGATATACTTATAGGATGTATACATCGTAGTAAGAGTAGGTAATGTACATTATATTGTTAACTTACGAGCCTCCTTGTTGAAATTGAAACAATGTACTCACATAAGTACTGAGTCCCGCGAGTGGTACTCCATTGGCAGACAGCAGTAGATCCTTGGGCGCCAGTCTGCCGGTGCGCCAGGCGGGCTGGGGCGGGTACAGCCTGCGTATCCGGACCAGCCCGCCGCCGCACACTGACATGCCCAGACCGCGCCCGTCCTTCTCTACTACCACCGTGAAGGTATTCTCTGTCAAAAAAATATAACAATAATACAATTACGACTACAAGTGAACTTCAGATATAAATGTCCTGTCTGGTGTGTTAGTACAGCAAATACGGAATTTAATTACTTAAATCGCATTAAAATGAAGTGGAACTTCTCCAAATATGGTTACTTTTTAAGTAAAAAAGTCGGGTAAGTGCGGGACCGGCAATATTTACATTTGTCGTAATCCCCGACGTTGTTAGCTCGGGATAAGGGCGGTCTGCGTTTGTGAAAAACTTTCGTTTTAGCGGTTCTCTCAGAATCTACTTCAATATGATTAATGTTAGAAATGGCTTTATACTATATTAAAAATATCTCTAAACAAAATGTAAGGTTTCAAAAATATACGACCCTAAAAGATAGACAATTGATACCAATCTGCGGGCGATTTAAGTTCTATATGATATAAGTTCGGAACGTTGCTATGAATTAAACATCAAATAAAAATCTTCGAACAATTCTACAATAATCTTATTCTGTTACAATGCTATGCTCTTCACGTAAGTCAATATTTGAGCCAATTTGTCGAGATATTGCTTTCTTTGTGACTATTTCATTGAAATGAATCAATAATACTACAATATATCGTATCTTGTGCTATTACAAAACTAAATCATATTTTAAACCTCAAGTATTATGAATTAAAACTGAATTTATTACAAAAGTCAAATGGAGCAATATCTTAACACAGTATTTTAGTTTAGGTTGCAAGGTATATTTACCATTAATCAAAACCTTGTATAAACATTAGTTTAGACCTGACATTATGTTAGTTATACCCTTCTCATAATAACGATTACTTTTTAAAAATAACACTACGATACAAATAAAAATATTTAATATATCCTTGTACTTAATATCAAATATAAAGTGTCCATTTTTAGTGAATATAATATTCAAGAAGTTTCTGAGATATACCTAAAAATATTTGTAGGTTTTTAACATCTTTGAATGAATACCATCGCATCTTTTTTGTTATATATTGATAAACATATAGTTATAATAAATGTAATTAATAATGTTAATATAGTTTCTTTATAAAATACATTGCAGAAACTCTACTGAGAGTTGGAAATAGTGTTAAATGGAATCCGAACTTCACACTAGAAACAAGAGAACAATGTTTTCTACCGTTGAGTTGAAAAGTTCGTTAGACGAGTCGTTTGTCTAAGAAGCCTTTGCATTTGTCTTACACTGAAGAATAAGAAGCAGAGCATTTTACTGTTGAGTTCTTTTGATATCTTTTTATTTCTCCACGGATTTATAAAGGGGAGTGTCTTGAATTTATATTAACCTAGCTGTGCCCACGACAGCATATGTTCTTTAAAATAAAAGTTGCCTAAGTTACTTATAATATCAGTTATTCGCTAGTGAAAGTCCTGTTAGAATCCAGCCGTTTCAGGGATTAACCGAAACAAAATAACAGAGAAAATTTTTAAACTTGATTTTTTTATATAATTATTTTCATATGCATATAGTGAAACTGTTAATTTGGATTTACAAACAGACATTATATGTATGACTGCAAAATTTTGGGATAAAACAAATTCATTATCTTTTATTTTCTTAAAGAAAATAAAATATTTAGTTGTGATTTATCAAACTAGTTCTATTTGATATTTGATGATTAAGATTGTACTTGGCCCAAAATCGTGTCAGAATCTCTTTAGTCGTTAGATACTTGTTTCTAGTTTGGTAGATACACACACATAGATAATATTTGTGATCATTTCTATCTGGTTGTTGGTACTGACAGCGATGGCGGCACGTAATCGACACCCGACGACTGTTGTGAGAACAATGTGTCCGTCGAAACTTTTTTAATAATGGCCCTGTACGTCCAAGTGACACAGCTGGGGTTCTTTATCAAATTTGGAAATTAAAGCTAGAATTATAGAAATTTGTTTAAAAGTATAATTTTTTCAACATTTCCTTGTTGGCAGACATTTTTATAAATTTAATATTAAAGATTTTACGTTTTGATCTACGAGCAGTCCGACACCGGAGAAGAAATGTAACACTCACGATAAGCACTTGAAGGTGGTTTCTTGTTCAGTTAGACGTATTTCATTATCAGTCATCAAGTTTCGGAATGCTGAATATACAACTACAGCTAGGAGTTCTCGGTAATCCCAAGATAATGTTCCACGTCTACAATTAAACTAGTTAAAATATAGTTATTACTAGTTAGATAGTATCTCTTACTTCCATCTATGTACACACTCATCATGAAACCTTTGTTATATAGCTATAAGGGCGATTGACTTGAAATTTGTTGAAATCCGTTGGGATAGGAGTAAAAAATTCGTTCTAAGTGGACGTCTACGTCACAAAAGAAGTAACTATGTAATATTTTAAGTAAATCGGACAGATAGTTTCGGAGATTTCGTGATGAGTCAGTGAGTGGTAAATTGCTTATATATATATATATATATATATATATATATATATATATATATATATATGTAAGAAGATAATATTTTTATAGATTAAAATCCGCTATCGAAATATATTGAGAGTTCAATCAAATTGATAAGCGATCGCGATTAATTTTTTGAACTATTATCCATATAATTAATTATTATTAATTACTTTAAGATATAAATAAAAAAATACAAAAACATCTATGTAGTATCTTTTATTACACAATGGATCATTTGGACCCGGAGAGAGATCATTAGTCATCTAAATACTTAATGAGTCTTGAAAATAGGGCGTGAGGTACAAAAAAGGTAGCTACTATTTCGTAGATAAAAAATAGGCTTTTAGAACTCACACATTAACACCGAGCTTTTATATAAAAATACCTTTTTATCGAAAATATTAGTACTTTACTCGCTGCTGCCAGACTTCGTTCATCTTTCCGCCTGCCCCGGTATCAAATGAGCTATCCTTCATCACCTAATACTGCTACCAATAAAAAAATTACTTCATTTTAATCAATTCGTATGTTATTTATCGTTAAAACAAGATAAACAGTATATATTTTTGTCATGAAAATTAAATAATTTCAGAGTGAAAGGCAACCCATCTCTCGACTCTGACAATAGGTATGCCAACATGGTGATGGGGGTGTGATCCCATATACATATACATACTCGTATATATATATATATATATATATACATTTATATTTGTGTACGTTTGTCTGTATGTAGTTTATGTATGTATATTATCGATATCTAATTACACTTATGCATTGAATTGTATCTTTTTTCGCTGTCTGTCTATTCTTATTTTTTGCAATCGCCCTTCACACATATTCTCTTGCATATTTTGGCTTTAAGACCACCCTTTGCTTCGATGTGTAATAAAGAATATACATAAACAAATAAAGCACTGTTAGTTGTAATTCTCTAATAAACTGATTTGGGTTATTCCTAAATAAATTCTTCAGTCCTAAAGAACTGGAAGACCTATATCATGTATAACATAGTAATTTTAAGCTATAAACTGAAAATCCAGTCTATGAAAATGCTATACGATCTGAAAGCAGTAAATATTTAATACTCCACAAACAACAAAGTGTTATCGATAATTTCACTTAAAAATTTAAAAGTTCACAGTCGACTCCCATCACACACACACACACACACGCACACACACACACACACACACACACACACACACACACACACACACACACACACACACACATGCATGACAGAGCTCAGCGTGGTGGTGTGCGGTGATCTGTAACGAACGTACTGGCAAAGGTGAAAAAAATTGCAAAAACGAGGTTTTTTCCCGTGCCTCTGAAAACTTTTTAAAGAATTTAGTACATTTAAGCACATAGTGAAGGTTTTATCAAAAGGAAGTTAGGATAATCTTAAAATGAGTCTATTTAAATGAAATATTTTCAAGAACAATAACACAAAAGTAATGCGATCTGAAATAGTTACATATATTTTAAGATATTTGACTCACGCTTCTATTAATTGAAAGCTTTTAACAATTTATGCTTTAGTCAGAAGCAAGAGTGAAAATAGTTTAATATATGTGTATATTTAGGTATAATATATTTTTTACTTTATTAATCTCTCACACCTTCTGTTTTCGTATAGAAATAAGTTTTGTTGCAGTAAAATATTAATGTTGATTCAAGACATATTTATTTAGGGTTCCGTAAAAAACATTTATTATATAGCAATAGTATTAAGAACATGAAACATCAATAATATATGTAGTAATATTTTCAAAGCACTTAATGTTGAATTGTTTTAACGAAATGTATTACGGACTTCCTTAATGTAAGATCATACGTATAAATGAAGTATAAAATATAAAACAATGTTTAATTTTTGTTTATCAACATGTCCCTCAATTTAATAACTGAATATCTTTCTCATAATTTAATAAAATTATAACCATGCTTATTTTAGTTCTCACACGCCTGATCTGCCCCGCCACCACATCGTTAAAATCCATTACGATTTACATTAACACTTAATTGTTTGTGTAATAGTTGTTTGAGGAACAAGAAAAAAATCATAATTACCGAGAATAATGCTTCTTGGTGCATTCGAATAATTAATGTTTCATGACCAATCAGAATTACAATTAAAATGTTATAAAAGTTATGACGGTAAAGTTTAACAAATGTAGCGTTTACAAAAGGAGAACTTTTTTCTTCAACCTGTTAATGGGTCGCTTTTTGAATGTAACGAACGAGGGAGTATTGATCAAAGTCTCCAACTCCCATTTATTTACAGGGAAATGGACGACACCAATTACTCTTGATATTCCCGTTTTCCTTCTCAGCGCAACTTAACATTCTGATCAATTTACTTACTTTACTTATCCAGGTTTCTTATTTACGTAAATAAGAATATAAATATAGTATAGTAGTGTTAACATGAAGCCATCCCTGCACTTGTACGTGTGCCTATCATCAGTGAATCGAATTCGTCTGTAATTTGTCACAATGAGAAGACCATAAGAAACATCTTTTTGATAAAGACACAAGTAAATTGTTATGAGTAGTATTGTTACAGCGAAGTAATACAATATGCATACCTACTTAAATGTACCAAGAAATGTCATTATTAATAAGTGGCCTCGTTTGAATAAATATGAGAATATTACACTGAAATATGAGTACAATCACATAGAACTTATTATGTATGAAAGAAGAATAGAAGGATAAAGGTGTGTTACAGACAGACAGTCTTTAATATATACATCACACTTTTACAGTATAATACCTTGGAAGAGAGACTCATTTAAACCAAAAGTTGCAAAAATTGTAAACCAGGGTAAAAAAGTTAAAATCGTTTTAATTTAATTTTAACATCAAATATTCGTAATATTTTATAAATTCAAGAAAAATTTAAATACTTTTCCGTATAAAAAAGTTCAGTATTTCGACCTCCGAAACCAAACACTGGCAAAAAGTTAAGATAAAAATACAAAAATGATTCGTGGCGTATTTTAAAGTGATGTAATTTTTATTCCTTTGATTTGAAAAATGCTAAACTGAATCAGGATTCCTCTAGGAGTATGTAACGTAGCTATTTTGTAAGAGCTTACCCATTTTAACGATAATTATCCTGAACATTAAGTCACGCGGTAAAAATTACTTAAAATATGTCAATTAATGTCGTGTAAAGAGTTGTAGCTGCAAGTCGAGACAAATCACTAACTTTTGCGTGTTCAAAAACACCGCATTTTACACCCAGTTACAGCTGACCCGTTTTAAACATTACATACACTTTATATTATATATGTAGTATGAGGTCTAAAATAAACACGACAGGTGATAAGATATTCGTATAATGAGAGAACTTCTTTCAAGTCAGCCAGCGCGTTAACGTTGCTAGACTAACATCCACACCCACTCTTGATTTAATATTTAACTTTAATTTTAATAGTAATCAAAGATTCAATTTTTTTATTATATCAACGTTTCTAAATTTGTTTTACGTTCAATCTTAATATAGTAAAAATCGCAATGTACATTATGTTTCCTCTTTCAATTGGCAAAGGCAATGGCTCTCAAAACTTCGGAGTGCAGGTTATTAAGCGATGAGAACAATTGGAAAGCGCAGCGAAATAGCTATTTGATAGGTTTCAACTCGATGCTAATGGACGATTCAATTATAATTTAGAAATACCTAATCTACTAATTATTGTACGTATTAAAGATTTCTATTTACACAATGATATTTGCATATATTTTAAATGTGTATATAAAAATATATTTTTTGAAGTAATTAATTACCACGTCACATGACAAAGATATCAAAGCAATATTTTATATTTTTTCTGTCTATTTATTCGCTTATCACGGCAAAACGGATTTAATTAAGTTCGGTTTGGATATAACTTTATTGCCTCTAACAACATATAACATATTTTTACTTTAGAAAGTTCCGTTTTTTTAGACAAACCAAACAACATTATCTTATTTAACACTAAACCTACCGACAATTCTTGTGTACCTGTTCCTACCGCACGCGATCAAATTGACCGGTAATTAAAAAATATTTTATTATATAACGCAGGTAATAATGGAAATAACTAAAAGTAAAGAGTGTAGAAAATATTATATGCATATTCTAAGAATTGCCATGGAGTTTGATAACGATATTATAACGTTTAAAAATGTGTAAGTTTTACAAAAGTTTAAGAACGGTCATTTTGACCGGTACTTAGGTTTAGTGTTAAACAGCTAAAGAATAGAAAAAAAATCGCTTAGGACGCGACAGCGATACGACAAAACTGAACGGATTGTTGTGAAATTCGCTGCGGTTTTGGTTTGTTATCTACGTCAAAATATAGGATGAATATCAGTACGAAAAATGAGGTAACTTTCACTGGAAAATACTCAAATACTCCAATGAAAACAAAAATGGATTTGTATAAATCGATGATCAGGATTGAGACTTGAGTTTTGTGCGCTGCAGACGAAGTCAGTAGCAACAGCTTGTATTACACCGCAGTACTTGGAATGTTGTAGTACTTAGAAAGATCACGGAAGATTCACAGGAAATGTGTGTGACTAGTTCCACACCTGCATCAGTGTATCACACCTTTTCATCACCTACCTTTTGAAAAACCAAAGTGTATGTAAGTAATGTTTTAAAATTAAAATGCAAAATACGGGTGTGTAATTATGAATGATGAATTAGAATAAGTCCTCGGTGTTCTTTGCATTCAAATCTCTAAATTACTTTATTATTGTAATTTTACTATAATGCTTAAATAAAAAAAAATGTTATATCAAAAATATTAATAACTTCCAAAGTTCCAATCTAGTATTTAGTCCTGGGTCTTGGTTAATTTTAAGACAAAATGGTTTCGACTTGACGTTCAAACACTATATAAAAGATATGTTACATACATGTATTTTAGTCAACAAAGTCGTGCCTCCAGCTAATTCTTTGTCGTATCCGGCTGGCAATGGTTGTAGATACAAATTCTGAACCTAAATAATCCTCTTCGTTCCCACCACACGCAGCCAGGTTAAGCCTTGCAGTAAAAACCGTAATTCCTAATACGACAAAGTGTTTAACGGTCGTGTACGTTATATGTGGCTGTATCTCCACGAAGTGTGAAAAGAAAAAAGCAAATGAACGTTTTCTATGCATTTGCATTTCGTTTTAAAATTGAAAGTGTTATACTGACGCTATAGAAACTAATATTAAACTATTGAAAATACTCGTACTATTTGAATAGTTACAAGACTATTGCATAACAGCGTCACGACCTTTACAGATTACTTTTTATATCCTGTAATATTTTCCATTTTCTTTCGTAATGACTTTATTTTAGATTATGATCGACAAAATTCTCTATAGATATAACTAATATTTCTAACTAATTACTTTTTTGCATCAAATACAAAGGAAAGGACATTGGACACATTATTATATATACGCTTATTATTTTCATTGGTTGTGTTTCGCAAGTATCAAGATCATAACACAAGTCACACACATAAGCTGAGAAACTGAAATATTCATTTATTGAATTTTTTACTTGATGCGGTTTTTAAATAATTTAAATGTTTTCGTTGTATTTTGGTAATCTGAGGTAAGGTACAAGTTCTACTTATGAGGTGATTTGTCTTATTATAAAGAGGAAATATTGTTTATTTGTATAAATAAACCTTTATCATAAAAACGCTTTAAGATTCTGCAGGCCCCAAAGTCATGAGTTTAATAGTGATCATCGTTAAGAGACAGGATCAAATAAAAAAGGGGCTACCCAACTGTATGTAATAATAAGATATACCACTATTAATACTACTTGTGTTTTTTGGCAGTAATTGTTATTGTCACAGATGTAAATTTTCTGATTATTTTAATTATAAAATTGTATTTAACTTAACTTTCGCCAGTTCAAATATTAAGTAACTGTCCGTACGTTTAGTTCTCGGGACAATGCACAATCTATAAAATGCCGTCACTTTGGATCCTGAAGGTCGACGCCACAAAAAGGAGATTTCCAAAGTTACATTAAGTTTGTCTTGCCGTCTTCATAGAATAGGCATTGGTTAATTTCAATTAAGTTGCCAAAGTGTAGGTATTTTTTGTTAGCAAATGCCATGATTTTTTTGCAAGTCCAACGATAACATTTAGTAATGAGATAGGTATAATTTATTTGACTACAATTGATTATCTACGTTTTAGGGTTCCGTACCTTAAAAGAAAAAAATCCTCATCCATATAGGATCATTTCGTTGCCCATCCGTCTGTTTGTCTGTCTGTCAATGTTGTAATCGTGTGTTTTATATTTGATATTAACGTTTACAGCCTTCTAAAGCTGTGAAAAAAACATAAATGGACATAAAATAAAAGATAAGGTCGTTTATGAAACAAAAAACGCATAAATCGACACTCTTAGGGAAATAAAATTGATAGGGTGCTTCCAGTCGGCCTGGAACTACACAATTTGGTAAACAACATCGTTTCATAGCACAAGTTCAAGTAAAAGTTTTAAACTACGTTTGTAATTAAATCTCTAAATTAATTTCTATTTATTAATTTAAAATTAAAACTAATAGTTCGATTGAAAGGGCTTATTTTCTTGAAATCGTTTCTTGAATTCTTATAATATATAATTTATAGTTAAATTATAGTTAATATATATTTATGAAAAATAGTTTGAGAATTATTTTTAAGCTACAAATTTAAGTACGGAACTCTCCCGGTGCATGAGCCCGTTTTGCACTTGTCTGGTATTTGTTCAGTTTGTGAATGGCTATTCTACGGCCCTCCATAGTGGATCTAAAATGGGATCTCATACATTGTGATTTGAGATTACAATTTCATAATTCCGTAATTATATAACAAATACGTTGATGGGTTATTACATACGTCACTCACTGTCTTTAGATAGTTGTAAAAATATCTTCAATAAATTATTGTAAACAAAGTTGTGGCTGTCTTTTGACTGTCTTTGTAAAGAAAAGATAAAAAAGTTAAAATATTAAAATTCATAAAGATTGAAACAATGAAAAAGGAAAACCTATTTGCATTAAAGTAATGCATCCTGGAGCGAGCGAGTGGCCGTTATAAGGTTTCCTGGCCGTAAAGATAAAAGCTATGCCTTTGAGTGTATTGTATCGTGTTGCGCTTCAGTAATACCTTGTACTCATATTACCGTTCGTATTCATCAATAATCACTGCGCATTTTACAATAATATTACAAATATATACCGAGTTACTGAGCGTAAAATATATTAAATTTGTATTTTGGCGTGGGCGTGGTTTGAGTTTGAAATTGAATACAATGGGTGGCAAAGTTTTATGGCAAAAATATATTTCCGATATTTTTATTTGAGTATCATATGTTTAAGATTTAAAACCGAGAGGGTGCTGCTGTGCCTGATGTAACACCTTAGTGTTCTTTAATTCCAAATAAGCGTTTACAAATCTAACAGAACTGTAGTCCAAGCATTAATACATATTGTCAAATAATAGTACAACGTAAATAATGAAGATCGGTCCATGAACTAAAAAATGAATTTAATCAGCTAGATCAATTAAAATCCAGAGAGGACACTTCTGTATTAGCAAATAGATAAAAAAACACCACATCCAGTCATTGTAAAAAATATAAAATCCAAAAATTAATCCAGTAGTTTAACTCAAGAAATTATTTTACTTTCAAATTCAAAATCAGTATTCGAGTTCCAAGGAGTTGGTCCCTGGAGAAAAATCATAACAAAACTTCCTGGATATTTTAACTTATTATTAATTTACTTTTTTTAGTAATTACTATTGAGTTACCGATTCTATTAATATGTGAATAAATTTGAATATAATTAAAGCATAGTATCAAAAGTATGCTACTAGCTGCTTTTAGGTATGATGTTCCATGGAAGTGGTTTCAATGCTTTGGTAAAATTAATCACAGCTATAGACTTAACGAATGCTAGGTTATCACTGATAGGTAAATATTATTAAACTATCACATGTTACCTAGTAATGCCTATTTATACAGATTTCATTTAATAACTTATTTTTTAAGGTATTTAAAGGTGTGTGACGTATCTAAGAGATATGTTTATTTCCCAATTCGGTATATAGATATCTTATATATCTTACATTACACTTGATATATAGTATGATGATAGAGGAACGACCTCTTCTATAATATATTTCTCGTGTAACAAAGGCAAAACATCGACCCTTGGTCACATCCGTAGAGAACGAAAGACGACATTAGGGTTATCGGTATTGTAGCTGTATTGTATTGTAACACATGGTATTGAATAAAGTAACTTTCTAGACAAGGTGCGTTGGAATTACTGGTTGTTCAGTAAATCATTATTATTAATATACAACGACAAAACACTTCTGTAACCGATTTTTCATTCGTTTGCTAGCTATTGAGTTAGTTCTATAAATAAATCATAGAAGCAAAGTCAGAAGATACATCTTGTACACGTGGATTAAGTGCGTGATAAGAAAAAGTTTATCTAATAGACAATATGAATGTACATTGTACGGACACTGTAACATCTTCTCTTTGCTCCGCAGAGTATCTATCCATCTGTCCATCTATTGTAACTGATCATCAGACCAACGTTTTATCAACGGGATAGCAACTGTATATGATAATATTAAAATATTGTTTACATTATTTACCTTTATCGAAATACAAGTCAATACGTTTATCAAATTGAACACAAACTGAACTGTAATGCTACCAATTAGTACCGTTACAATAAACGGTTATCTGAATAAGATAAAGGAAATGGCAATAAAAAAATATTATACTTTATTTAACTGTGGTTATCAGAACTCATTAGAGTTGATAAAGACTATAATCGTTCATTCAGCGTATAGACTAGTGTTATTTTACACATTGCCCATTATCTCTTGTCTAAGGCTTCGGACATAGACTTTCTTATTACACCGCTTAGGCATTGTTCCTTTACAACACTAAATAGGACGATTTTTTTTCTTTAAATAAAAGTAATTACCATTTCTCCTATTGCTTATTTCGAAAAATACAATTTTAACAAATTCAAATCATTTATATATCTCGGATACCTTAAACGCTATGTGAATCTTTGTGCAGAATTACAGCTTCTTTAGTATTTTGTAAAATATTAAACAATATGTAATTAAACATTCATTAACAAGGACAGGACTCGAATCTTCGACGTCGGGGTACCGCTCCATCGCTATGAACACTAAACCGTATGGTTACCCGTCTTGGAGATTTTAACATGCCATATATTTATATAACATATAACTTTTTAAATCTGCGGCATTCGAAAACGATTTCTCATTTTTGATACAGAGTTCTGTCAGAGTTGCTCTGTACAATGATGATTTAATATCAATACTTTTACGCCTGGATAACATATTTTAGTCACATCTTGCATTAAATATATATTAGGCCCACATTTCTTCACTTACCATCTGTAATGAAAGGATAAACAGTTCGTAGCTCGGCCTCATACTCCTCGATGGATATCGGAGGCACGATTGGTGGAATGAAGTCTTCTTCGGGAGACCTTTCGGAGCCGTAACCCTGGTCGAAGCCTGGGTCCTGGAGCTTCCACACTGGTTCCGCGTTAGACCCTGAACAAATAGATCATATTAAGCATAGTTACTTGGTTCCGTACATTGTATTTAAAGCATTATCTAAAAATACCGATAATTAACAAACACACCACATTAGAATAAAGGGAAAAAAATTGTTTTAACTTTGCTTTTTAAATCTCATGTATATTTCAAATGCGATCAACGAACTGCGGTGTGCGTAATTATGTAAAAGCGATAAAAAGAGTTCCAAATAAAAGAAAATCTCATTACATAAGCATTAGGTGCTCCGCCTTTATCCCGGCTCACCCTTCACATTCCCTTTAGAAGAACGAATAGAAACTTTCTTTTCGTGTTATGAATACCTCACTTTAATTTAATTTTGAATCCAGAATTTTATTAAGTTGTATAACTTTGAACCTGGTTTAAAACCACATCATGATTTTTGTTTTTGAATAAGAATAAAAAAATCGTATTAAAAAAAAATTGACAAAAATAAAATATAAAAATATTATTTATCTTTAATGACTATTGAAAACATAAAATTTTACTGAGATATAAAACAATGTCACAGCAATACTTGTAATACAATATTTTTTATCAAGAAATAGGATTTAGAAATAGCACGTAAATAAAATTTAATTCATCCTTCGTATTAACAATTGTGGAATCGTAAGGGGAAAAATATATGTATACATAAAAAAAAATAATATCTATCTATCTATGTCATTTCCGTCTATATATATATATATATATATATATATATATATATATATATATACATATATATATATATATATATATATATATATATACCAAAAACGAAATTAGCAATCGGTTGTCTTAAATAGAAAGTGGAAATAAAAAGTTGTGTCACTCCGAAACATACAAGTCCCCTTGAACTTTTGACTTATAATATAATTATTAAAAATACTTTTCTTGTTAAATAATTGTCTTAATCCTGAAAAAATACACTTAAAATTTTTATTAAATGTTTTAGTTAATTTTAACGTGGCAGTGACAAACATGCATGTCAAAGTAATAGTACAATTACCATCATAATTATACCATACTATTTACATTTGTCTGAATTCTGGATCGAGAATTAAATATTTTGATAATAATGGAGTAACGTTGCACATCCATTACTGGATAAATTAGTTAAAAGCTATATTTTTGTGTATTTTATTAAAATAAAATTAGTTATTTTATATATTAGCTGCATGTTACAACCTCTTTGATCTTGTATCAGGTGGAGCTTAAACTCTGTCTCGCTTTGTCTAATTCTACTCAGAACCCATTCTCAAACGTGAAATATTAATGATTATGGTATTACTCTACAATGGGCGCCCTGCAACGGTGAAAATTTTGATTGCTCCATATCTATCTTTGCATAATGCTTTGGTGTTTGTAAAGAAACGCTATAATTATAAATTTATTATTCAGTGCGAAAGTTTAGAAGTGTGGATGGCTGGTGGTGATGGTGGTGAATGGTGGATTACTTTAAACGCAGAAATTAATAATTGGATACAATATATAAAGATATAGATTGTCCAAAATATAACGTTGAGTGTCAAGGAAGCCAGGGAAAACTCTGCCATCTGCGAGCAGTTTTGGCTTACGATATAAAATCGTTAGCTACGCGAATCTAATTTATAGTGGAAATGTTTGTCTTAAATACACCTACAATATATGTTAGCGTTAGCGTATGTTTTAAGAGAATACTAATGCCAAAACAGTGAATCATAAATAGTATTTAATTTGATGGCTTATTCCCAATTAAAATTTAGTTTTAACATTGAAGTTAAGAAGTGAAAAAATTATCGTACAGCTCACAACCCGATCGTCCTGGCCGACTCAGACATCGTTGTTGGTTCTTTTTAGCTAATTTTCAGAAATAAGGAACCCGACAACTCAAATCTAATCTTTCTCTTTGCTCTAATAAAGCTTGAACGATGAAAGTTGCTAGACGGGACGAGACATTAACTCAAACTTAAATGCATAGTTTCGAGCCGGCGGCAATTTTTTTTTTTACATAATTTATACAGTAAAGTTAAAGAGTAAGTAGTAAATATAAATGTTAAAATATAATAACTCATTTTATACATAAATATGCCAAAATAATAGCGAGTAATGTTGTTAATTACCAATTAATGTACAACTTGGAGCGAGTGCAGCCGCTAGCTAAAGCTATAAATGTAAAAGTTTGTTTGGTTGAATTGTTCGTCAGATAAGCAAAAAGTTCTGCAAGGATTTGTATGAAATTCAATAATGATATATGTATATACAGACTTGGAAAAACACAAACGGTTCTCGCAGGGAAAACACGCAACCAACATTCGTGATCAGGTAAGGGGAGGCTCTGCCCACTGAATCATAGAGCAAAGCTGCGGGCATTAGCTTTTGTGAAATATTTCCCCACAAACTATTATTAATGTCATAAAATTATAATAAACGATTAATTTATACATTTGTGAAATTACAATTAGAAGTATTTATTTGATATATTAAAATGAATATGGTAGGTTGGCGTGGCCCGGATCAGTTAGGGGCTTAATAACATTGATTTATAGTAACCGACAATGTTTTCTGTATATTTTAACTTAACTACATTTTCTGTTTTGTTCATATATAATGTGGTGGGGACTTATACAACACTTGTACACGATAAGGTATAAGGGCTATAGCTTTCAATATTTTATGGATATCTGCTCAATTCGCAACTCGATTTGAAATAGAGATTTGGCATTAGTTTGATGGTTAGGGTTAGGAAAAGCCTGCTCACATTCCACTTTAGGGCTTCAGACCTTCTAGAATTGTAACAACTTATACATATAAAATACAAAAATTTTAAATCCTAAATCCATTTTCACGATAAGGTCACACGAATTTTGTGTTTTTCAACAAGGTAGCTCATTAGCTATATTATACCATTGTATAATGATTGTTCCCAGCTGTTGAATAGATTCCAATACAATTGACGTGGATAGCGAGGAATACATGCATTGCTTTTAAAATTTTATACATAGTCATAGTCTTCAGTGTGTCTGTCTGTGTAATCGGTATGTATATAAACAGATCTTTATGTCCATGGCTTGATGTTTACTGTTGTGTTAAACCAACGCTTTAATTAAGAAACTTATAAAAACCTATTTAAGCACGTTACCTTGCTTAAATACATATAGCATGTATATTTTTGTTTATTTTCTATTAGTCCGAACAAGCAACACATTCAATAACTGTGGTTAGCAAAAATAATAAGAAGAATTCGCATTCCAATATGTATTTCACATCATACTTTTGAAGCTTATCTTTCTGTGTGACACTGACTCATGACTCATGATGAACGAAAGACGTACAAGGTATATTTTTAACAGGGATTAAAACAGCTTAAAGAGTTAGAAGTAGATTCAGTACAAATATTTTAAGACTTGACTTATTTCGTGATCGTGATGTTACGACTCTAAGATGTTCGTTAAATATATAAAATACATTAAAATTGTTTTAATTAAATGTAAGAGTAATTATTATTAAACCATTACATCTTTGTAACCAAATGATTGTCTCATTTGAAACATTAGTGCTTCATTTTAATATATATTATATATATAATCTTAATATGATTCTTTTTAAACGTAACTAATTTCTATAAACTATATTTGATAACACTCGATTGGATTGGTAGTATTTGTTATTGCTCGATGAATGCTCTTTGAAATATACTCCGAACTGTATTTATATTGAAACTTAAAAGTCAACAAGCAATTCAAAATGGACAATATCATTTTTCCGTACCACAAAAACTATATGCTTTTAAGTTTGGATGAGAAACGATAGTGTAAATAGGGATTTATAAAGCTGTTTGACCTTGGAGTTTTGGACGTGCGAGAGAGAATACGAGTAGTTCAGTCGCCACACAGTCTGGAGAACAAGGCCGCAGACATAATATTATTTAAAATACTGGACGAAAAACGCCAACAAAAGGTCCTCTGAGATGTTGTTTTTATAATACGAAACGTCAGAATTTATAATTGTTACATAGTAACATCTTAGATCTTTCTATTTTGCATTTTAGTGTTCTTATTTTGCGGAAGATATATTTATTATTGTACAAATAGTGGTTGAAAGAATGGATTCATCAAGTAACAATCCGGCGTCATCCAGCACATCACCAGGTCACACCGGACGTGAGACCTTTGCTTAAACCACTGGTATTCGCATACGGTAGGCATCATTTTAATTAAAAGATCGCCGAAGCGACCATATATTTTAGTAATTGAAGTGTTCATTGTTTTATTCAATATCTAAAAGGTACGGCTTTTGTTTTACTGAAATTAATTTTTCAATTCATTGTTAACATAAATTGGAAAATGTTGGCTGTAATATTTTTGATTTGTTTCAATTATATATATGCTATTTAACTTTTCCTTTGTCAGTTTAATTGTAGTATATAATTAACTTTGTTATTGAATTGGTGTTATGTGACACTTGTAATAATATTTAAATCAAAGTATAAAGAGAGTTCACTTCTAATGACACTAAGTTTTAGATGACGTTTGCTTTATCGCAGTCTGACGTCAGTAACGCACAACTGTAACAAGCTCTATTGTGTCTGTGGACATGAAAATTGGGTCTGACAGTCTGTTTCATCATTTGATATTCAAACCATAAATGCTTCCTGGAAAATATACAAAGTGGTGTTTTATTCAGATTTTATAAGAAATAAAAATTAAACTAGCTAAAATAAAGAGCACCAAGGCAAAAACGTATCGTTGGAGAAACGCTGACCGCTAGCAATGTCCGCCCTCGCGTCCATCACAACCCCGACGTTTTGTTTGTATACATTTACATATATACCCTCCCAAGGTCCAGGCGATTAGTATTATACTACATACATATCGATTAAAATATTTTCCGGAATTCAAAATAATCCGGAAGAAAACCTTAATTACGGTCAGATAAATTTCAAAACTTGGTCTCGCCATTGAAAACTTTTAACCGTCATAATCTTAAAGGATTTAATTTATTCCGTAATTGGGCGGAAGTTTAAAATTAATTGAAGCCGTAGCTCATAACTAAAGGCGGGCTCTCAGAGGCTGAGATTAAATGTTCAAAGGTCATATTAAAGAGTGCGAGCTCGTTACGATGTTGTATTTACTTAAGCCAAACTGCCTTCAGTAAATATTGCTGAGAATTGCCTTATGACCGATTTTAACTACAAATGCCCTCAACACGTAACTTTAAAATTTTTATTTTAATAGGTCATACTAGTGTTATAATATAATAATCGACAAATCTTTATATTTTTAATAAAAAACCAAGTTCGGTGGAATGCGACAAATAATAATCATATTTTAAATAATGGAATTTGTATTGATTAATACTAAATACATTATTTCATCATCATACACCTATCTTGTTTCCAATTATTCACGGTCGATACGTACTCGTATATTGCCAGAGATTTGCCAAAAGTTTTTAGGACCAGCGGCCGCCGACCTCGACACTCCTTGAAAAGGCTTGTTTATGGGATTTGGGTTGGGATGATGTGGAGTGAACCATTTCAAAGTCCTGAGTGCACGTACCAAAGAAACCATATCAGCAGAAACAAATTGCATAACATAATTCAAATTAATCGTGAATGTAATTAAAAAATAACGGCTAAATAATTTCCATAACGGCTTTATATTTTTTAACAGCAACCTTTATAAAATTTCACGAGGATCTTTCGAAAGATGTAGACAATAGAACTGTCAAATTGAGTATTACATTTTTATTGTCATTGCATTTAAAATAACAATCAGAAGTAAAATTTACTTGAAAATATATATATAAAAACATTATATTTTTCATGTTTCAAACAAACTCTGTTATGACAATTACGCATGGCCAATATTAATAAACAAAGAAACAAAACCGATGTTCCATTGTTAACTTTCAATCAAATATTGAATTATGACAGAAATACAAATATACACATAATATGTCGTTTTGAAAAGCTTATATGGAATAAAATATAAATAACAACTCGATAAGAGATGCAAGGAACACTTAAATCAAACACAATGTAGCTACATACATATATAATTCACAAGATGCAACTCGACTGGATAGCAGAGGAACAGTTGAATTTGTGGTATCACATTATCGGAAATGGAAGGTAAAGTCGTCCTTGACCTACAGTTATTTGGGCCATGAATGACGTCACAGCAGTGTTGCTGATCCTATCTGGAACCGGAATGCAGTAGAAACTAACAAATCTGCATATTAACGATTATCTTGAATTCACTGCAGGTTATGTGTATATATACGTAAAAAATTGTTATCTACAATTTTATAATTAAAAAAAAATTACATAATAAAAGAAAAACATAATGTTCAAAGTTGAAAATAATCTTTTAACATTTTTGTTTACTTAAGCCGTAATAGAATTTTGTTATTTCTTTATATCTGAATCCCAACCTTGTGCTACAAGTAAATTGTGCCAACACCCCAAACATGTCAACGTGCATATTATAAACAATGTTTGATGGTGGTCCCCGTGCCAACATAGTTATTGTCCATTAGGATATGTAAAGAAATATAAATGGCGATATTTTTTCTCTCAGTAAAGCGAGTTAATGTGAGGTAATTTTATATTTTTAACTAAAGTAAAGTTTTTAACTAAAATAAAGTTAACTAGCTTGATGTTTATTGTCTTTATATCTACTTCGCCAAAATAAATAAATAATAACTTTAGCCGTATCCGATACATTTGTCCAATGATTGTGTTTTTGTAACGAAGAATAAATTCGATTGCTGTTGGAATAGACGGATTCTTTGTCACGTCATCGGGCCGAGCGTGCTGACGTCACCTGCACAGCGATCATTACTGTCAAGGCGCACAGTGGATAGCGCATCATTTCTTGCGAGACAGAAAGCGCTCTGACCGGGGTTCCACCGTAAGATCTGGAGGCGGCGACGCTGGCGAAGAGCTTTTCGAATAGTGTCAAATGAGGCTCGTGGTGTTCCGCGCCCTACAGTATCCTTAGAGACTGGGTCAATGGACAGCACGGGGTAAAAACCTTCCATCTGACCTTCTTTCGGGGCAGAATTTCTTAGAAAGTTACTTGTTCAGGGTAGCAGGTCGGGAGCACAGGTCGGGAATGCACATTCTGACGAAGTAGTCGACAGAATTGCGTGCTACACTCTTGGCAAACATCGGATCGAATCTTTTGCTCGCGGTAGCGGTCAGAGTCATGATCACGAGCGAAGAGTCGATAGGGAAATCCGCCAATCGGACGGTACGTGACCGGATGACATTACTGTTCCATCTCGAGCTGGACCTGAACAGACAGCCACCAGCAGGGTAGCGAAAGTGTACATAGCTTTAGCGTACTTCCAGATATAGAAAAAGGCGGTAAAAAGGGGTTTGATTGCCTGACATTATAAACTTTTTTTTGCAGTTAATAAAAAAGAAACAAACAAGTGTACTGTAAAATAAATGAGAATTCATAAACTGTAAACGAAACTAGCTTTCATAAAATACACAGTTTCTCTTTGTCTGCAGAAAGGAATAAAAAAAACAAAACAATGTTTTCGGTATAACTTTTGTTTTCTGGCGCGGTCTTTAGATATTGATTTTCTACTTTAACTTTTACTTTATCATATAGGTAAGGGGTGGACACTGAAAAAAATGAAATGTGAAAAATAGGCGCATGTCACAAACTGAAATGTGTGACAAAGCCAACTGTTATCTCCTATTTGATAATCCAAAGATTGCACGTGAAGACACTTGGGATCCTTTCATAAAACGTATAAAGTATCTCGTCTGTGAATACTGTTATAGTTTCGTGTGCAACCTGACTTTTATGTCTTGAAAATAAGGAAACGTTGGAGGTAGACGACAAATTAACTTTAGAATTCTGAACACGACTCTTAAGCGTTTGAAAGGTCGTGTTGTATTCTCGTGAAAATCTTAGAAAGCATTATTCAGAATATATTATAGTCATATTTAATAAACAATAAACACTATATAAAAGTCAGTGTGATGTGTGTTCCGCCTTTATGCTAAACTAACGACCGCACTCGCTCTTGCTTGTCTTCGCGTTATTTTAAATTATGTGATTATTATACAACACCTGTCTTTGTATAATAAATTAATGAGAATTCTATTAAGTTATTCTGTTGCAATAACAATAGTGTGTACTTCATAATAACGTATAAGCCATTAATATAATATATGATGAAAGGATTATTATAAATCACAAAATATTGTATTATTTTTTAAGTAACGTAACCCATTAAAATTATAAAAAGGGGAACAATATATATAAATTGCTTATGATTATTTGCTAATTCGTTAAAAAGGATTTTTAGTCCTAAAAAATTTGTGGAAGTTGAGTGAGTTTGGTGGTAGGTACTTGGGGAAGATTGTCTTAGAATTTCTTAAAATATTAAGGTTAGAATTATTGAATTAACAAACACTTCAAAAGGTTTGTTTATCGATAATATATCGACTGCTGTATTTTTTAAATCTAAAAGTGATTAGAACTATAATTTTTTTAACAAAAACGGTTGGTAATGTATAACGCCGGATAAATCCTCACTCCTCATAGCACATTTAAAGATTCTAAAATAAGATTGTACTGTTCTAAACCATAAGTTTGTTTGGATATCCGATATAACTACGCCCAGATTGAAAATATAGCAGTAAATTTCAGACATATTTATCTCTCATAAATTATCAGCAGCGCAGTGAAACTTGTCCATAAACATGTTTAACCATCTTAAGCTTAATATGCATGCATGCAGCAAGCTGCATGCAGCATGCGTCAAAAACAAGACAATAGTGTCAGACTAAAAAATCGTTTATTTAAGCTTATTTATTTTGTAAATATATTTTCATTTTTTAAATTAAAATAAGCTAGTGGACTATCATCAATAGGTCCATCTTCAATAAACACGTTACCACTAATAACTTATACACATTTGTTATTTGAACGAGATAACGAAAAACAATCCTCAGCACAAATAAGATATTAAACAATAGATAGGTACAAAGTCGCTGTAAAATGATGCACTTTCTATACACGTTTATGTTCTTCTGTTATAATATCAAAAGAAACGCAATGCATTTGGTCAATACAAAAAATGCATCCTGTGTAGGCACCAAGACAATCTCGTCAAATCGATGTCACAATTTGTGTCATCATATTTGATTAGAAATTTAAAAAAGTGTGTTCAGGTCTTTAGTCGACCTTTGCATATTTTCTTTGTCAAACAGTATTTATGACAGCGTCATAAGATTCAAAAATCGTGTCTCCGTTGTACCTAATCATTTAAAAATTATGTAATTGTAAAGGGGATAACAATGTTTTTTGATTCTCTTGCGATTTGTTGTGAAAATATTGTAATTGTAATTGATAAATAAAATCCGATTGAAGATTTTTGTTGTGTTAAACAAGAATAAGTACATCTAGAAAAAATTAAACATATGTTCCTTATTGTTATTGTAATGTTTTATGAAATATTGTTTAAATGATTTTAACATAGGTCCATGATAGACGTAATATAAACTGTTATTTCATATGTTGGAATCGACTTGGCATATGTGACTTTAAGCAGTCTATAAATATGTGTAATTGAAATAATTGTAACTCTCTGGTTGAGCGAAGCGAACGAAGTGAGCGGAGCGTTTTACTGGAGAATTTTTACATTCTTTGTCACGAATTGGCTCGAAAACCACTTGACGGAAAATTATCTAATTTTGCAATGAAAAAGACACACATTAGGTGATGGTTTTTAAACAAAAATTTTTTGTATAATTAAAAAAAAAAAATTTGAAAAATGTTATGGCAAAAAACTGATATCACATTGAAGTCAATGGGAAACGACGAGTCAATACACTGGGCTCGCTTCGCTCAATATGCAAACGGCACCCGAGATTTCGCGAGCGCAGCGAATCGAAATTGAGGGTCTGTTGGCGCCCCTAGTTATTTTATTTCTTTACTCGATCCGTTACTGCAAATCGATCTGAAATAATGATCTGGTTTTAAAAAATATATCATACGATTAATCGATCCTAGATCGTCTCTAGAGATAGTTACTGAGGTCACCTATGTAATTTTATTATTATTTTTCTTCGTTACTTAAATTATAATGAGTTAATTTCATTGTTGTAGACAGTTGTTATATCATAGACATTATATATAAAGTGACAAATTATATCATAAATTATTTAAAGGGTGATCAGTGACGTTTAGTACGAGTACCTTTGACATTATTAGTGTCGTAAATCGAGGTGTACTGTTACAGCTCTTTATAGGTCATTGACCCGTAGGATCCCATCCGTAGTGACCTCAATAGTTTTATTTACTTATAATATTTTATTTTAGTTATTTAATCTTTATTATCCTTAAAAGCACAATAATGCTACAAAGCATTCTCTACAGGTCAACCCGAGAAATAAAATAAAGAAATTGAGGTGTTAAATTGAACGACTAAACTGTATAATAACTTAACAGCATACATTATGTACACTGTGATATAATACCATTAACACATACATATATACATTTAAATAAATAGAATAGTTAGCTATTCATAATATATTATGTGTGACTTTCTTCCTCTATTGAAGTGTATGCAATGAAAAATTTAAGTCTTTCATTACATTTTATTTGCCATTTATATTATTGTAAGCGCTACAAATACATTCTGTATAGTCAGTATGAATATTTTTTGTTGGTTATATCTGTACAATACAACAAGCATCAATCAAAGTCAAAATCTTTAATAAAAGTTAGTTTGTATTAAAAATATTTTTATATAATCTGAACTACCACCAGCTGGGGCTGTCTGTCAGTCTGGGGCTGGAGCTGGTGGCAGAAACTCAGAGAGCTTGTCATATTGTAAAGCTATACTATAAAGAATAAAGGTTAGTTACGACAAAGTTGGTTAGTATATGACAGGTTACGAAAATAAGTATAACGAACTAAAATGGCAGTAGTATCCTCAGGAGGTAGCTTATATTTTAAAACATTGTAACGAATCTTGCAGATTTATATGAGGTTCATTTTGTAGTTTAGTCAAAGTGACGTTTCCAGTTAATTAATATAATATCATTATCAAATTAAAGGCAAAGTTATGGTACGGTGTTTGTAATAATTATAAATTATTATCATATTTAAATTACTAAAAAGTGCCGGCGACAGAAACTCTGAGCGTAATTCAACATCTACAATCTAAATGACAACATATAACCCAGGATCCAGATCAGAATCAACGATACAAAACAAAATAATATTAACACAATCACAAAATAAAACATCTTAAAATATAAGAATATAAAAAATCTAAACGAAATGAAATCTAGATTGATATAAAACAACAAAAAGCGATACCAAAATATTGACTTTGATTGCTTCTAAGTAATCATAAAATAGAAAATAAAACTTCAACATATATCAATATTAAAGTTGACAATTCAAATAATGATAGTTCCTTTATACTGATAAATATATTTTATACTACATAGAAGTGTACCTTGCAGTGGTAAAATCAGAAATAACATACCTACTATTCTATATTACGAGGACGTTTAGAAATCAGTATAATAAATGCTTCCATGTTGAATAATTCCTACATCAAAGTACTTTAAATTACATTTTTATCTCATTTAGTTTACATCAACTTCTCATAGTTCGAAAAGTATTACTTCCTCAGATCAGAATCACATCACTTAACACAAACGAAACTTTAAAGACCTTTTCGTAAGCGTAGCCAAGAAGTCAGATGTGCATTTTCTGTTGGATGCATTGAAGATCGAGATAATTTTATGAAAAAGATTTAATAGTATGTGCAATATAACGTTTAACTATCGTGGAAAAAACGAATTATACTTATTTCTATTTCGACAGTTTAATAATAACTTAAAATATTCGATTGAGTGTTGTTGTTTGACAAAGTCTGTCAATACCTAAAAATTGAGAAAATAAATAAACTTACCAGATTTCGAGATGCGGTATCGTAAGCCCCGGCCGCCCTTCGGATGGTTCCTATATGTACCAAAGTCTCCGTAGTTATTATTGACGCGACTGTAATCGGCTAGATGTCTGTTGCCGTCCAGGTGATTCGGCAGCGATCGGTTCCAGCCCATGACATCACCGACGACGGAGCCGCAGACTGACGATTCAGTTTGACTTTTCGTTTCCCCATTGCAAAGATCGCCACTCGAGCGTGCTCGCCGCCCTTTCAGGCCCTTAGCGGAATGCTGGCTTATGTTGGAGCCCATAGCGAGGCGGGACCTCACGAGGGCCCCGCCACCTGCATTTCGCCAATCGTCTTGGGATTCACTTTCGATGTCTTTGTATAGGTGTTGATCTAGAAAGGAGAATTTCATTTTATCGATCAATCGAAATAGGATTATGAATAGAACATCGGAACAGTAGATACTCGTGCTACCAGAAAAATTGTATTTATACATATAATAAAGAAGTAACTAGGCAAAATTTGCATATTTTTTGCAAAACGTTGTTTCTGCATGTTAGGTGCAGGACACGGAACTCAATCCAATAATTTTTTTGTCTATTTTCTGATTGACAGATTTGGGCAATATTTGCAACTAAGTTGGATGTGATTTTAGTTCAAAAAAAGGGTTCATAGTGAACCTATAGTTACGTTCCGTAATCTAATATGGCAGACGCCACATAATGAGGATTTATAATTTCACAATAACGCTTATAAAATGAGAGTGTTTGATGAGCGGATTACGATAATTAAATTAACATTATTATAAATTCAATAAAGCCACAAAATGGATGAATTGCTATTTTCATAATTTCCTATGGCATGGGCATCATTATCAATACCAAAGCAATTATAGAAAAGTAACTTAAGAGGATTTTTTAATATTTATAATATTAAAAATAATATTTTTTATGCATTTCCATTGGCGAGGTTAAGACCGTAAAATAAGCTTTAAAAAAAGGTTTCGTAAAACATACTAATGTACTACCGAATAATAGAAGTTTTTGTTTGAATAGTAGTTCTTGTAATCAGAAAAAAAGTACTTAAATAGTTATCCCATATTATAAAAGATAAAATCTATAGCACAGTAGCTGTCCACACATCGTTCTTTTTGGACTGAATTGTTGAAACAGAACTCTCCAGTGACTTTAAATGGTTTAGGAGTACTAGTGGTTTGTCGCCGCAACGGAAAAGAAAAATGACAAATAAATCTTCTACCTTTAAAATGTAAGAGAACTTCTTAAACTTTTAGCACTTAATTCTAACTTACCACTAGGCCTTTATGTTTGTTGTGAGAAAGATATTTAATGTATCTTAAGTAACTATGTTATGGTCATTTTTCAGTAGTTAGTTCTGCGCCGTAAGAGGAACAGTTAAATATTTAATATCTTTTATTTTATGTTTTGCATTTTTATCTACTATAACAAGCGATTGTCCCTTTGCATCTGTTCTACATCATTTGATATCAATAGACGTAAACAGTGATTTGTTAATGTCTATTAAAATAGCAAGGCATTGTGTAAAAATGTTTTCTTTCTCGGATTCGATCATTTCCAACATGTAACGCAATTGTAAAATCCACACGACCGGGACCGCGGGCAACAACATGTACCTAAAGTATACTGTTATAAAATATAGTTATTTTTTTTATTATAATAGCATAATACTTAGTAATATTGAGTATAATGAAGCATAACTGTGACGTCTTTATCATACCATGAAGGCACTCTTGCTATTGTTTAAAATAATCTATTGTCCGCTATCTCGATATTTTTAGCAGTTTATCTGGTTCTTTTGTAGCTTATATCTATAGAGTTACGTTAGGATAAAAGAATAAGCTTTGAATTTTTTTAATTATACATTTTGTGCACAAAAATACATCTTTATTTTACTTGACTCCTAAACAATAAGTCACAATACATATAATTAGTATTTGGATTTGAAACAAAACAAAAAGTCAAGTCGATTCAGAGACGAAAATGGAATGCGTCCTCGATTCGGTCGCAATTCGCAACGAAATCTCGCAAAGACAATTAAGAGCTCCCACAAATGAGTCGGGCGCTTTCCTTTAACTTTACTACGTCATAACGGGTCTTTTAAATCGGTTTGGTAATCTGGAAGCTTATATAAGGTGACCTAATTGTTGATGTTCAAAGAAGAGTATTTTAAAAGAGTGCCTTATATTTTTTAATGGGCCATCCAAAAATATTAATAACAATATCAAAATAAAAAGGTTTTGACGTTATAGTTACAAATTGCGGATACATGGACACAACAAGATTTGTCTTACGTAGTAGAAGAGCTACCAGGTAAAAGACATCCCACTTACATAAGTTTACACTTGAGAAGAGGTTATATCTGAAGTCATCCTAACATTACACTGCCGACAACGGCAGTCACAGCCAGCAGCTACATCTGCCCTCTCCTCTCTGACTTAAATCATAAGAGATCACTTGAATAGTACGCATACCATATATATTAACTGATAATTATAGTGCAAAAATAGTGTTTTATTATTATGTGAAAATTATAAATTTTGATTATCGATAGAAATGTGTTGAATTTAAGTTGTTGACTCATTTGCAGGGGTGATATTATAATATATACATCTAAATTTGTTAAATTTCATTTAATAAGAGCATTTGTTGAGTTTCTGGCCGGCTCCTCTCAGCAGAGCAGCAGTCCGAGTTGGTAGCTTACTCAGGGACTGAATATACTGACCTTTTTAATGTAATAATTGTTGATTCAAAAGTGGGTGTAAATGCCTCCTTGAATAAAGATATTTTAAATTTGAATTACCTCAAAGCAATTTATATTGTCCACCGAAAAACAGAAATGCTTTTGTCAATATAAAAACAGTTACTGAGGTCCGGAAATTCTATAAGGAAATAATAAAAACAATTAAATCTTATAGAATCAAGTAGGAATTAAGATGGAGAGGAGAGTTGAAACCATTCCAAGCAATCCATCGTCTTAAGAACATCGGTTCACTTTCATTTAATGGAAATCGTAAAATAAATCCATTTGAGACATGCAAACGGTGAAATACGAATTTCTAAGGTGGCTCTTTTATAGTTCATCTCGGGAACCCTGTGATGGTTCAAATAGTATTAACGTTTTATTACTAAGCGTCCAGGAAATTGAAATCGAGCTGTATATTGCAGAGGATACTATAACCAGGTAAATTTATTTTACTTGTTGAATATTTCATATTTCCATAATAAAACATTTCGGAGTACATTTATCGTACTCCAGTACTTTAATTGCGACATTGAAATAATTTAAATTTTAATATTATTAATAAATGCATCGAAAACTACTGAATCGATCATAATAAAGTTGCGTCGAAGTGTAACCTTAATTAAGCATCATTTTTCTCTTTATTTCAATGAAATGGCACAAACCAGTCAGAAGATATATTGAATTTTACAGTTAACTGAACAATTAACGTCACAAAAACGCAGCTCCTGCATCAAAAGATTTTATTGACTCGTGCTTTTTTTTTCATAACATTTGGGGAAAAACCTGTCCTAGAACACTTCAAGAGAGCTTGTTATGAACGCTAAAGGCAAGACTTAACCTGGCAATTTTCAAGTACAACAGAAATAATTTAGGTTTAACTATTTTTTTAAGAAATTGGATATTTTTATGTATTACATAAGAAAATAGTCGTAGATTTTTAAACACGAAATATTCTAAATGTTTTATATTTTGGATTTAAGCAAAGAAAAGAAAGAAAGGGAAGATTATCACAAGAAAACTGTTGTACGGGTATACATGAAGGTTAGTGTAAATGTGCAGGGAATTTTAAAGGTAAACTCAAAAATTGCTCTTGGCTAATAATAACAACAAATAACCTCTTTCAATTACTTTAATTGTGTTTACTTTAATTAGTCCTCTTTTACTTCAGTTTTATTTTGCCTTTTTCTTCTCTTTTTTTGTTTGTACTTTGTTGTATTTTTTTTGTTTCCACGAATAACACAAAGGTCATTCAAAAAAATTAAAGAAAAAATATAAATTTTTAGAACTCTCCACTCGTCGTCGTCTATACAAAGTCTCATGCGTCTGCACCAATTTTCACATGTCAATTGCCAGTCTACAACAGGTGCTTGCTCAACAGCCTTCTCGGACGCAGTGAGCGCAACTTCTGGCGATGAAAACTTGAGCTCATTTTTAATTCAAGGGAACAGGAAGAAGTCAGACTTACCATTGATACTATTTTGTTTTTTTGGGACTAGATACAAAATAAGGAGACTAAAAATCTATTTTATTCCCATAACATCTTGATTGTTAAGCTACAAAAATCAAAGGTACTTGTCAATTATAAAATGAACCTTTCCAGATCCAATCTGTATACTGTGCTTAATCTTCGTTGTATGTAATTCGACAGTTTTTTTAAATAATATTTTTCACTTGCCACGTTTTCCTCCACAGCAGAGGCAAAGGGACCTCTTACTTGATTTTTTTTTTAGGATTTTTACTGACCTTGAAATTAATTTAAATTTAAGTCTTATAAAACGAAAGTTCTTTATTTATTAACGTTAACAAAAAGAAATGGTCTTTTAATACCCAACTTCTACTAACTGACAGATGATGAATACCTTAATTTAATTATTGTACGTATATCTTTTGCCAAAAATCACTACTCGAAGATAAATGTAATTAAAAATTATATCTGTATTCTCTAGGGGTTGGTTCAATATCTTCGAGAAATCATATTTTTTGTCGTCGTGTAATTAGAAATTTAATTTCTAAATTTAACAAAATTGAATATGTTTTTACTCGAAATTACGAACTAGACCGGAAAATCTTTAATTTATTATTTTACGACTCCTTGAAGTTTGGAAAGGACTAACAAAATGACAAGTCGATTTCTATTTTGAAGAGAGTGAAATGTTAAATGTTAAAAATGTTAAAAAGAGCAAACACCGCATATTCCATCGAATAAAGCCAGTCCATATTAAAATGTTTTTTTTTTATATTATTGTTTTAAAACCAAAGGTCTGTGATAGATTGATGATTTTCATCTCTAGATCTAATATTGTGTCTAAGTCTCACTGTGTCGCCTTAAAAGTCATTTTACATTTCGAAAATAAATATATATGTATATTAGTTTATATGTTATACTTTCGTCCTTATTATCTGACAAAATACACGTTGTATATAATTTAAACTTATTAAAATATATTTCAATGTAAGATAGATATAAATAAATCCATAATAAATTTGTAAAACGCTCACGTTTAAAGCGAAAAGATTTACTTTAAAAATACCTTTTCTTTTGCAAAACCAAAATGCTAATCGCGTAGTGCACTTATTGTAGCGAACGATATGACCGACATAAGAATGAAATACAAGAATTTTGATACTTGATACTAAAAATGCAAAAACAACCGCAGTTTGTGCTCTTTATCGCACTGCATTTTACAACTTATATGCTTACAACGACAGTATATATATCTAGATGTATTTACAGTGAAGTCTATTGGAATTAACATACCTTTTAAAGATAAAAACTCACCAGGATATTAAAAATTGATATAAACACGACACTCTTAAGATGCACTCATTCTTAAATGTGATGTAATTAATATATAGCCTATATTATAGTCATTATCGCTATCAGCACCTGCCGCGGTGCACTGATAACAATATTTACATTAGTGCATTGATAATGACATGTTATTTTCTAGTAGTTTTTACATATATTCTTAATGATCACGAACGACGGCGTTTATGTATGTAATTAGTACTGGTTTAGTTTTGGTTAGCGTTAGAAATATTCATATAAATAAAAGTAAGTGCCCACTTATTGACTACATTATTTTATTTGAATTTCATCAAAACATCAAAAAGATGGAAGAATTATCTTCAAAAAATCCGCACAATTCTAGCTAGTTAAGCGCCAGTCGAAATATGAGATATTTTTTGCTCAAGTTTTATTTTTACTATAAATAAACTGTTTGGGGTACATATAATTACAATATGAACAATTGAAATATATTGTCTAAATCAACATATATGATTTCTACCAAAGAAATAATTGCCATTGTGAGAATTGTGGGAACCAAAACACAAAAATTGGTTTGGGCTATAACTAACATAAACGTAAAAGTATGGTTTTTATACAAGTGATGAGAGTGTTTATCATTTATGTCAGAAGAGATCAGACGAAGTCACTAGCAACAATTTTTTCTATTACAATTTAAGTATTGTGTACAGTAATGATGATTCAAGTATGATATTTATAGGTAGTGCTACTTTTAACAAATTCTTATCACAATTTAAACTACACGAAGTGCACTGAACCGCTCACTACAAAGCAACGGACGGACAAACATATCTGTACAAAATAATAAAGACAAGGATCATAAACGCAAAAAAGAATTTAACACATTTAAAGTAACTAAAAGATGTAGGAGAAAAATTGCGACTTGCGAATTGCGAGAGGTAAGCACCCATAATAAAATTAATAGGATTTAAAATTAAATTAAATTTGGAAAAAAATAAGAATGAATGAGAACTTTTGAAATGCAGTGTTGATAATTGTATCAACCAACAGTGGATAATGAATGTAGTGAGTATAGATTAAGAAAAAAAAAGCCGTGCAAAGGACGAAGAATAGAATAGCAGCTAGGCTAGTGAGCTGAATTCATAAGAATTTGAGAAATAAAGATGTACACATAAAATCTGCATATATGATGTTCGAGAATCCAAGAAAAGCATATTATATGAAATCTCAAGAGGTCTTGGGGAGGCTGTTAAGAAGAAATGCCTGAGAAGTATGTATGTAAATTATTAATGCAATAATTAATCGATCGAAATCAAGTGTCTAGTTCCAGCATCAGGTGAGAACGATAAGTTGCGACGTATCTGTAGACTTACATCAAGAATCAGCCTTATATCTTTACTTAGTGCTCCTGTTAATAAATGATTTAACAGCAGACATGGAAGAAGAAGCACTCCACTACGACTTCCGCTACCTCGGTTCAGTGCAAAATTATAGCGAGTTTGATAGGGATTTTGAATTCGGTTCAGATCGATTTGTTGGAAACGACGGAAAACAAAAAAGTTATCCAAAAGAGGTAACCTTAAATAATTTACCTTTAATTCATAATGTGTACAAATCGCGATTGTTTAAAAACGTTAATGTGACAGGGGCGCTATGAATAAGATAAATGCAGGTTATATAAAATAGACTGACTTGAAAGATGATGTGGTAGGAAAAGAAGTGACTACCGAGATGAAGGATGGCGGAGGTGAAGAGAAGAGACGTGCTTATTGTATCGACCAAACCAAAACAAAAGGAATGCATTACTTGTAACATACAACTTATAGTTATATATATTATCGTAAAAGCTAACCTGAATCAATAATTAAATTATTTTATTATTTAATTGACTTCAATTTGTTATTTCCATTGCAGTGGACATTTTTGGTTCGTTAGTTATCAAATTAATTATCTGTTTTGATTCTTACATTGTCGTTGTTTTCCAATAGAATGGTTTAAGAGTTACAATTAAAATCATTGCAATTTTTGAAAACTATTTTTTGTAATAATTAACAATTAATTGAAAGAGAAAAAATTTAATAAAAAGTCTTGCAATTACTACTGAGAGAACTTTATTGTATTAAATTGGATGGGATCAAGCGAATATAAGGAGATTTAGATTATTGTGGATGTGTATATGTCCTCTAGACAGTGTTAAGAAGTAATTTTTAAAGAAATATTCTTGTGATCGCCTGAACTGCAGTGGAACCATGCGTATAAATAATAATAAAAATCATCATGTCAGCGGTTTCTACTTTTTTATATAAGTTCCTTCAGGTTTACTTTATCGGCTTGCTAGTTCTTGAGCAGATACTTGCCAAAATGTGAGTAGTTCACTACACACATTTTGGCTTCTATTTTGTTGATAAAATGGAACACCTTAGTAGTACACACACTACCCTTCGATAGGTAGGTACTATATATAAAATTAATGTGTGGCAAAATTATATTTCGCATCTAAAACCTATCCAGATTTAACCTGGTTTAGAATTCGAATATCCTTTCCATGTCTGTTTTATACAATAATCCATTTAAAAAAACATTATATTACTGAGCTGAGTATCGCCGGGAGTTAAGGGTTGTTTAAGAACTAAGCTTACTCTCACATTCAAACATATTTATAGCCACTGCGAAGACTACTAAGATTTCGAATTGCCTTAGTTTAGTTTGAACTTAGTTAATGTTTTAGGGTTTCAAATACTTTTAGAAAATTGAAACCACTCTAGATACTAGCTAATAAATAAGTAAAGCTAATATTTTAAGTTATTATATTATGATCGGAAACTCTTTATAGAAATACTAATATACAATCTATGAAGTTATTTCCACTACCACTATCTTTTCTTGTTTAAGATTTAATTTGAACATTTTAGTAATACAGTGAGGGCAGCGCGGCTCCCGACCAGACGAGACTCGCACGCGGTCGGTATTTATAGCACCGGAATGCTTCGCCCACAATAACGTTAGCACTGTCAAGTTCATTAGTCACTTATCCTATACAATGGAACCCAGCTGTGACTGTACGAGCACCTACCACAATAGAAATGCAACGTGAAGTCCAGTGAGCGTTTAAACTGAATTGCAGTTTTACCTTATACTTAATCGATACTGATTCACTTGTACAATTTTTGTGTTTTTATTGAATTCATATTTATCTAATATTTAAACCTATTGTTCTGGTATTTACAAAGTTTTACCCTTTTAATGGCTTTCAATTCTTGAAATAGAAATATAAAACTTTAAAATAAATAATGATTGTATCTTAAAATAGAGCAGTGATTATCTTGATTGCTGCGCGGTCCCGCTGCACGCTGATCATTAGCGTCAGCCGTCAGCAGTCAGCGCATTGATCAATTGATGCAGCCGTTATACTGTTTACAGTACCTTAGTATTATTTTCTATAATAAAGTATTGTACAATTGATCTTACACTTCACGTTACCGGCTGAATTGGTAAAGTTAAAAACATAGTTTCTTCGTTTTATACACGTTCAAAACAGAATATAAGAAGATATACTATATGATATTAACCGCTCTAAAAGTTATATTTTGTTAGAAGGTGCAAATACTATTGTCAATAAATATAAAATTTCGATGTTATCCATTCTGATAAGCATCGCGCATATTTGAACTGGTTAGTTGTTAGTTTTGAATTCTGTTTTGTGAAAACGAAATACCTGGTGCCAGGGTGAGGATAGCACGAGTGTCGGTCGGTACGACCCGGCACTAGACTCTTGACATTTCCAATAGGGAAGTTTTCCGATATATATAAAATTTGTTCAAAGTATACTCGTACTTCTTCACAAGATAAAATAAAATTTAGATGACGCCACAAATTAATATCGTTTAATTTTGGTTATTAACACATTTTATTCCTGGATTGGTCGAGTGGATTATATATGACATGTATTGTCAAATTAATGCCCAAAGTTTTTACTGTCAATTATTAGCATTTTACTGCAATGAGCGATTATAGCCATAGTCCAATGGACATCATAAAATATTATAACCCCACGAAAAAGTGGGTATCTCTCGAAAATAGGACGTATCCCTCTCTGTGTTCGCAGTTTTAACTTTGTCATAGACCTTTACAGGTTTTAAATACAAATTATTGATAAAAAACCTATCATTCCAATTAAGAAACTTTATTTGTTAATGCATTCAGAAACCCCATATTGTCTAACGATGGCTGCTACAGAAGACCATGCTATAAAAGAACTTAATACTTTGATAATGTCCTAAAAAGCTTTTGTGATATTTTTTTTTTGCAAATGCATTGAATTGTTTGCTCTTTTAAAAAATACTAATCGCTATTGTTAATTTAAATAAATGTTTTTTTATATTATTGTTGATTATTCGTTACTCGGACGTAGAATTTAATTTCTGTCAATATTAATTGTAACATAGTAATAGTTGAATACACTCTATAAATGGCCTACTTATACGATCGCGTGACGCATCTCTGTATATGAGCTGTAGGTAACGTTACAGAGCGTAATGTCCGAATACGCAGAATTTCAATTACAAATTTAATAACATTTTAAATGCGTTGCTATCGAGGTGTGGGACCTCCCGGAAGGTCTAATGGATGGTTGTTAGTCCCCCATAACGAGTGTCTACCTGACCTTAAGTGAAAAAAGGTACCTGCAGGTAAATACTTCATGATACATAAAATCTCGTTATGATGAGGTGAATTTAAGGATTGTTACTATATAAGGTGTTTCTTTTTAGGGTTCCACTACCTTAGTTATATCCGTCCGTCTGTCTATTCGAAGCATAGCTCAGAGACTCTTAGTACTAAAAACACGTGAATCGGCAAGACATGTTAGTTAAACTTACAAAGGGGTAGAATAAAATTTGTAAATATTATTTTAGGGTAGCTTTAGATAGACAAGTGAAGTGAGGTTTATTTATTTTTTCTGATAGGTATCGGGAGATAGGTCTTTAAAAATATGGTGGGTTTCCAAAAAAATTTACTTAAATTAGGTTTAAGGTTATTAAGGTTCGTTTGTAAAATATCAAGCTTTAAGTAAAACTTTTTATTACAATGAATTGCCCCCCCCCCCATTCCTGTCAGTTAAATGGTTGATACTGAAGGAGCAAAAACACGATAGGATTTCTAGTTGTAACTAGTTTACTCCTGTAGATTTGTAGGAGTATAACTGCAATAAAAGAATGTGTTGGCATTAAAGTATTATTAAATAAGATAACAAATGTCTAGAAACTAAAAAAAATCCTAAAACGCTAAGTGTAATGTATAGTTTGTTTATATTTAATAATCTAATTAAAATGTTCACTTTATATATTAAAACAAATAAGGCTTTCAAAAGCCACCAAATTTCAATAACTATTAAGTTGCAGTGAGTTTAATTTATATTTATGAAAAACTATTAGACCTTGAAATTAGTTACCTATATATTTATACGATATAGATCTCGATTAGAAAAACTTAAAAAATATATATTTTATACTGATATAGTAGGAAGTAGGAGGAAGCTTAATTCACTTAAGGAATACGCCAACAGCTCGGAAAATGGTAGAATTTATTCCTCTAAAGAGATTACTTTTGTGGCATGAGTGAGTGATCACTACAAGTGTTCCGGGACCATTGGATTACTAACTTGCCTTTAATAAAAGCTATAGAATGCCTTTTTTAAACCATTTTCAGTGTTTGTCATATAAAGAAAGTTGTCATATAAAGAAATACTCTTCAGGTTCTCATTATCATACTAAAATATTAATTAATTTATGTAACTTACATAAGTTACTATAATGTGTAAAGTGAGAATAATGTCATTAACTTTAGTTTGCTTAGAAACAAAATGACGATCTAACAGAAACCAGTTTGTTTTATGAAATATTGTTTCTTAAATATTGAGTAGTATCAGTAAACGTTAAGGCCGACTGCGAAAACTGTCTCGTGGGGTCCCAGTGTTGGATAGAATTAAAAATGGCTAAATGGAGAAATCAAACAACCCTTTCGGAAAACCACCTTGTAATGAGAGAGTATTCATAAATGTTTTAAAAATACCACCACTATACATAATATAAATATACTATAAACGGTTTTTGCAATGATGAAAGAATTTGAAAACAATGATAATTGTGCAGATTTCAACAAATCCTTTATTATAGTAAGAAATATGTTGATTGTCCATCATCAGGCAAAAAGTGGATTGCTTTTTATTGAAATTTACGCGCAGTTTATTACAATAATAACAATAAAAGATGGTCATTATAATATCTAATTCTATTTAGATATAATATTAAATGCTATTAAGCAGGTTTAATTATCTTTTATCATTATTATTGTTTCAACGCTGGCGGTTCTTTTCCACGAACTACTTTCCAGATCGTGAAACTAGAATAATATTGCATATGCTCATGAAAAAAACAGAAAAAAATCTTCAAGAGTATCTGTTATTGGTGGTTAAATAGTCCTATAAGACTATACTTTCCATACGGGCGAGGCGGCAAAACAGTATTGATGAACAAAAAGGAATAAGTGATCATTTTATCGAAAAGTTACCCTTTATTTGCATATAAATAGAACAAAACGGCCGACATTGACCTCTAGACGTGAGGTGTTCTCGATGGCCCTCCGGAGCAACAAGAAGACTTGATAGAATGCATAATAAGGCTTTCACCCGACCGCGCTCACTTTCATACTGACTACGACCGACCAGAGCGTAGTGCGTCAAACTATTCCGTGGAGACAACCACGTTGTGGTTAACAAACTTTTTTTCTATATAACATTTTTATATATATAACTAAAGAACTGTCATTTGTATAAACGTTCAAATATTGATTTTCAGGATATAGCTAAGTTATTCACTTTTGAAAAGGACACATAATCAGACGTTATCCTGATCAATCTGAATCATTTTTATGCTTACGTATTTCGCTAAAACTTAAACATGCATTAAATATAAAAATTTCAGCAAAAAACCACGTTCTTAGTTTATACGTGTGGTAGTAAAGTAGACGTATCTGGATACATTAATGAAACCATGTCCTAGTAATAATAATACATTTAAATTTCACAGTTTTAAAATAAGTGAAAAGTTGGGTATGATTTAGCTGATAACTTGTAACCTAGTGAAGTACCACACTGGATGGTACGTATTGAACTGGCGTAGCTTAACATATCTTAAGAAATTTTTGCATAATTTTACAGCTTCTTGGGGTTGTCAATTAATAAAAAAATTTTAAACAATTATTTAACCTCTCCCTCCCCCTGGTGTTATGTATTGAGATTTTATAATTAACTTGCAACTACCCAAAATGACATGTATTTTTTGATACAAAGTATCTTATTTTTTATATTATCTTTTAAGATAAGAATTATGTAATTCGTTTTTGTTCATTATAGTTTAAATTATTAAATCGCATAAAAATTATAAATGAAATCGTGAATTTAATATAATATATATATCTTTTCAAACCCCATCCCCCTTTTGATCCTCACGTGATTAATTGGCAATCCCCTCCTACTAATAAGCTGGATCTTAATTTACCTTATATCCAGAAAAAAATATGTCGACCAATATCAATAACAAAAACATATTTCACCATCCGATGGGAACTCTATATCACTGAGTGACGTAATCCTCCTCCCGACTAAATATTTTAGATCGCAAATAAGGTTTCTCAAAGATTCTAAGCTCCCATATTATTCTACTAACAACACCCAACTGCGCTATTATGACTATTTTCACTTTGTATGCGGTAAATATTTAAAATAATGCTTATTCTAGCCTTACATCTTTATGTTTAACACAAACACAAAAGTTGTAACATTTAATAATACATTTATAATATATAAATGGTATTTTCGTTTCTGAGTATATCATCATAAACACTCACAATGCCGGTGTTCTTTATTCTTATACCTTGAGGTATATAGGACGTAGAATAAACACAGATTAGGTTAGCTTAGTTCGTCAGCTAAAGTTGCATGCGCAGGCAGTCCGTGGCGTTCCACAATGGCGAATAGTTACTGGTTTTCATTTTGTTTAGTCTGAATTTAAGTCCTACATTAACCGCCTTTTCCTTACATACAAAACATTAAGACGAATAACAAAGTTATTTACAATATTCCCAATGCGGTAGTCTACATCAAGACACAGTTATTAAACAATCTTAATAAATAATACACCGACTAATACTATCAAAACAAATAACTGGTCAAACACAATCTCCTAAATGTATATACATACTCAGCATGTATAACAGTATTTGGTTGCTTCTTAGAGTAGTTAGTCTTCTTAGAATAATGACTGGTTAGACACGATACGACACAATTAATTATGATATTACACACTCGAAGAAACAATACCTTTAAAATAATGCGTGAAATTCATTTGAAGGCAAATATAAAATAACTTTATTGTTAAACTTACCGATATCTGGGCACGGCAATGTAAAACTAAATCCGGTTCAAATCAAACTCAAAAGCAAACAATTGAAAATACCACAGAAAGACTCGAACACTATAATATGAATAAACGGCACAAATTAGACGGCAACAAATCGTTTAAACCAAAACACAATATTAAATACTATACACTTCCACAATTATGAACAAAAAAAATGTTAAAAAGAATCGCGTGAGGTCAAAAATCGGATTATTCCGGCTCCACGTGAGCGAGGAATGCAACTACACGACGAGTCGAGCAGTCGACGTGCTCGGGCCTCGGAGTGCTGTCAAAGCGACCAGCTGGTCTGCGATCTTCGCCACTCTAGCGGACAAACGCACAACTAATGCGGCAAGGAGCCGAACCGATTAAGTCAACTTAACACACTATTGTTTTATATTTTATATAAATCTAGATTATTTTAATGTGAAACTTATTGACTTTTTTTTGTACTTTTTTGTTATTTTTTACAAATAAAATAATTTACTGAATATCTATAATAATAATTTTATAAAATCTTTTATAAAGTATCGGTGCATTTATATTAAATATATCACGTTAAAAAACTATAAAAAAGTAATATAGAAATAAGTAACAGAATCGCGTATAGACACTTTTCCCTCGGAGGTCGCGAGCGTCACGGCTCCGGTCGGGGGGAGGATATTGACTTGCGTCGCCCTCACTGCGCATGTACTATAACATGTGTTTCTGTTTTTAAGCTCATGCTAAGAAAATGATGGCCATTTCTTTGTTAATAACAATAATACTATGACGCAAACCGAAATTACATTTGTTAGTCTTTCGCTGCGGAGCCGCAACGGTGCAGTATTAAAATGCGACGACCTGAACGGCCTTGACCCTCAGTAAAAAAATATCTCGTTGCTAACGTTGCTTAAACGGGCTATTAATAATTTCCCTAACCTTGTCTTGTAACTGATTATTATTAGAATATTAAAAAAATAACATTTATAATGTATTTATTAAAAAAAGGCTGTATCTTTTGTAATACGCATTTGATCTTCACAAGATTCAAGTACAACCATTATTATCCAAGTTTGTTTCTGAGCCGACTGCAGCTAATCACCTCAAGTGTTGGCGAGAAGCCAATATACGAAAATTCTTAGATGTAACTTTTTCATCAGATTCTTCGAAGGCAAAAAGAGCGGAAACCATTATATTGATTTATGAAAGAAGTGCCTTAGCCTTCGAAACTAACACTGACACACTAATATATATACACACACACACACACACACACACACACACACACACACACACACACACACACACACACACACGTTATAATTAATACATTACTATATTCTTATTTTTAATAGTTTTCAAGATACTTTGTTTGTCAGAATTCTTTTAATTACCTTTAAAAATTCAAAAACATTGCAATTTATTAATCGATTTAATTTATTGAATTGAATTTTTTTAAAGTTGGTCTTTAATTTAAACGCAACATTTTGATAAATACGGTGTACCTTATACATTTACATTCAACATAGTTATTGATATAATTTTATATAATTATTCCCTCTACTGAAATATACATATATATATATATATATAATATATGTTATGTATTTGTTAATTAAAATATATAGAAGTTTAAATATTACTAAATATTTTAAACAGGCCAAGTGTCATTTTTAGCATTCCTCAAAGAATCGTATAAGATATATTTTGGTGAAAGTTATGAAATATGAGTCATCAAGAGTTATGGAATATGAGTCATCAGTTCTTAATATTTAAAACATACCTACAGTTCAAATAATGTTATTCAGGCCATATACCTATTCAATCTAATCTAGTAAGAATGAAATTCAACTGCAGTAATTCCTAAATTAATCCTTAGTGGTAATCTGTAAACACTGGGGTAAATTCCCACTTTTCAATTTGGTGTGTATGAAATAATTGTAAACTGGTGCATGACGTTAAAAAAAATGTAATGCATTAAATAAATAACTTGTTTATTTCTCACTTGTTAAAAGAGAAGCACTATTGTGACGCCATGTTTGAATTGTATTTGCGTTGTTAGACACCTGAGAATTAAGTACGATTATTACCCGTCAGAGGGCCACAACTTATTATGTTAGCACCAACTGGTACAGTGTTATCTACTCGTTACATAGATGGCGCTTTAACTTATTACTTTCCTCCATAAAAGGCTTCATTCATCTCTAGTGTCTATTAATTTTCACATTTTTTTTAGATTTTTTCATGTCAGTATGTAGCAAAAATATACTTATACTTCAAGATTAATTTGAAACTGCATAATTTTTAAGGATCAATGACAATGTATTAATATGAAAGAAAACACATAATAGTTAAAAAAAATAAAAAACACATTTCCTAATATCCAAACTTCAAGATAAACAATAAAATTTAAATTAAGAACAGTGTAAATAAGACAAAAATGTATTGCGATATAAAAAGCGTGGGGTGCGTGACGTCAACAGATCACTTAGAAAGCACATTTTTTAAATATTTTTATTTATTTTTGTGTTAAACGAATGAAGATAATTTCTCCAAATATACATACATATTTAACCGTTTAATACTTATTAAAAGTCAGATAATAGTTGCACGTCTCCAAAGGGTGTGGCCAGGGAAAAGAACCGGCAAGAAACTCCCTGGATAATCTTTTATATTCCATATTATTAAGTTACAATTTTTACAACGTAAAAAACATCATTGATATGTAAGAAAAAGTTAGAACTTAGATTAGTTACGTATTTGTAACTCGACTTTCGAGACGGTTATTTCACTTACGGAATACAACACACATTAGCGATAAAATTTCTCTCAAAACAGTTCATCTACTCTCCACAATTATAAGCTTGCCGCTAACAGCACTCATGTTTTAGAGAAAAAGAACCTGATATTTCACAGAGGATTCAGCTTTTAAGATTATCTAATCTTCCAATTAATACTTCTAGATTATTAAATACCACAGAGAACTCCCACTTGAGGACAAAGATGCTTTTAATCAAGATCTTTTAAAAGCTCATGATGATATAAACATAGTCCCAATCTCCCATAGTGTGTTTTGACACATACTTAAAGTAGGAAATTTCAACACCAAGTTTGAAAACGTTGGCTTATGGAAATAAGTTGCTAATTCAATTGTGATTGTTGACAAGGAGAGAGGAGTTTCAATACAAATACGTATAAAATTTAAAATATTACATTCATCTTTATAATAACAAGAGCTAAGAGATCGACTTGATCTCGAGCACTTGCAGCATCACAATTTTGCACACATTGCCTTTTGAATGAAATAATTTCATTAAAAAGGAATAATTATTAAATTTATATTCTAATCTACATATACCTCATGTGATATAATAATACTGAATTAATAATTATTGTCAAAATAGTAAACCTTGTCCCTATAAAATATTAATTAATGTCAGAAAAAATAGAACAGGAAAAAAGAAATTACAAATGAAATGAAACATATCGAATTATTCATTCGATTCTACAGAAAAATATCAAAATTTAAGCAATGAAAAGTCATTTTAAGCTCTGGCCATTACAAGTCCCACTAAGGTATTATCAATGGCTTGTGCAAAGTAAATTTATCATTAAATATAAAAAAAATTATACTCACCGAAAAATGTTTTAGAGATAAAACTACGTCGTTTCTCTCTTAACTTGTTCTTAAGTATTCGTCTCTTCAAACGATACAGGATTACATCGGCCTCGTCCACACTCTCCGAAGACGAAGACCCACGAGTGGACCCCACGACCCCACTCACTGTGTGTCTTCTTTTTCTCGAAAATGTACAAGACTCACCCCGAGACTCAATCTCTGATATACCTCGCCTGTACATTTTTAAACGCTTTTTCATCTCACAATCGGCGGCGACATCCGTCGATATATTAATAAACTCATTGTCGGTCGTGTTATCCTCCAATTTGCAATAATTCTCTAAGTTTTGAGAATAAAATGTAACAGATTCCAATCGGTCCGTTTTCCGTGATTTATCTGTTGGTGTTGTTCGGCGTAGGTGTGAAGTAAACCAATCCGGATTGGAACTCTCTCGCACGGGTAAGCTTTTTAAATATGTGTTAAGAAAAGAAACTTTGTTCTGCGGCGTATTGTAAAATGCATTTGATTTTGACCGCTGAATATTGTTAAAACTTTTTTGTTCCTTTTTTATCCTGACAACGTCGAAGGATTGAGACGTCTGGAGTCTCAAGTTATGTTGCCTACATTTATCGTTGTTGCATTCTTGCAAAGAATCAGTGGAAGAGTTTGTCGAATTATGTAATGAATGAGTATCATTTTTAAATATTTTATTCTCACTTTCGGATAAGTTATTATTAGTCGGGAGATCTTGACATGTTTCATTATCGGAACTTTTATAACTGCTAGCTTCGCTCGGACCTTCTGAGTGGAAGGGCGTAGTGTCGATGCTGGTCGTTTGCGCGTTATGTGAGTTGTTACTTATTGTAAGTTTACTTGGAATGTTGGTAACAATGCAACTGTTTTGGATTATTTGATATTCGTTGTTATTGTTATTATTATTTTTAATTTCGACGGGATAACTATAAACACGAGTATAAAATTTATCACCAGATATAGTGTTGTGTTTTCTTATATATTTTTTTCTAATAATGTGCTTGTAATCTTTCTCCCGCAAGGACTTACTTCTGATGCTGTTCTCGTTGCAATCTAAACTCTTAATTGATACATTTTCATCGTTGGTTTCGATTAATAGATTCCCTTCCGCATCAAAAAGCTGTATAGTTGGGAATCTTATATCGGGAGAGAGATTTCTAGTTCGTAGTTCCCATTTCTTATGTGTTGATTTTTTAAGTTGAATACGTATTATGTTGTCATCCACTATTGGACCGTCACTATCACTCGAGTCCTCTTTTTCCGCCATTTCGCAAACTTTTTCCTATTGTTTATGAAAGGCATTTGCAGTTACGGGTACAAGGTAGAGTAAAATATATAAAAACAAAATAAATTAATTATAATATTTTGTTGGTTTACGGTCAGCTGTTTTTCAATTTGGCAAAATCCCAACTATTCTTTGGCATTCGTTTTAAAATAGACCCAATGTCAATTTTGTTTTTCAACACACATGTCGAATTATTGAAAATATCAATATAATATTTGTTATAACTGAAATAGACACTGGTCACAGACACGCACAATTAAGGTTACATGGCATAGCGTTAAGCTTAAGAAATATAAATCAAAAGACGTGCACATCTACGCGTCTAGTTCAAACACGAGGCACTTCGCACAAGTGTGAGATTGACTCCGGACGTTTCAGTACTGAGAGCAGATTGCTAAATAGACTCGAGAGACTATAAATAGTAAAACGCGTCGGCAATCTGGCTGGCTCCCCTTGAACCTAGAACGTAACAAACATTATGTGCGTCCGCGCAACTGTTCACTCTGACACAGTTTTTCACTTGACCAACAGGCGTAACCGTATTACGTGATATGCACAGTGCACTCTTTACTTATGAACATCTCTGTTAAGAGTTGAATAATATATACAAATTATATATATATATTTACCTGCAGTAAGGTAAGATATCTTTTGGAAGAAACAAAGTCGGAAACTTAATTTATTGTTCTTAAAATCAAACTTTTTAATCTTTATTGCATGTCCTTTTCGGTAAGGTACTAAAGCGTATTACATTTAGACAACTGTCTTAATCAACTAAATGTAGTATTGTAGTTATGTTCTAGTCTCGCAGATGACCTTCTTTATACACGCAAAGAAATAAAAGTAGATATTTTTCCAAATACATTTTTTTAATTAAATGGTGGTATTTATAAAAATATTTAGTTTAAAATTAAAAAAAAAATCAATGTCTAGCGTATACATTTTTTATTATATTGCAGGAACTATTTTGTTTATACAGACACTTAGTAGGTCACCGATTGCACGAAGCGTAGTGCCCATGTCTTAACTAATCGTTCCCGAAAAACCTTGTGTTTGCTCTGGTTTTACCGGTAATGCATATTAACTTTATTACAATCGTTTAGATTGTATTGTATATTATAAAGTATTATTAAAGAACTTAATCGCGAGCGTATTCAAATATATATGATTTCTTACCCATCGTTAAGAATTTGCTCAGTGTATTTAATTAGGCGAAGTGCCTGTCGGGCAACGGGCATTGTACCCTACACTCCCTAGTAGTCTATGATGGATAGATAGATATATCGATATTTGGTGTACTGTGGTATATTATTTAGATCTATCTTCTAAGATGAAATCAGATATAATATTAATTTATCTTAATATATAAAACACAAAGACACTCACTGAGTCACTGACTCATTCATCGCTCTACAGCCCAAAACGTAATACCTAGAAAGCTGAAATTTAGACACAAGATTCCTTATATGTTGAATAGGTGCAATAAGAAAGGATTTTGCAAAGGTCTAAACCGTTCCAAAGTTACAGCTAAAAAACAGCAAAAAATATAACGCGCCTGTTTGATACCTAATAGGTGGTGTGGAAATTCAAACAAAATGTTTCATCACTTCCGCCGTCCGTTGTGAAGCACGGGTAACCTGCTAGTTATTATATACAATAGAAGGTTTCATGTTATTGACTCTAACAAAAATGTTAATAATAATATAATTTGAATCATGATAGATGTCGTCTATCCTTATATATTAAGAGACAAGTAGCTGTGTCGCTAATATATTTTTTACTAATAATTTGGTTACTCAAACTGCTTACACTGAGCATACATCGGTACAAGTAAGACAAGAGGTATTGCTTGGAACTTTTTCCAAATAATATTATAGTAGTAGATTTTAAGACAGAAGATACATCCTTTTGCCAAATAAATAAAATTTCGGATCACAATAATTATTTAAAAAAATGTTAATACTGTTAAGTAATAAGAATAATAATGTAAGCTGTATGCTCCAAGCATCAGAATATTCAGTGTATAAGAAATAAAGAGTTAGAAATAGATTTAGTTTTGGATACTTTTAATATTAATGGCTATAACTGGGTTAAAAGTGAAGAACTGATGCTTAATATTAATAACCTCCAGGTTGGTAGTTTGTTCTACAGTTAATTCCATACATGACGGATCTTTAATTTGATTAAATAAGAAGACAAAATCTAAAGAACCTAAAGACATAGTGAGCCTCTCTGTTGAACAGATAATTGAACTAGCCTCAATAGAATTAGAGCAATTCCTCATTGTAAGCGTTTATAGGCCACCGTCTTCTAACTTTGAACAATTTGAGCAAATTATGGATGAGGTTTTACTTAAAATATCAAATCTAAATAAACAATTAATTATTTGTCCAGATTTTAATCTTAATATTTTAGAAAATAGTTCAACAAGTGTTTTGGTTTGAAATTTATTATCATATGTCAATGGAGCCTACTGGGATCACCTCCACTAGCGCCACCTCTATTTATAATATATTCACTAATATTACTCCGACTTTCAAATGTTTAATCAATACACTGGATTTTGACCACTGTGGCCAATTTATTAAGTTTAAAAGTGACAAGAGATGAAATTTAAAAAGAAAAATAATTTTTGTACCAGTAACTGCTGACCGAATAAGTAAAATTAAAAATGACATAACTATTTACTATTACTAAAAAATCCAAACGCCAAAATTATGTATAATGATTGTTTTTAATGAATTATTTAAATCAGTATTTATCGCGAATAGTATTAATATTAGTTTAAAAGTAGTTAAAGCAAAAAAAATGTTTTTCAATTAATTAGTGTTAACAAGAAAAGTAATCTGTGGTAAATATTCGTTAACATATACAGGCCACTAATAGGCATTTTTGAGCCAAAATTAGTATAAATTTTTTAATAACTATATTGTTTGATATATTTCCTGATTTCCTAATAAAAAATAGTAAAATAAAATTTTGGTTACAAAATAACGTCATTGTGAAATTAGATATAAGGCCCTAGATAAAATTATTAAAAATATTAAAAGTGGATGTGCTTTCCCCTAGTTCGTTTGTTAAAATGGGCGTGCCACAAGGCACTATATTAGAAACTTTCTTGCTCCTCATTGTCATAAATGCCTTGGGAAAACGCGGGATAGTGTTGTTTATTGATGGTACTTCTCTTACTTATTAATACACAGTAATCAGTAATTAACGATGTTAACAATGCCTTCTCTGATGAAAATCAATTGTTTAACACCAATGATCTCTTTCTACACGAAAAATTTAATACATTTATTAAATTTACCGTATCCTACTGTGTTTTTGAGTGTTAGTTTATATGCGAAATTGCAAAGCAATATTAGACATAAAAATAAATTCCTTTAGGGTTAATGATATATGCTTTTACAAAACATCTCCAGTGAAATGTTAAATTTGTCACTAAATAAATTCAAAATATTAAATGAATTACATTAATGATGGTACGGCCTGAGATAGAATTGTATTTAAGTGATTAACTAGTAACTTACGCATTTTTATCGGATGCTGATTGTAACTGTTATATGGTCTACTGACTGCATCACACCACTCCCTGAGTAGTCATTACTTGCGGTAGCAGTGAGGACTGGATTGTCCCTTTTCCTCAAATATGGCGAAGCGGGTGATGGCTGATTATGCTCATGAACAGGTGCTGCCTGCGGTCGTCTTGCTAGCCAGGTATTTAATTCACTTATTATCAATAAATCAGTAGACCGGTTTATCGAATTCATTGCGCCTGTTCTAATTTCTCATAAATAACTTACTTGTTCATACATTGTTTGTGAAACACTGATCACTGTTGTTCTTCTCTTCTCGTCTTATTTCAATAGGTGGTGACTGGTATTGGTTCAAAGTGGATTAAAATAATAAAAAAAAAGATTCAGCCAGCCAGCGTTTGCAATATAAGGGCACAAAAAAGTATATTCTAAGTTAACCGACTTAGTCAAAGAAAGCTTATTTAGTAGTTATACTTTGCTTTTTCTATTCGTTGTGTGTAATATTACTGTGAATTCCAAAATACAAGAATAGGAGGAGGAGGATTTAAGAGGTAGATTAAAAAAACAATTATTTTGTTTGTTTTGTTCTTATTTTAAATAAGGACACTTTTGCCTATATAAATAATCGATATTTTATAATTTTAATCTTAATTTAAGAAGTTGTAAAAAGTCTTAGCATTTCTTAAAAGTTCAGAGTTATTGTTACATTTCATTGACCTTTTATTTTACTCAATGCTATAATAATATATCCTGTATTTGTAATAGGCACGTCCGAACTTTGACAGTTGGTAGCGGCCATCTTGTTGAAGCTACACCTCTCAAATTGGTTGTCATTTATTCATTTTGTTTTGCCAAATCATCATGGATCGCTATAGCATTCAACAACACGTGCAAATGACAAAATTATTAATATCAAAATGAGTGTTCTGTTCGGGTAACGCACTGCGCGCTTCGCCCATTTTGCGGTCGCCATAATCGTCCTACCGAGAGGACTATTCGTCGTGTGGTGGATAAATTTGAGACCACTGTTTCAGTAAATGATCGAACAACACCCGTACGTCAACGAAACGCAAGGTCTACCCAAAACATCGCCGCTGTCCGTGAGAATGTGCAGGAGAATCCGAGGCAGTCGATTTCACGTCGCTCACAAGAACTCGTCCTTTCACAGACCACAACTTGGTCAATTTTGTGTTGTGACTTGGGCCTGTACCCGTATAGAATTCAACTCACCCAGGAATTGAAGGTAAACGACCATAGACAACGACGTGTGTTCCCTGAATGGGTACTGGAGCAGTTAGCAAATGGCCGCAATTTTCGCAGAAAAATTATCTTCAGCGATGAGGTCCATTTCTGGATGAATGGGTACGTAAACAAACAAAATTGTCGAATTTGAGACGATATCAATCCACATGAGATCCAAGAGCGTCCAATGCATCCCGAAAAAGTTACAGTTTGGTGTGGGTTTTGGGCTGGCGGTGTCATCGGGCCATATTTATTTGATAATGCCGTTGGCCAGGCTGTTTTCGCTATAACATCCGCGTTCGGCTCAAACATACATGAAAAATTTTTTAGCTAATTATCTCGTCGCATTCTGGAGACAACTAAACACAATAAAGTATTGGTTAAGATTTTTATGTTTTTTTTTGTTAAGAGAACATACAATTATATCCAGTTGATGTAAATTACGTCAGCATAGCTTGTTTTAAACGATTAAACTCTAAATATAAATGTTTATAACCACCATATATATATATATAAATAAAACATCTTAACCTTAATAGCAACTATAATAATTTAAGAAATAATTAAAGTAGCTTCAGCTAAACATCTGGAAGTAATTTTGGACCAACGATAATCTTGTCAAAGTCAAAAAAATTTAGGAAAAGGTAGGAAAAGAATTAAAAATAAATGAAGATTAATTTTATTATAGTATCTTTAACATAAAACTCAAGAGTTATTAAAGTGAGTGCAGGGCAATATATCCAAGAAATGCCATACAGAAAACACTGCCCCGATTACTTTTAAAACTAACACACAATAGTGCAAGTTACATTTCAATCAGATCAGACGGTTTGACGTGATACGAATTGCATCATAAGATATATAAAATGTGAGATGTTAAAAATGGTGTTTTTACTACCATCGTCTTTTCTAAAGACAAAAAATGGATATTCATAAGAGCTTAGGTAAATATATAATTGATCTGAATTATATAATTGCCAGATTGAATTGCAAAATTATTGTCACAAAACTTATAATAGCGCCCAAAATCTGAAACAGAACAACAACAACAACAACAACAAATGGGTGTAAGATATTGTTTGTAAAGTCTTCTAGGTGGCATCATTTGTTATAAGTAAACCTACTGTAGCTATTAGTGGTCTGCTGAACGTAACAATTCCTAACGGAGATAAAGTAGGTTGGTGTAATAAAAATTCAAACATATAATTGTTAAGTTCCCGTTGCAGAAAAATATTGTTTGATTGCCGCCACATCATTTCAGTAAACAGATCTTTAGTTTTATTAATCTGTAATAAATATACATAAGCTATAGTTTTATAAATTAATAGATTAGTAATACCAACAATTGTCCATCACGAATAAAACAAGTGTTTAGGCATGATTCGGACGATTATTCAAGAAATCCAAAATTTTAATAGTAATATAAGGAATTCATTTTTAATTTAATAAGGAATCCTACATAAAGTTCCTTCTTTATATTAGAAGTAGAATATACTATATCGTTATACATTAATAAGAAATATTACCTACCTCACTCTGAAGTCGATATCCTATTTCAACAAAACATACCATCCGCATACAAGTGTATAAAATTATCAAGAAGTACATAAATAAACATATAAGGTCCTTTGAAGACGATACTGAAGATATTATTAGAAATTATTTTAATAATATAACACTCAATATAATTAATAATTAGGAATTTCTACGGTTTGGTGGTTACAAGTAAAACCACCTTAACAACATCAGCGTATTAATGTCTAAAAGGAGCACTCGGAAATTCGAGGGGAAAACCAAAAGTAATCTACCTAGATATGATAGATAGGTATGCTGCGGGGTGGAACAGTTTGGTGCAAGTACTGACATGTCCTTATTGGGATTGGGTTGGGATACTTGGTGTTAGTTCAATAGCGCATCAGCTGTCCTAATGAGAAATCGATAATTGTGACTTTTTAATTAGTTAGTGAATACTACATTTCTGAATGAGTGGTTTTAAGAATTCTACACGAAAGTTTAATCGTGAACAAGGCTAGTGCGAGATGGATCCCCAGAATGCTGACTACAGAAGGTAAACTGTGTTTTGATTACAAAAGAAAATTTGGACCTATTTGAGGAAGGGAGTGAAGCTTTTCTGTCTAAGATAGTTAATAACAGGTCATGAGACGTGGACCTATTGGGACCCAGGGACAAAACCAAAATCCATGCAATGAAAACACAAGGGTTCCCCGCTGCCGAAGAAATTTCGCAGTCAACTGGCCGTCGGGAAGATTATGGCGACAATTTTGTGTGATATTAATTGATTACACACAAAGAGACAATCACATGGAATTATTACGCTGAGGTTTTGAAAAACTTGAAGACAGAAATACTGGAGACGCGACGTGAGAAGTTTAGTCGCGGGATGCAGCTCTTGCATGACAACGCTCCTGTGCTCAAGTCTGTCATTGCATCAGCTGCTGTGCGTGAGTTTGGTTTCCAGGAATTGAACCACCCCGCCCATAGCACAGAGTTGACCCCCAGCGACTTCTACCTGTTTCGACTTTTGAAGAAACACCTACGGGGACGTCATTTTTCAGACGATGAGGAAGTTATTTTTTTTATCAAAGGATCAAAGGACTACCAATTGAAAAACAATAACTAAAATTTCCCATGAGTCTTTTTTTTCACAGCTAGGTAGATTATTTGTGAATCTTTTCTAGTACTGTGTATTAAAAATATTTATAAAAGAATGTAATGTTTATCATTAAAAAACAAATACTTGAGATTGCAGCGATTGACAGGACATAATAAACCGTTGTAAATATATCCGTTACTTCACGTAGCAATAGTAATATCATCATTAACCCTTCAGTTTCGTTCATGTCACTCAAAATATTACATATTTCCAAATAGCATTGATACATAAATTTCATATTATTAGTCAGATCATACGATGTGTTCATTGAATCTAAAAACAAAACAATAAATAATTAGCACTCATGGTGGCAAGTTTTTTTATCAGCATATTTGTATCTTAATACTAAAGACAATGTCCAAGAAGTTCCTTTCAGTAGTAACAATAGCATTGAAACCCATTTGGATGACAAGTCAAGGCACTGGAAAATATATAGTAATATACTATCTGTTGCTAATCATATCGCTTGCTCCCTCTCCATCCGAAATAATCAAATATACATCCCATATATAGTTATAATAATACTCTTTGTGCTTTATTGTACAAAAATAATACTAAAGTACACAGCTTAACGTATAATAACAACTTTATGCACAGCGGAAGACCTATCCCATGTATGAATCTCTTCCAGTCAACCTCTGAGTGAATGAATAAAACAGAACATATCACGTGTAGATTAAAGTGAAAAACAGATTACAAAGGAAAATTCTATATATAATTAAGTTAGTAAAAAAATTAAAAAAAAAAGTAGTTTAAGCCACAGTAGCCAGTGCTACTCACAACAATACTATTCCATGATACTACTCTGATATATCGCTCACTACCTAAGAGTATTGTACTATATTGTACAGTAAAATATATAACTAATATTTTGTTTTTTAACAACATTGCCTTGACATATAAGACATCTCAAAATTTTATACTATTTCATAATCCGTGATGAACTTCACAGATAGAAGTGTATCACTAATTTTTATTTAGGTGTCTGTACTCTGTATGATGTTCGTTATTATTTCGTTATACTGTAGATCATATATTCTTAATCATAATATTTTATGTAATGTACTAAAGTAACTGGTAACAACATAACATAATGTTTTATCAACACAACGTTGTAAAAAAAAAATATTTTAATAGGTAACGACTTACAAAACTTACCTTTAGTAATTACAATATTCTGGGTCATTTTGTAATTAAAGTTCTTCACAACTAAGTACAAACAAAAACCCAAGAAAACATATTGAAGCTCTAATAATACCACAAAGTTCATTTCCAAAACGAAGATAATAAAAAAGTAAATGCGTATTTCTGCAAAAAAAAATTGTAATTAGTAAAATAATAATAATATAATATATTACTGCTTTTGACTTAACGTGACATCCAAAGCACAATCTAAACTATCGAATGGCAGTGGATTTATAAAAACTATGTTTTATCACATCTTTTTGTAAAAAATCTTTATGAATGAGATTAATTTATTTCATCCCTTATTTTGGTAATTCTTTGTAACCACTCCGTTAGGATTTTAAAAATCTAAATCTCAAGCTCTACTTTTAAAATTACAACAAATAATATTTAAAAATATAATCTGAGTCAGAGTTGTCACCGAGCAACACGGAGCCACGCTATAAATAATACGGATGCAATTATAAAAAAAAATACTTACGCAATACTTCCAAGTTAGGAGTCGCAATATAAAACATAGCTAAGGACGTAGCACAATAAACACAATTTGTGAAGAGAAATCCAGAAAAAATTAACACCAGAGTAGAAATTTTTAGTTCAAATGAGGTATCATATGCAATTTTTGATTGAATCTAAAAAACACGGTTCCTTTTATGTAAGTGGTAGATCCTAATTGTAATCATTAAATACAAAATGGTCGTCGCGGCTACAGTAGTATTATCCTCTCATGAAAAATAAAAAAAATATCCATTATTTCGTGTTGTTAGGACTCAGTTTTATTAGCACGAATATTAATTTTATACCCACCTAAAGTTTTCTCAAGAAATAACATACGTAATCAATTCATTTAATCAAGTAACAGAATTCAGTAAAAGCAGCATCGCGGAAGAGAGCAGGAAGAGAACAGAAGATCAGCGTCATCGCATTGTGTGTAAAATAAATATTTCAACTGGTACAGGGATCGAAATCCATAGATACTATTCAGAGTTCAGACCAAGTGACCAAGCGATTGTCGTAATATTATATACGTGTGCTGAGGTTCACATGTTAAGGAAGGCTTCTCGCTATCTCCGCAAAAATAACCATATGTAATGGGCTACGTCAATATTGTGTCTATTGGAGGTAATAAGGCTTATCGGTAATAGCCTACTAACATACCATTTAGTTAATTTTATCAGAAGAAAAATATATATTTGTACCTCTTGTATCTGTATCAATAATATTTTTAGACCTTTCATCCTTGAGAATCCTCCAAAAACTGCAATGCTCGAGAATGAGGCACTCCAAATGATCCAAAAATTTTCGTACGCAGTTAAATTGTCCAGGAATCCATTTTTGTTTAGAAAAACATATATTAATGTTAAAATCAATTCTGAAAATAGTTTTTTTTTTTAAAGTAAATTATAAACAAACATTGTTAAATATAAGACTTCAACATCGTGCGCCTGTAATATTAAAATAAATCAACTGTGAATATTGTTATTCTTGTTAAATTAAATAAATACCGTCTTGCGTAAGAAAGATATGAAAGAACTAGAAAATGATGTGACACGTGCATCCGTGGTAGGGAGTACGAGAAAGAGCAGCTTGTTACATATTTATCTATATTTCGTAAAGAGGCCTCCGCTCAGTAGTGGTACGTGAGTATAATGATATCAAAAGATATAAAAGAAATTTAATTGTATATAAAATAAGAAGTTTTTGCCATTGGCTTCGACCAGGTTGTATATATTTTAACAAAGCGTTTTTATCTCGAGCGGCCATTTGATAAAATCCCCTGTGACATCTTTTGTGCATTTTTTTTAGGATCCCACACATTCACGCAACATATTGTATATTACTATTGAATGTTTATTTTATTGTTGGTATGATGCACTGTGTTGCGTTTTTGGTTGGATTTCTTTCAGAATTGATTAAAAGTAATTGTGAAGTTTAAAATTTTCCAAATTGGCATAAACCAAACCCCTTTTAGTAGATCCTCCTTTCCGCACAGTGGATTTTTCATTATTTTTTTTCCATACTTACCTGTTACATAATTTATTCTCCTATGATTTTCATTCATCTCCTTTATTTTTAAAGACGAGCACAGTGTACTATCAATTCGACCAACAAAACCAACGACGCCCCGTAAAAAATCATTGCAAAATAATCTAAGCCAATGCTTTCCCTCTGAAATCTTTTTCATGTTCCTTACCTCACGTATACTAATAGGACTCGTCATACCTATCTTTGCTCCCTTTTAATTTATTTTAAGAAATGTCAAAATAATTTGAATACATTACTTCTCATTTCGAAATTCAGCCCCTCTGTTGCACCATTCTTAACTTCTATTAATACAGTTTCTACCTTTTCACACCATAACACGTATCCTCATTACAACATAATGACACGTTTACATAAATAATTACTGTTCCCTCTACGTATTTCTAAAATCATATGTAATCTATCAAAATCATAAGTATGTATAAATAATAGTAGGGGTGTCCGTTATGCTAGGCTAAATTATTTTTAATTCTTTATGTGCCTCAAATCTATATTCAGGAATTAACAATGATAAGGTATCAACTCACGTATTCCAAAAAGACTCAGTAGTCCTATAATAAATATGGAACGTGAAGGAGAAACAAGATAGACCCCGTCGTCGACGCGCGAAAAGCGGAGCGGCGCGAGACCGAACAGACGCAGCGCTCGCAGCGTGGCGGCCATCGTGCCGCGGACTACATACGCGTCCCTTTCCGCTGACATTATTGGACTTTACTGAACAAAATAAACTAACACTCATACATAAGAGTATATCAATAATGATATATTTATAAAATCTGCAATAAATAGCAAAGGGTTTCCTATATCAATGATGGATTTAGATCTTTTTAGTTAGGCGAAAGCAGATTCATCGATATGATTTCTATCATTAATTTAAACAGTAATGACTAACACTGGTTGTTTTATTTACCTGCAACTTTGTTAAAATCTATAAAATAATTCCAAAGTAAATTTTAGACAAAAATACAAACCTTCAATCATGATAATGTTAATTATATAGCTAAGGGCTAAGTAGTGGTTTGCATTTCATCCTTTGTTATTTACTCGCGTATTATAAATAAAAATAAAAATAATTGGATCGGCCATCGCCTATGTTACGTTTTGTTACTTACATAATGACTGTTCACTCACAGCCTTACAAAACTCACACTTACAAAACGTTATTGGGTCGTTTTCAAATTTAGGGCCAAAAGCACAACTATTAATTTTACTCTCGAACCGCAATTTCTATCATTCCTCAAATTATTTAAAATTAACCATAGCTATAAGGACATGTTAAACCGGACAAATTGATAATCGATAATCTTGAGAAATAAAGAATTAGAAATAGAGTTATTTTTGAATAATTTTAATATTACTATTTTTTGTGTAACTGAACACTGGCTTAAAAAAGATGAAATAATGTTTAATTTTAATAACCACCAGGTTGGTAGTTCGTTCAACAGAGTTAATTCCATACATGGTGGCTATTTAATTCTTTTAAATAAACAAATAAAATTCAAAGAACGTAAAGACATAGTAAGCCTCTCTGTTGAACGGATAATTGAACTAGCTTCAATAGAATTAAAACAATTTATCATTGTAAGCGTTTATAGGCCACCGTCTTCTACCTTTGAAGAAATTGAGCAAATTATGATGAGGTTTTACTGAAAATATCTGGTATAAATAAACAGACAATTGTTGGTGGAGATTTCAATATTAACATCTTGGAAAATAATTCAATAAGTGTCAAGTTTTTAAATTTATTTTCTTCACATAATCTATCACACATGTTTATGGAGCCTACTAGAATCACCTCCACTAGTGCCATCTGTATTGATAACATATTCACTAATATTATTCCAACTTCCAAATGTTTAATCAATACACTGGATTCAGACCACTGTGGTCAATTTTTTATTTCAAAAGTAGTAACTGATCAAATTTAAAAAGAAAAATAACTTTTGTATCAGTAACTGCTGACCGAATAAGTAAAATTCAAAATGACTTACTTTGCTATTTACTATTATTAAAAAATTCAAACCCCAATATTATGTATAATTAATTTTTTAATAATTTTATTAAACTATTTAAATCAGTATTTACCGCGAAATCTGTGTTTGTTACTGATACATTAGTATTTAGTGAATGGGCAACAGCAGAGTTACATAAAACGAGGGAAAAATTATATCAACTGTATGCGGAAAGGCAATTTAATACTAGTGAAGAATTTAAAAATTATGTAATATTATTTTCTAAATCATTTAAAAAAGAATGTAGTATTGCCAAATCATTCTGTATAAGTAGAAAAATTCAAAATAGCAATAATAAGATAAAAACAACTTGGAAAATAATTAATGAGGAAACTGGAAGAGCACAATCTCAGACAAGCGACTTCAAGTTAAATATTAACAACAAATGTCAGTTCTGGCCTTGAGGTTGCAACAGCTTTTGAAACTTTCTTTACAAATATTCCAGTTACCACTACTAAATTTTTAAACTCCTATACCGCTACAACATTGACATTACTTGCGGAGAATAAAATTTATGTGATATAAATTTTAATTTTAAAAAGGTTAATGCCCAAAAAATAATAAATGTTTTTAAATTAATTAGTGTTAAGAAGACAAGTGATCTATGGGGAGTGTCGGTTTATATACTTAGGCCACTAATAGACATTCTTGCACCACAATTAGCATTAATTTTCAATAACTGTATTGATTGTGGTATATTTCCTGATCTGTGAGAATTCAAAAAGTAGACGTAAATGGAAAGCGTTCCTCTGGTTCACTTGTCAAAATGGGTGTGCCACAAGGCTCTACGAGTATATAGAACAAGAAAGGTCCCATTCTTGTTCCTCATTTATATAAATAACTTGCCTTACCTTGTGAGGGACAAACATGGGATAGTATTGTTTGCTGATGAGACTTCTCTTATCTTTAAAATAAATAGACAACAATCAATAATGGACGATGTAAAAAATGCTCTCTCTGATATTGTACAATAGTTTAATGTGAATCTTTTACTTAATGAAAAAAAGACAAAATGTATTAAATTTACATTACCCAATGTGAAAAAAGTCAAATCCAATGTACAAATTAATAATGAGGAACTGGATTTAGTGAATTCTGCTGTTTTTTGGGCATTACCTTAGATGCAAAATTGCAATGGGGCCCTCATATCTGTGATTTATCGAGCAGACTCAGTCCTGCCACTTTCGCGGTTCAAAGAATACGCCGATTTACAAACGTTGAAACAGCTAGAATAGTTTACTTTAGCTACTTTCATAGTGTTATGTCATACGGCATACTTTTATGGGGTAATGCATCAGATATAGATACGATCTTTGTATTGCAGAAGAGGGCTGTTAGAGAAATTTACAATATGAGGCCTCGAGATTCATTGAAAAATAAATTTAAAGAATTTAAAATTATGACTGTGTACAATCAATATATTTATGAAAATTTAGTTTATGTTCACAAAAATATTTCAAAATTCAGTAAAAATTGTGATGTACACAAAATTAATACTAGAAATAAAAATAAACTTGCTATGACCACCACTAGGCTCCATAAAATAGGTAATTCTTTTATGGTTAATTGTATACGTTTTTACAATAAACTCCCCAGTAAAGCCTTAAATTTGTCTCTAAATAAATTCAAATTATTCATTAAAAGGAATTTGCTAGAAAAAAGTTATTATAGTCTAAAGGAATACATTAACGACGGTATGGCCTAGGAATAAATTGTATTTTAGCAAATAACTGGTGCCTACGTAATTTTTTCTGATGCTGTTCGTTAATCTCGTTCAATCTACTGGCTGCATCACACCGCTCCTTTAGACGTCATTACTTGCGGTAGCGATGGGGGCCGGGTTGCCCCCTTCCCTCAATTATGGCGAAGGGGGTGATGGCTGACCCTTGCGTTATGCTCGTGAACGGGTGCTGCTTGCGGTGGCTGGTCGTATTGCTAGCCACGGATTTCCCTTTTCTTATTATTAATTATTATTATGACGGCTTATCGAATTGATTGCGATGGTTCCAGTCGTTCGTACATTGCTCACTAAATATATTGACGTTTGTGAAACAGTGATCACAAAAAAAAAAAAAAAAACCCAGCTGAGTTTGTTGTGTGGTTCTTCTCAGACCAGGGCGCGTTTGGAACTTTCGTAGCCTTATTTTAAGTTGGAAAGTGTATTTTCAGAAGGGCTTATTTTAATACATACGATATCAAAATAGGCCCTTCTGTCACTTCCATTTGACGTACACAAGTGATCACTGGTATGGATTCAAAGTGAAAAATATATAAATAAATAAAATACATAAAAAAGCACATTTCTCATTAGTTACTGGTATTACGGCATTGTTCTCCTATTCTTACATCAAAAAAACAAAAACGTATGCTGGTAATCGTCATTTCTTTTTCTTTAGCATTTTTTAAATAGGGTTATTTGAGAAGTGTAATTAACTGGAGACATAATCGTCACTTTAAAAAATAAGATGTCACAGCTGTTTAAGAAAGGTTATCTTTAGACTATTACAAGAATATTATGGTGAGCTATATTATGTTGAGTTTTGTACTTGTTTGTTTTTATATTACTCTGTTTTTTAGATAATAAGAACATTCATTCTTTATCGTAAATTGTAGAAATATCTAATTTTGTGACAAATTCAGAAAAATCCCAAATATCTCCTTTTGGTCACCATTTTTCGTGTCGTTTTAGAAGTAACACTAATTATAACTTATTGCGCTTGATGATACATATATTTTCATTTATTTACAGTATTAGTAAAGAAGTTAATAATATAGATTACATCATAACTGCAAGCGTATTCAATTATATAAGATCTTATTAACTGGTGTTAAGAATTTTTTTCGTTGTATTTTATTATTACATTCTCTATTAATTTGAAAACCCTACAGTGCCTGTAAGGTTCCGTAGTTGTCACTTGTGGACATTCATGTTCATTTAGTAATATTTTTGGCTTACAAAGTTCTTAAAACTGTTTCCAAAACTATCTTATAAATAGATATATCGACATATACGCTCAATGTACAATTTTATAGTACACTATTTAAACATATCTTCTAAGATTTATCCAGCGTTTGCGATATAAAAAGCCTATTTAGTTGTCCTTTTAAATTGGTAATATGTTCTACTATCGTGGATTTCTTCACACCTCCAAGGTCAGCTGGTAGGAGGGGGGAGGGAGGTGATGACAGTTACTTGTAACCTTAATATTTCACCAATCAATTTCGTATCCGAAAAATAGTTTTCAAAAACCATTATATCTTTTAAAAGAATTATTTGACTATACTTCATATTATGGGGTTCTGGAGAAAAAACCTACAACCCCACTATACGTGTCTACATATATGGTGGGGTTGTATTGTACTTAAGGTAAACCATCTGCGACCTACCCCTATAAAAACATATAAAAATTTATTCTAACAATTTGTGGCATATGTAACTTCATGCCGAATTATAGCTTTCTAGTCCAAAGAGTTCTGAGATAGGTTGACCGACTGATGGACAGCCATAATGATACCACATTTTGTCCTAGTGGACTGTGGAATCCTAACAGTAATATCAAAATTTTTTAAATAAGCTAATAATCAATTAAAACTGTAATTTTATTAAATTAAAATAATAATAATAATTTTATTTGTTTTTATTTAAAATAAAAACCCTTACAATGAAAAAAGGACAAGATACTTTTACACTTTAATACCAATTTAAGAATTTAGAAAGACTTAACCTTTCGGAAACGGTGCGAGTTATATTACTGTTATATTTCATTGACCCTTTAATTGACTCGATGCGATATCAATATATTCTGGATTTGTTAAACTGTGTAATAATTTATTAAATATATCAACTTAGTTTATTTTCTCTAACATTATACGTTAAAGTAATCTTTAAGTATAGACATGTTTATAATCAACTAGAAATATAAATAAAAAATCTTAACGTTCAAGCTAATATAATAATACTAGGGGCGCGATCCGGACCTCGATTTTGACTCGCTGCGCTCGCAAAATCTCGGTAGAGTTGAATGAGTTGAGTCGGCGAATTGAGTGAAGCGAGTAACCGATCTTCAACTCAGCATTCAAAGCTGAAACCGACAAGCAAAAATATAGAATAATCAAATATCACATAGAGAATTTTTTCTACATTGAAGTCTATGGGACTGTAATTTTTTGGTGATTATTCTTCAACGACGAGTTGTTTTTCACTTTTTTTTATGAACCATCGCAATAACCATCGCTATAAATGTGAAAAATTTCATGAAGGTCGGTAAAGCCGTTTTCATGCGAACTCCGGACATGGGATGCAAAAAGTCTCACATGGAGCGCTTCGGTCAAAGAGAAAAATAAAGGATTTAAAATTAATTGAAATTAATTTTATTATAGTACCTTGAACATAAAACTCAACAGTTATTAAAATAAGTGCAGTTCAATATTTTTAACAAATGTCACACAGAAAACACTGCCCCGATTACTTTTAAAACTAACACACAGTAGTGCAAGTTACATTTCAATCAGATCAGACGGTTTGACGTGATACGAACATAAGGTAAAGATATAAAAAATGTGACTGTTAAAAATGGTGCTTTTACTACCACCGTCTTTTCCGAAGACATTACATTATACAATTAATATTCATAACAGCTTAGGTAAATATATAATTATTCCGAATTATATAGTTTCCAGATTAAATTGATAAATTATTATCACAAAACTTATAATAGCGCCCACAATCTGTAACAAAACAACAAATGGGTGTAAGATATTGTTTGTAAAGTCTTCTAGGTATGATCATTTGTTATGAGTAAACCTACTGTAGCTATTAGTGGTCTGCTGAACGTAACAATTCCTAACGGGGATAAAGTAGGTTGATGTAATAAAAATTGATACATATAATTGTTAAGTTCCCGGTGCAGGATAATATTGTTTGATTGCCGCCACATCATTTCAGTAAACAGACCTTTAGTTTTATTAATCTGAAATAAATATACATAAGCTATAATTTTGTGAATTAATTAATTAGTAATACCAACATTTGTTAATGATTTCCACCACAAATAAAAAAATCAAATATGCGTTTAGGCAAGATTCGGAGAATTTCCCAAAAACAAAAAAAATATATACTCGTATAATAGTAATATAAAGAATTCAATATAAATATAATAAGGAATCCTTCATATGTTCCGTCTTTATATTAGTTAAGTTTAATATACTATATCGCTATCCATTAATAAGAAATATTACTTACCTCACTCTGAAGTCGATATCCCATTTCTACAAAACATGTCATCCGCATACAAGTATATAATATGATCGAGGAGTATGTAAATAAACATATAAGTCCCGTTGGAGACGTTACTGAAGATTTCATTAGAAATTGTTTTAAAAATATTACACTCAATATAATTAATAATTAGGACCTTCTATGGCTTGGTGGTTACAAGTAACACCACCTTAACGACATCAGCGTATTAATATCTAAAATGAGCACTCGGAAGCACGAGGCGAAAACCAAAAATAATATACTTAGATATGATAGACGCATAGTGCGGAGTGGAACAGGTTGGTTTACACCATGTAAGGACATCTCAGTACTTACGTACTGAGATGTCCTTACATGTTAGGATACTTGGTGCTTGTTCAATAGCGCATCAAATATCCTAGTGACAAGCCGTTAGTTTAAAGCACCGTGCCGTCATCGTGTTTTTAGTGAAAAAAGGAAATGGGCCAAAGGACATCAATGTGCGTATAAGCGCAGTATACGAGGATAATTTACCCTCTTATTTCTTAATAAAATATTGGACTAAACAGTTCAAGTGGGGATGTGAGTCCATTGAAGATGAATCGCGTAGTGAAGGGCCTGTGGATGCAACCACACCTGAAATCATAGCCAATCGCTTCTCAAATAGCTATTAAAGGAATCTACACAAACGTTTGTTCATGAACAAGGCCGGTACAAGATTGGTCCCCAGAATGCTGACCACAGAAGGAAAACCGTGTTCTGATTTAAAAAGAAAATTTGGACTTATTTATGGAAGGGAGTGGAGCTTTTCTGCCTAAGATAGTAAGTAACAGGTCATGAGACATGGATTCATCATGGGGACCCGGAGAAAAAACCAAAATCCATGCAATGTATCGCCACTGGCCAAGAAATTTTGCAGTAAACCGTCCGCTGGGAAGATTATCGCGACAACTCTCTGGGATATGGAAGGTGTGCTATTTATTGATTACCTTCCCCAATTACATGGAAGTATTACGTTGAGGTTTTGAAAAACTTGAAGACTGGATAAGCGACGCAGTTCACTCTCGGGGTGCAGCTCTTTCATGACAAGGCTCCTGTGCACAAGTCTGCCTTTGCATCAGCTGCTGTTTGTGAGTTGGGGTTCCAGGGATTGAACCACTCCCCCTATAACCCAGAGCTGGCCCCAAGCGAATTTAGCGACTTCAGCGGCATCATTTTTCCGACGATGAAGAAGTCAAGTGCGTTGATTCGGCATTTATAATAAAGCAAGATTTTTTTTCTGGCGTATCAAAGGACTCAAGAAGAAAAACAACAAAAACAACAACAAAAATTTCACGTGAGTCTTTTCTTTCATAGCTAGATAGATTACTTATGAATCTCTCCTAGTACTGTATATTAAAAATATTAATAAAATAATGTTGATGTTTATCCGTAAAAAGCACATACTTGAGGTAGCAGCGGTTGATAGAACAAAATAAACCGATATAAATATATCCGTTACTTCACGTAGCAATAGTAATATCATCATAAACCCTTCAGTTTCGTTCATGTCACTCAAAATATTACATATTTCCAAATAGCATTGATACATAAATTTCATATTATTAGTCAGATCATACGATGTGTTCATTGAATCTAAAAAAAACAATAAATAATTAGCATTTATAGTGCCAAGTTTTTTTGTATCTTAATGTTAAAGACAATGTCCAAGAAGTTCCTTTCAGTAGTAACAATAGCATTGAAACCCATTGGGATGACAAGTCAAGGCACTGGAAAATATATAGTAATATACTACGTATTGCTAGTCATATCGCTTGTTCCCTCCCTATTTGAAGTAATTAAATATACATCTCATATATAGTTATAATAATACTCTTTGTGCTTTATTGTACAAAAATAATACTAAAGTACACAGCTTAACGTATAATAACAACTTTATGCACAGAGGTGAACTTGTAGGAATCTCTTTCAGCCAACCTCTGAGCGAATGAACAAAACAAAACATTCCTCGTGTAGATTAAAGTTAAAAACATTCTACAAAGGAAAATTTTACAACTAGATAAAAAAGCGTTTAAAAATAGAAAAGAAAATAATCGAAAGTGCTAATGACAACAATACTATGATCACATGATACTACACTGATATATCGTTCATAGGGGATTGTACTGAAAAATATATAACTAATATTTTTTTTTCCCAAGATCATTAACATATTTTCCTTGAAATATCAGACATCTCTAAATTTTATAATAATCCATAATTAACTTCTCAGATGAAATTTTAGTTGTGTGTACTCTGTACCATGTAATGCCCAATGTACACTTGCAAAATAAACCTCTTTCTGATTTCATTATACTGTAGTGGATATATTCTTAATAATAAAATTTTATGTAATGTATTAAAGTAACTGGCAACAACATTATATACTGTTTTATCAACTCAGCGATATAAAAAATATTTTAATCGATAACAACTTACAGAACGTACCTTTAGAAATTACAATATTCTGGCCCATTTTGTAGTTAACATTCTTCACAACTAAGTACAGATAAAAACCCAAGACAACATATTGAAGCTCTAATAATACAACAAAGTTCAATTCCAAAAAGAGGATCATATGAATATAAATGCGTATTTCTGCAAAAAAATATATAGTAAATCAATAATAATATAATATATTATTGCTTTTGATTTAACGTAACGTGATTTATAGTAACAATGTTTCATTACCCATGAGACATCTTTTTGTAAAAGTCTTTATTAATCAGATCAATTTATTTCATCTCTCACTTCGGTAATTTCTATAACCACTCCGTTAAGATTTTAAAAATCTAAATCTCAAACTATATTAATCAACTTTTATATTTAAAACAAATATTGAGGCTTAAAGATTCTAAGCTAAAATTTTATCTAAATCAGAGTTGTCGCTTAGCAACACGAAGCCACACTATAAATTAATACGGATGCAATTATAATAAAAAATTACTTACTCAATATTTCCAATTTGAAAGCCACAATATAATAAACAGCGAAACATATAGCACAATAAACAAAATTTGTGAAGAGAAATCCAGAAATAATCAACACCCCAGTGGAGACTTTTGGTATAAATGAGGTTTCACATGCAAGTTTTAATTGAATCTAAAAAAAAAGGTTCTTTTATGTGAGTGGCAGAACCTTATTGTAATCACTTGAATATAGAAAGGTCGTCGCAAGTAGGTACTATCCTCTCATGAAAAATATAAAAAAGAATCTATTATTTCGTGCTATGGATATAAATTATGTACCCACCTAATGTTTATTCAAGAAATAACATATGTAATCCATAAATTTAATCAAGTAACAGAATTTGGTAAAAGGAGTATCGCGAAGGATAGCAGGAAGAGATCAGAAGATCAGCGTTATTGCATTATGTTGTAAAAGAAAGGAGCTGATGAAATGGTTAAGCGTGTATGCCGAAAACGCTTGGGCAAGCTGAGATTTAAAAATGTATAACATTAAAAGATTATAAAAGTACGGTGAGTAAGAGTCGTTTTTTTAAATAACACTATGTTAGTATATAGGGTCCTCCTTATAGAGGAATGTAAATTACTAGAGAACTTTACATCCCTTTGCATTATTTACGTATGGTAATATATTTTAAAAGTTAGTTGTTCCACATACGCGGTTCAAAGAATACGGCGAATCGGCGATTGAAAAACGTTAATACGGCTAGAATAGTTAACTTTACTTATGTTAAACGGCATAGCATACTGTTATGGGTTACTGTACATAAGGCCACGAGAGTCATTATAAAATCAATATATGTTTGATAAATTAATTTATGTACATTAAAATTAATTCAAAATTAAACTATTGTATTGTAAAGGATTACATTAACGACATTTTAGTCTGGGAATGAATTGTATTTTAGCGATTAACTAGTAACCTCTGCAGTTTTTACGTTATTTGTTACTCTCTTTTAATCTACTGGCTGCATCACACAGTTCCTTTAGTTATTACTTGCATCCTTTAAATATGGCGAAGGGAGTGATGGCTGACGTTTGCGTTATGCTTGTGAACGGATGCCGCTGGCGGTGACTGTTCGCCTTGCTAGCCACGGATTCCTTTGTTTTATTATAGTTGTTCGGAATTTGCTCACGTTTGTGAAACAACGAAGGATGGATGGACTAACGGACGGACGGACGGACGGACGGACGGTCGGAAAGACAAACAATCAAACAAATAAATAAATATTTCAATTGGTATTATTATTACTATTATTCAGAGTTTAGACTTTGCAAACCAAGTGACCAAGAGTTTGTCAAAATATTTTGTAAGTGTGCTGTAGGGTAATTGTTTTAAGGAATGCTTCTCTCCTTAAAAAACCCATGTGTATACCCCCTTAGTAGCAACATGTGCTTGTTGAAGGTTTTTGACATATCGTTAGTAGCCTGCTAATGTAACATTTCATTAATTTTATCAGAAAAAAAGAATGAAAATCCTGTTCCGTGGTTACAAGAGTCACAAGAGAAATTTATCGTTCTCTTTGAGAATAACTGAATGTATTCTAGATTTAATTAATATTCCTAATCTAAATCTAGAGTTAATCTCATTTAACTATTCTTAGATACATAAAGAATTGTCTTCTTTTTTAAGTGGTGTTGTGAGTTTAGGTAAACTCTTTTTAACTTCAATAAATGTAATAAAAACGTAGTATTAATATAATAAAATTTTATTTGTACCTCTTCTATCTGTTTCAATATTATTTTTAGACCTCTCATCCTTGACAATCCTCCGAAAACAGCAACACACGAGAATGAGGCACTCCATATAATCCAACAATTTTCGTACGGACTTATATAGTCCAAGATTCCTTTGTTTCTTTGAACAAAATATAATAATGTTGAAATCAATTCTGAAAATATAATTTTTTAATGTAAATTCTTGTTAAATTAAAAAAACACCATCTTTCATAACAAAGATATGGAAAAACTTGGAAAGGTATGTGACACGAGGATCCGAGGTAGGTAGTACGAGAAAGAGCAGCTTGTTATATATTTATTTATTTATCTATAAGCCGTAAAGAGGGCTGTGCTCAGTAGTGGGACGTGAATATAATGATATAACCGAAATTTAATTGTATATAATATTAGTAGTTTTTGCCAGCGGCTTCGACCCGTTTATATATATTTTAAGAAAGTATTTTAATCTCGAGAGGCTTGCTGAAATGCCCCCTGACATTTTTAGGAACCATGATGATCGACCTAGTAGTTAATATCAAACTCACGTTCACATAATATATTGTGTGTGTTATTATTGATTATTTTATTGTTGATTGGGTGCACTGTATTGTATTGTATCTCTTACTCTGGTTTTAGTGGTATAGATATAGATATATAGACCGTTGAAATATCGGGACGAAAAGTAGACTAAGTTCTTTAGTGATAAGGTGTTCTTTTAAGAGGTGAAAAAATCTTTCATTTATGCAATATAAAATATTAAAAAAGCTTTAAATACACCTCTACAATGCAGCGACTCTTTGCTTCCTTTGAATTTATTTTAGGAAATGTCAAAATAGTTCTAATATGTAATTTCTCATTTTAGAATACAGTCCCTCTATTGCATGCATTCTTCACTTCTTTCAGTACAGTTTCTACCTATTATTTCTATCACCTATATCGTTATATATTACACCTTAATAAAACTAATCTATTCCCGTCACGTATTGCTAAAATAATATGTAATCAATCAAAGTCATAACTAATAGTAGGAATGTCATTTATGCTATGGTAAAGTTTTTTTTTAATTGATGGCGAATCACTGAAAGAAATTTCACTTTCTACACGAGCATACATTTTTATTTCTATAGTCATTTTAGACGTGCCTCAAATCTATACTTAGACATTAATAATGATAAGAATCAACTCACGTATTCCAAAAAGACTCAGTATTCCTATAATAAATATAGAACGTGAAGGAGAAACAAGATAGACCCCGTCGTCGACGCGCGAAAAGCGAAGCGGCGCGAGACCGAACAGACGCAGCGCTCGCAGCGTGGCGGCCATCATGCCGCGGACTACATACGCGTCCCTTTCCGGTGACATTATTGGTCTTTACTGAACAAAATAAATTAACACTAATACACATATCATTAATGTAATATTTGTAAAACCTGTAATATCAAAGATATCAATCGATGCATTTAGATATTTTATTAGCGATAGGTAAAAACAGATTCATCGATATTGTTATCTGTCATTAATTTAAACAATAATGACCAACATGGGTTGTTTTAATTACCGGCAACAATGTATAACTTTGTTAGAATCTGTGAAATAATTAAAAAATAAATTATACACAAAATACAAACCTTCAATCTTGATGATGTTAATTATTTAGCTAAGGGCTAAGTATTGGTTTCCATTACATTCTATATTATTTATTCACGTTTTATCAATCAAAAGAAAAATAATTGGATCGGCCTCCGCTTATAATACGTTTTGTTACTTACACACAGCCTTAAAAAACTCGCTATTGGGTCGTTTTAAAATTTAGGGCCAAAATCATATCTATTGATTTTGCTCTCGAAGAGTAATTTTTATCATTCCTAAAATTATTATAAATAAACGATACCTATAAGACGTTTCAGGACCATTCAACATGTTACAATAACATTCTACACGTTGTAAATTCAAAAAATAAATCGACGAAACAAATCCATTTCTTATTAGAGTTACTGGCACTACGGCAATATTTTTCTATTTTTACTCCAAAAAAATAAAAACGTATGCGTGTAATAGGAATTTTCTTTACCATTTTTAAATAGGGTTATTTAAGAAGGGTAATTAACTGGAGACTTTATCAACACTTATAAATATAAGATTTCTCAACTGCTTATGAAAGGTTGTTTTTTAATATTACTTAGGCAAAACACATTATAAGTTTGACGTTTAAATGTATAAGTAGTTTAATTGGGATGACATCTTATTATCAGATAAGAATATTATGTTGAGCTATATTATGGTGAGTTTTGTTCTAATTTGTTTTATATTACTTTATTTTTAGATAATAACAGTTTTGGGACTAGTTCAGTATATTCTCAAAAATCTCATTTTTGTCACAGCTCCAAGATCAGGTGGCACGGGGGAAGGCGACGACAGTTGAAACTAACAAAAATGTTTACTTTAAAGTTTAATATTTCTCAAACCAATTCCGTTTTCGAAAAATGGTTTCCGAAAACTATAATATCTTTTAAAAGAGCCATTTAACTATATCTCACATCATGGGGTGCTGGAGAAAAAGCATACAACCCCACGACACGTGTCTACACATGTAGTGGGGTTGTATTGTATTTAAGGTAGATCATCTACGACCTACTCTAAAAAACTCAAATTCTTTTTCTAACAATTTGTTGCCGATACGTAACTTCCTGCTAGATTATAGCTCTTTAGTTCCAAAAGCTTCTGAGATAGGTTGACCGATACACCGACGAACATAACGTAACTAACTACATGTTATCCTAACGGACTGCGGCATCCTGACAGTATTATCTTAATTAGTTTAGCTTGGCCTTTCTGAAAATTGTCAGAGTTAGATTAGTATTATATTTCATTGGCCCTTTATTCGATTCGATGCGATATAAATACATTCTGTATTTGTTAAAGTGAGTAGTAATTTATTTAATATATCATCTTAGCTTATTTTCTATAACATTATACGTTAAAGAAGTAATGTTTAAGGGGGTATTCTAGTCTAGAAATTTGAAAAAATCTAAAAATTTTTTTTTTCAAAACTCGATAGTTTAAGTATTCAAAAATATCTCCCTAAAAGGATTTTTCAAAATTCGAATTATTTTCGAAGTTACAACTCTTTTAGTGGCGCGACAGCGAGACTGGTTTGAGCGGGGACGACTGTAACAATAGGCAAGTGCACGCTCGGGCTACCTGAGTATGACTAACTCTCCCTTTTTCTTAGAAATGATATTTCCCATTATAGTACATTTAGCCTATTTCTAAAAATATCTTTATTTAATTTGCTTTTAGTTTGAGTTAGTTTCATGTTAACCTCGAAGCTGTTAAGACGTACGAAAAAGTGAAAAATTCTTTGTGAACTCTTTTAATTTAAATTTCAAGTGAGTATTTTGTTAGTGTTTTTAATATGGATCGGAAAAAGTAGGAGAAACAGCAAATATCGTCCAGACAGATCAAGAAAACGGAGGTTTACTGGAAATCAACATATTCTGGAAGAAGATTTATGCTCGTTATGAGGAGAGAACTGCTGAAAACAGTCAATATGAAGTAGAGGAAGGTCCATTGTATGAAGCTGGGATAGCAGATTAACAGAACGTAAGTTATATGTACTATTCTATCAGTTATGCTGCCAGAAACTATAACGTAAAACTTTAAACGTGTTTTTCTCGAAACTACTTCTTTCAATACGGTGGGCATGATATCTCAAGTTCTAATGAATTGATTTGCTTGAAGTTTATCATGAATATTCTTTAAATATATCACTATCGCATGAACCTCGATAAACTGGAAATTTCAATTTTTTAATATGTGTAAACAATTCGAAAAAAGCTTAAAAATTAGTGAAAAATCGACCTCAATTTTTGAGAAGCCGCCATTTTATGAAAAAATAAATTTTTCCCTTTTTTTCTGGTTCATGCGATAATGACATTCATATTAATTAAGAATTTGTCATCGTTTTTTTTTTCAGATGACCACAAGGGTAGAAATCGTGACCACGAGGACACTGCCTTTTGTTTTCCCCCTCCACTTCAAGGACGCATAATTCCATGAAAATTATTATTATTTTTTTAAAATTTATTTTGTGTGCTCTTAATATATAAATAAATAAATGATAAAAAAATGGATAATAAAAATATCAATAGCTTTTTTTTTATTCACCGTCAAAAAATGCTCGAAATTCGGGCCTCTAGAGTAGAATACCCCCTTAAGTATAGACATGTCTATAATATACTTGGAATATAAATAAAGAATCTTAACGTTAAAAACAAACAATAATATAAGAAAAAAATATTTGTTATTCTTATTTCAAATAATTAATATTATAGGATTTGAAATAAATTAAAATTATTTTTTTATAGTACCTTTAATATAAAACTTAATAGTTATTAAAATGAGTGCAGGTCAATATATTCAACAAATGCCACACAGAACACTGCCCTGATTACTTTTAAAACTAACACACAGTAGTGCAAGTTACATTTCAATCAGATCAGACGGTTTGACGTGATACGAACATAAAGTAAAGATATAAAAAATGTGACTGTTAAAAATGGTGCTTTTACTACCACCGTCTTTTCTGAAGACAAAAAATTATTATTCATAACAGCTTAGGTAAATATATAATTATTCCGAATTATATAGTTTCCAGATTAAATTGATAAATTATTATCACAAAACTTATAATAGCGCCCACAATCTGTAACAAAACAACAAATGGGTGTAAGATATTGTTTGTAAAGTTTTCTAGGTGGGATCATTTGTTATGAGTAAACCTACTGTAGCTATTAGTGGTCTGCTGAACGTAATAATTCCTAACGGGGATAAAGTAGGTTGGTGTAATAAAAATTGATACATATAATTGTTAAGTTCCCGTTCCAGAACGACGTTGTTTGATTGCCGGCACATCATTTCAGTAAACAGACCTTTAGTTTTATTAATCTGAAAGGAATATATATAAGCTATAATTTTGTAAATTAATTGATTAGTAATACCAACATTTGTCCACGACGAATAAAATAAATAAGTGTTTAAGCAAGATTAGGATGATTATCCAAAAATAATAATTTAATAAGGAATCCACCTACATAAAGTTCCTTCCTTATATTAGAAGTAGAATATACTACATCGCTATCCATTAATAAGAAATAGTACCTACCTCACTCTGAAGTCGATATCCCACTTCAACAAAACAAACCATCCGCATACAAGTATATAAAATCATCAAGATGTAGATAAATAAACATATAAGGTCCTTTGAAGACGATACTGAAAATTTTGTTAAAAATTACTTTAATAATATTACACTTAATGTAATTAATAATTAGGATCTTATACGGTTTGGTGGTTACAGGTAACAACAGCTTATTAATATCAACGTATTAATGTCTAAAAGGAACACTCGGAAACAATGCGTAATAAAACTATTTTTAAATAATGTAATATTTATCATTAAATAGCACATACTTGAGGTAGCAGCGGTTGATAGAACATAATAAACCGATATAAATATATCCGTTACTTCACGGAGCAGTATTAATATCATCATAAACCCTTCAGATTGGTTCATGTCACTCAAAATGAGACATATTTCCAAATAGCATTGATACATAAATTTCATATTATTAGTCAGATCATACGATGTGTTCACCGAATCTAAAAACAAAACAATAAATAATTACCACTCACGGTGACATGTTTTTTAACAACTTATTTGTATCCTAATAATAAAGACAATGTCCAAAAAGTTCCTTTCAGTAGTTTTGATAGCTTTTAGCAAACCCATTTGGATAACAAGTCAAGACACTTTAAAATTTATAGTTATATACTATGCATTACTAATCATATCGCTTGCTCCCTCTCCATTCGAAGTAATTAAATATATATCCTATATATAGTTGTAATAAAACTCTTTGTTCTTTATTGTACAAAAATAATACTAAAGTACAGAACTTAACAACAAATTTATGCACAGCGGCGGACTTATCCCATGTAGGAATCTCTTCCATTCAACCTCTGAGTGAATGAAGAAAAAAAACATACCACGTGGTAGAATAAAATGAAAACATATTACAAAGGAATATTCTAAATCTAGATAAAAGAGCAATGAAAAAGTAGAACAAAAAAAACTTAATTTAAGCTAAAGTGCCTGTAGATACATACATTATATTATGATATTTGTATCGAGCATGTACGTCAAGAATCCTAAAAGATAACAGAGACGTTCGAATCTGTGTGGATATGAGACGGCAAAATAAAGCTATATTACTAGAGAACTATCCACTTCCAACAATGGACAAACTAGTACCAAAAAGAAAACGTTAAATTTTTCAGCCAGCTTCATATAAAGGACGCTTTCCATCAACTTGAATTACACCTGGACTCTCATCATGTTACGGCCTCTCATACAGGGTGGGCCAAAAATTTTTGCAAACTTGATTTCTCCAAAACCGTGAGAGCAAGGAGCGCGCGGGTGGCGGGGAATTGTGCGTCGTTTAATGCAATTTTATTCACGATGGAGCGCTTCACGGGACAACAGCGTGCTTTTTGCGTAAAACAATTTTACAAAAACAACGATTCCTACGTTACTGTACGACGCCTCTTTAGAGTTGAATACGGATTACAACGTGTAAGTGAGTGTCCAAATGTTAATTTAATTAAAGCTTGGGTTAAAAAGTTTAAGCAAACGGGATCGACAACGAATATTAAACAAACTGGGCGACCACGTTCAAGAAGAAGCGAAGAGAACATTCGGGAGGTTGAAATTTCTGTAAGGGACGATCCAGAATCATCTACGCGTAAGCGGTCGGCGGCTCTTGCTATACCAAGAACTAGTCTGCGGCGAATCTTGCATTTGGACCTTAAACTGCACCCATATAAGCTTCAAATTGTACAGGAGATGAAACCAAACGATTACATTCAACGCAAGTTATTTGCTGACACTATACTAGAGCGATTCTCTAGTCTTGAGAATGTATTATTTACGGACTAGGCCCATTTTCACATTAATGGTCACGTAAATAAACATAATTGTCGATATTGGAGCATGGAAAACCCTCACTATAAACACTAAAAGCCTCTTCATTCAAAAACGACAGTGTGGGCTGCCATATCCGCAAAGGGCATAACCGGTCCATACTTCTTTGAAAATAATCAAGGAAATAACGTAACTGTGAACTCAGTGGAATACGTGAAAATGTTGCGAGAGTTTTTGACACCACAGTTGCATGAATTTGAAGGATACAATAGCCGGACTTGGTTGCAACAAGATGGAGCAACATGCCATACATCAAACGTGACTTTACCGGTGGTCAAAGAAATGTTTCCTAACAAATTGATTTCTCGCAGAGGTGATATCCCATGGCCTCCCAGAAGCCCGGACCTTACACCTTGCGATTTTTTCTTGTGGGGATATCTGAAAAGTCGAGTATACCTTAATAAACCGACGACCATATCCCAATTAAAAGAAAACATCCACGAGGAGATAGCCGCTATTCCTCGCAGCATGTATCAACGAGTTTTCCAAACTTTACGTAGTCGATTGCAGGAGTGCCAACGACGAGACGGAGCACATCTCAACGATGTCATTTTTAAAAAATAAATTTTAATAAATGATAATTACGTTAAATAAATCATAAATAAAATAACATTTGTACTTTTATTTCTAGACATGTTTCAAAAGTGCAAAAATTTTTGCCCCACCCTGTACAAGTAAAGGATTATATAGATATTTATACATACAAATAGTTACGGTAGTATGATATTTTGGTGTAGGGTAAAAAGATAAATATTTATTTATAAAACGGACATACAATTCTGAGGCGTGAATTTTCATTCCGACCCCTATAAATATCGGTGAACTTCACAACCTCTTATTGCATAATGATAATATAGTATATAGTGCAGAATTTAAATAGTTCTAGGCTGCACGAAATATAATTACTATAACTAGGATCCGCCAACCGTGCGCGGCTGGTGTTGAGCTGAGCCCCTCTCCTTTCTCCTTTTCTTGATAACTTTTGAATGGCTAAACATTTTTTCAGTCTGTTTTCGCTATAACATTCGCGTTTGACTCAAACATACATGAGAAAATTTTTAGCTAATTATCTCATCGCATTCTGGAGACAACTAAATATAAAAAAGGTCTTCCAAACGGATAAGAGCTTCGCTTACGCTCAGCTCAATTAACACAATACCATAGTGGCTCGACAAAATGGTAAAATAGAACCTCAGAATAGGTAAACACTTAAAATAATTAGTCAGAAGAGAAAAGTGGTTGGCGATAGGAGTTGGAATTATATTTGCTGATCTACAACAGTATCCTACACATTGTGACTGGTAAAACTCCAGAGGAGGCATTCCTTAAACGACAGTTTCATGACAAAATCTCAATGATAGCTGATATTTACCGTCAGATAGAGAATTTAGATGTCTATTTCTACACCTAAATTCTCTATCTGACGGTAAATATCAACAGAAGAAATAGTTACGAGAGGAATATACGGATAAGAAAACAAATGAAGAATTTAAAATACACACAGAGGATAAAGTTTATTTGAAAAATATTAATGAAGATAATAAATTAAGGTTAAATTATGATCATACTACATACTACATCCATATACCGTAGAAAAGAGCGCTGGAATCCCCTCCAGGGCTCTTCAATATCTCTATTGAGGTTCAGAGTAATGATCAGACTTTGCAAGTTTTAAGAAGAAATGTAGTTCATTTAAAGAAGGTAGAAAAGGTTAATGGAAAATTTAATTTTAAATTAATTTAATTTAATTTAAAATAAAATATAATAATTTAATTTAAAATTAATAAAGAAGAACAGTTCTTAACAATAAAAATAAAAAAGCTATAGGCTTATTTATAGCTTTTTTTTATATAAGAGGAGGGCAAACGAGCTTGTGGGTCACAGATGGTATGTGATAACCGCCGCCGATGAACTCTTGCAACATCCGAGGATTCACAAGAGCATTGCCGGCCTTGGAGGTGGGTGTAAACGTCTTTTTTGAAGGTACCCATGTCGAACCGATCTGGAAATACCGTCGAAGGGAGTTCGTTCCACATTCGAGTGGTACGTGGAAAAAAGTCCTTGAGAACCGCACAGTGGAGGATCGCCACTCATCTAGGTAGTACGGATTATGGTATTTTCATAAGAAAACAAGAAGATTTATAAAATTAGAACTAGAACTTAATAAAATTAAAGAATATTTATTTATTTGTTTATATTTTATATCATGATAGTCTTTAGTTTATATGTGTATAAGTTATAACGTACCTGCAAACAGCTAATAGTAGTATCATAATATTTCTCGTAAGTTGTTGTTGTATATATAAAAAAAAAATATCGATAACAACTTACAAAACCTACCTTTTAAACTTACAATAATCTGACCCATTTTGTAGTTAATATTCTTCACAACTAAGTATAAACGAAAACCCAAGAAAACATATTGAAGCTCTAATAATACCACAAAGTTCAATTCGAAAAAGAAGATCATATTAATATAAATGCGTATTTCTGCAAGAAAATTTAATAATTAGTAAAATAATGATAATATAGTATATTATTGCTTTTGATTTAACGTGACATCCAAAATACTATCTAAACTATCGAATGGCTATAGTTTTATAATAACAATGTTTTATTGTAAAAGTAATACATATTTCTTTTTAAAAGTCTTTATTTATTACATCTCTTATTTCTGTTGTATATATAACTATTCTGTTAAGATTTTAATAATCCATATATTAAGCAATATAACTACACTTTTAAACTAAATATTGAGGCTTAATGATTTGTGTCAGATTCGTCGTTTATATTTTAATAAAAATACTTACTCAGCTCTTCCATGTCGAAAGTCGCAATATAAAACATAGCTAAAGACATAGCACAATAAACAACATTTGTGAGGAGAAATCCAGAAAAAATTAACACCAGAGTAGAGACTTTTGGTTCAAATGAGGTATCACATTCAATTTTTGATTGAATCTAAAAAAAAGCGTTTCTCTTATGTAAATAGTAAAGCGTTATTGAGTACAAAATGCTTGCAGCGACTGGAGTAGTACTATGATCTCATGGAAAATGGAAAAAAAGTATCTGTTATTTCGTTCTGTAGGAAGTAAGCTTTAATAAACGAAAAATTAATTTTATACACACGTAATGTTTGTTTACTCAAAAAATAAAATATGTAGTGAATTGTATTATACTAGGGACAAAATGAAAGTTTTTAGAACTGGCCACTTAAAAGCATTATATTAAAAAAAATAGTTTAAATTTTGAAAATAGAACTCTTTACCAATATTATTGAGTGTACATTTCATTCATTTGTCATTTGTTTTACGATTTGGCGGCAAATTGAAAATTGTCTGTGCACGTCAGAATGAATTTAAGCCGAGAAAATTTTCGTGCAATGATTTTTTATGACTTTCGATGTCATTTTAGTCAACAAGAAAGTTATGATAAACTTCGATTGGCTTTTCACGATGAAGCCCCATCTCGTGCCACAGTTTACAACTGGTTTAATGAATTCAAACGTGGTCGAACTAATCTCACCGATGATTTGCGTGAGGGACGGCCTTCTACAGCGACGACTGAAGATAACATCAGTGTTGTGCGGCGTATGATAGAGACTGACAAAAGAGTGACCTATCAGCAGATTCGGACAAGTCTAGGCATAGGTATGAGTCAAGTGCACAAAATCCTCCATGAACATTTAGCGGTCAGGAAGCTTTGTGCCCGCTGGATACCGCATAATTTGACCGAGGCTCAAAAACTCCGCCGTGTTGATTGGTGCCGAGAAATGATCCAAAAATTTAACGGAGGTGACTCAAATGCTGTGTTCGACATACTAACGGGTGACGAAAGCTGGATTTACTGTTATGATCCGGAAACCAAAAGACAGTCTGTTCAGTGGGCGTTTCCTTCCGAAGTGTTGCCAACTAAAGTGAAGACAGGTCGAAGTGTTGGAAAAAAGATGGTGGCCTTGTTCTTCGGAAAGACAGGTCATTACGCGACAGTAGTCTTAGAGGATCAGAAAACGGTTAATGCAGAGTAGTATACTAACAATTGTTTGCCACTTGTCTTGGAAAAAGTTCGAGAGAAACGACCTCGCAGCAGGATCCTCCTACATCACGACAATGCCTCGTCGCACACCGCCAGGCAAACGATCGACTATTTGGTGACCTCAGACGTGGAATTACTGGATCACCCGCCGTATAGCCCCGACCTCACACCCTGCGGTTTTTATTTATTTCCGAAAATAAAAGAAAAACTTCGAGGCAAACGTTTTATAGACGCCGAAAAAGCAGTGGCTGCGTTTCAAAACGCCGTCGAAGAGACCCCTAAGGCCGAGTGGGCAAGGTGCTTTTCTCAATGGTTCCATCGAATGCAGCGATGTATTGATGTAAATGGACGCTATTTTGAAAAGTTACAATAAAACTAATAACTTGCTAGTATGCTTAGTTTTTAATTTTCTAAGAACTTTCAGTTTGACCCTCGTATTTGGTAAAAAGACTATCGCGGAAGAGAGCTAAAGGTGAACTGAAGATCAGCGTGATCGCTCGAGAGAAAGAAAGGAGCTGATGAAGTGGTTTAGCATGTATGCTGAGACCGAATGTTGAGAGTTAAATCAGCATTAATGGAGTCGATTGCTTCCCTCCCTTCTTCCTCCCTAGATTGCTCTCCATTCCTTAAGTGAGGTAAAGTTTTTGCAAACATAGTTGTGCCATACGCGGTTCAAAGACTCTTCCATCTACGTATACAAGTGATCACTGTATACGTAGATGATATTAATTCAAAATGTAATAAATATTAATAAATAAATAAAAGTTATTTATATTTAAACATTTCAGTTGAAACACAGATTGTGGATTGATCCTTTTGGGTATTTTTAATAATTCCAAGTGAACCTTATTGACCTCTTTGAGAACAATTGAATTTATTTTATATGAATATAATTTTAATCTAGACTTAATCAAACTTAAATACTCTTTAGTACATAAAAATTTGTTTTGTTTTTTAAATTGGTATTCTGAGTTAAATTTAATTCTTTTTAAATTTAATAAATATTGAAGCTAATATGGTAAAATTTGATTTATACCTTATGTATCTGTTTCAATAATATTTTCAGACCTCTCATCCGTGAGAATCCCCCACCAACTGCAAAGCTCGAGAATGAGGCACTCCACAGAAGCCAAAAACTTTCGAACCCTCCAAAATTGTTCAGGAATCCATTTTCGTTTTGAAAATAATACAATAACGCTAAAAGCAATTCTGAAAACATAAATTTTATGGTATACATATTTTATGGTATACATATTTTTTCACAGTAAACTATGGACTAATATTATTAGACGAATATTATTATTGAAGTCTTACTTCAAAAGTTCTAACTATCGCGCTCTGTTCTAGAATTAATCATATATTGTTATTTTGCTTAAATTAAAAAAATACCGTCCTGCATAAAAAACTTTGGAAAGAACTAAGAAATGTATGAGAGTGAACATTTTTAGAACCATGATGATTGATTGAGTTTTTAATACCAAACTCGCATTCCCATAGTATATCTATATACTATTGTATGTTTATTGTTGTTTCACTGTATTGCATTTTACCTCCCTCGCACATGGCTTCATTGGTGAAGATCTCGAGACCGTAGGAATATCGGGATGAAAGTAGCCTATGTTCTTTAGTGATAACATGACTTGCGATATGTGAAAAAACTTTTATTCATTCGATAGAAAATTTCATAAATTTTTTTAACACTTATGTACATCTTTACAATATAGCTAAACTTGCATCTCTGTTTAAAGATGTGCACGTCTGTCTGTATTTCTTGCAGAATTGATTAATAGTAATTGTGATGATTGGGATCATACAAATTGGCATAAACCCAAACTCGATTTCAGTGGTCTTTCTTTGCCCACAGTGTATTTTTCATTGACGTTTGTCCATACCTGTGATATAATTTATTATCTTACAGTTGAACCGCCTCATTCATCTCCTTTACTTTTAAAGACGAGTACTGTGTGTGTGTGTGAGGCCCCGTTATAAATTATTGCAAAATAATAGAAGTCAATGCTTTCTTGCTTTCTCATCTCTGAAACCTTGTTCATGTTCCTTATCTTACTCTTACTAATAGGACCCGTCATACCTATTTTTGCTCCCTTTTAATTTATTTTAAGAAGTGTCAAAATAGTTTTAATACGTTACTTCTCATTTTAGAATTCAGCCCCTTTGAGCCCTTTTGTTGCCCTTTTGAGCCCTTTAGCCCTTTTGTTTGCATTCTCACTTCTTTTAGTACAGTTTCTACCTTTTTACTCCATCACAGGATACATGTGTATTTATTACACCTTAATAACACTTAGACATAATTAATAATTATTCCCGTTACGAATTTCTTAAATAATATGTAATGTATCAAAATTATAACTAAGAGTAGGAATGTCCCTTATGCTAGGCAAAAGATTTTTTTTATTTATGGCGAATTACTCAAAGAAATTTCACTTACACACGAGCATACATTTTCATTTTCAATAGATATTCTAAATGTGCGTCAAATCTATATTTAGGAATTAACAATAAGGTTTCAACTCACGTATTCCAAAAAGACTTAGTATTCCTATAATAAATATAGAACGCGAAGGAGAAACAAGATAGGCCCCGTCGTCGACGCGCGAAAAGCGGAGTGGCGCGAGACCGAACAGACGCAGCGCTCGCAGCGTGGCGGCCATCATGCCGCGGACCACATACGCGTCCTTTTCCGGTGACATTATTGGACTTTACTGAACAAAATAAATTAACACTAATACATATATCAATAATGTAATATTTATAAAACCTGTAATATATATAAAAGGGTTTCCTATATTAACGATGAATTTAGATCTTTTATTAGCGATAGGTAAAAGCAGATTCAGCGATATTGTTATCTGTTATTAACTTAACCAATAATAACTCACATGTGTTGTTTAATTTACCCGCGACGTTGTAATACATTTTGTTAAAATCTTTGAAACAATTTCCAAGTAACATAAGGAATAATAATATAAACCTTCAATAATGATAATGTAAATTATATAACTATTTTAAGAATTTGCAGTTTGGTTTGCATTTCATCTTTTATTGTTTATTAATATCGTATTAATCAAAATAAAAATAACTAGGTCGGCCTCCGCTCAACAATATTTTTTGTTATTTACACAATGACTATTTACACCACAACGTTACGAAACCCACACTTACAAAATGGGTCGTTTTCAAATTTAGGGCCAAAAGCATCTATAAAAAGTCGCTCCCGAATAAGTTTGTCGTTTAAATGTATAAGTTGTTATTATGGGATATAGTCTTATTTTCAGCTAAGATATTACAATATGTTTTGTTCAGTTTTTTACTAATTTGTTCTTATGTTATTGTCTTTATTATAAGTGTGTAATATATTCTAGTAATATCTAGATTTGCAGCAAGTTCAGAATATTCCCAAATATCTAATTTTAATCACCGTAATACGTGTTATTTAAGAAGTAACATTATATATAACCTTGCACTTAATGATTTTAAATATATTTTAATTTATTTATAGTATTAGTAAAGAAGTTAATAATATAAAAGGCGTCACAACCGCGAGCGTATTCAAATATATAAGATCTATTAATTAGCGTTAAGAATTTTGCTTATAGTATTTAATTAGGTTCTCTATTATTTTGAAAACCTGGCCAAGTGTCTGTCGGCAACGAGCAGTGTAGGGTTCCGTAGTTATCCATTGTAGATATATAGATATATCGACATATACACTCGATGTACAATTTTATGGTACATTATTTAAGCTTCTAAGATTTATCCACCGTTTGCAATATAAGCGTATTCAGTCTATTCAGTAAGCCTATTTATTCGTGATAATTTTTATTTTAAGCATGTTCATAGCCTCCTCTGCCATTGGATGAGATAAATAGTTATATGGTCTCCATTTCTCAGTTAGACCATATAACCCTATACTATTTAATGCATTTTAAATGATGAAAATGCAATTAAAACATTAATCGCAACAATCAATTGCATTTATGGTCCACCAGATTTGGTGTTACTGTTAATCCTAATAAATGTAAAACTATAGTCATTGGAAGCTCAAGATTTCTGGTTAGAACGGGTTTTAACAGCATGCCAGCCGTCACATATAATGGCAATGTCATAACACTATCAAAGGCAGTAAGAAACCTGGGTTTGTGCATTAACTGTAAAATTAATTGGCACCAGCAGATTAAAAAAATATGTCCTAAAGTCAGTGCAAGTACTTTCTAGAATCTTTCTAATATACATTTTTTTCAGATGTATGTGCTATATATTATATATAAGTATATTTAATTAGATATAATATGTATTTATATAATATTATAGTATATATATATATACATATATATATACATATATATATATATATATATATATATATATATATATATATATATATATATATATATATATATATATATAGTGGATTGTCGATATATTATTCTAGTACATCTAGTATAACAAAATATATATTATTTTAAATAATTAATGTTATAGGATTTGAAATAAATGAAGATTAATTTTGTTATAGTACCATTAATATTAAGCTTAACAGTTGTTAAAACTAGTGCAGGTCAATATATTCAACAAATGCCACACAGGAAACACTGTCCCAATTACTTTTAAAACTAACACAGTAGTGCAAGTTACATTTCAATCAGATCAGATGGTTTTACGTGATACGAAGGTAAAGATACATAAACTGTGACCTCTTAGAAACAATGTGCTTTTATTATTGCGATCTTCTGTAAAGACTAAAAATGGTTTTTTTTTATAGATATTTTTAAGAGATTAAATAAAAATTTAATTAATCTCAATTAAACAGTTTCCAGTTTAAGTTGCAAAATTATTATCACAAAACTTATGATAGCGCCTACAATCTGTAACAAAACAAGAATACTTGTTAGATATTGTTTGTAAAGTTTTCTAGGTGGGATCATTTGTTATGAGTAAACCTACTGTAGCTATTAGTGGTCTGCTGAACGTCACAATTCCTAACGGGGATAAAGTAGGTTGGTGTAATAAAAATTGATACATATAATTGTTAAGTTCCCGTTCCAGAACAATATTGTTTGATTGCCGCCACATCATTTCAGTAAACAGACCTTTAGTTTTATTAATCTGTAATAAATATACATAAGCTATAGTTTTGTAAATTAATTGATTAGTCCAATTGTCCACCACGAATAAAAAATAAAATAAGTGTTTAGGCACGATTGACCAAAAAAGTCCCTTTTATTTTAATAGTAATAAAATGAATTCATTTTTAAGTTTATAAGGAAAAGTTAAAGTGCCGTCTCCATAAAGTTTCGTCTTTATATCAGAAGTAGAATATACTATATCGCTATCCATTAATATGAAATATTACCTACCTCACTCTGAAGTCGATATCCCATTTCAACAAAACATGCCATCCGCATACAAGTATATAAAATCATTAAGAAGTAGACGAATAAACATATAAGCCCCGCTGCAGACGTTACTGAAGATTTTATTAGAAATTGTTTTAAAACTACATACAACATAGTTAGTAAGGACCTTCTATGGTTTGGTGGTTACAAGTAACCTTAGCAACATCATCGTATAAATGTCTAAAAGAAGCACTCGGAAATAATATGTATTAAAAGTATTTTTAAAGAATGTAATGTTTATCATTATAAAACACATACTTGAGGTAGCAGCGATTGATACAACATAATAAACCGTGATAAATATGTCCGTCACTTCACGAAACAATATTAATATCATCATTAACCCTTCAGATTGGTTCATGTCACTCAAAATATTACATATTTCCAAATAGCATTGATACATAAATTTCATATTATTAGTCAGATCATATGATATGTTCACCGAGTCTTAAAACAAAACAATAAATAATTATTTAGCATTCGTGTTGATAAGTTTTTCGATCCACATATTTGCATCTTAATATTAAAGACATAACCCAAGTAGTTCCTCTCAGTGGTATAATTAGCATGGAAATCTATTTTTGTGACAAGTCAAGACATTGGAAAATATTATAATAATACACTGTTGCTAATCATATCGCTTACTGCCTCTCCACCCCAAGCAATAAAGTATATATCCAACTCCCCCCTCGCTAAATGTGAAAGCAATGCCTCTAAATAATATACCCCAGGAGGAGGCCTTGATGAAGCCGGGGAACCCCTCCCCGACCAAAAACGGGTGAATGATTCTCGGATTTTGCTCAGGTATCCGTTTCATCTGGATCAGGCAAAGTATCGCATCTTGTGTTTTCAGAGGGCAAACAATAAGTCAATACAGCAGCACCATGTTCCACTCAAAATTTGGACTTTTGTAACATCCGGAGATTTCACTCCAACCTAAACGATATTCACTACCACCTAGAGACAGCCAGGTGGCCTTGTTGTTTTTGACGGAATCGCAGAAATCCAACCAAATGACACAGCGTACGTATCATACCCCGGGTATAAACTTGAATATCATTTTATACCAGACACCGGGGTACCGGTGTTCTTATCTCTGTTTGAAAGTCGCATCTATCTTTATACTGGCTGCGCATAGACAATGGCGATTATGTCAGAGCCTACGTGTGCCTCTACAGGTCCTATAGTGGTATTGCAGAAACGAATCATCTCTTGGGCCATGTCCAAGCGACGACGACGACGACGACCTGCTCTCACAAACTCCATCCGCTGATGTTGTAGTCCTCGGGGAATTTAACGCGCCCAATACCGATTGCCTAAGTTGGTTGGCAACAGATGCTATAAATATTTTTAATAAAAGTGTAGTGATTTTATTTCCGTATGTATGTTTATATTAAACAAAGTATTGTGTTGAGATCTTTTTAATAAAATGTTTACAAATCTCATTTTCATAAAAAAACCAAAACATTCGTTTGTTCTAGACCTCGATAAAATTGAATAATATTTATTTCTTAAAATTTAATATAATCTTTATCATTATTTGTTAATATGTGAATCGGGATAGGAGGGAGCAGGCGAAGTAACTGGCAACAGCTAGTGTAGTAATATTCCTCGCAAGTTATTGTAGGTATATCAATAATATAAAGTTTTATCAACACAACAATATGCAAAAAAATATTTTAATCTATAACGACTTACAAAACCTACCTTTAAAAATTACAATATTCTGGGTCATTTTGTAGTTAAAGTTCTTCACAACTAAATACAAACAAAAACCCAAGAAAACATATTGAAGCTCTAATAATACCACAAAGTTCAATTCCAAAAAGAAGATCATATTAATATAAATGCGTATTTCTGCAAGAAAATGTATTAATTAGTAAAATAATAATATAATATTATTGCTTTTGCCTTAACGTGACATCCAATACACAACCTAAACTATCGAATGGCAGTGGATTTATAATAACAATGTTTTATTACACATGGGACATCTTTTTTTAAAAGTCAGATCAATTAATTTCATTTCCTATTTTCTCGTAACTAATCCATTAAGAATTTAAGAATCTTAATCTCAAGCTATATAACTAAACTTTTAAAATGAAAACAAATGTTAAGGCTCAATGATTCTGAGTGGTCCTAGTCGTCGTCTGTAACACGGTGCCAAACTAAACTACACTAAAATTCAACTCATTTCAATTATAATAAAAAAATACTCACTCAATTCTTCTAAGTCAAAAGTAGCAATATAATAAATAGCTAAAGACGTAGCATAATAAACAACATTTGTGAAGAGAAATCCAGAAAAAATTAACACCACAGTAGAAACTTTTGGTTCAAATGAGGTATTATAGGTACATGTAATTTTTGATTGGATCTAAAAAAAAAAGCTGCTTTTATGTAAGTAATAGGGCCTAATTGTAATCACTTGAATACAAAATGGTAGTCGCGACTAAGGTAGTACTTTCCTCTCATGGAAAACAGAAAAAAATATCCATTATTTCGTGCTTTCGGGAATCAGTTTTATTAGCACGAATATTAATTTTATACCCACCTAATGTGTGCTCAAGAAATAGCACATGTAATCAATTAATTTATTAATGATGGCCTGAGAATGAATTGTATTTTAGCGATTAACTAGTAACCTCCACTATTTTTACTCTCTTTTAATCTAGTGGCTGCATTACACCGTTCCTTTAGTTATTACTTCCCTCCCATCCTTTAAATATGGCGAAGGTAGTGATGGGTGACGCATGCGTTATGCTCGTGAACGGATGCTGCTAGCATTAACTGATCGTCTAGCCACGAATATCTTTTTTTTAATAGTAACTAATCATTAAGCCGGTTCATCGAATTGATTGTGATGGTTCGACAATTGCTTACGTTTGTGAAACAGTGATCACTATAAAAAATATCCGGCTGAGTTTGTTATGTGGTTTTTCTCAGGCCAGGATGCGTTTGGAAGTCTTGTAGCCTAAAAATTATAGATGGAGAGTGTCTTTGCAGAAGGGCTTATTTAGATGAGTATGGTATTAAAATAAATCATCTTGACACTTCCATTTGACGTATACAAGTGATTATTGGTTTGAATTAATATTCAAAACAAAAAAGATATAAGTAAAAATAAATAGATAGATAGATGGACGGACGGAGAGGTGGTCAGATAGAGAAACAAACAAAGAATAAATAAACATTCAAGTGGTACAAGAAACGAAATCGAAACCCATAGATGCTAGTCAGAGTTAAGACTTTGCAATCCAAGTCACCGAACGATTGCGTTGAACAAGGTCGTTTTATAATCTTAAAACAACTTTGCACATACGATTTTTTGAGAATTAATGAAACGATTGAGGATCGAGCCGTTTGAGTGTTTACAACAATCAAAAGGGAACGTTATCGTCCTCTTCAAGAACAACTGAACGTATTCTAGATTAATATAATCTAAATCCCATAAAACTTTTTTTAGATACATACAAAATTCTCTTCTTTTTTTTTTAATTTAATTAAAAAATTTATTTGTACCGTATGTATCTGTTTCAATAATGTTTTAAGACCTCTCATACGTGAGAATCCTCCACCAACTGCAACGCTCGAGAATGAGGCACTCCATATAATCCAAAATCTTTCGTGAGCACTCAACTTGTCCAGGAATCCATCTTTGTTTTGAGAACAATATAATAATGTTAAAAGCAATTCTGGAAATATAAACTTTTTTGAAAAAGTTATAAACTAATATTATTAGATATAATTTCTATACTCAATGCATCGCGAACTTGTACTGCTACAATAAATCTAGAGCGCATATTGTTTAAAACTATTTTATTCAATTTTATTATTTGAAATTAAAAAAAAAATAGTCTTGCTTTACAAAGATATGGAACAACTAGGAAGAGTACGTGACACGAACATCCACAAAGTAACTACGAAGTGCGTAAGCTAATTACATACGAGTAGTTATATATATTTCGTAAGGAGTAGTAGGACGTATATAAAGATAACAAAAATATTAAAAAATATATATTTATAACAGGTTTTTGCCAGTGGTTTTGTCCGCGTTGTATATATTAAAAAAAGTATTTTTATCTCGCGAGGCCATTCGATTAAAGTAGTATATTCTTTAGTGTACCTCTGACTTCTTCTAATATTTTTTAATGATCAATGAAGCTCATATTTGCTTAATATATATTACTACTGTACTTGTAACATACTTTATTTTTTTTTACAGTTGTACAGCCTCATTCATACAATTTTTTAACAGATATTCTAATAGAGCCCCAAATCTATATTTAGGAGTTAACAATGATAAGGATCAACTCACGTGTTCCAAAAAAACTCAGTAGTCCTATAATAAATATAGAACGTGAAGGAGAAACAAGATAGACCCCGTCGTCGACGCGCGAAAGGCGAAGCGGCGCGAGACCGAACAGACGCAGCGCTCGCAGCGTGGCGGCCATCATGCCGCGGACTACATACGCGTCCCTTTCCGGTGACATTATTGGTCTTTACTGAACAAAATAAATTAACACTAATACATATATCAATAATGAAATATTTATAATATTTATGTATATAAACCTCTTAATATTTATATAAGTCCCGTAAGATATATCAAAGAATTTCGAATATTAAGAATCCATTTAGATCTTTTATTACAGATAGGTAAAAACATATTGATCGATATTGTTATCTGACATATTATCTGTTATTTATTTATCCAGTAATGACCAACGCGGGTTATTTTATTTACCAGCAATGTGTATAACTTTATTAAAATCTGTGAAAGGATTCCAAAGTAAATTATGGAACAAAAATACAAACCGCAATCATGATGATGATAATTATATAACTATTTAAAGGTAATGTAGTATTTACTTACCTTTTGTAAATCAAAAGCAAAATAACAAATTTTAGATAGACATGGGATAGGCATGGGATAGTTTTGTTTGATAATGATACTTCTCTTACTTTTAAAATTAATGACTAACTACAGTTACTGACGATGAACTCGTAAACAATATTACCTCAGATCTTGTATAATGATTTAACGCTATAGTCCAGGCATTATAGGGGTTTCACCTCGGAATGAGAGATAGTCGGCTATAAACTTGTATAAACCTTTATTTCAACACCCTAAAACTTGTCTCAAAACCTACTTATCGTAGGGTGTCTGCGTCTACAGAAATTCCAAGGTCAAAGGTCAAAAAATCGATTTTTTTTACACATTTATTGCAAATATCTCGTTTCCTATGAGTTTTATGCTATTTGTATTTATTATAAATATGGCAGAGGATTAAATTCTCTACAACTTTTGTTTAAACATTTTTTTTATATCTTCAACTATTTTCGAGATAGAGCGCAGAGCGCGCGCAGTGTTTATCTACAATAAGAAGAAAAGAATTAAATTCTCAATTAATGTTTTTATTGAAAAATACCGTTTCATACATTTATCAACGTTAAAAAAAAGAATAAGAACTACAAGTTCTAATTTTAACTTTCTTCTTCTTCTACATCATCATCGTCTTCCAATGACTGTAATATTTCAAATTCCTCTGCGTTCTCGTCTTCAACGACATTTGTCTCCAGTTCTTCCAAGATTTTGGAATCAAAAATACCGTCTTCATTCAAATCGTTTTGATATAGTGAAGCATTAAGACAAGCTTCCCCATTACACTGGCCGCAAGCTAAAGAGCACTGCAACTCTGCTTTCCTGCATCCACATCGCTAACCACAACCATTATTGCAGTTGCAGAATATTGTGTTAAGCAATTCCTCCGGAGCTGGTAGATTCATTGTCATAACAGATTCCAGGAATTCATCACGCATTATCCAACCCCAATTCTGGGGTTCTAAATCATGCCCTAACCAAGTCTGAACTTGATAATAAACAAGGAAGGTTCGTGCCATACAATAGGCCCGTTGTCCCAGGGGATATTTTTATAACGGGGATAATTTGTAACGTTTTGAAAGAATCTAAAAGTTTACGGATTTCAAAGAAGATGTACTAAATTACTCTCTACTTAAAATGAATTTCAAGTATTTCCCTTAATAATTTTATAATTTCACGTGCAGGTAAGTGTTATTAAATGAATAAGCACTAAATTATTGAAAAAAAAATGTTTAATGACAACGTAATAGTTAATAAAAAATGCGAATCATTTATAATTATGTATTTCTTAATAATTAAAAACTTTAAACGGCGTGTTTTTAATCGGGACTACAGGTTGACATCGAAAGATACTGTATATAGATAACCATTGCGCGCGCTCTGCGCTCTATCTCGAAAATAGTTGAAGATATAAAAAAAATATTTAAACAAAAGTTGTAGAGAATTTAATCCTCTACAATATTCATAATAAATATAAATAGCATAAAACTCATAGGAAACGAGATATTTGCAATAAATGTGTAAAAAAAACGATTTTTTGACCTTTGACCTTGGAATATCTGTAGATGCAGACACCCTACGATAAGTAGGTTTTGAGACAAGTTTTAGGGTGTTGAAGTAAAGGTTTATACAAGTTTATAGCCGACTATCTCCCATTCCGAGATTCTTGCCCTCATATGACTAATATGCCTGGACTACTAATAATTTGTTGCTCAAGGACGAAAAAAAACAACATATATTATTTTGTGCTGCAGCCAAAAGTCGCCAACCTGTATCTACTCGAGCACAATGGAATTTGATATCCTTGTGGAGCGAGTTTGGCATACTTTGCAGTCCGGTTCAGTAATATAAGTCACAATTTGATTTCTGCGTGTTCTGTCTGACTTCAAGAGTCCATATGTTTTGGTACATAATACTTTTATTTCAATAGGTACTCGATTTTGTCGATAACTTTCGAAATGAATAAGATTTTCTAAGTAACGACCATTTTTCAATTTGATTCAATTTAACACTAAAACCTACCGACAATTCTTGTATACCTATTGCTACCACACGCCGTCAAATTGACTGGTAATTAAAAGTTATTTTGTTATATAACGCAGGTAATAATGGAAATAACTAAAAGTAAAGAGTGTAGAAAATATTATATGCATATTCTAAGAATTGTCATGTAGTTTGATAACGATATTATAACGTTTAAAAATGTGTAACTTTTGCAAAAGTTTAAGAACGGTCAATTTGACCGGTAGTTGGTAGGTTTAGTGTTAATAAAAACTAGCTCTGTAAACGACTTCCTTCCATTTATTGTTCTTTAAAATAAAAGTAGCCTTAGTAACTTGTTATAATATCAGCTATCCGCCACAGACAGAAAGTGTTTTTATTATTTAAATATTATTGAGTGAAAAACTCTTAATTTGGAAATAAAAAAGGCACTTTAATTTTATTTGTATGTAGAATTGGTTTAAATGAATCGTTCTGATTTGTTTTATGTAGGATTTTTACAATTAATTATTAGTGTGGAATTGATTCCCTTTATATTGTTGAAGTGGTTAATGCATGCAGGTTTTTCATGGAGTCGTATTTTTTTTATTAAGTTATAAAAAAATTATTAAAAATATAAAAAATTTTTGAAGACATGTTTCTCGTTCCATGTGTTAAAATTATATTTGTTGTCGTTTTGTGGTATTTGCAAAAATAAATTGATTTTAACAGGGCTTTCCTTGTAAGTAGCCAATTAGTATATTATTTATTTACTACATACTAGGTTGCTAACCATCTCTCCTTAGATACATTCTGTTGTGATTTGACTTAGGTTTAAAATGTTATTTCTGACTGTGTTGTGGCAATCCTTTATTAGATAAGTATTTCATGTGCTCAAAACAGTGAAATTAATTTCTTTAAAAAAATTTGATGTAGACATTTTATCTCGTATATATATATATATATATACTATTACTTACAGAGAGATTTATTGGTTATTGAACATTTTTAATCAAAATGTCGTAAATTTCACATTACAATATTATTTTTGTGATTATTTTGATAGATTATAATTGTAGTCATGTTGTTATTATTAAGTAGAAAGTCGATAATAATTAACTGTAGGAAGTTGTATTTTATACAATGAGTATAGAAATTCTTAATTTATTAAATATACGCTAATATTATTAACATTTCAAAGGAAAATGTTTTAACATATTTCTATGGGTGTTGATTAAATAAAGTAGTTCAGAAAGTGTCTTTAAGGCAACCACTCGGCATCAGCTTCGAGAGCGTGAACTGGTTTATCTGGACTCTCTGTGAGGTCTTCCTTACTGCTGGCTACTTTGTGGTACACCTTCTTTCCAGCATCTACCACGTATTCAACACCGTCGGCTGCAATTATGGTCATTTTAAAGTCAATAATTCGGATATTTTGTTTATATTATTACATCACTATTTTATATTACCAATAACGGTTCCAGTCTTTCTAACTGCTTCTCCAATATTGTGTGTGGAGAATGTATCAGGATCAATGTTGATGTTTACACCGTTGGCGGTTCCGTTAGGATGTTTTGGACACTCAGTTTGTGATATGATGGACAGCTCATATGGGTCTACTCCATAAAAGGATAATTTTGTTCGCATCTAGAAAATATATGTGGAAATTAACTAATAGTCAAAGACATTAAAAATGGTGTCTACCATTTGAACAACTACATCAACTTACTTTGTCCACAAACATTTTATCCAATTCCTTGCTTCTAGAGAGGATGGTGGCCGACTGACGATGCGCAAACGCAAGCTTCTGACATGTGAATATCGCGGCATATTGCGTGTAGTCAGTGGCCATTATTGTATAACTAGCAGATCCGGCTATGCCTGAGGAACAACATCGTACATAGAAATAAACTAATAAACTCTGATTCACTACACGCTGTAATTTAATTATTGAAAGCAAGCCTCAGGTAAAAATCAGTAAATATAGCAAAATCATTTTAATTAATTTACAATAAGTTTTCATTGTAAAAGCGTTATTTACTAATTACTTACTCAGGGGGAAGTTTACTTTCATCCGCGCAGGTACGGCTGAATCCGGTACGGTTAAAATTCCAGAATATCTGGAATATCAATTAAATAATTTAATTAGAATAACAGGAACAACACTACTTAAAGAAATATTTAATATAATGAATAATACCGAATAAAAATCTAAAAAGATGTCATTTGATATATTTTCTAATTTGAAAGAAAAACTTAAATTTCAATAAGCGTATTTTTTTATTTGTGTTTTACAAAACAGTTTATGTTCGATATTTTGTTTACTACAAAACAAGTCTAACTTTCTAAGGACCATAAAAATGTATGTACTACTAAGTACTACTAAAAATGAATAATTTACCGGTAGTCATGCTTTAATGGAGTCAGTCCCAGTATAAAATGTTGAGATAACTGTTCCAGCTGGTAGCGCCCGGGCTCGTCGGTCTTGGTGAAGTTGTAGGTGATGCAGTGAGAGGCTGTTGATGTCTTCTGGATGACGTACCATACTCCCAGCATCTGTAATAATATAAATTGCCTCATGAATGGAAATATTTATTCCCAAGAAATATTCAATTGTTATGTGTTTAATATTTATTCTTATTGTTATAAAGATATGCCTGAATTAAACTTCTCTGAGAGTAAATTATTGTAACAAAATCGTTTTTAATGATTTGAGAAATATATTGTTTATGTAAATATTATGACACAGAGGTGTATCAATTAGTGGTAAAAAAAGTTGTAGAATTATATCACGGTATGTATTCGAATGACTTCAGCAACTATGCCGTATAATTATGATTCAGAATTGACTAACAAGCTTCTTTTATCAATCGCTGTGACCTGTAGGTCATCTATAGATGTGTGTTTCAATGACAACTGTTATGGAAACCTGGAATATTTTATCATAAGTACATAATTATTTATCAGAAAAACTAAATATACACTGTACAATATATTATTAATTTATTTTATAACGAAGATTCTGCACCAGGATATACCTAATTTAATCTTTATATTATTAAAGTCAAGGGGACGAGAAAATAACTACAATAATAAATTAAATTACCTGATTCATGTCAAATCCAGGCATCGGCTCGACTACGGGACATGATCCTAAATGATACGTATGTGAAACAGCGCTCCCGCACACCGCCAACAACACCAAAAATGATACGCGATGCATTTTAATATATTACTTATAAAATGTATAACTTCACGTCCGTCGCTCACAGAGGTCAAAGCTCTACTGACTAGTGGCTACTGCCGACTGAGACGAGATGTGACAGTGTTTTATTCTTTTGTAAACAGCAGTGAGTAAAGATTCTAAGAATTGTTATAATCAGTTCACTGGAAATTGGATATTGTACCGCCGGCGATCACTGAGGGAATATGTTGTTTGGCTTCTTTCTTAAAAATAACAATCTCATTAAAGTATTGTTTACAGATCACAGTAATAATAAACACAGATATTGTTTTGATTTTTATCTCAAATTTCAGAGGTGTTTTAAATTTTAACAATTGAGTTTAACATAAGCATTCACACACAACACGAGATGCGACGCGAAAGAAATTACACTATATTACCTTATTAAAGTTAAATTAAACGATGCAACTTATTTCATTAAAATCTTTGAAAGTCCTTTCATACTATATTGTATTTTGATAGTTTGTTTATAATCTCGGAGATGTACTGAAGAATGATTTTTAAAATAAAGACATTATAAAATACTAATATTAATACTATACTATATTTACTATACTAATTCATAACGGAATTCTCAAGACACTATCAAAACAAAGAAGTAATACACATTCACATAAACCTCAACCGTGACTCACGTTAGGAAGTGTAACCACCGACCAGTTTTTAGAGCACTCAGATAAGAATGAGTCATTTGAAATTATTCATAATTTACTAAAAACATCCGTTTTTATTATAAATTACACTTAAAGTCAGATTTAATTAAATTTTGTTATTAGTTCCTATTCTCTAACCTTAAGTATATCGCGTACATAATTCGTAATTTAGTTAAATTATATAAAGTTGTATTAAAAAATAATTTAATAAAGATAACCCAAATAAGTTCTAACAGTAGTTTGATCGTCGTCGGGATGACGCGTGTGCTAAGTGACCACATCCTGTCACAAACTTGTTTGTTATTTCTTCATTGACGACTGTCTGGGATTGGTTGATAGTTATGTCTAGAATTAGTTAACTGATGGCACGACATTATATATAGGTATAGTAATTAAATATAAAATATTACTTTTATTATTATTTAAGGATAGGATTACGTGTAGTTTCGAATTTAATGTTTTATGCTGAGATATAATTAATTAATTGATTAACCGCTCAATAAGGTTATATAAGGTTATGTTAGTCAAAATAATATTATAATTTATAATTAAAAACTAACACGTTGTTACTTGGTCAGTAAATAGAATGTCTCTTTTTAAAACAACATATTCAACATATAAAATAATGAAGTAGTCATTTAATATGTTTTCGTGTATTGAGCTGTAAGGGTGTTTATATGAATGTATGTAAAGACCCCTTTAGTAAGGGTTTATCGATGAAAAAAATGTTATATCTCTACTTCTAAAATATTTATAAATTTTATGGAAAGATAATTGGCTGTTGTTTGTTAAATAACATGTCAATAGTAATACTTATTTACCTCCACTATGTCGAATTATCTTTCATATGACTTAATTTGTTTACTGACATCAATAAAATCCACTTATCAGAATTGATTCATCAATTATATGATTCTGACAAGTTTTTAGATTTATATTCTATAAATGTAATATGATTATCTTACAAATAAAACAAAACGCCACGTTGTTTAAAAAGTATATTATAAAATGTAAACTCGTATACAATAATGGTAGAGAGAAATAACGAAGAATTATTTACAACGATGACTTAAAATTAATATGTATACTTTATGTATTCAGAAAGATATCATCTCTTGCAGCGACAAATGCGTCTGAAAGCTCGCTTCAAGCCGGCGTAATAGTGAATGACTTGCTCCTGAAAAATACGAATTACATGCAAGGTCAATAATACATATTCCTGACGACAAAGGAATTAAAAACACTATTTTTTCAATATATATTCTTTATAAGCGCAAGAGCGTTGCGGTCTTATAAATTTATTATGAAAATTAAATAATGTGATGTCATTAGGTCCGACCTGCATAAGGTTGAAACACATGGCCACGAGCGCCATCCCCAGCGTGAGGTACAGCGAGCACACGATGAAGGAGGCCTCGATGCGAGGAGTGTACACGCGCTCGCCCGGCACGAAGTCACCGAACCCGATGCTGGATATACCACACATTACACTCAGATCACAACACCGACCTCCCCGCCCTCAACTATTGTACCTGCTAAGAGATATGAAGCAGAAATAGGCTCCGTCCAGCTTGTCCCACTTCTCCCAAAGACCGAAGATCATGGATCCGAACATAATATATCTGGAACGAAATCATTCAAAATCGAATCAAATAAATATTCATTCGAGTACACTTATCGACATCAATTATATTCATACGAGGGTCAAACTGAAAGTTCTTAGAAAATCAAAAACTAAGCATTCTAGCAAGTTATTAGTTTTATTGTAACTTTTCAAAATAGCGTCCATTTACATCAATACATCGCTGCATTCGATGGAACCATTGAGAAAAGCACCTTGCCCACTCGGCCTTAGGGGTCTCTTCGACGGCGTTTTGAAACGCAGCCACTGCTTCTTCGACGTCTATAAAACGTTTTCCTCGAAGTTTTTCTTTTATTTTCGGAAATAAATAAAAATCGCAGGATGCGAGGTCGGGGCTATACGGCGGGTGGCCTAGTAATTCCACGTCTGAGGTCACCAAATAGTCGATCGTTTGCCTGGCGGTGTGCGACGAGGCATTGTCGTGATGAAGGAGGATCCTGCTGCGAGGTCGTTTCTCTCGAACTTTTTCCAAGACAAGTGGCAAACAATTGTTAGTATACCACTCTGCATTAACCGTTTTCTGATCCTCTAAGACTACTGTCGCGTAATGACCTGTCTTTCCGAAGAACGAGGCCACCATCTTTTTTCCAACACTTCGACCTCTCTTCACTTTAGTTGGCAACTCTTCGGAAGGAAACACCCACTGAGCAGACTGTCTTTTGGTTTCCGGATCATAACAGTAAACCCAGCTTTCGTCACCCGTTAGTATGTCGAACACAGCATTTGAGTCACCTCCGTTAAATTTTTGGATCATTTCTCGGCACCAATCAACACGGCGGAGTTTTTGAGCCTCGGTCAAATTATGAGGTATCCAGCGGGCACAAAGCTTCCTGACCGCTAAATGTTCATGGAGGATTTTGTGCACTTGATTCATACCTATGCCTAGACTTGTCCGAATCTGCTGATAGGTCACTCTTTTGTCAGTCTCTATCATACGCCGCACAACACTGATGTTATCTTCAGTCGTCGCTGTAGAAGGCCGTCCCTCACGCAATTCTTCGGTGAGATTAGTTCGACCACGTTTGAATTCATTAAACCAGTTGTAAACTGTGGCACGAGATGGGGCTTCATCGTGAAGAGCCAATCGAAATCTATCATAACTTTCTTGTTGACTTTAATGACATCGAAAGTCATAAAAAATCATTGCAAGAAAATTTTCTCGGCTTAAATTCATTCTGACGTGCACAGACAATTTTCAATTTGCCGCCAAATCGTAAAACAAATGACAAATGAATGAAATGTACACTCAATAATATTGGTAAAAAGTTCTTTTTTCAAAATTTAAACTATTTTTTTTAATATAATGCTTGTAAGTGGCCAGTTCTAAAAACTTTCAGTTTGGCCCTCGTATCTATTTTATGAAGTGATCTTCGTGAACGTAGACTTAAAACTACAGTCACGAGAGTCTCGAAGCGTCCGGCATTGAGGGCAGCGAATAACGAATTCGACCGCATGTCCCTTTTCGCTCGTCACAACACAAAATATTTTTAAATTAATTAACATCGTTCTAACACTGCATCTCATGTCCTACCCCACCATGAAGGCCACACACACGCTGACGGGCACGGTGATGGTGCGCGCGTCGCTGACGTCACTGAGCTCGCTCTCCAGCTCGCGACTTCTGAAACATTCAAATATTTTTATATTTTGCTTACTCGTTTTAAATAACAAGTATTCCGTTTAAGCTTCAATTACCATAGCTTATTTTTTTATTTTATTGATTAAATAAGTCGTTAGTGCAATTTACAGATTTGTGTAAGGTGTGGTGTTGCCATTTCGTTATGTGATCTACCAACAAGCATTCTAACCTCGTATAGTGAGCAGTCTGTTAGTGAGCCATTAGTAAACTCATGACTGGTTATTTTTGGAGTCAAATAGTGCTCTTAAAATTGGATAATGTAATGGGACCATTAAAAATTCGGTAAATGTAAACATTCCGATTCAAAACAGGGCTAATTTAGTTGTTCAATATCAAATTCTTTCATTTTCTAATCAGATAATTAACTTTACCTAGAATAATAATTTTCAGGAGGTAAAGGTATTCGGTATTCCGAGGTCACGTCAGAGTCTGGATAGCCAGTTTCCCAAGCGACTGGTCGTTCTATACTTTCTGCGTCGCTGACCTCAAACTGAAATAAATAAAGATGTTATTTTGGTTTTAGACATATTTTTGCCATTATAATTTAAACGAGAGATTTTTCTTTTTATACTCTCTATCGAAAATATTCACAACATTACATTTAAATAAATAAAACACATTTTTCCTTATAATAAACAAAGGAAGTTTCAACCAAAAAAGGAACAAATAGATTATTTAAGAACATTTTTCTCCACTCATGAAGGTGGCATCTCAACTGATCTGGTGACACAACTAATTATAACCAAAGAGGCATAAGTCTAGTTGCAAATTTTTGAAGTACATTCAAAATTTTATTCAAATCGGAACCACTCAACTGTTTGATACTTTTCAAAAAACCGAACTATTGAGTATTGATATAAAATCTATTTTAAGATAAGATAACGTACCTGTGAACGAATATGGATGATTCTTCGCCTGGAAAAACCAGGACAGCCTCTGCAGAGACACACCAGTGCGTATATACACTTGAACCAACTAGCCAACAATTCTCCTGGAAATAATAAATTCTTATCTATACTGGATACTGGAGTTATGACTTAAGTATCATCAGGAAAATGAATTACTCTTACCAACATTACTGAGGTAGAGCAAGAACAACGGCATCCCCAGAAGAGCGTAGAAGATTGTCATGATCTTACCCCAACTAGTCCTAGGACTCAGGTGGCCGTATCCTTTAACACGAAATAAAAAAATATAATTTTAATTTTAAACACTGCATATGCATTTTTATTATAAAAATATATTTTATTTGTTTGCTGATAAGCTTAGACAATTCTATTAAACGTTATCATAATAAATTACCAAGACAAGACACGACAAGTAATCATAATTTTATAGATAGGTCTCGACCCCATTATACGAATCTAATACTATGAAACCACTACTTGTATATAAATTACATTTGTAACTTGATGCTCGTAAGTTGATACACGATTACAAAAAGATTATGTTTTAATCCATATTTATATATATATATATATATATATATATATATTACGTATATATCTGTTATTATTAAATAAACAACCTAAGACTGAAATCTCAAAACAGTCTTGAGCGTTCCGCGGGCCCGTAATAAACTCATTTAGCAGGTGAATTATTATTGACAAAACTGAATTGCTATTTCGTACCATGAGTATTGCTAAAAGTAGACCAGCTATCAATAATGTGATCTTAACCGGCCAGTGACCCCGATAACCTGTTACATGCACAAAATTGTTTTGCGTTTTAAGTTTCTTTTTTTTAGCGCTAGTTAACTCTTCTGGATACCGCTCAACCCAGAGAAAATGACGACAGTTAGGTAAAATTAAACGGTCGCTCTCGCACCAAAACGGGATGTCACAGGAATGCTTTCGTAATCAATCATGACGATCCGATAAAATTGCCATTATAATAGGAGTGCTCCAGGAAATCTATTACGTATCAATGATTTTAGTTCTATGTTAGGTAAGAGAGAAACCACTAGAGGCACTGCACGCTAAGACACTGTGGCTCTACTTTTCATCAAGGCACTTTAGCTGCGTGAGAGTACGACGGGAGCATTGCACGGACGGCAGTGCAAGAACTCTTTCTGCCCGGTTCTTTATACCAAACATCTACTTAAAACCTGAAACTGATTTTTGGCGTGTTTATGGCCAGATGCTACAGGATTGATCTTTCATTTTGCGATAAGCGTACTCTCTCCCTCTCTCTAACTTCATACAACATATATATTTAAACCTCTACCTACAGATATCATAGCTTCAAATCCTTTTCAAATTTCTTCTTCTTAATTGCCTCAGTAGCTAATTGCAATTTTTTTTTAGATTTGGAACACTTTACTTTATATCGATATCTATATCTAATATCATCCCCACGCCTTTTCTTTCTTCCTTTCTTATTACTACCACATTAATATTTTTTTGTATTCATGACCAATATTCCTCCTTTAACAACCTTTTACTTCGTCTCTTGTACAAGTGATACATTTAGACTGCCTCTTTTATACATCCGCTAACTCTCTTTTTCTTTCAGTTATCGTCCCTAAATTCCAACTTACACACCTCAGTCGCACATCTCCTTTTTTCATAGGCTTGCGTTTAACATCGCACCCGTCCTTGGTCTTGCACACAATTTTTTCCTACTGAATGTTGCAAAATTGACTAGGCTAGACAAAAAACAGTCCAATTCTGGATAAGTGTCATCCAAGGAAATTTTGCAAATATAGAGGCATTTAAGTTGCAAGCCAAAACAAATCGAGAGGTAAAAAAAACTATGAATGGGAGAGCATATGTGGGTATTTGGATATTCGGCTCCCTCACTCACAGAACTTAATCACAAATTTAAGATCTTTTCTGATCGGGTATCCCGCTGGAACGAGTTCAAACGAGCTACATACTATAGTTAGATTCTACCACCAATAAACTAATCACCACGAGGGTAATCTGTTTATCTAGGACCAATAACATTCACTCACCAATAGTGGTGATGACAGTAAGGGAATACAGGAAGGCAGAGGAGAAGCTCCATTGTCGCGAAGAACGCGCTCCGTCCCAGCCGCCGCGCGCTGCACGGACTATGGTCGCCTGATAGCGTGATAGCTCCTCGTTTATACTGAAAAAGTTATATTTTTGGTAAAACATTTTTAGCTAAACTACTATTTTTAACGGATATGTCCATTTAGTAAAGTACCTCTCTTTTAAAGCTGTTTCATTGAACATATTGAAGGTAAGCGTCACATTTTGCCACAGGTATTGAGCAGTTATATCTCTTTCTCTCGTCATATTGTTAACTCGTTCCATCTCGCTTGCACCCTCTATAGCTTGGAACATGAAAGCACCTGTATGATAAAAAATGAATATTACGCTATAGCATAAAAAATAACGGGATACTAATAAAATAAGCAAAGAACAGACCGGCAATAGTGTAAGCTAACACCAGCACAACGACCCCGACATTGGAGAACAGGAAGGCGAGCAGTGTTCTTACGTAGTGACGCGCGCGCGAGGCGAGCCTGCGCTTGCGACGCGCCATCGCTACGTCATCCCGTCAACACTAACGTCATCTGAAATAAAAATTTACACTATTTGTATATTTTTATATTGATTGTAATAATTATTGCATTTCGCCGAGTTTGTAACAATCAGTAAATCTATACAATAATAATATTTGCGGGTATGGAAGATCGTTTGAAAACCACTAGACAGAATTAGTATATTTTTATGCGGTTTTTTTATATATCCATTTTTTTATTATAAATTATTTTATTGAATTTAATAAAATATATTTGAATTTAATATAAATCCGATTACAGTTTTCATTAGTTGTATTATTTCTCCTTACGCACACATTTTATAACTACGTATAAAAAATTAGACTCAAAAATCATTTCATCAAAATTAGAGCTATGAAAATTCAAGGTCATACCGATCTATATTAATTTCGGTGTAACTCAATTTAATCTATTTCTTTGATGTGAAAGGAAAGATGCTGAAATGTATCGCGATATTGTTTGCGTCGTCTTGACGGCGACTCAATCTGCATCTTCCAACCATTTCAATTATAAATGACCAGTCTAACACAATTATCATTTACAATAAATTAGGTAATTTCAACCTCTATAATATTTTTTAAACTATAAAGTCTTTTGTTTAACATCTAATGGCTGGTTTGATAACCACTGAACATTTATATCCGATTTATTTTATAATTAAACCAATTTTTATATTGTTATAAATTTATTTAAAAATAAACATTAATTGAATATTTTTTGTGAGTCATGTAAATATACATTGAACAAAGTAAGTTGTATAACTCATTTAGATTTAGACAGATAAGCCATGTTTTATAATCTAAAATAACATTGTAAGCTTGCTTCAATAGTAAATCTATACATATAAATAAAATTGTTATGTCTGTTTGTAATTCTGAATTAACAGCTTTTCAGTAAATGCCCATGAAAGCATATACGGCATATTTTTTTTTGTCTCTCTGTCTGTTGGGTCCGGTTAATCTCTGAAATGAGTTATAAGACGAGAAAGCCACTTGAAATAGATTATTTAAAAAGCTTTCTACACTTGTAAAAATGAACATTCTTTAATAACAATACAATCAACTAATATTTATTTTATAATTAGATTATTTTATAATTTAGTTATGTTACACAGAATTTATTTATTTTGATGTTGACAAAGAAATGTTTTTCAAGATATATTATATCTTATAAATAGTAATTAAGCGTAATCAAAACAGCTTGGCGCCACGACGTCAGCTGATCTTCGGTGTTATTTATGTCTTTGTAACCTCATTCGGTAGCACAGCTGTGATGTGCGAACAAAGAAACAGACAAATAGACAAAAATATTTAATACTATTCTTATGAATTTGTATCATACCTGCACTGAACATATAGCAAATATATATTTTTCTAACTAATGTGTTCATTTGGCCCCTTTTTTTACACATCTAAGACTTGTGTTTTTCAATGTACGGCAATTAAAATTATTATATTATATTGTGATAAGACGCGGTTATTATCCTTAAGACTGAATATTTAATGTATATTAATAATAATACAAATGAATTTAACTTAACAAAAAATCACAATACGCATTATATTATCGCCATTGATATCGTGATAGGACACAGTTAAACAAGAGCGCAGGTGAGCTTAACGGAAATAGATTTTATCGATAGATCGACCTCGAGGGTCGATAAACATTATAAATTCGGGTCAAATAAATTAAAGTATCGATGCTTTTGTAACTCTATTGCTGTTGTTTGATTGTGATCAACATTGTAAGAAATATTTATATAAATGCAACATCTTTATTTATTAAGGCTAGATCCGTCCATTTTAGAAGATTAATTTAGGAAAAGTAATCCACAACACATATCAATCCAGAAACAAACTTAAAGTGGACCGCCTAATGGATATAGAGACGGAGGTTGACTCATTATTCATTCATTCGTATATTCTCCACATATATACTAAGTGACAAAAACAAAAATGTACCTGATTTTTCCCTGTCAACTATCATTGTTGTGGTTATTATATAGAGTATAGAGAGATAATGCGCACTGGTCAATGTTCATGAATGAGTGCTTATCCGTATAAGTGTCAAATTGCGATAACCCCAGAATGATGATTTTATAAAAAAAAGTATTGAAATCCTCCTTTATTGAAGAGGTTTTGACTATATTTTACTATAAACTTTTTATTACGCCTTCTTTCGATAACTTTCATAATATGAAAAATAAAAGCTAAAACTAACATTTGTGATCTTTGAGCTCATATACGCACAGACGGAATAGAGGGGAACTTTTGATAGAACATATAAGGTCTAAACAAAAATCCAGCTTGTCTGTAATTAACGTCAAATAGAATATCTATTTTGTCATGGCTGCTTTATCGGTATTTATCATATTGTTACGCAAGCATAGCCAGGTCAAATGTATATAATTATCAACTCAATCACCACGATGAACCACCAAAAGCCACCAAAAGTGCACAGTAATAAATGCTGACGCTGCGCCCCATGTTAAATGAAGAAACGAGCTAGAAACTATAGGCATTACGGGCATTCTTGGGTCAATCGCTGACCTGGAAAACCTTTCTTTACTAATTATTATAAGTATTAATTGTAACTTATTTATTTAATTTCATGTAATAAATTTATTTTAATTGCAACATACACAAAACAAAACGTAATGGTGGTGCAGGGTTTCATTAATGATATTTTTAAATCATATAAAATATTACAGCTTAATGTCACGGGTGACGTATGACTTATGAAGTCTCGTATACGTCAACGTCAAAGTTGTTTTAATGAAATATAAATAACATTAAATTTAGGCCATAATCATATTTTATAAAAGTAATAAATTATTTTAAATATCTGGTATTCATATAAGAAATCATAAATATTTTAAATAGTTTTCAATATAAATTATGTTTTTTCTAATGTCTTTTATGCTCGCATGAGAAACTAAATATTTAAAATTATCTAAACCTGCTTGTTCACTTATTGTACTTGCATTAGAATCAAATTCTAAGGAGAAAAACAAGTAAGTTAAATATAAAAATCATTACGGTGACAACACCTAAAATATTATTTTATTTTACATAAAAGTTCGATGACCCCTTTATGTTTTCTGTTATATTTGCTGAGAATAAACTTTACAAACGATTATTATTCACTTATAACTTAAAACCTTAAGACGACCTTGTTTCAATTACCTCCCTTAAAAACATAATTTTATGTCCCAATTTATATTATCTGTAATTTATTGAAATACACAAATTCAATTTAGTAGACATTTTATTGGACGAATATCAAGAATATTAAATTAAACGTCAAACCATAGTCGAGTTGTCATAACCTTGTGTAACCTGACTATGAGTTAGTGCTGGACTGTGGACTGATGGCTGTCTGTCAAACTATATTACTGTCATGTTATGAGTCGATGTATATTTCATTATTTAAATTATGAATTATGTACCTACTGCAGAAAATAAGTTTAATATGATATAAATCAAATGCCAATTTACAGATATGAAACTTATGTTGTAATTTGTAATGAGATATTACCGACTCATACTATGTAATATAGACAAAGAAATCAAACAATGTAATTAGGACAAGATGTGTTTGTTGATATATTGGATACGAACTTAAATATGTTGGTACTCTTAAGTATATTGGTAAGAACATATAATATTATCGATACATATTGTGTTCATGACAGTCTTAACGATTTGAATTCAACTACGATAGATATGTTTCATAATAATAGAGATCTTTAAAAAAACTATCAAATATACATTTTATAAAGTATAATATTGTTAACTTAGTAAGATGCAGATAAATGTATAGAGAAGTAATTTTTTATTCTTATTGTCATTATAAAAATATTCCAGCTTATAATAATGGATTCTTTAATGGGTATAAGTCTAACAATACACGAATACTGCCAATTGCCAACGTTGTTATTGGAAATAAATTGCTATTGAAATCCATTAACGCTTATCCAAACGCTTATCACATATAATCCAATAGTCTGCGGTGCGCTGCATCTAATCCACTGAATACAATGTGTTTAATATTACATACTAGCTGTGCCCACGGCTTCATCCGCGCGGAATATGATTTTTTATATATATAATATAAACCAGTGAAAGTTACATTATAATCGGTCCAACCAATTCCGAGATTAGACAGAGATTTTTTAAATTGATTTTGTTATGTAAAATCATATGCCCTACATCGTGTATATATTGTATCACATTGATACAGTGACCGACTCGGAGGGCCGAGGTACCTTTATTTTAATTACCTCTAAGGCTTAGACTCGACTTCTTCTTCAATACCTCATCTTCTTCTTCAATATTTCGATATTCTCTAAAATCAGTCTCATCACATCACATCACAATCTTGAGGTCATTTCGAAATCTAATTTTCTACGTATTTTTTTGTAGTAGTGTCAATGTGTCGATAAAACGTGTCGATGCGTTACTCGTTCCATTTGCTTTGTACCGGATGTACCGGATGCACCCGAACTCATAATTCAACAAAGTTTTTAACATCTTTATTTCTAAAGTAAAAATAATTCTAAAGAGACTAGAGTTTTTATTCTGTTAACACTACTTCTGTGGTGGTAAATATTATACACAGCGCTGGAGTAAGGGGAGAAGGGTCTCCATTAAAAATCCAAATTATTACGATTCAGCAATTTTTTACTTTTTTCCTCCAAAACATTTTTTTGCATTTTTACTAAAAATACTTGTCATTGGTTCCCATGAATTAAAAAGAAAGAAAATACGTAACAAAAACTTAAAACGGTCATTCATTTGGTAAATAATTAATAATTAGGGATCCCCTTTGTTGCCCCAGGACCTTCAGACTTCTAAATCCGACTCTGTAGGTACATCAATTCCCTCAGGACAGTGTCACCGACCCGATTTCCTTCCTTATTCCCTGTGTGTTGTTTGCTCATCTCTCATTTCTTCTCAGGAATAGAAACGCAACTTTAAGATGTTTTTCGATTAGTAGGTCAAAATAAGACCTTATTTGTCTTGTTTATATACACACTAATATACGTTAACTAGAGATATCCTTGAGGCAAACGAAAGATTATCATTAATAATACAAAAATATTTTTGTACCTAACGACTGGTATTCATATCAACAAATTTTATAACTATTTCACCTGGCGAGGGGCAATAATTTAACACTACAAAAATGTATATACAAAATAATTCTTGATTAGTTTTCTGTCTGTGTGTGCGAATGTGTGAATCCATAAGCTTTACCAATAAACAAAAGTACAGCTGTGGCTGGCAATTTAGTTTTATAAGATTTTAATAAATTTATCTTTTATCTCGAAATGTATTTCATATATCTATTTGTTTAAAATACTTTGTGTTTTAGTATTCAAAAATAATATTATAATAACACACTGCAGCTAAGCTGTGCTTGTCGAAAAATCGTTATAATTAGTGAAGCTGAATAAGATAAATGGGCGAAAGAAGATAAATTAAGAAACGAAACTAACAAACTATTCACCCAGGTTTATGTCGGGTTTGTTTCTTAATTATCATTTTTTTTAATGTTTATAAAATTGTATAACACGGTAATTAAGTTTTCAAGTAATAATAAAACCAATTCGCAAAACACGTGTCAGGTTGAATTAAATTCTATATATATAAGATAACGATGTTTCCATAAAATTAATGTTTTAAATAACCGAATGCTAGAGGCATAGATTCTGACTAGAATCTAGTTTGTAATCTTCAAAAGTCTAGTCTTAGGACGAGGCATAGCTACATTCGAAAACCTTTTATTCATAAGACTATCACAATGAAATGCAAGGAAAATACTAATCTTATACTTACTGCATACACCATCAATTAAACTTATTACAACACGTCTACTTCAATTACACAATATATATAACTTAATACATGATATCAATAACTCAATGAATATAATATTCGTATTAAAACCACTGCACTATATAATTGAAACCTAAATCTAAGATATAGACCAGTCGAGTGCGCTTGCGCAGACTAACTCACTACAACTGAGCTGGATAATTCCCCAAAGATTATACTGTAGATGTGTCCTGAGATAATTCGGACAATAGCTAATGATTTATTCATTAAGCATGAGATCATTAAAATCGATTCGATACGTTCGAAAACAAATAAAAGTAATACAAAATTTTTGCAATATGTATATATTGTTTATTCTATAAATAATTAACAAAAAATCTGGACCAATAATCTTCATGTTATGTAAATATAATACTTTTATGAAGCAGAGTATCTACACAATGTATGATCTATGGTGATCTATTAATAGTGCGCCGGCGACGGCAGTATCGTATCAGTTTTGGGTTTTATTGTACGCGGCGCGAGTATTTCGGGAGTAGAACTGACTTCGTCTATATCGTTAAGCAAAACTTCATTATTATTATGAAACTGAAACTATAGACTTATTTTGTTAGAACAATTTGAAATATTTAATGTCAGACTTAAGCTAGCATGCAGAATTAGAACTAAAATAAACACAATAAAGAAAAAATCGCTACATATACATAAGATACATACACATACATGTAAATAAACAACAAACCATACATAAATATATTAATATATGCACTGGTAAATAATGAAACCACCTGAAAACATGGAAGAGTTAGCAACCTTTTTAAGTGTGTAAAAATAATGATAAAGTTATAAATGTAATGGTCCTTGAATGGCAACATAATTTATAAACTCACTATTAAGACAACAAATAAACATAATAAAAATTATTGACACGTACGGGACTCGAATCTGGGATCTCGTAGAAGCTATCCCGTCGTTCTACCAATTAAATTGTCCTGCCCTAATCACGCTGGTAAATCCTGGCATATTTCCTAATCCAAATCTAATCGAATCTTCGCTTTCAAGTGTGTTCCAATACCGCAACCTTAATAAGAATCTTCTGGCCTGCTGTACACCAACTACAAACCAACAAGGGTTAGGTGACTGAAGCCATGGGTTACTATTAAGTGATGTTAACTACCTGAGGAGGTTCCCATAATTCCGGCAGTCTGCCTGTAGATTCTTCGGAAACCAAAAACCTGATCAGTTATCGACATCCAGATTCACCTTCAGGGCATACACATCTATCGGATGATACATCGTCCAGACCACAACACAGGACAGGACAGGACAGGATATGAACTGAATCAAAACTTTATCAGAGAAGTAGAAAATAGAAAATTTATCCTATTGTTTGAGATTACAATGTTATGAGGTTGAACACAATGTAATGACTTAGATACATACATAACTGAATATTCTAAGATCGTCCTATGATTCCTCGCAGCACCCAAACAGGTGTTTTATGATAAAAACAGCGTCTCTTGATTAGATAAACAGAACTGTGCGGTGAAAAATATATACACGAAAGATATTAAAATACAAATAGAAGTGGTGTTAAACAGATAGTGGTGTGGGTGATAGTGGGTGCTACCATCTGAAAATTCCGATTTAATTTATGTTAAATATATATAAATCCACTCTGCTTGTAGACTAATTTTCGACAAACCTCACAATTCATGGTCTCAATCGTACCGGAGTTTTGAATGAAAAATCTCCGTCAGTCATTATACTCGCCAAAACATTTCTGTCTAACCCTGTATTTCGGGCAATGGGAGGGTAAAATTTTTTAAATTATGTTTTTACGAGGACCTGAATAGTCTTTAAAGAATTCCTTTTCCCATGGTTTGTAAAAGCAAAAGTAAAAGCAGCAATAAACTGTAGTTAAAATGATTAAAATGCAAAAAAGCAATATGCTTAAAAAAAATAGACTAAGAGAACAATAAACAATAAATCGTTAAATAATAAGTTGTATACACTCTTTATTACGTATATGTGACCCTGATGTTTAATATCTAAGAAAAACATTAAGATAATTAACAACTACCAAGTTAGGAAGTCATTAAAACCTAAAACAGCTAATCATGACTGCTAGTTAGGAAGTCTAATTGTATCTAAAACAAAACAGATTACAAGATTAATAACAACGTATAAACATACAGACAAATCGTTATATATATTATAAACACCTGCTGCCTGTTAAATGTTACAGCGAGACATGATCGGGTTTGAATTAAATAACTTTGGCAATTGATATTTACCATTTCTCTAATCATTTCTAATAATTGAATGATGCTTCCTATTTGTCTTTTTATGTATATGTATTTTCATGGAGAATGTTATTCTTGTATGCATATATATATACATATAAATAAAATTTAAGTGTCTGTTTGTAATTCCAAATTAACAGATTTTATTAAATGCATATGAAATATATGCCATACATAATAAAATAATTTTATATATTTTTCCCTATCTGCCTATCTGTTTGTTCCGGCTAATATTTGAAACGGCGGTACCGATTTTGACAAGACTTTCAGCGTCGGATAGCAGATGTAGTAAGAAGTAGGAGGAGGAGGAGTAGTAAGGAGATGTAGTTAGGCTACTTTTATTTTTAAAAATATTCGACACGAAGTCGTGGTCACAGCTAGTATTTAAATATGAAAATAGATAATCATAATGTATATCGCATGATATCTGTTAGAATGCACGCACACGCCTGACAAAATAGAGAAGCAATATTCGCGGAACGCTCATTACTAACGTCTTTATATCAGGCCTCTCTCTCTTGCTGTCGTGACTCCGCACTTGTACTATTTGATTGTGTAATTAATTCTATAATAAATAATAAAGCTGTACATTTGATATTATTCTTTCTTTTACATATTTAACAATATCTTATAATTAACTATTTAATATAAATAGTATAGGTATGGTTGCATTTGCTACTCCTGACTTTAGAACATCCCTGTACTTAATTTGTTTTTTGGGTACCCGTTTACCGTTTTTGCTCCGGAAGGAAATGCACTCCATTTTTTATGTAATTTAAAATATTTTCATTAAAAAAATTTCATTTCCATCTCAGCGTCAGCAGATCAAAGCGTCCATACAAAATGTTGTAGTTAACCGTATAATTGCTTGCAATTATTGTATTAAATAATACAGGGTGGGCCAAAAATTTTTGCAAATAGCAACACTTGATTTCTCCATAACCATGAGAGCAAGGGGCACGCGGGTGGCGAGGAATTGTGCGTCGTTTAATTCAATTTTAGTCACGATGGAGTGCTTCACGGGGTAACAGCGTGCTTTTTGCGTAAAACAATTTTACAAAAACAACGATTCCTACGTTACTGTACGACGCCTCTTTAGAGTTGAATACGGATTACAACGTGTAAGTGAGTGTCCACGTGTTAATTTAATTAAAGTTTGGGTTAAAAAGTTTGAGCAAACGGGATCGACAACGAATATTAAACAAACTGGGCGACCACGTTGAAGAAGAAGCGAAGAGAACATTCGGGAGGTTGACATTTCTGTAAGGGACGATCCAGAATCATCTACGCGTAAGCGGTCGGCGGCTCTTGCTATACCAAGAACTAGTCTGCGGCGAATCTTGCATTTGGACCTTAAACTGCACCCATATAAGCTTCAAATTGTACAGGAGATGAAACCAAACGATTACATTCAACGCAAGTTATTTGCTGACACTATACTGGAGCGATTCTCTAGCCTTGAGAATGTATTGTTTACAGACGAGGTCCATTTTCACATTAATGGTCACGTAAATAAACATAATTGTCGATATTGGAGCACGGAAAACCCTCACTATAAACACCAAAAGCCTCTTCATTCACCAAAAACGACAGTGTGGGCTGCCATATCCGCAAAGGGTATAATCGGTCCATACTTCTTTGAAAATAATCAAGGAAATAACGTAACTGTGAACTCAGTGGAATACGTGAAAATGTTGCGAGAGTTTTTGACACCACAGTTGCATGAATTTGAAGGATACAATAGCCGGACTTGGATGCAACAAGATAGAGCAACATGCCATACATCAAACGTGACTTTACCGGTGGTCAAAGAAATGTTTCCTAACAAATTGATTTCTCGCAGAGGTATCCCATGGTCTCCCAGAAGCCCGGACCTTACACCTTGCGCTTTTTTCTTGTGGGGATATCTGAAGAGACGAGTATACCTTAATAAACCGACGACCATATCCCAATTAAAAGAAAACATCCACCAGGAGATAGCCGCGATTCCTCGCAGCATGTATCAACGAGTTTTCCAAAGTTTACGTAGTCGATCGCAGGAGTGCCAACGACGAGACGGAGCACATCTCGACGATGTCATTTTTAAAAAATTAATTTTAATAAATGATAATTACGTTAAATAAATCATAAACAAAATAACATTTGTACTTTTATTTCTAGACATGTTTCAAAAATGCAAACATTTTTGGCCCTGTATATTAATTACTCTCTAACGGGAGACGATCATTGGTCATTAAATCTTTTTGACTATAACATCTCATCGTGTAAAGTATTTGTCATATGATACAATTTATTTCGACAAATATATAAATTATCATTTGACATCAATTAAGGAAATAGAAAACCAAAATATTACGACATAGCGAATGCCTCTCGTATTCGCGGCAATACTTATCGGCTCATTTTATTATTCAATTTTAAGCGCGTTATTGATTCCAGAAATAGCGAGGTAAAGAATACCTTTCAATAACACTAACCTTACTAGCGTCATAATCTTGCAGAGAACCTTAAAGAAATCCTTATTCCCCTTAGTGTTCCCCTTCACGACGATCTGTCGTACGAGCCAGAGTAGTAGACGAGTAAGCCGATTATGTCCATACCACACACTACTATTAACTCCATAATATCGCACTAGATAGAAGCAACTAAAATACTAACAACCTTTTTTACAATTTGATCTTAGCCTAGATCTTAGCCAAGTTAACTAAGAATAAAATGCCATTGTTAATTACAATAATTTTAATTTAAACTAGAAGCGATGAAAATAAGATTAACTAACTGCTAGGTGAGTTACACATTTGTGCACATTTATCGTATTATATTTTAATACGTGTGGCGGTTGCATTTTTCTGAACGCGCCCGTTCACATAATTATTTTTACGCGGCAAATCTTTAAACCTAAAGCTTAAAATTTTAAGCTGGCTTAACAAAGCACTTAAGAACCTAAACGCTTTTTCTGAAATATCTGATCATAGTTGGAAAAAATAATAAAACACGTCGTAATTTACAAATTTCAAATTTCCTTTACATTTTTAAGTTCCGTCTTTGTTATTGAACCACAATTATTAAACCCAACTGTTAATTTTCTTATTTTTGTAATTGTACCACAAAGCAACTATGTCGGTCTGTAAGCAATGTAGTTGTTTTTTATTTTTAACCATGCTATAGTGCTTATTTTGAAATGTGCAGATTTTATTAGTTTCAAATGACAAATAAGTTATTGTAAACATCTGACATGTGGCAACCCTTCTTATTTGACAACTAAGACCAAAGTGTTCTTTTGCTTTGACATTTCGTTCAAAGTAATCATCTATTTACGGCATTACACGTTTCGTGTCTTTACGACTTAAAAGTAAGTGTTTTTTCATAAAATATGCGATAAATATATAATTTAATTCGATATAGAATGTATTTATAAGGTTTAGTTGTAAATTTCTATTGAATTATGATCGATTCATTTGGATGATACTCGGTGTCTTATAGGTTAGTGAATATGGTGAACTGAATGTTAAACATTGCTGTAAAAATTGAATTAAATACTTATATTGTGCAAAATAGTTATATCTTTACGGTTTCTGTTCTTGAAGCGGTTCGGATATTGTGTTTTCGTCTATTTTGGTTATACTTGTTGCAACGTGCTTATGGTACAAACGTAGCGTATAAACGCCTGTTTAGTTTGTAATTGCCACTTTGTCTAGACTTGATTACTTGTAGCTCAAAATAACCACGTGTATATGATGATTTCAAATTACACCATCTTTCGACTGAATGTCAGTGCTGTTATCACTTCAAACTGATTGTTACTCCAATTATCATTCGTTAGATAAATTGCTGTGCCCTGAAATAATATTATCCATGTCTCCAGAATGCGTTACGTGGCCGCGTATTTGTTAGCCGTGCTGGGCGGGAAGGCGTCCCCCGTTGCCTCAGATGTCGAGAAGATCCTTAGCTCAGTTGGTATTGAGGCTGATTCTGAGAAGCTTAAGAAAGTGATCAGCGAACTCAATGGCAAAACCATTGAGGACTTGATTGCCCAAGGTATGTCATATTTATATTCATATTGTATTTGGTTTATAATTTTATACCCTATATGTCAACCTATCTAGAGTCAAATAGGCTATAATTTTAAGAATTATAAAGCTTTTTGGTTATAGGAAATATGGCGAGTCCAACAAATGTAGTGTAATAAGTTGATTAAAGTATTATTTATAGACAGAGAAACATAGGATTTATTTTTGTTATATAAATGTAACATATTACAATATATGTTCTAAAAAAGTTAATTTTAACAGTAGGTTTTGGTACTAAACTCAATTACCATAGAAATGTATTTATATTGCAGGGTTAAGTATTGTATGTGTGCATAAAATATTTAGGCTTGATCATTAAAAAATCACAGGTATATCTAACATTGCTAAGAATATTTATTACTTAACGTGTCTACTGCTTTAAGTAATTTTCTTACAATGTCCAAAATATGTTTTCTTTTTTAGGTCTAATTTAATATAAGTTGAAGTACATTATTTCATTTGTTTTGAGATATTTTGAGGTTTTTTATTGTTGTTTGATATGTCAGTCACTGGTGGCTGACATGGTACCAATAGTATCACATTTATGAGCCTATCTTTGAGAACTATGAAGATATTCTAAGGTGATGTCAGCTATGTTTAATAGTAATTTAATACAATAAGCTTAAAGCCAGGTATGTCGTGTCAGTCACTGGTGGCCGACAAAGCCTATTTGAAATACTTAAATTTTTAACATGGCTCTTAATTTGAGTGATTTAAATTCTATTGTGATGGGTAACTTTAATTTCACATCGCATTGACTGATGTTATAAATGTTGATACTAGCAATAAAAGAACAAAAATAATTATGTAATTGTAGTGGTTTTTTAATTCTACATTCCTATGTGTTCCATTATTCCAGGTCGCGAGAAGCTCTCATCCATGCCGTCGGGTGGAGCTGCGCCGGCCGCCGCCGCCGCAGCCGCTCCCGCTGCAGCAGCTGAGGAGAAGAAGGGTCAGTATCTTCACTACTATCACTCATGATTCAATTTTACTTATTAATTCTTTGCTTTGTCTCTGAAAATATGATGATTTTCATTTAACACCATCTTTCGACTGAGTGTCAGTGTTGATAGACCTAGTTCTCTGATACATATCACTACAGATGTAGATGTTACGTTGAGTGCTTTTTACTTAAGATAATATTTGTTTTACAGAAGAGAAAGAGACCAAGAAGGAAGAGTCAGAGTCGGAAGATGAAGACATGGGTTTCGGTCTTTTCGATTAAACAGTGTAAGTTACATTATATAAGGTATACATATAAAATACACAGCTTTTTCTTTATTATTTATAAACTAATTTATCTGATTATCTTCAAAACTGACTTAGTATAAAATTGAAATGTAATCAAATTATTATGTATGTTTTTAAATTTGTCTAGTTTTTATTAAAAACCTGAGTTAATAGGAGACGTTTAATAATATTATTGTCATTAAATATGAGTGTTGTTTGTTGCAGATGGCGACGCACGCGGTTTATATTCCAATATTGGTTTAAGCGTAATGTGACTGCAAGTTTGTTTCTGTGAAATAAATGTTGCAATAATTTTCAGACTTTTTTTAACATCCTAATAACTAATTCTACGAGTGTGGGTTATATTTTAATATGAATTCAGTTGATATAATCAGGATTGCTTACTATAATCGTGAGACTTGTTAACAGTGTCAAATGTTCAAAAATACTGGGACCTTTAGAGACGGGTGACAGAAGGTTAAGGACTACTTAAGTTTTTTTTTAATTCTTTACTCTCTTACATTTCCAATGCAAAGATTGCTTCTTATTTATTTATACATATATATTATAATTACATTTATATAGTACAATAATATATTATTTACTACTAAATGAGCTAGACTGCAGAGAGCCGGATGGATGGATGTAACGAAACTTTCTAGTAGAAGCGGATTGGTTAACGCAAGATTGAATTTTACAAAACAATCAAAATTTTATTAAATTTGTTTTTCAGGAATTGTTAATTTCAAAATAAAGGGATTTTAACCATTATATGAAAAAACACATAAATTCATTAATTAATATTTATTAAAAAGTAGTTTTAACAGTTTTAGCAAAAAGTAGTTTTTACAATCAATCATAGAAATAATGACATTTTGCAATGTTTCATGGTGGGGGTGTTCATTAAAAGTTCATTTTATTTGGAAGTAAGAGTGCTTTGAGTGATATCTTAACTTGATGCTTTTACCTAATGATTCAATAATTACATCAATTCTATTTCCTTAAGTCAGTTTGCAGACTTTTTCATTGTTTTTATACAGATGAAACAAAATATACTTATCTATACTCATTAGGTATTAATTAATTTATTGAAAGAAATTAGATATATATAAGATGCACGTTGAGATTAAACTTTAAAACTAATAAATGAGTTCCAACAAGACAATATAATAGAACATAAATTACAAATACCACTTTTTCACTTAATAATAGCTAATTTTATTTATTAATAATATTGTAAGCTAATAGATATGTTTTAAAATAGAAAGACTTTAAAAATACATATTCCTAATACTTTCATCGGTTTTATAATGAGATTTCACTGAAATTTGTTTTATTACGTAAATATGTAAAGCCTTGAAGTCTCATAATATCCGAAACATTCAATAAATATAAACATTTGTTTCTTCTGGAATTTAGGTTATAAACTTAGAACGTCAGTCAACAACTTGGGTCTTAATTAGGTCTGATTGTCTGTTTATCTAATTCATCTTGGCGCTATATGTTTATAAAAATTAGTTTTATAGAATACCATTATCGCGTTTGTTATCTCGCCATTTCAATTCGAATAGCTCACTTTCTTTCAATGACATAAAATATAGATTATATTGTAACATTGAATGACATAACATAATAACAAATATATTTTTATTATTTAAATAAATAATATAAAGACGAACAGTGTGCAGTGGAAGACGAAAATATATTAAAATAAATCTTGAAAGAATAAAACTCACAACATCGAGTAAAACTTTAATCGGTCAGCAACAATAGAAACTCTTATTTAAGTTCTTTAAATATAAAGATATTAAAATAATTATTTTTTAAATCTTTGTCATTTTAATTAGTAGGATTTCATTTTACAAAATACGTTTTTATATTCACTATAGATAAGATTTATAGACTATTGTTAAGTGTTTAAAAAAATATTACTGTATTGCGATTTTAATGTCTCATGTAGCTACGTCTTCATATTAGTCGGAGCACAATTATATGCAAGTTATAATGAAACCACCAAGAGTTAAAGTATGCATTTCAATGATGTATTTAATATTTATTTCATATCAGAATATAAGTGTCTTTGATTTAACGTGACCATTATAGAAAATGCCAATGTCGTCGTATCGATACCACTCATGTATTTATCTTATATACCGTATACTTGTTATCAATGTCATGATTCTGCATTATAAAATGCAGTATATATTTTTTAATTATTTGTTTTCCCAAATAATATAAAAAAGTACGGTTATTTACAATTTAAATACCATACATAATAATTAAATTGAATTCTTTGGACAAGTCAGGTATTAAAACACTATTTTAGGCAAGAGACACTTCGAAAGTTAATTGATTGAACGGAACTGAACCTTAACCCCAAATTATCTCTCATTTTTTCAACAAACTTACCAATTTTAAAACTTTGCAGTATGTTTTTACTTACTTGGTATAATTGAAAATTTAAATATATGAATAGACCTAAAAGTCTGAAAATATTTATAATTTTGTAATATAAACGATTGTGAGTATATATGTTATTTAAAAAAAAATTAAATCGCAAAAAGATTAAAACAGAAGAGAATAAAAAATAGAACTACTCCTCTGTGATGACGGTAATCAACACTGATCATCACATTGGAAGCTTCCAATGGCAGTGATTTATTATTCATTGAGAAATTTGTAAATTAAAAAAAAAACATATTTTTTAAGAAATTTGCACCAACTATAATACTTTTATAATTAGACAAACTTACAGTTAAAGCGACAAGAGATGTAATAAAAAATACAGACTTCTTATAACTAAATAAATAAAAGGCCACTAATACTTTAGCATTTTTTGCAAACTGCAAGAATCAGCAATTTTAATGTGATTTTAATAATGTTATTTAAGCCTTCTTTTATATCACTACGTCATCAATATTATTAGTGTTGTGTTGTGCTGTTGCTGCAATAATCAGGCAGCAGACAACAATAAAAGTCAGCATTCAGATGACACTATAATGTTACAATGTATATTCAATGTATTATTTTTATTGAAACTGCGATTACTTTCTTTATATATTTATTTAAAGATTAACAATTGCTTTTTTAATTATTACATACTAGGCATTATGGATAATCCGTTATATTCCTTAATTTTATTATCGCAAATTTTTAAACTATTTTGCAAATTCAATATTATTTTAATTTTTTGTATTTAAAGCTCAATTCTTATTTCTAAATTTAATTGCGAAAAGCCGTGACACCGTTGTCACTCACGTAATTGGATGCAGTGATTCCTTTAGCTTTGTCACTTGCCAGGAACAGTACTATATTTGAAATCTCCTCCGGCTCAGAGATTCTTTCAAGAACGGTTAATCTTTTCATGCTATCCCAATTGCCTTCAATCTTAGCATTTTCAATAAAATCAGTTCTGACCGGTCCCGGACTAACAGTATTTACTCTGACACCCTTGCGACCCAGCTCTAGTGCGGCACAAGTAGAAAAATGATTCAATCCAGCTTTGGAGACGTGGTAGCATATAGAAGTTGATGTAAATGGTGTCAACGTTGCCACAACACTAGATATATTAACAATATTTCCCTTTGTAGCTACCAAATGCGGTGCAGCCAGCTTCGTTAAATAGACCACAGCGCGGAGGTTAACACTCATCAGTGAATCATACGTTTTCATAATGTCACCTTCGAGAATGCTACCTGAGTTGGTTCCAGCGCCAGCGTTGTTGACCAGGACATCTAGTTGACCAAATTTTTGTATGGTCTGGTCGATAATACGGCGGGCATCGGTATCATTAGAAATGTCAGCTTTCACCACAAGCGGGCTGTTGCAGCGCGCGGCCACGGCGGCGAGCTTGGCCACATTGCGTCCCACCAACACTACCCTTGCTCCCTCTGCACTGAACGACTCCGCCACCGCTGCGCCGATGCCGGAGCTGGCACCCGTCACCAGGACAACTTTATTCTTGAAACTCATATTAGTAGTAGACAATTATTAACATAAAATCACTGCGAGTAATACGCCTTATTTATAGTATTCTAGATTTATTTAAAATGTTTTAGATTAACATTAGGTTTTATTCATGATATTAGAAATTAAACTTTATGTTCCTTATATGAAGAGTTGTTTTTGAAAGTACTGTTATCTTATATTTACACTTGTGATAGCGATTGCACTTGTTTAAAGAACTAGATAGGAGAACACTTCCTATGTCTGTACTTTAATAAGTGGCTCTATTGTAGTTAATAAATAGAAATGTTATAATTATTTCTTGCTTCATCAATAACTTTGTTATTTTAGACCACACGTAACATTTGGTGGTGTGATGAATGTCCAAAAATTGACCAAAGTACTAATTTACACAAAATATTAACTTTTAAAAGATAATTTTTTTAAGAAAAGTTTCGCTGACTGTCCATCCTGCGGTGGTACAGACTGCCTTATTGAATAAGAATGGTTATAATTATTTATTATCTCAAGAACCATCAACATGATACATTAGTAAGACAAGATGTTTTCATAACATATAATTTATTTATTATATTAGTGGAGATAACAGTGTAAGTGTTTGATAGTGATATAAGAGTAATATTATGCACCGCTGTCTTTACAATTGCAGAATATTTATTTCATAAAAACTAGTCTCTCGTCATGGGTAGGCCCTGAATTTTGATACTGATATTTCTTTTGTGATCACATTAGCTGTAAAGAATTGTAAAATTGCAGTCATGCTACAGTAAAGACGATTTTTTTTATCGCTAAGTAATGAATTCGTCTTTAGCACTAAAAGCCCTTAGTCCACTAGAGATATCGCATTTCTCGTTTATTTACTTAAAATATCTGAACTTCACTTCTGAATAAACGCAGATATAGTGGAAAAGATAATTGTATTGCTGAGTTTGAAGCTACGCTCTTGTGGTTGGATTCAACCAGATCCACAATCCGAAGATCTAGTAACTACACGATCAACGACATCTGAGTGTTGTTTTTTCATTTTATGATGATCCTTAAAGATGCTGAAATCTTTACTCGTTACTCAAAAAATGGTATTATTTAGGAATTTTGGATTGAATGATAGATAGAAATTGTGAAATTTTCCTGATGAGTAGATATTTTTTTTTTTTTTTTTATACTTTCTAGGTTAATGCTTGACTACATTCCACCTGATGGAAAGTGAAAATGTAGTCTTAGATGGTAAAGCGCATTAACTTAGTAACCTATTCACTCTTCTCTTGAAGACGCCCACATTGTATTCGGACGGAAAAACCGACGCAGGCAAGCTGTTCCAGTCCTTCGCTGTGCGAATTAAAAAAGACGAAGCAAAACGCTTCGTTCGGACAGGGGGAATGTCCAAAACGTAAGGATGGATACCTGCCGTGCGTCGGGACGTCCTGTGATGGAAGGGGGACGGAGGAATTAAGTCGTGTAATTCCAGCGCACACTCACCAAAATGTATCCTATAGAATACTGAGAGGCTAGCAATTCTACGCCTGTGTTCAAGGCTGTGGAGGTTGGCTTCAACTAATTCAGGGTCGCCTATAAGCCTCTTTGCTCGCCTCTCAATTAAGTCCAGAACCGCAAGATGAGACTTTGCGGCACCAGCGAATATGTGACCACAGTACTCTACATACGACCGGATCTGTGCTTTGTATAATACAAGAAGCTGTCCCGGTGTAAAGTACTGACGGACCTTCGCAAGAACGGCAAGCTTCCTTGCAGCTGCTCTTGCTCTGGACTCAATACACCGACCAAAGTTGAGGTTCGAGGAAATCTCTAAGCCTAACAACTGTAGCCGGTCACTGTATTCCAAAGATACACTCTGGAAAGTAGGAGCCAAGGTGAAAGGGCTCCTTTTGGCGGTGAACAGACACGTCTGCGTTTTGGTGGCGTTGAATTTGACAAGATTGGCATTGCCCCATGCGGAGACTGCCTGAAGTTTGTCACCCAAACGTTGCACCATGGCTTCTCTTTCTGACTGTACTTGATCTCTACTAGCCCGACTACTCGGCAGGTATCTTTCTACAACTGTGCTGTCGTCTGCATACCCATAGATACCGGGCTTCAGCAGATCGTTGATGTGCAGCAGGAAAAGAGTTGCAGAAAGAACGGACCCCTGAGGCACTCCGGCATTAATTGTCAACGGTTCCGAGGAAGACCCGTCGACAACTACTCGGAGAGATCTCTGGTTGAGAAAGTCCGTTACCCAGCCGATCAGACCAGGAGATATGCCGTACGCTGAAAGCTTGCTTATAAGGCTCGCATGCCAGACCCTGTCAAATGCCTTCGAGACGTCCAGAGAGACGGCGACCGCTTCTCCGTTCTTCTCGATGGCCTCGCCTAAAACGTGCGTAGCATACACTAAAAGGTCCTCAGTGGACCTATTTCGGCGAAACCCGTACTGTCGGTCACTGAGGAGATCGTTACCTTCAAGGTACGCTAGAAGGCGCGTGTTCAATACACGCTCCATAATCTTGCAGAGTATGGAGGTGATTGAAATTGGTCTATAATTGGCAGGATCAGCACGGCTGCCTTTTTTGGGCACTGGTTGCACGTTTGCAAGCTTCCAGGATTTCGGCACTATTCCAGTCTTGAAAGAGAGGCGATACAGACGTGTCAATACAGGAGACAACTCAGCCGCGCACGTCTTCAGCAGAATGGCTGGTATACCATCAGGACCACTGGCTTTATTCACATCAAGACGACACAATACTCTCCATACCTCTTTGTTAGTGATGCGGATTTCCGGCATCGAAATACCGCAGTGAGGAAGATGTGCTGGAGAAGCATTGCCAGTGTCTAGATGCGAATTATCAGCAAACAGAGAAGCAAATACATTCGCTTTCTCTGTCGCTGTATAGGCCAAAGATCCATCCGGCTTCAGCAGAGCAGGCAGTGAGGGTTGGCAGAAGTTCGACTCGATCGCTTTGGCAAGAGACCAGAAAGCTCGACTGCCAGTAGGTCTGACAGAGAGCTTTTCGCCATTCTTAGCGATTCGATCGCGTCGAGCCTTCCGTAATGCCTTTTTATAGGACTTGGCAGCTTGGTTAAAGGCTCTCTTCTTTGAACGTACATCCGGAGCTTTGCGGCTTCGAGCATCAGCCCAAATGAGGTATGCCGAATGTTTGCGGTCTTCAGCACGACCACATTCGGCATTAAACCATGGGCGAGCTTTGCCACCGATGGGTACGTCAGTAAAAGGAATGAAATACTCCATTGCCTGATGCACCACATCGGTTATAGCGCCCGCGCAACTCGTCGGATCCAAAGAAGAGAAGCAGACCTGCCGCCAAGGATAAGATGCAAAAAAGTGACGCATCTCATCCCAATCTGCTGACTTGTATTTCCATACTCGCCTAACACCATGTGGTTCGAAAACAGGTGGGGAATATGTAAACACAGATTTCACCAGACAGTGATCGGAGGTTCCCAAGGGGGAGGTGACCTCAACACTATACCTGTCCGGATCAGTTGTCAGCAGAAGGTCCAGGCAATTGGCTGTATGGCCTACTACATCTGGTACCCTTGTCGCTTGCCTCACCAGCTGAAAGAGGACGAAGGACAACGCAAAATTCCGCGCTTCTCTTCCAGCATGGTCGGTCTTCTGGTACGGGAACAGCCAGTCCTGATGACAGGCATTAAAGTCCCCCAGAAAGACGAGCTGCGCTGAAGGATACTGATGTAGAGCCAAATCAGCAGCCTCACCGAGATGCTCAAATAATTTAGCTGTCTCCTGGTCACCGCTGTGCGAACGGTAAACACAGGAATACAGGATTTTTTCGTTTCCTGTGTCTACTAAAACCCATAGGGAAGAAAAAGTGGGGTCTTCAAGGTGACGGAGACGCAGGATACAGAGGTCGTTCCGCGCGTACACACAGACCCCGGCACGCGAGCGAAAGTTGTGCTCTAACGAGTAGCCGGGATAATCCAGGTACGCAGTGCTCAAAGGACATTGTATCTGCGTCTCCGTCAAAAAGAGCAAGTGCGGTTGCTCTGTCTCTAGGTGGTGGTGGACAGGTTGGAGATTAGAGTGCAAGCCCCTGATATTAGTGAGCTGCACTTTGAATGAGGAGGAGTGCAACCGCTGTGAAAACTTGATATATGCATATTACAACAAAAACAGTTGAAAAAATGTTTATTATTTTTTTTTGTTATCTTCTAGAATCTATTATTGGTCTTTCCCATAAGTGTAAGCTTAGCTTTCTGTTAGTAGTTTTTAAAAATATTTTAAAAGGGACTTTTTACAATCACGCGCCAGCACTGTGTCCGCCTCACTTATAAATATGTCTATTTACACAATACATAGAACAAAATACTCAGAAACTGAATTGAGATCTAAATACAATACTTATAAGAATATTTAGATGACTTATTATTAGGTGTAGGTTGGGAGCAGACGATATAGCTAACAATAAGAACACGTAGTATTTAATAGAATAAAATTATCCTAACAAGTTATTTATTTAAAACTTAACGGTAATAAATTATTATAAATATCAATATATAAATGAGTATACTTAGAATGGTTTGTTATACGCATATTGTTTTAATGAAAACCTACATGTCTGCATAGGAATTATTTACATGATAACTAAGGAATATATCACACTTCATACTAAATAATTCCTAAAGATTATAAAGAGATAAAATTTGAGAGAAAATCTTTAATGGACTACCTAATTAATAAGCAATCGATATTTTTTCAAACATCTTAATATCCTAAAACTTGAATGAATTCATTTAAGGTTACAATTCTTTATTTATTTATATATTTCGTAAAAATTAAGTAAGAACCAAACAAACATTTAAGCAAGCTGAAATAAATAAGAGTTTTTGGGGGAGTTAAAGGGAAATAAGTAGGCCTTTTGAGATGTGAAAACGTGATTAAAATATATTAAATTATATTTTCACACTACAAAAAATAAACATTTCAAATATATATTAATTAATTAAATATATAATGTTTTTTAGCCTCATCATTTACCACTTAGAAAAAAACACTTAAAATTAGATGGGGTAGATATATATGTACTTGTCCATTTAACGCTAGCCTTCTCAGTCCTTGTTATTCAATGCCATGAATAAAATAAGTGGCTGGCAGTCGACGGTAGCTCAGTTAATTTAAGTCTGTCGCAGCGAGAACACGTTAAAATGACCTTTAATGATAAAGTAGTGTTGGTGACAGGCGCGAGCTCCGGTATTGGTGCTGTGGTAGCGGTTGCATTCAGCGCGCAGGGGGCAAGAGTGGTGCTCGTGGGGTTGGAACAGAATAAGCTGAACGCAGTAGCAGCACGATGTGATCGTCCACTTACCTTTTGTGTGGACATCACTAACGATGAAGAGGCTCGTCGCATCATCGATCAAACTATCCAAAAATTTGGTCAATTAGATGTTTTAGTGAACAGTGCCGGCATGTCAACGATGACGGATAGTATCCTTACCGGTAATATGTTACAAGCATATGACAAAATTATGGGTTTAAATGTACGCGCTATTGTTCATTTGACCACTTTAGCCGCCCCACACCTGGTGAAGACTAAAGGCAATGTTATAAATCTATCAAGCGTTTCTGGATTACGTTCACCGTCTGATCCCACTTGGATCAATTACAGTCTTTCGAAAGCTGCCCTGAACCATTTTACTACATGTGCCGCTGCTGAGTTGGGAGCTTTTGGTGTTAGAGTGAACACTGTAAGTCCTGGACCAGTGAGAACTGAGTTTATGGACAATGCTAATTGTCCAGTAAACTGGGATTTCTTTAAAAAATACACTGTTTTAAATAGAATAGGAGAACCTGAAGAAATTGCCGAGTTGATATTATTTCTCGCCAGCGACCAAGCCAGAGGGATTACTGGCTCTAATTATGTTGCAGACAATGGTATATTAGTTAAAGGTGCATGATTTTAAACAACATTCAAATATAACTATTTATAATTCTTAGTTTATTATTGTTTTTATTGTTCTTACTAAAGTTGTAAATAAAGATAATTCCTATTCTAATATATCTATTAAGTAATTAAATACCAGGCTGTGATAAACATTCTTTCAAATCCAGTTATTAGCATAAGACATATACAATCCGTCGAGCTGGCAGTAGCTGGCCTCAGGAATTTTGTGTGTTTCTTAGTATAAGTGAACATGTTACATGAAAAGTAAAAATTAAAAAAAATATGTATATATTTCAAAATTTATGAGGTATAACTAATTATATTATATTGTAAAATCTCCGTAAATCAAAAGAAGACAAATGTGTAGTTATTTTTCCTTGCGATTACTTATCACTTGTTCAACTTCAACGATTTTATAACAGATACTATTTCTAGTAAACGATTAAACAATGTTTTTTAACGAATTAAATAAAGTTTTACATACGTAGTATGTTGAGTTTTCAAATTAAAATTATATTATATTAATTTTATAAGTTAGTGATAATTAATATGCTCTTGTGACACTGAAGATTCAATATAATTAATTACGGAGCTAGAACTATGCTCTTTATAAACACTTGTTAATAATACAAGATAAGAATAACTTAATAATATTCTATATTATTGATATATATTGTTTGTGAATCAAGCACGTGCTCGTGTCAGTGTGTGTGATGAATATCGAGCAGGGTGTAAAGGAGGACGCGGCATATGTAATTTGCTGTTTTGTAATTTGGTTTAAAATTTTATGTAATAAATATTGTTTTTAAAAATTTTAATTAATCCTTGTCATAAAAAATACATAAACTTGGACAATACTTGGATCTGTGATCCCTGGTGCAGAGAATAACTGTATTTTTTTTATAACATTAATTTCAATTTTTGCTTAAGATCCTTCCACTACTTCTAATGAAAAATTAATATCTTGCAGACTGCTTTTATTTCCAAAGATGGCTAAGAGCCATCACGACCGATAAGACCTTTTATTAACTTAACGCTTTATCGATATTAATAATTTTAAATATGTTTGTCGTGACTTTTAGTCGAGTACTATATGATTCAGGGTTTATTATGTCAGCAGTACCACAATTAGGAATATCTCGAGATAGTTGTAATGGCCAAACAACATAGGTAACGGATGCACAGTGATGCACGGTGCTGCGTGATGCAGATACTCTTTGACCAAAAGTATAGTACAGTGACCATCTACAGGTACTTACAGTTAATTACACTTATCATAAGTTGTTGAACCATTTGCAGGATTTATATTATCATGTACATCACCTAGACTCGTTATATTTCTTTTGAAAAGATCAACTGTTAAGCTTCTGGCCGGCTCTTTTCAACAAAGGAGCATTCCGAGCCGGTGGTAGCTTACTTAAGGACTGACTACACTGACCTTTTTTTGTATTGTAATAATTGACGATTCAAAAGTGCGTGTAAATGCCTACTTGAATAAAGATATTTGAATTTGAATCAAATTGTTTGTCATATTTGGTAATAAATTAAACTGACCGGAGATAGTAAAATTTATAAACAATGTTTGTTAAGAGGTGTCGTCTTCTTTAATATGCATTAATATCGCAGTACTGTTATTGAAATACTTAACACTAAACCTACCGACAATTCTTGTATACCTGTTCCTACCGCACGCCGTCAAATTGACCGGTAGTTAAAGGATATTTTATTATATAACGCAGGTAATAACGGAAATAACTAAAAGTAAAGGGTATAGAAAATTTTATATGCTTACACGAAAGTCTTGAAAGCCTGTTGTTGCTTCGCGTCGAACAATGAATATTTCCAGATCTGCAAATCGTTGAGGAAGTATAGTTGCCATCGTTTGAATTTCTTGTTCGACGTTTAAAAGATGTCCTGCATAACGAAACTGTCCGGGCCCACCGCTTGCCATGAGCCGATACACTCGCATAATTGGTTGTATGCGTGCAATAAGCATAATTTCGTTCTGTGTCAGCCCTTATAATTGTGGTGGCACTGCCCCAGGATCCATAAAATTTTCTGCGGTGAACATTCCTGTTGTTCGAATGGAAGAGCGAGCATGCATAGCAAGTATAGGAAACTCCTGCTTCTTTTAAATCGGTTCTTGAACATTTAGAACAGGAAACGTATGCAATTTTTCTAATTCTTTATTGAATCGACGCTTATTTGCTGCGATATTAGGAAGCGTGATATGTGTGGCTGGACTATCTCGATACTGTTGTGAATGGACAGAAGTTGCTGTGTATCGCGATATGCCATTTGCACGCCGTCTGCCTCTTCCTCTGCCTCGTCCATGATGATATAATGAGATTGATCAATAATTAAATGGAAGCTTGATGAAACTCGATAACATGTATAGCGAGTGGATATAAAATATTAAATTGGGATACCAAAATTAAAAATAAAAGTGAAAGAAAATATTCGGACGGAACCTTGCCTGTTCGAATCCTCACACACAACTGCAGCGTTCGTTCAGTTGTTCCTTCTATTTTGCTATTCTTTTAACTTGAGGCGCACGCCGGTATGAAACGTTCCATATGGTAAGTCTATGGACAATTTTCTGGTGAATGGAAACTTTTTTTCTGTAATTTGAAAACTTACCATTCTTTTAGTGTGCTTCGAGCTCAATGTAAACTGCATTCTAACGAATTTATAGTCAGTTCTGCTATGTATGAGAGTAGATATAAACTTTCTTAGATTTCAATTCACTCATAACTCGTGCATCGAGCAGACGTGCTGGTGAGTCAATAATCGAACTAAATTAGTTCTGTTAATTGTTCGAGATCTGTCGATCGAAATTATCCGAAATTTTGCACAGTCATAAAGCAATGTGGCATCAAACACCATGCCGAGTTTTGAAACTGGTATGCGTAGTTCCTGAGCTAGCACGTAAATTGTCCTAAACTGAATTAGTTAATTATACTGAATTTAGAATTACGATTTTAAAAAAAATTAATATATACATAGCGCATTATGCTCGCAATCGGTGTGGCGAGTTTTGTTAACATAGCTCGAATAGTTTTTAAGAACAGAGTTCGCATTTTTTGCAATCTGACCAGTAAAGAGTTTCGCTTCGCTCAGTTCAATAATATAGAATATTATTAAGTTTTTCTTATCTTGTATTATTAACAAGTGTTTATAAAGAGCTCTAGCTCCGTTATTAATTATATTGAATCTTCAGTATCACAAGAGCATATTAATTATCACTAAGTTATAAAATTAATATAATATGATTTTAATTTGAAAAATCAACATACTACGTATGTAAAACTTTATTTAGTTCGTTAAAAAATATTGTTTAATTGTTTTATGTTTAATGGGGAGTAAGGGGATAACGGAAATAACATCTATTCCGGCCCTAATGTCAACTTCACCTGCTCACATTAGTAAGTCTACGGCGGCAAATCTACTTGCCGTGGTGCTCCCTGCTAGACAACAGACGAGGCTCTGGCGACCGAGTCAATGGCGGTATAACCATTGAGACCACCCAGAGAGACTGGAAGAGGCTAATGCAAGCCTAGAGGCCTAAATAGCCCCTAAAAAGAGCAACGGTAGTGCCTTGGGAAAGTGCTGCTGAAATACCTCCCAAACAACTCGTAATTATGGAAAAGTCGAATCTGGAATGTGTTATGTCATGCGATTCGGCTAACCCCCGGCGCTCTCTGGTACCCGGGCCAGGGAGTGTGAAATTGATTACCGAAGACTATGTAGATGTGAGTTACCAGGCAACTACGTCAGTGAATGCTACTGGAAAACGATTTATTCAACAAGCCTTCCATCCCAGCTTGTTCATGAGTAGACAAAGAAGTCACTCCGTCGGAAGCACACCACAGCCTGAATCTGCCAATGTAGATCCCTTAACAGAAGAAAAGGAAAGACAGACACTAACTTTCACGAACAACACGCTTTGTCCTCCTGAATGGCAAAGAGTTCCTACTTCCAGAAGCAATAAGCGAAAGAAGTTGTCACAGTCTCCTGAAATCATCAAAACCACCAATAGGTATGACTGCCTATAGATTGACTTAACAGAAGATATGCCTACCAAACCCAAAGAGAAGCGCGAAAATAAACCTCCGCCCATTATTTTTTACGGCATAGAAGACATAAACAAGTTATCAGAACTAATTAACACTGTTGTTGATAAAGATGATTTTCTCCTGAAAAACGTAAACAAAAATCAGCTAAGAATTAACTCTAAGGATATAGAATCATACAAAAAAAGTAATAACCCTAGTCCGGGAGAATGGACTCATAGGCCACACCTTTAACAGAAAAGACCAACATTACTATCGCCTCGTAATAAAGAAACTCCATCATATAACTCCGCTCAGGGCCATTAATGAAGAACTTGAAAAAAGCGGTAATAAAGTCAAAGGAGAAATTATCAACGTGAGGTATGGCCCAGACAAAATACCTACATCGACATTCTTTGTTAATCTCATAGCTTGCCCAAAGCAATGGGCCGCTGCTAAAGCAATAAAAGCCATAGACAATCAAATTGTCACAATCGAAGAGCCCAAGAAAAGAAACACCATACCTCAATGCCAAAGATGCCAACAGTACGGGCATTAAAAAAATTATTGTATGCGTCCGTTTCGATGCGTAAAGTGCGCACAAAGCCACAAAACCTCTGACTACCCTAAAAAAGATGGAAATACCCCAGCCACCTGTGCGTTATGTGAAGGTGCACATCCTGCAAATTACAGGGGCTGCGAGGTGTATAGAGAAATACTACTTCGAAAAACAAGCAGACAAAAGGCAGTGCAAGAACCCACATATAGAGTTGCACAAAACATTGCAAACTTTGGAAGACAATCAAGTGCCACTGTAGAATCACACCAAAAGCTAGAACAAAATCCTGATAAATTGAGACACACTAATGAAAAATACTCACAAGATAAATCTTATGCAGATGCACTGAAAGCACAACCTATATCACCTAATCATAATTTAGAAATACTCCTCACATAACAAGCTGTAAAGCTAGATGAACTTCTGGAACAAATGCCTACAATGATGAATCTCCTCACAACACTAATAAATAAACTTGTAAATTGAAATGGCGACCCTAAAAGTAGTAACATAGAATACCAATGGTCTGATTAAACACAAAAATGTGACATACAAACCCTATTGGAACATGAAAACATAGACGTACTTTTGGTTTCTGGGGCACACCTAACTCCAAATCACAACACATCAATAAAAAACTATACCATAGACTCAACATCTCACCCAGATGGAACAGCTCATGCAGGCTCTGCGGTAATTATAAAAAAACACATCAAACATGTGATTCTTCCAGAGTACAAAACAGAACCAATACAAGCAACCACAATAATGGAACAAGATAAACGAGGCTCTATGACATTATCGGCTGTATACTGTCCACCCAAGCACACCTTAAAAGAGGAAGCTTTTACAAATTACTTCAAGACGCTTGGACATAGATTCAAATGTGGCGGAGATTTCAGACCACACACCGGTAATCGCTATAATAAGTACCACCATTATTGAGACAAGGTAGCACGAATGTACCTAGAGAAATAAAAGCAAAAATTCTTGAAAAGAGACGGCTCAGAAGGGTCTGGCACTGTATTCGACATCCCCCAAGACAAAACTGCCTTTAACAAAGCAGCCGCTGACTTAAAACAGTATCTTAAAAACATTGAGGAGGAAACGCGACAGTATAAATTATCAAACCTGAACCCCCAAGCTGGAAATGAGTACTCCCCCTGGAAAGCTGTAAAAAGTAGCAAAGCTGCACCTCAGGCGGCACAGTATCCTATCAAAAATGGCAACAACACTTGGGCTAGAACTGATAAAGTACGTGCTGAGGTGTTTGGACAATTCTTACATGAAGTGTTCACTCCGAACTGCGGCAACATAGGAACTGAAAAAGAAATAAGAGACTATTTAAAAACAGATTTGCAACTATGTCTCCCAATCCAAAGCTGCTCACCTAAAGAAGTCCATAAAGCAATAAAAAGACTGGAGTTAAATAAGGCTCCTTCCTGGCTCCTGTCTGATTACAGCCGAAATCTTAAGACAACTTCCTAAAAAGGCCATAGTAGACATAACATATCTTATCAATTCCATATTTAGGATAGGATATGTTCCAATAATATGGAAAATATCAGAGATAATTATCATACTAAAACCTGATAAACCTCCGCATCTTGTATCCTCACACAGACCAATGAGCTTACTACCTATATTATCTAAGTTGATCGAGAGGATTGTCCTACGAAGGCCAACACGAGTGCTAAATGATAATGCAGTCATCCCCCAAAATCAGTTCTGTTTTAGAGTTGGCCATTCCACCATAGAACAGGTTCACCGCGTGGTTGACAAAATAAGAGAAGCTCTCGAGAAGAAGCAGTATTGCTCTGCTGTATTTCTCGATGTACAACAGGCATTCGACAGAGTTTTTCACTTGGGTTTGCTTTTCAAAATTAAGAAGCAACTTCCTCACAACTTCTACCTGCTCCTGAAGTCCTACCTGGAAGATAGAATGTTCAGAGTTAAAATCAATGACACCTACTCCACCTTTCAAGACATAAAAGACGGGGACCCCAAGGTTCCATACTGGGCCCCACTCTATATCTCATGTACACCGCAGATATACCTACAACGTACAATATTAAATTAAAAAAAATAAAATTTAAAATATGTTTATTTAGATAAATCTTTACATACAAGTTGCCGGGGCTTCCCTGAAAGTAATCCGAAGATACCTATGTTGGGAAACATCAATATCTTATCTGCCACATTCGCTGATGACACCGCTGCACTTTGCAACCACGAAAATGCCAGTGTGGCGTCCTCACAGAATGCAGAATCACCTGAACAAAGTCAACTCATGGATGGAGAGGTGGCGCATCAAGGCCAGCTCAAAGAAATCAGTACACGTCACCTTTTGTTTTGGGGGCAGTTGTCTTTTCTTAACGTATTAAGAAAAGACAACTGCCCCCGATTAAACTTGGTAACAACACCCTGCCTCATATTAAAAAAAAACGTGACGCGGTAAATATACGTCTTAGAAACCTGAACTGGCTAATGGGCAGAAGATCTCACGTCACCATGGAAAATAAGTTACTCATATATAAAGCTATAATCAAGCCAGTCTGGACATATGGCATTGAGTTATGGAGATCAGCAAAAACCTCAAATGTAGAAATTATACAAAGATTTCAGAATAAAGCACTCTAATTGATAACAGATGCTTCAATGTTTATCAAAGTCTGTGAGTTGCATGAGTACACCGAAACGAAAACTGTTAAGGGGGAAGCCGAACACAGAGCGAAATGTTACACACTAACACTTTAGCAACAGCATTATATGAACCAATACATGTCAGAAGGCTAAAAAGGCAACACATCTAGGATCTTGCTAACTAATAGCTCCATTTTAATAAGAGACAGCTTCATTGGAGGAATAGTTTCCCCTGTCACTTTACTCCCACAATAAATCTGTTTACGGCTTGTAAAACCAATCGCAAGATAATAGAAGAAAAAAAAAATGTTTTACTAGAAATAAAGTCTGTGTAATATAACCGTTGCAGTTGAACAAGTGAGAAATAACCGCAAAGAAAAATAACTACACACTACACTACACACACTAAGTCCTTCTTATACTAAGAAACACACCAAACTCCTGAGACCAGCTACTGCCAGCTCGACGGATTGTATATGTCTTATGTTAATAACAATATTATTAATAACTGGATTTGAAAGAATGTTCGGTTCTGCTATTATATGAAAGGTTCTGCTATTATATGTAAAACAGTTGGTTTGAGACAATTAGCATTGTATATAAACTTAGTTCTCACTGGTCCTGGACTTACAGTGTTCATTCTAACACCAAAAGCTCCCAACTCAGCAGCGGCACAAGTAGTAAAATGGTTCAGGGCAGCTTTCGAAAGACTGTAATTAATCCAACTGGGGTCAGACGGTGAACGTAATCCAGCAACGCTTGATAGATTTATAACATTGCCTTTAGTCTTCACCAGGTGTGGGGCGGCTAAAGTGGTCAAATGAACAATACCACGTACATTTAAACCCATAATTTTATCATATGCTTGTAACATATTACCGGTAAGGATACTGTCCGTCATCGTTGATGTGCACTGCACGACATTGTTCACTAAAACGTCTAATTGACCATATTTTTGGATAGTTTGATCGATAATGCGACGAGTCTCTTCATCGTTAGTGATGTCCACACAAAAAGAAAGTGAACGATTACATCCTGCTGCTACTGCTTCCAGCTTACTCTGGTCCAATCCCACGAGCACCACTCTTGCCCCCTGCGCGCTGAATGCCAGCGCCACCACAGTACCAATATCGGAGCTCGCGCCTGTCACCAACACTACTTTGTTCTTAAAAGTCATTTTAACATGTTCTCGCTGCGACTATCGTAAATTAACTAAGCTACCGCCGACTGTCAGCCACTTATTTTGTTCATGGCATTGAATAACAAGGACTGAGAAGGTTAACGTTAATCGAACAAGTACATATAAATATATATTGATGATATATACAATTATATAATCTGTTTAATCTGTAGTCTATAGTTAGTTTATATTGTCTATGCGAGAGGCCCTTCTAGAATATTGTAAGATGAGGTCGGGCGCTGTATTTTCTGTGTTAAAAAATAAAACCAAGTTTGTTAGACTGAAGTGAAGTGTTTAATTCATAAAATAAGATCCACGAGAATCTTCAATAGTGGTAGCAGAACGTGGTTACGTAAAAAGATCAAGAAAACTAAAAACAAGCATCTGCATAATGTTATGATATTATAGTTATTAGTTACCATATTAGAAACACTCCCGGATTTGACTATTGATTTTGTGAAAGAGAGATTATTAGGAGAAGAGGAGAAAAGAAAGAAACAATCATCAAAAAAGACAGAATGAATATGTAGACAATGCATTTTTATGCTTTAGTTGCGGTTTACCAGGGCACAAGCATTTCCAGTATAGGAATAACAATCAAGGATATAAGAGAGGAAGAGGAAATATAAGAGGACAAGAAATGGGAATGAGAGGAAGAGGCTATTACAATAACAATTATGAAGGAGCAAGAGATCATGGAGAAGTTAACCGAGGATAGCAGAGAGGGACAGTTTCAGGAAGAGGAAAAGCTTTTCATGGACCTAGGTACAGAGGATCATCGACATATGCGTTTAATATAGAAACACAGTGGACGACAGCATAATACAGCATATTATAATGAGAATGAAGTGTATTATAATTCATCGAAGAGTGAGGAAAATGATTTTATTGATTTTATGATAGATTCTGGATGTTCGGATCATCTTACAAACAAAAAAGACTTATTTGTGAACTATGTTGAGTTAAAAACTCCAAAGATAATTTCAGCAGCAGAAAATGGTGTAACTTTGAAGGCAATAGGTATTGGAAATATGAAAGTTAAAAGTTTTGTAGGTAAGAAAGTTTCAAAGTTTACTATTAAAAATGTGCACTATATTCCTGACTTGAAAAAAAATTTACTGTCTGTATCTAAAGTAGAGTGTCGTTTAGAGTGGAGTGTTGTTCAGGTAAAGTAAGAATTTATAAATACAATGAAATACCAATGATTGGTAATAATGAGGGTGCACTTTATACTGTTAAATTGAAAACTCAAAAATCTAATTGTAACTATGTTCATGACAATGATGAGATGACACTGTGGCACAGAAGATTTGGACATTTAGGATTGAGAAATATAAAGTTACTTAAACAAAATAACATGCTAGATGGATTAGGGAATTTGAACATGACTAATAGTGATTGACTGGTCCCCGTGGGGGAGTATGACCACAACCCCTCAGAACTATTAAAGCGCCAAAAACCACAAGCAGTGACAGTAACAAGGATACAAAATGAAGATGAAGAAGAAAAAAGAAATATAAAGGATTTTTATATTGCTACACTCAACACTAAAACTTTAAGAACCGATGAATCAATGATGGAGTTGGAAAATGCCTTAGTACATGTGAATTGGCACATTGTCGGCTTAAGTGAAGTACGCAGAGTTGGTGAAACAATACAACAGTATGAGAATCATATACTGTACTATAAAGGAAATATTTCAGGGTTGTACGGAGTTGGTTTTTTGGTGAAGAGGCCTTACAACAAATACATCGAAGAATTCATCGCAGTCTCGGATCGAATTATAAAAATAAACATTACACTCCCTCAACAAGATGCTATGTCTATAATTCAAATATACGCTCCCACAGAAGCAGCTACAAAAGACATTAAGAATTCCTTCTATAATGACTTGCAGGATACAATTGAAAAGTCACACAAAAACAGGATTATTCTAGGAGATTTTAACAGTCAAATAGGGGAAAGAAAAGCAAATGAAAACCAAATAGTAGGACCATATAGTACAGGAAGGAGGAATGACAATGGACAGAGACTTATTAACTTAGCCAACACTTACAGTTTGAAAATAATGAACAGCTTCTTCAAGAAAAAAATTAAAAAGAAATGGACTTGGGTATCACCGAATGGGGAAGTTAAGAATGAAACTGATTTCATACTTAGCTCCACACCCAAACTATTTCAAGATGTAGATACCGTAAGCAGCTTAAACTTTAACACGAACCATCGAATGGTGAGAGCGAAGCTATACATACAAACAGTAAAAAAAAGAAAGCGAACCCCAATGCATAATAAAGATATAGCATTACCTATCCCAAAAGATATGCTACATCAACTTGAACAGGACCTCCAGAGGAAAAATGATGGGAATGGTACAGTCCAAGAAAAGTATAACCTGTTGGAGGAGAAATTAAAACAATTCAATAACCGACTTTTGAAAATCAACATAACAAAAGATAAAATAGGAACCAGATCCAGAGAACTGATAAAAGAAAGAAAATTACTTCTCGAGGACAGGAAAAAAAACAGAGGAAAGATAGCAAGTATTAGTAAAGAAATTAACAAAGAAATAAGAAAACACAGGACAGCGGCACGCACAAAAACGATCCAGAAACATATAGAAAGCACTGGCGGAATAAAACGAGCGCTAAAAGAACTAACAGAGGGTAAACAGTTGATAACAAATATAAAAGATAAAGGTTCGGGAAAAAAAGCCACTAAAAGGACCTGTATATCTGAGCTAGCAACAAACTTCTTTCGCAATCTGTATAGCAAGTCATGCAGTTACACAACAACCGCGCAAGAAGACAACACCACTGAATGCGACGAAATTCCCGTGATCCTTAAAGCGGAAGTAGAACAGGCGATAAAATCCCAAAAAAACTTCAAGTCACCAGGAGAAGACAACATTTCAAACGAACTCCTTAAGGGTAGCGCTGACTTGATAATTACTCCATTTACGGATCTATTCAATGATATTATCAAGAAAGAGGAAATACCTAATCAATGGACTAAGTCAAAAATAATTTTACTCCATAAGAAGGGAGACAGAGGTGAAATAAATAACTACCGGCCGATTAACCTGATGTCGAACCTATATAAAGTTTTTTCAAAAGTCATCTTAAACCGAATAAATAAAGTATTGGAAGAGAATCAGCCAATAGAACAGGCGGGCTTCCGCAAAGATTACTCCACAACTGACCACATTCACACCATAAAGCAAGTAATCGAAAAATGCAACGAATATGGAAAGCCTTATTATCTGGCCTTTATAGATTATAATAAGGCGTTCGACTCTTTGGAGCACAACGCCATATGGGAAGCTTTAAAGTCACAAGGTGTGGATTTTAAATACATACGAATAATTAAGGAAATTTATAAAAACTCATCAGCGAGAGTGATGACAGACATAGAGGGAAAAGAATTTCCAATTTCGAGAGGTGTTAGACAAGGGGACCCATTATCTCCAAAAATTTTTACAGCCGTATTAGAACATCTATTCAGAAACTTAGATTGGAAAAAGGAAGGAATTAATATTAATGGCGAAAAACTAAATCATCTACGTTTTGCCGACGACTTAATCTTGCTCTGCGAATCTGCATCAAGTTTACAAATTATGTTAACAGAAGTCAGGGACCAAAGTATGGCAGTGGGTCTGACTATGAACATGGAGAAAACGAAGATAATGACTAATCGTGAAAAGTACACTATAGAAATAAATAACTCCATCATACAGTATGTGGACCATTATACATATCTAGGACAGATAATATCAACAAGTGATCAAACACAAAAAGAAATTGACACCAGAATCAGCAATTCTTGGAAAAGATATTGGTCACTAAAAGAAGTGTTTAAAAATCCACAGATACCACTAAAAGATAAAAAGAAAGTTTTTGACACTTGTGTTATTCCATGCATGACCTATGGCTGTCAAACCTGGGCTGTAACGCAAAGATACAAAGAAGCACTAAAAGTTTGCCAGAATAGTATGGAAAGAAGCATGTTAAACATTAAATTAAAGGATAAGGTAAAATTAAAAGATATCAGGCATCAAACAAAAGTTACTGATGTTACCTACACGGTACGGAAATTGAAATGGGGATGGACGGGACACCTTATTAGAAATAATAAGGAGAAATGGGGAAAAAACAGTTTGGTATCCTCGAGACGGGGTAAGAAGAAGGGGCAGGCAAATTAAAAAATGAAAAGATGGGAAGATGAAATCAGAAAGCATGCAGGAGTTACCTGGAGGCGCACAGCATTAGATAGAGCTAGATGGAAGAAGCTGGGGGAGGCCTATGCCGCAAGGCAATCTGATAATGACGAAGAAATGTAAAAAAAAAAAAAAAAAAAAAAAAAAATTGTTGTTATTGTTATCAGAAATAAAGGCTATTATTATTATTATTATTATTATTATAATAGTGATTGTGAGACTTGTGTATTAGGAAAAATGACACCACAACCATTTAATAAGACAGGACGCAGGGCTTCTAGACCACTAGAGTTAGTACACACCGATGTATGTGGACCAATTACACCAGTTAGTAGAGAGGGGTATAGATATTTTGTGACTTTTATTGACGACTACACACATTTTGTGATTGTGTATTGATTGAGACAAAATTCAGAAGTATTTGACAGATTTAAAGATTATTATTATTTTGCAACAAAACATTTTAATTGTGACTTATTTAAACTGAGATCAGATAATGGTTGGGAATATGTGTCAAGGGAGTTTCACAAATTTTGTAGATATAATGGGATACAAATTCAGTACACAGTTCATACAAATTCATACAACCCACAGATGAACGGCGTTGCAGAACGCATGAATAGAACCCTAATTGAGAAAACTAGATCTGTGTTAATTGATTCTAAATTACATAAAAATTTTTGGGCAGATGCAGTATTATATTGAGCTTATGTGACGAACCGGAGCCCAACTACTGGAAGGTATAAGACACCTAGTGAATTATGGGAAGGAAGGAAACCAAATGCAACCAATATGCGAGTATTTGGAAGTGTAGCTTATAACCACATACCGAAAGCATTGAGTCAAAAATTAGACAATACAGGTAAGAAAATGATTATGATTGGATAAGCATTATCCAAATATAAATTATATGAAGATGAGAATGACAGTGTAGTGATAAGAAGGAATGTGATATTTGATGAAAGTGGAGAAGAAAGATATAATAGTTTACTTACCTGATGATGACTTTCCAGTTTGTGATACTAAAGATGAGAGATCTGAGATAGAAGAAGAACCTATAATGAGGAAAGAAGAGAAACCAAAACAAGATGGATCATATATAAATAAGAAATATTGTGATACAAATAGAGAAGAAAGAACGAAGTATGATAAAAAGAAAGAAGAAAACATAAAGAAAAAGAAGACAAAAGAAATAAGAAACAAAAGATGATGAAACAAGACAAACAGGTAGAGAGAGAAGACAGATAAGAAAACCACATTGGTACAAAGATTGAAATGGATTTAAATGAAGACAGGGAAGGAGCAATGTATGGTCTAATGATAAATGGTGAAGATGTACTCTTGAACTACAATGAAATATATGGAAGAAGAGATGAAATAAATTGGTTAAACGCAGTTAAAGAAGAGATAGATGTATTAAAAGAAAGTGAGACATGGAAAGAAGTTCCAGAACCAGTTGATGAAAAATGGGTTGATAGTAAGTGGGTTTTTACAAGAAAGAATCTAGGAGAAAAGAATATATGTAAAGCATGTTTGGTAGTTTGTGGATTTCAACAAAAAGATGTAACAGAAGATGTATACTCACCAGTATTGAAGCTACAAACATTAAGAATTCTACTATCAGTAGCAGCGCACAGAAACTATGTCATACATCAAATGGATGTTAAAGGTGCATTCCTTTATGGACGTATTGATGAAAATGTTTATTTAAAACCACCAGACGGGGTGTATGTGTATGTAAAACAAGGACATGTACTGAAACTTAAAGAATCATTATATGGGTTAAAGAAATCACCAAAATATTGGAATGAGCATTTTAATGAAACAATTTTACAATATGGTTTTAAAAGATCTGAAAATGATTATTGTTTGTATTCAAAGGGGGAATTGTACATTTTACTTTATGTAGATGATCTGTTGATAATAGGACAAGACAGAAAACATATAGACTATTTAATAAAATATTTATCAGAAAAATATAGAATGAAAGACATGACAACTAAGACACTAAATTACTTGGGAATTAGTATGGAAAAAGTAAATGGGCAAATTCATTTAAATCAAATTAATTACTTAAAAAGGGTTTTAGATAAGTGGGGAATGACTGATTGTAAAGGGCGTTCAACACCAATGGATTATAATTTTAAATTGAATGACTCTGAAATTGACATGACATATGATTATCAGTGCCGGTCTCTAATTGGCTCTTTAATGTATGCAACTGTAGGATCAAGACCTGATAAGGCAATGGCGGTGTATTATTTAAGTAGATTCCAAAACAAACCAAACAATGACTTGTGGCAAGCATTAAAAAGAATTTTACATTATGTTAAACACACTATTGATTATACTTTGGTTTATGATAAAAGTAATAGTGAATATTCCTCAGTTGGTTATACAGACTTCAGGATACTTATTTAAATTATTTGGTAATGTTGTAATATAGAAATCTAGAAAACAAAGCACAGTTTCTTTGAGTACCACTGAGGACGAATTTGTGTCGTGTGAAGCTAGCATGGAAAAGCGAGTTGGTTGAGAAAGATGTTAAAGAATTTAAATGTGTACCTCTATGTGTATCTATGAGGATAATCAGAGTACTATTAAGGCAGTTTCAAATTATGACCGGCAAAGATTGAAACATGGATGTAAAGTATAATTATATAAGACAAGTAGAAAATAAATTGGTTACAATGAAATATATAAAAACAGAAGAACAGTTAGCCGATTGCTGATTGCTCGACTAAACCTTTGAATAAAATTAAGTTTGTTAAATTTGTTAAAAATATAAAATTAATTATAATTTAAAGATGTAATTATATAATTAAGAAGTAACATTAGTTATTTCAAAAATAAGTAAGTTGAAGACCAATTAAGTTAGTTAAGTTAAGTTAGAATATTGTAAGATGAGGACGGGCGCTGTATTTTATATAACGTGTTATTTAAATAAAACCAAGTTTATTAGACTGAAGTTGAGTGTTTAAGTCATAAAATAAGATCCACAAGAATCCTCAATACCTGTGATTTTTGAATGATCAAGCCTAAATATTTTATGCACACACAATACTTAACCCTGCAATATAAATAAATCTCTCTGGTAAATATTTATCGCATATTTTATGAAAAAACACTTACTTTTAAGTCGTAAAGACACGAAACGTGTAATGCCGTATAGATGATTACTTTGAACAATGTCAAGTTCAAGCAAAAGAACACTTTTCTTAAATAATGCATATTGTGGATCAAGATTATTATTAGCTATCTGAAATGTAAATTATAAATAAAATAATAAAGGTATATTAAATGTTTTGTTATTAAAATATCATCTGACCCTTTCAATGCACATAAAGTGCGTTAACCGCATTAAAAATTATTTATTTAAATAATAAAAACGAAACACTTGAGTAAACACATCGTTACGCTGCTAATTGAAACATACAAGGAGCTCAATTTTATGACTATATCTTAGTTCTCAATTAATTAATCAATTGATTCCTTTGGATATTAACAAGTCCAGGCTTAAAATAATTATGAATAAAACAAAATAAATTAAGTCTTAACATATGCAAGTATTTTTTTTAATCACTTCAGGTCAAAAAGGGTAAACGAGTGTTTCTTTCTGTTCTGACCGCGTTGATGTCTGTGGCCGAGACGAGAGAGGTATGCAGGGACCGTAGCGTTTGGAGCTCCATCGTCTCTGGTTACCCCGCAAGGGATATGACGTAGAGATAAATAAATACTATATTTACAAAAAGTATATATTTAATAATATGTTGATCTAACCACAATATTTTCTTAACACCCTATACATACATACATTGTACCGTTTCAATACGAACTACAACAATATCTTATATATATACATTAATCTAAGTAGATCTACGTTGAATTCTATGAATATGGTTTTTGATATGGATTATAAATTATTGATATTGGTGTTTCTTGTAGTGGAAGCCATTGCTGGTAAGAAGAACAACAATTGACCTTAATTATTATTTTAATAATGACCTAATACCTACTGTTGAAATATTTTTGAATACTTAACTCGTTGTTACATGGTAATTACTAACTGTGAGACTTTATTAGCGGTAGACACCAGTGATTTTAAACCAGTAATAAGACACCAGTGTTCTTTGTTTATATAATGATCATTGATTCCATTAAGAAGTATTATTTTTAATTAATATAACTGTTTAGGACTTAAGAAGGACCCTTAAATATAATCAGATTGATCTAGTGGATAATAAAATATACTGTACTTTATTTAAATGTATAATACTCGCGAAAATCTACGAGAATATTAACAAAATATTACTAACTGACAAAACGTTCATATCCTTATACTCTGCGAATACTGTATTCTATCCTTCGAAGCAATAACCCGACGAGTATCGATAGTATCGGTCAGTTGATACTTTGTTATGTATGTATATAATAAATTCTCTTAATTTTTCGAAACTACGATTTCCAAAACTTGTAAACACAGTCTATTGAATTCACGACATTTTCGAAGTCTAATAATGTCATTTACAAAAACTATTGCTTATCTCGTTTATCATTAACTATAATACAATGGTTTTAGTAAAAGTATCACATCTAATGTTGGAAACCGACATAATAATGATAAAGAAAATTCACACAAGTACAAAAAATCTTTTAGTGTATGGAAATTGTATAATCAACCTCATTCACTTACAGAAACTACTAATTTGGAAATTCCAGATGATTTTCCATGTGTGCCGATATTAAAAAATCAATCAGTAGTGTGTGTGTGCAACGCCACGTACTGCGACACCATCACTAGGATCACACCAGATTGTGGGACCTACATCGCCTATACATCTTCAAAGGTAAAAACGATTAAACTTCTGATAAGTGTGCCTATATTTTGACATTATTATTTAGTAAATTAATGAAACGAGCATCCGATTGCGAAAAGTTTCAATAACGACAATGTTCCAGGAAATTAAAAAAAAAATCTTATACATATGATCTATTGCATGCTATGACTTTTGCAGATTTTTTTATAAAATTAAGTATCGATAACACTATTTTATTTTTACTCAGCTATCATTTTTATTCCTTTGCTTTTATTTCTTTGCAATTAAATGATAATTATTATATAAACTGGTAAAGTAACTCAGGGTTAGTTTTTATAGATTAATAGATTTTTATTTAAAAACCGATCCAGACAGGTCCGCTAGCCTTCGATTTGGCTTTATCCAATACCTGGTTTAAAAAGAGGAAGAACACTCAATCATATACAAAAGTGGCCGCCATATGACGCAGATTGATTATTTCTTAATAAAGAGAAATAAAATCAATTGCGTCAAAAATTGCATGGTACTGCCGGGCGAAAGTGTAGTCTCAAAGCATAGGCTCCTCGTCATGGAAATAAAACATCTAGTGCATACAAATATGTTCAAGACACGACCCCCACCTAAAATAAAATAGTATTTGTTAGAAAAGGAAGAATGTGCGAGTAAATTTTAAAAAAAGAGTGACAGATAAAATTATAAATATGAGTAGTGTAGAAGAAAAATCTTCGTACGATAGTTGGAACGAAATGGCGGGATGGATAAGAACTAAGAACCGAAGCCAAAGGATGTATTAGGCGAAACGAAAGGAAAAGGTATGAAAAGGTATGAAATGGCGGGATGGATAAGAACTAAGAACCGAAGCCAAAGGATGTATTAGGCGAAACGAAAGGAAAAGGTATGATAAATAAGGAAACGTGGTGGTGGAATGGAGATGTGCAGAAGGTTCTGAAAGAGAAGAAAGATGCGTTTAAGCAATGGCAATAAGTATCAGATGATAATGAAACTATGAAAGAGGAGATGAAAATACTACATAAAAGATGTAAAAAGAGAGCAAAAGTCGCTGTAGCCATCGGGAGAGCTGAGGCGCAAGAGGAGTTATATAGGTCGCTAGAGTTTCCTAAAGGTCAAAAGGAACTCTACCGTATAACAAAGCGTAGGGAGAAATATGCTAGAGTTGTCATACATGTAACATGCATAAAAGATGATACTGGAAAGGTGTTGATGAGAGATGTGAATATAAAAGAGAGATGGAAGGTATATTTTGAAACATTGATGTATGAAGAAAATAATTGAGGCTGGTTTTTCAAAAGAAAAACTAGCCGGTAAACAAAGGGTTACTGAAAAAAGTGACCGATGATGAAGTGAAAGTAGCTATGCAAGCTATGAAAAATGGAAAAGCTGTAGGACCGGATGCGATACCAGTGGAGGTATGGAAGGTTTTAAATGAATATGAATATAGGTTTGTTTTTCAATAAGTTGTTGGATAAAGAAGTGATCAATGAATCAAGGAGTCCAGACAGTTTACGTACATAATTCTAAATCGTCTGGTTTTCACTTAAAGATGGGTGTTCCACAAGGATCTATTCTGGGCCCCTTTTTGTTTTTACTTTATATTAATGAATTGCCCTTTTTTGTTAAGGGTCTGTGTGACATTGTACTTTTTGCTGATGACATCTTATTTTTAAAGTTGAGCGTGATAGGATTAATTATGACGAAGTAAACAGTACTTTGTCACGAGTCCTTCATTGGTTCGAAATCAATAATTTAGTCTTAAATGCTAAGAAAACTAAATGATAGAGTTCACATTTCCTAATGTAAAACGTAAAAATTTTTACTTGCAAGGAGCAAGTTATAATTTTTACTTGAATGAATGAAACGAATTGAATGAAACAATTAAGTGTTAGAATGGATTGACTCAACAAATTTCTTAGGTATAACTTTAAATAAAAAGCTCCAGTGGAACCCCCATCCCTCAACACTCGCAGCCAAGCTCAGCTCCGCCGTCTTTGCAATTAGAAAAGTTAGACAGTTAACGGACGTTAATACGGCTCGACTTGTTTATTTTAGTTATTTTCATAGTATTTTATCTTACGGTATTTTATAACGGGGTAGTGCTGCCGAAATTAATTCTATATTTATTTTACAAAAAAAAGCTGTGCGGGCTATTTATAACTTATAAGCTAGAGATTCTCTGAGAGATGTTTAAAAAAAAATTGGTATTCTTACAGTCGCTTCGCAATATATATTTAATAACATATTATATATACGTCAAAATTTAAATAGTTATATAAAAAACAGTGACAGACACGCGATAAATACGAGAAATAAAAACAAACTCGTAACGCCAAAGTTTCGGCTTCAAAAAGTTAATAAATCCTTCATGGGTTTGAGTACACGCATATATAATAAAGTTCCACAAGATATCTTAGACCTTCCTTTCCTTAGTTTTAAATCTAAAATCAAAAGTTTATTATTAAATAAATCTTATTATAACGTGCAAGAGGTTTTAGTGGATCGATATATGTGGAACTTAAGTTGTTGAATCATTTGCAGGATTTATATTATAATGTTCATCATCTAAGATTGTTATATTTCTTTTAAAAAGAGCAACTGTTGAATTTCTGGCCGGCTCTTCTCAACAGAGCAGTATTCCAAGCTGGTGGTAGTTTACTTACGGAGTGACTACACTGCACTGACTACAGTCGATCTAGTACCCAAATCCGGTCGGCCGCTGGAAACACATACAAGTTCAATGTGGCAGTAGGTTTGCATCAAGGGTCGACTCTGAGTCCCTTTTCTTTTCTTTTTGATAATGGATGCTCTGACATTCGACATACAAGAAGAGGCACTCTTTTGCTATTCGCTGATGATATTGGTCTTGTCGGCGAGGATGGAATCGAGGTGCATAGTAGACTGTAAAAATGGCAACAAAAGCTGGAGAGTGTTGGCCTGAAAGTAAGCAGAACGAAAACAGAGCACATGTTCTGCTAATTCAGCGGTGTCTACGGTTTTGTTCCTATTTTGTTCGATGGAGTACCGTTACCAGTCTGCTCGGACTTTCGCTACCTTGGTTCTCTAATACAAAGCGATGGCAATATTGACCGGGACGTAAAGCACAGAATCAACATGGGATGGATGAAATGGCGACAAGTCACCGGGACAACATGCGATGCTCGAATTCCCCTTAGACTAAACGGGAGAATATATAAAAACATCATTAGACCTGTCGTTATGTATGGATCTGAGTGCTGGGCGATAAGGGTGATGGATGAAAAATGTTTTAATGTAACGTAGAGGCGAATGTTAAGATGGATGTGTGGGGTAACAAGAATAGATAGAATAAGAAATGAGTATTTCCCCAAAAGTGGGATAAGGGCAGGAAGATGAAGATGATGATATTTGAATATCACCGTTAGCTTTCTTTTTATTTATTTTAAATATATTTTTTTATCGGTTATGTATATTGTTAACCGGTTAGAGATGTGGTTAGTGAATTACTGAGCCCTGACAGATCGCGGGGCCCTGAGTACATTTCCAGAGTGTCTAGTGGAAAAATAGGTCTGATAATACGTAGAAATATATATATTTATATAATTACTGCCTAAGTAATATTTAACGTAAATTGATTTATTTCAGTCGGGATTGAGATTTAGGAAAAATCAGGGAAATATTGATACCATAGATTCCAGTTATAATATTGGTAAATATATATTTTTTTTATAATTAAATTAAACCCCCAAAATGTATTTAAGGATTAAATAATATTTTATGACAAAGGTGATTATGGAAAAGTTTTCGAATTAAGACCAAACAAGTATTACCAAGTTATTGAAGGATTTGGAGGAGCTGCCACTGACTCAGCGGGAATCAATCTGCAGAGAATGAAACCAGCCATTCGGGAACACTTAATTAAGTAAGGCAAGAATAATAGTTGAATTATACCTTAATTATTATATAGATATTAGTCTGGTTAATATAATCTATAATGTTTATTTGCAGCTCGTATTTTAGTGAAGAGAGCATAGAGTATAATATGTTGCGACTGCCAATCGGTTCCACTGATTTTTCTCCTCGATTTTACGCTTACAATGAATATCCAAAGGATGACAAATTTCTTACTAACTTTACATTCGCACCAGAAGATATAGATTGCAAGGTATATTTAAGGATTTACCTCTAATTTTATTAATAGTACTTTGTGATTCATACTAATTAACTATTTAACATAAAACTTTTGTACTCAAGATTCCCTTAGTCAAAGCCTGCTTGGAGGCTGCAACAACCAGAGTTGACATAGTAGCAGCCGCGTGGTCAGCACCAAATTGGATGAAATCCAAGGATCCTGCAAGTGGGATAAGTTTCATTAAGGATGAATACTATCAAACCTATGCTGACTACCATTGCAAGTAAATGATATTAAATATAATTTCTAAATATTTATAAACATGTTAGAAGTATATATTTTCATGTCTTAATAGATTTGCCGAACTTTTTAAAGAACAAGGAATAGATATATGGGGAATATCGACTGGTAACGAGCCTTTGATCAATATTATAGTCGGAGTAAGCAAGGAGGCAACTGCATGGAATTCACCCAATATGGTAATGAACTACGAGAGTTGTCTTAAGCATTTAATTGTGATTATATTTTGAAACTCAAATCATAATACATACATTTTTAGATTTAACCGTATTATAAAACCACAAATTTCATAAAAATCTACTCAGTAGTTTTGATATCAATATATCTATTACAATATGTTATTTCAAATCAGATTTATAATTCTAAAATAGTTAAAGTAAATACTTTCCTTCAGAAGTTCATAAGTAAGCTTATGCAAAAGAATCACCAGTTTTCTCACTTGCCAGAAGATAGATCGATCGTCCTGGATCGCTTTTGCTTCGAACCCAAGCCCGTGAAAGCTGGTGTACCCCAAGGATGCGTGATATCTCCATCCTCGTTCTTCCTGCACATCTATGATATGTTGGATGTATCCCACACATTGTTATACGGATGACAAAACTGGGGGTGTGGTATATTCCGGCCGTGCAGGGTTCCTACGACAAAACTTCGACGAATGCCGAAAGAAACTTGTGTCTTGTATCTTCAAAAAGTGATCAATAGAACGGGGCAGTATTTCAAGCCAGCCTTAGTTTTGCGATTTATAGTATAGTAATATATGAAGTACAGTTTCATTTCTGGTCCGGATCACTCCAATACCAGCTTCTACCGTTTGACCGCATACAACCGACAGCCGTTCGAATAGTCGGGGAACCTGTATTCTGTGAAAGGCTGGACTCTTTGGCATTGCGTTAAGATGTAGATCTTCTATTGCATTTACAACGAGGAGGGTTCCCAGGAACTATTTGAGTTTATTCCTGCCGCCGAATTTTATCACGGCCTATAATATTATCTGTACCACCGTTATACGTGGCGGTCTTATACTATTCTATTGTATAACTATTCCCCGTACTTTCCAAGAGTTCGAGGGTGGTGATTACATGTCATCAGTGACCCGCACGCTCGTTTGACCTACTTAAAAAAAAAAAAGACTTCTAAGCCTAAGTCTCGGCGTAATACTAACATTCATCTCCGTTTTGAATGTCGCTCAAAGAAAGAAAAGGTTAGGCAAAACTATTGAATTTAAATATTTATATTTGTCCAGAGTATTTTATATGAAATGTTATTTAATTTTAAAAGTTATGGGATTACCTAATAATAATACTAATAATAATATGCTCATCTAAACATACATAAATAGTAATTTTAAGCAATCGTTCGTTTCTTACTTTATCTTACTTTCAACATTCGAATTTACGTTATAAACAGTCGTTATTTATTATTATAGTATTTAATTAATATATATATATATATATTAATTAAATATGGAGGACAATAAATTATTAAAACATGTTTTTTTTTACTTTGCAGGCCAAATTCATATCAAACCACTTTGGTCCAACTATAAGAAATTGTTCAGTGAAGGACATTAAAATTCTAGCGGTTGATGACCAACGATTTGCAATACCACTTTATTTCTCTATGGTTAGACATTTATTATTGCAATTATGAAAATACACTTATAATTATTTATATTGCCGTAAACTTTTTATTACGTGATATTCATGATTTTAGTTAGAAGATTTCGATTCCAATGCAATGAATTATATAGATGGCATTGCGGTGCATTTTTATGCAGACAAAGAAACACCTGCTTCTATAATAACACAATCTCTGAAGAAGTATCCTGACAAGTTTGCTATAGGAACTGAAGCTTGTTCAGGTATACAATGAATTAAGTTATTTTGAATTATTAATAACTATACAATACTGAGACTTATTTCATTGATTTCATAGGCGCAAGACAAGCAAAAGAAAAAGTTATGCTGGGATCATGGGACAGAGCCAAGGATTACTACATGGATATACTTGAGGTGAAAGGTTTTACGTAGTTAGGTATATAATTTTACGTTTAAGAAATATTTCTTTAAATAGAAGTGTATTTAATTATTTATTGACACTACACTTGACTAATGTTATATTGATAGTATTATACTAAATAATTATTATAAATAAATAATGATTATAATAAATTGATTTGTATGTGGCAAAGCGCATGGTAATGTGTTATGTAGTTTCAAATTATGAAATATATTTGTAAGGCATTTTTAATAAAAATATATTACTTTTTACACCCCTTTCACTATAAACACTAACTGCCACAATGTTCATACTTCTCAGATAGAGTATTTTTCTTACCTCACGGTTTAATATAATGATAATTTTGCAGGACCTTAACTATAACATGGTGGGATGGATCGATTGGAATTTATTCTTGGATAAACAAGGAGGACCAAATTGGATTCGTAATTTCGTAGATTCTCCAATCATTGTAGATGTGGAGAAACAAGAGTTCTACAAACAACCCACATTCTATGCCTTAGGCCATTTCTCCAAATTTTTGCCTAGAGGCTCTCAAAGGATAAAAACTGTAACAATCGTACCAGAAGCTGATCCTGATTTGGATTTGTAAGTTAAAACATTTCCTCACTGGATAAAATTGACCAAGGATTTAATGGTAATGATTTAATTTATACATCCTCGCAAAAAAAAATGTGTTTGTTATTATAATGTCATTATATGTCAATATTGCCGAAAGAAACTTGTGTCTTCTATAGAGACTTCCTTGGGGATGGTCTCTGAGTGGGGTGAACTGAACCACGTTCAGTTCAATCTCCTAAAGACACAAGTTTGCGCGTTTGCCAAGTATCAGAATACTGGGTCTCGACATTTCGAGCGACTGTCAGTTTCGTGGTCATCTGGAGAGCCAGGCCAAGTTGGCCTCGAAGAAATTGGGCGTGATCAATAGAGCGAGGCAGTACTTCAATCCTGGCCAAAGACTTGCGCTCTACAAAGCGTACTCACATGGAGTACTGTTCTCATCTCTGGTCCGGATCACCCCAATATCAGCTTCTACCATTTGACCGCGTACAACGGAGAACCGTTCGGATTGTCGGGAACCCGGTGCTCTGTAAACGGCTGGACTCTTTGGCATTGCGTAGAGACGTTGCATCTCTGTGTGTCTTCTACCGCATTTACCACGGGGAGTGTTCCGAAGAGCTATTCGATCTGATGCCTACCGCCAAATTCCATCACCGCACAGCGCGACATCGCCTCCAATACCATCCGTATCACCTGGATGCGTGGCGATCCTCCACTGTGCGGTTCTCAAGTACATTTTTTCCACGTACCACTCGAATGTGGAACGAACTCCCTTCGGCGGTATTTCCAGATCGGTACGACATGGGTACCTTCAAAAAAGGCGTTTACTCCTACCTTCAAGGCCGGAAACGCTCCTGTAAATCCTCGGATGTTGCAAGAGTTCATGGGCGGCAGTGATCACAAATCATCTGTGACCCGCCAGCTTGTTTGCCCTCCAATCCCAAAAAAAAATATTATTTTCAGAACGCCGTATATTATATTCCTATATACTTGGGTTCATTAATTAAATATTTCTTACATTCTTATTTGTTATAAATTTGTTAAATTCGCATTTTTTATATTTTCACGAACCGTGGAAACGCTGATTAGACGCAGGTGCATTGTATCATGTTAAAGTCCCAGAATGTAATATCTGAAACCTTTGTTTGTTTCATTTATTTCTCTGTATTATTTTAATTATATTTAATTTTATTATATTCATTCTTGTTTCCAACTTTGAGCGAGTATCACGTAGCTTGTAATTTAATTATAATTATTAAATTTTAAGTCATAAATTTGTATTCTTTTGAATCCTCCGGTTGTGACTGACGTAATTTGTATCTTGTAATTTTTACAATGCTCGTAGGAACCATTTATTATAAATTAAAATAAATAATATTTTTAGCATCGACATAACTTCAGCGGGAGCCTATCTATTTGACAACGTTGCTTTTGTGACTCCAAATAGTACAATCGTCTTCATCATCCATAACGAGTAAGTTACAAAATAGTATTATTTATATTAGATTATGCAGAAATGATAATAATGAACACGTATTTATATTCCAGAGGCCCATCAAAAGACTGTGCTATACGGTTAGGTGATCTTCAAGCCGCAGTATTTTTAGAAGAAGACTCTATTGTAACTGTTGAGATGGCTGTCGATGCCAACACTCTTGCTCTCGCGACACAGAACCTCTCCTAGAAATGAATTACTAGTACATTATTTTTTTTCTATTAGAAAAATAAATGTTGGTAAAAGAACAATTTATGCAACGGTCAAATTAATGATATATCTTAAATAATTATTGTTTCTTATAAATAATATTGTCTAAACTTTTTTGGCCTTAAAAGAAATGATTGAGTGTGTTAATATATTTGAAGAATGAGTGTGTTAATATATTTGTAATAAAATTAATGTTTTTTGAAGTATGTTTTATGTATAAACTTAAAATTTTCCAAGAATTTTAAAAGTACAGTATAGTTTAATCTTAACAAGCTTGTGGCTTCAATCTAGTTTCATAGAAAATCTTTACCTCAATAATTTTTTAATCTTTTGGTGATAAGTTACACTGCTCGAAGGTGGTGAAATTATAAAAGCAATACATAATTTTTAATAAAGTTTCGTTTTCTTGAAGATATCTAAATTACCATCAAAATTTATGGTTTATGACATCTGTGTTATAGCTGTCATCGAATTTACCCATAATGAAAGAATTAGGGCAGTCCGGATAAATTTCTGAAATGGATTCCGAAAAAGCATTACGAGCCTGTGATAGTTTCCGACAAAGAGAAAAATAACAACAAAATACATACTACGGATAAGTAGTCTAAATTATTTGTCATTAAACTTTCGCTTATCGCTTTTTATGTAATATATTTTATTATCATGTTTCGGGGTAGAGCGCCTTTACGATTGGAATCTTTATAATATCCATCAGTTTATTTGCCTCTCAGGCGCTTTAATAAATTTAATTACTAGCTTTTGACTGCGACTTCGCTACCTCTGAGTTAATAAAAACAATAAATCGATATTCAATTCAAGATATAACTTTTGAAAAAACTGCATTTTTTTATTTTTTAACCTGTTTAATATTTTTCATAATAATAAGCTTAAATGTATGACGCTTTTCAAATATTTTCGTTTAAACTGTTTCATAATCGGTCATCAACAACAAACAAGTCAGTCATGAAGACCGAGTAGTGTTTAGAGACAGTTAACGATAATTTTCGTCTACAGCGAAGAGTCCTATCGTTAGCGTCGGTACTCAATTGCCAAGGATAATGTTAAATTGAGTATAAATTGAATAGAAATCTTATTTTTCTTCGTTGTCGAATTGAGTTGAAATTTTTAAACGTAAGCCTTGGACGATGATAAGAACTGTCTCCAAAAAGTAAAATATCAAGTGGGTTTTGTATATTCTACTAATAATAATCTAGCTTTATTTATTTGTTCTCTGAAACAATATTTTTTACGTATTCTTGGTAGTGTTTTTGTGGACGTAATTAAATAAGGGAGCACGACATATTTAATAAGAATAATGAAATATTAAATAATAAAATGTTTGTTTCTTTTTCACTTCGGAATAATGAAGAATTAAACAATTTGATTTTTGTTACAATTTTAGATAAATACAGATGTACTAATTTATATAATTCTTCGTCATAAAAATAATATTTAAGTCTATATACATGACAATGGCATTTTGTATGGTCGGTAATTTAGTGAATAAGTGATACAGTGCTTTTAGTACTATATATATATTATATATGTTCCTTCCTTACCTTGTTTTTGGAGAATAGAATAACAAAACAGATCCTTATATTTATGTGTGATGTAGCATTAAGATGGATATCTTATTACTGTATGGCTCTGAGAAAACCTTTATAAATATCGCTTAGCCACTAAAACCTAACAGTTATCCTCATGGTAAGGACGTCACGGGGATTCTTTGGCACTCAGCCGTAATTATGATATAGCAAAATAAAAGTACTACTGGTCCGAAAATTCATCATTAACTCTAAGATGGCCGCACAACAACCCATTGTACAAAATTATTGTTTTCGTGCAAGCGCACAAATCAACTCGTCGCATACCTGGTTTCTATAACAAATAATAAATTCATAATAAGAGTAATAATAAAGATTTCAAATACATAGTTCAAAAGTACTTTAATAACGTGGTTTTAAAAAATAATATTAATGACATTCAGAAATAACTACTGACGTAAACATGCGTTGCACATAAACTTACAACTAACTTAGATACATATTTCAGCTACTTAAGTATATTGACATAAATTTAATTGACGGGATGAATGGTGTCTTCTGCGTTTAAGAAAAAAATGTGTGTGTGCAATTCATAGTGAGCAGTAACTAAACTGCTGAAAAGTAACCTTCGAGAGATTGAGATGGATATAGAGTATTAGGATAAATGTAAGACTCATTATTTTTTACCAAGCATAAAAAATATTTAATACTTGCATTATATTAAAAAAAATTACATCAACTAACAATTTTACAAAAGTATCAACACCATATCGTTAGTTTTAAAAAATTATAATATCAACATATACCTCCCTTTAGTTTATCCTTAGATCGAGCAATAGATGGCATCATTCAGCAATGGGCAATGTCTTCTATCTCATTCTCTCCTATACATTTATGTGTTTCTTTCTTTCGTGACGCATTTTTGCGTTACATCACAACATTTTTAAAGTAGTTTCACTTTAAAATTGAAATCCATGAAATATCTACAACGCAAGTAAAATGTAGGAAAATTTTGAACACATGTAGCGTTAAAAGCAACAAAAGATATTTATTTAGGTAAGAAACAACGAAACACTTAAGTAAACACGTGGTTACACTGCCTAGTGAAACATACAAGTAGGTCAGTTTTTCCTATATTTAAGTTGTTCAATTAATTATTTCATTAATTGTTTAGATAGGTATAAAATGAATATTAGACATTTAAAAAAATATTTAGTAAGAGACAAAAAATGTGCTGTTCGCTTTTTATATTTAAATTATAAAATATATATATAACTTGAAAATTTGGGAGTTTTCTAATGGACCCTATTATAGAACATTATGCCATGAATTAAACGAAAGATAATTAAATTAATTTTTGTTTTTAATTTAAAATTTACCTAAAATAGGTAGTTTTATATCTGAAGACGGGGTGTTAAATATTTAAATTGATCAAAATTATATTTAAGAAGTTTTTTATCTAACCGATATATTTTCTAAACACCCTATACATACATACATTGTATCGCTTCAATACAAACAACAATAATTTCTAATATATATACATGAATTATTCTAAGTAGATCTACGTTGAATTCTATGAAAATGGTTTTTAATATGGATTTAAAATTATTGATATTGGTGTTTCTGGCAGTGGGAGTTATTGCTGGTAAGAAAAACAAGTGACCTTGATTATTATTTTAATAATGTTTTTCATTATTTAACACGTTGTATCATAGTAAGTACTTACTGCGTGACCTCTAGCGATTTACAGAGTTTTGAACTTTTGCCTATGCAATAATCGTTGAAATATTGAAAAAAAATTATTTTTATCAAATTCTTTAATTAATATAGCACATGCTATAATATGTTTGTTTTAATAAAACTATAAATCGCCATAACAAAATTAAGCGGAAAATTCACACGAGTAACAAAATTTTTTTAATAGATGACAATTGTATAATCAATTTCTCACTCACTTATATATACTATTAATTTATAAATTCCAGATGATCTTCCATGTGTGCCGATATCAAAAAATCAATCAGTAGTGTGTGTGTGTAACGCCACGTACTGCGACACCATCACTAGGATCACACCAGACTGTGGGACCTACATCGCCTATACATCTTCGAAGGTAAAAAACTTTTACGTTTCCGACATAGCTGAATTATGTTTGGTGGCAGCGAAGGATGCAAAAAAAAACAATTATTTTATAAAATTATATTAAAGAGTTACAATTAAAACTTATAATTAATTAATACTAAAAAAAGGTGATTCCAGGTCAGCGATTGACCCAAGAATGAATATACATATTTTATCCTCGATTCCCATCGATGTGAGAACGCAAGCCGTATGGTGTCGTCTTCAGGATACTCGAAGCGTGGTGTCAGCATTTAACCGTGTGAAACCAAGTTGGTTCTTACTATAACAATTGCCCTTGGCTATGCTTGCGTAACACCTCCCCCCGTAGAACAGCGACTATTGAAGACCTTCGTTGTAAATTGCGCTGGAAGTTCTGATTCATCCCTTTGAGTTTTTTGGATGGTGTGTTTCGTATGTTTAAGTCGGTATTTCCGGTATGTAAGGCCGCTAATTAGTACACATGCACCGAATAGTAACGTATATAAAGGTATTGTTGTATGGTAGACGCTTATATCGTTGGTCTTGCTTAAGTTTACTGGTGACTGTAGAGTAACCTCTCTATTGGTAGCGTGAAGATTAGTCAAATTAATGGAGTTAAATTTGAATATCAGATGTGCTGCTGAACTGAGTGTATTTTCATTAGGGACATCTATTATCTTCAAGGCTTGACCTTTTAGTCGATCGTTGAAGTTCGAGATGATGAATTCTGTTGTTTGAATGAAACAATCATATGGAATTATAGCGAGATAACTTCCTTGCAACATCTTGTAGATATCTTGATCGCAGGATACTTTAGTAAGAGTTGGAAAGCTGATGGTGTAGTGGCGATCGTCGAGTTTCTCGAGTAAGTAGGGATACGGTGACTGGTTTACATTCGGGGAGTTTTTGCTGCGTAGTAACGAGGGCTGTTACACAATCCGGCGATGTAGGACTATGTATGTTGTGTATCTCTTCACATAGATACCCTTTAGTGACCTTCGGGCATTCTGCCTCTGTGTACTTGAAATCTTTCAGATGGATTGCAGGGTATTGGAAGTGAGGGACAGGAATCTCATGATTTTCGTTAGTTACTATGGATATCTTATATAAATCATGTGTGGAATAGAAAAATTAGGAATTGATATACTATGATTATATCTTTAACTGTATCATATCTTAATATTCTCTCGCTCGTATGTTTAATACTTTATTACTACCATATATACTACGTTACTTATTAATTATAGTTCTATCAGAGTTTAAATTAAAAACTTCATAGTCAGCTGTAAATGTTGTTTACAAAAGCTAAAAAATTCTGTAGCTTAGATATCTCTTATGATAACCTATCAACGTTATCGCTAGTTATGAGAATAGTTAGTCTTAAATCAACAAATTGAAATAATTCCTGGTTTTTTTTTCAGATTTTGACTTATATTTTTTTACTAATGCTGCTAGGTCTACTTTTACAAACTACAGCTACTCGATTCTTTTGAATAGAAAATCTAAAACTAATTTAAAACATTACAAATAGACAAATAAAAAAGTAATTCACTCTGAATATATCGATGTATGCTTTAAAGTTCTAAGTAACTTCAAAAAATACTTTAAATAGTAATTTACTTGAAATTAAAAAAAATACTTATATTAGGTAAAGATTAAGGTTAAAAATTAGGAAAGGTAAGGACCTGAAAGAATCAGAGTACTTACATGAAAATGATTTTCTTGCCGAATCGATTTTCGGATTCACCTCCGCTGGCCTCCACGATGTATGTAGATTCGGATACTCGAAATCGGTTAGTCACGCGGGATCTCGCACCGATATTAGGGGAAATCTTGACGCGACGCGTACCGAATATATCTCGAATATCCTACCGACTGCGCCAATTAAGTTTGGTGGCAGCGAAGGATGCAAAAAAAAAACAATTATTTTATAAAATTATATTAAAGAGTTACAATTAAAACTTATAATTAATTAATACTAAAAAAAGGTGATTCCAGGTCAGCGATTGACCCAAGAATGAATATATTTTATCCTCGATTCCCATCGATGGTGAGAACGCAAGCCGTATGGTGTCGTCTTCAGGATACTCGAAGCGTGGTGTCAGCATTTAACCGTGTGAAACCAAGTTGGTTCTTACTATAACAATTGCCCTTGGCTATGCTTGCGTAACAGCTGAAATCCTTATTATTATCGTTAAATTATTTGTAAACGAGCAGCCATCGCTAAAGCTTAAATAATGACAAGGTTTCAGGAACTTAAATCTTCAAAAAAAAACCAATCTTATCCAACTTACACTTATTAGGACCATATTTGTTTGATGTACAGTGCCCAGCGCTCCTATGACCTTTAAAGATTGTTTTTCCTAAAATAAATATAAAAAAGAATCAATAATCGAAACGACATATGTTTTCTTAACCATTATATCCTGGCTCACACTCATGTATAATTATAATATAAACCAGAAAAGGTAACTTTTTTAGCATTCACAGGTTCGGTCTTATAAAATATGTAGATCGAAGAGATGAAGTTATGATGTTAAAAGCATTAACTGCTTCTTGAAAGTCTATGTCTCTGATCAGATCACATTTTATCAGCGACAAGCTGTTCAATATTTTTGAAGGTTTCAGATGACACGGTAGCTCAGCATGTAAAGTCGTCACAAAGTCGTTACAGGTTCCAGTCCTTCCCGTGTTGATAATTTTTTCGATCTATTTTTATTGAGTTATAATCATTATATTATAATTTTTTTATTAATATTTGGGTCAGTTTTTAAATATTTCAATTTATTTAATAATCCCCGTTATCTTTTTTTTCTTTTTTAAAGTAAATGTTTTTATCGCTTCTAAATATCTTTCATCGGTTTGTGATCTGGTGGATATGACGGAGCCCGGATTGACAGCGGGGCCCTGTGCATTTTCCCAGAGTGCATAGTGGAACAATGAATTTGAAATAACATTTAACGTCCATTGATTAATTTCAGTCGGGATTGAGATTTAGTAAAAATCAGGGAAATATTGATACCATAGATTCCAGTTATAATATTGGTAAATATTTTTTTTTTTATTATCGTATTAAACATCCGAAATGATTTTCAAGATACAATTATATTTTATGATATAGGTGATTATGGAAAAGTTTTTGAATTAAAACCAAACAAGTATTACCAAGTTATTGAAGGATTTGGAGGAGCAGCCACTGACTCAGCGGGAATCAATCTGCAGAGAATGAATCCAGCCATTCGGGAACACTTAATTAAGTAAGACAAGAATAACAGTTGAATTATACCTTAATCGATATTATTCCCGGATACTATATTCTTTAATGTTTATTTGCAGCTCGTATTTTAGTGAAGAAGGCATAGAGTATAACATGCTGCGACTGCCGATCGGTTCCACTGATTTTTCTCCTCGATTTTACGCTTACAACGAACATCCAAAAGATGACAAATTCCTCACTAACTTTACCTTCGCACCAGAAGATATTAATTACAAGGTATATTTAATTAAGAATGTAACTTTAACTTTATGAACACTTTTTATTTATATTAATTAACTATTTGTAAAAAAAAAAACTTTTGTACTCAAGATTCCCTTAGTCAAAGCCTGCTTGGAGGCCGCAACAACCAGAGTTGACATAGTAGCAGCCGCGTGGTCAGCACCAAATTGGATGAAATCCAAGGATCCTGCAAGTGGGATAAGTTTCATTAAGGATGAATACTATCAAACCTACGCAGACTACCATTGCAAGTAAATTAAATTATTTATAAACATGTTAGGCGTGTTATTCTATTTTAATTTTAATGCATTTATCCCGATAAGGAGGATTTTATATAGAATGCTAAATTCATCTGGCAGACTCAAAGGTAGAATGTTATTTTACTGTCTGTGTTGATAATTTTTTATTCTTGTATCTGATTAAAAGTCTTGAAAATATCCGGTAATAATATGGTACAAAAAATATATATTTTCACGTCTTAATAGATTTGCCGAGCTTTTTAAAGAAGAAGGAATAGATATATGGGGAATATCGACTGGTAACGAGCCTTTGATCAATATTATAACCGGAGTAAGCAAGGAGGCAACTGCATGGAATTCACCCAACATGGTAAATTATCTTATACTTTTAATTATGATTTTATTTTGAAATCCATAATTTTCAAGATTTATTGCGTTTTTGGATAAATTTCATAAAAACCTGCTGTGTTCTTTTGTTATATTGTAATGTATCCCAACTTAGTGTTGTAAGATAAATAAAGGTTCGAGTACAATTATTCGTTAATTGAGCGAAGTGAGCGAAGCGAACGGAGCGTTCTACTGGAGCCTTTTTAACATTCTTTGTCACGAATAGGCTCGAAAACTACTGACGGAAAATTATCAAATTTTGCACTCAAAAAGACACACATAAGGCGATGGTCTAAAAAAAAATTTTTGAAAAATGTTATGTCCTAATGAAATCTCCTACATTACCGACTTTGTCTACAACGATAAGTCATTACACTGGGCTCGCTTCGTTCAATATGCAAACGGGACCCGAGATTTCAGGAGCGTAGCGAGTCGAAATTGAGGGTCTGTTGGCGCCCCTAGTTTATTTAAAGGTAAAAATGCTATTACGTCGATGTAATCCGATGAACTATATTAAAATAAAAAACAACTAAGAATGAAAATGATTATGAATAGATACAGGCACTTTTCTAATCGTTACAAAACGGGACCATAGCAATTACCTCTTAAGCTCATCCGTAGGACAATGCAAGCGAAATTCTAACTTTTTTAAGAAACGTCGCTCAATTACCGTTCTTTTTTTTCCGTTCGTTTCTTACTGTATCCATTCACGTAACACGACACATCTGACGTAACTTTCGAATTTCAGTTACAATCAGGTCTTTTTCACACCTGTAATGTATTCTTTAATTAAGGTTTTGAATATGGAGTACAACAAACTATTGAAACATGTTTTTTTTTGCTTTGCAGGCCAAATTCATATCAAACCACTTTGGTCCAACTATAAGAAATTGTTCAGTGAAGGACATTCAAATTCTAGCGGTTGATGACCAACGATTTGCAATACCATTTTATTTCTCTATGGTTAGACATTTTTATTAGTACAATTATGAAAACATACTTATTTATTTTGCAGGAAACTTTTTATTAGATGATATTCATGATTTTAGTTAGAAGAAGCCGATTCCAATGCAATGAATTATATAGATGGTATTGCGGTGCATTTTTATGGAGACAAAGAAACACCTGCTTCTATAATCACACAATCACTGAAAAAGTATCCTGACAAGTTTGTTATAGGAACCGAAGCTTGTCCAGGTATACAATAACTTATTTTTAAATTATTAATAACTATACAGTACAGTGAGTTATTTCATTGATTTCATAGGGTCAAGAGGTTCAAAAGAAAAAGTTATTCTGGGGTCATGGGACAGAGCCAAAGACTACTTCATGGACATATTGGAGGTAAAAGTGTCACTTTTAATAATCCGTATAAAACGTTTCTTAACAGATTAAAAATATGTTTAAGAATTATTTCTTTAAATAGAAGCAAATGAACATAGGCAAACATTTTATAAGCCGAAATTTTACTATGATTCAAGCTTTGAATATTTATGAAGGTTTGAAAAAGGTACATTTCTATAATCATTGTTTGTCGCGTTTGAAGTTATTTTTGTTATGGGCTACAATTGGTTGTGCTCAAATGATGTACTCACATTGGTCAGTGAGAGTATTAAAGTAAGCAATGAATCTTTAAATTGATTTGTGTTTATTAAACGCATGGTAGTGTGTTACATATTTTCATTAATTTAATATATTTCTAATGCATTATATATTACATTTTAACTGTACCAGATTACATACACTTGGGTCTCCGTAATTTTTGTATAAAAATTTTGCTTTAAATATTAATGTAATGATTTTGCAGGATCTTAACTATAACATGGTGGGATGGATCGATTGGAATTTATTCTTGGATAAACAAGGAGGACCGATTTGGGTTCGTGATTTTGCAGATTCTCCAATCATTGTAAATGTGGAGGAACAAGAGTTCTACAAACAACCCACATTCTATGCTTTAGGCCATTTCTCCAAATTTTTGCCTAGAGGCTCTCAAAGGATAAAAACTGTAACAGTAGCACCAGAAGCTGATCCCGATTTGGATTTGTAAGTAAAAAACCTTTCCTTACTGAATATAATTAACCAAGAATTTAATGGTAATGATTAAATTTATTCTTCCTTTCAAAAAAATGTTTTACTGTAAACAATGCTCGTAGGAACTATTTATTATAAATTAAATTAAATAAATAATATTTTTAGGATCGACATAACTTCAGCGGGTGCCAATCTATTTGACAACGTTGCCTTTGTGACTCCAAATAGTACAATCGTCGTCATCATCCATAACGAGTAAGTTACAAAATAGTATTATTTATATTAGATTATGCAGAAATAGTAATAATGAACACGTATTTATATTCCAGAGGCCCATCAATAGACTGTGCTATACGGTTAGGTGATCTTCAAGCCACAGTATTTTTAGAAGAAGACTCTATTGTAACTGTTGAGATGGCTTTCGATGCCAACACTCTTGCTCTTGCGACACAAAATCTTTAAACTTATTTAAATATTATAATGTTTTTAATGAAATAAACTTCAAGCTCTTCCAAACTCTTTATTCGAACTTCATCAGTTTGGCAACTTTCTTATTCGTCTTTGTTTCTTTTCATTCTAAGAAATTCCTAAGTTGGATTATAAACATATATTATATAATTCAATGTAAAATACGCTTCACACTGAAAGTTTCATAATAGGTGTTAAATGTAAATAATACTAATAAAAGTGCTGAAACAAAATAAATAATACTAATTATTTTTGATTGTATGAAAATAAAATCGTAGAAGATAAATTTATTTAGAATTTTATTAAAACTAAGAATTGTTTATGTGCATGACAGTTCGATCAACATATTTGCGTTTACAAAGGGATAGGTGTTCGTAATACTATAAAGTTATAACAAAAGAAGATGGGCCTAGGTCTCACAAAATGTTGTAGATCTCAAATACATGTCTCGCAATTATACGAATCTCACTTAAAAACTACTGAATCAATTCAAAACTAGTTATGAATTGTTCACGGGTTTGATTTCTAGAATATTTTGAAACAAATACATTTTCTTGTATACAAATTTTCAAATATTCGACGTTACTTGATCAAAAATATGTTAACTTTTTTTATGCTTTTCATCACTGACGCAATTTAAGTCAAGTCAATTCTTTGATTTTTTCTAAATAAACGCATGTTTCTAAACTTACCTTCATCTTTTAATACAATATGCCCCTAATATTGTACACACAACATGAACAAAGATTCAATAAATGTGTGGGTGCTTTTGAATAAATCAGCCGTAAATCAGCCGTAAAAACTTGTTTTTAATATATACTTATTAAATTGCTCATAATGATTGATCCATTATTCATGTTTCAATGATTATTGGAAGTAGTCAGAGTCCAAATATAAATCACATTATGATGAATCACATGATAATTCAGTAGTAATTGATTTAAACCGGGATGATTCAAGTATTGCTCCCTCCATATACTTCTCAACATTAATTAGTGTATGAAAGTAAACAAATTAATAAAAAAAGATAATTAACTTATAAGTGTTCAGCGAAGAAAATAAACGAACTCAACATACATGAAGAAATCTCTCAATTAACTTTTGACGGGTAACATTCTACTGTTATTAATTATGACCATTTTCTATTGAATATAAATAGTATTTATATTTTAAGTACATTCGGTGATCTTTGTGTGTATCAGCAATGTTTCAACAATAGAATATCTTGATGCTATATGAAGAAAAATAGTTGGCTTCACAATATTTATTTATTTATTTATATCTTTTCCACTTTGAATCATTATCAGTGATCATTTGTGTACGTCAAAATGGAAGTGTCAGGAGGGCCTACTTCGATACCAGATTTATCGTAATAAGCCCTTCTGTAAAAGCACTGTCCAACTTAATGTTAAAGCTATGAATGAGGGTTCCAAACGCGTCCTAGTCTGAGAAGAACCACACAACAAACTCAATCGGATATATATTTTTTTATATTGTGATCACTGTTTCACAAATGTCAATCTTAAAAGCTATTTTGGAACAACTAGAACCGTCGCAGTATAGTAATAATAGCAAAAAAAAAAAAAATGATAATAATAATAATAAAAAATAAAAATAGGCCTGCTACACAACCAGTCACCGCAAGCAGCACCCGTTCACGAGCATAACGCAAGAGCCAGCCATCACCCCCTTCGCACATATTTGAGGGACGAGCGCAACCCGACTCCCGACGCTACCGCAAGTAATGACTTCTAAGGAATCGGTGTGATGCAACAGGTCGATAAAACAAATTGCGGAGATTACTAGTTATTCGCAATATTATACAATTCATTCCCAGGTCATACCGTCGTTGATGTAATCCTGTACACTATAGTAGGATTTTTTTATCAAATTTATTTTTATATATAATTTAAATTTATTTAATGATAAACTTAAGGCTTCATTTGGGAGCTTATTATAAAAACGTATACAATTAACCTTAAAGGATCTACCTATTTTATGGAGCCTAGTGTTGGGCATAGCGAGTTTATTTTTATTTCTCGTATTAATTTTATGAAAACCACAATTTTTTTGAACTTAGAAATATTTTTATGAACGTAAATTAAATTTTCATAAATATATTGATTATAAACAGTCATTATTTTAAATTCTTTAAATTTGTTTCTTAAGGATTCTCTAGGTCTCATATTATATATTGCTCGAACAGCTCTCTTCTGCAGTGTGAATATGGTATCGATGTCGGCTGCATTACCCCGCGTATATAGCAGAACTAAGTCTACTTGATAAATCAAATATATGAGGACCCCATTGCAGTTTTTCATCTAAGGTAATGCCCAAGAAAGTAGTAGATTTGACCAAGTCCAATTCCTCTTTGTTTAATTGTACATTGGTTTTAACATTTTTAACATTTGGTAAAGTAAAGTTAACACATTTCGTCTTTTTTTTATTGAGCAACAAATTATTGGCGTTAAACCATTGTACAACATCTGAGAGAGCATTATTTACATCGTCAATAACAGATTGCCTTCTGCTCACTTTAAAAGTAAGAGAAGTATCATCAGCAAACAACACTATCCCATGTTTTTCCCTCACTAGGTGAGGTAAGTCATTTATGTAAATGAGGAACAAGAAAGGCCCTAAGATAGAGCCCTGTGGCACACCTATTTTTACCAAAGAACCGGGGGAACGTATTCCATTTACGTCTACTTTTTGAATTCTATCATTAAGATATGAACTGATCAAATCTAGGGACTTATTCTTAACTCCATAATGTTCTAATTTTTTTATAATGATTTCGTGTTGAACGCAGTCAAACGCCTTAGATAGATCACAGAAAATGCCAAGTGCATCCTGGGATCCTTCCCAGGCTTCAAATATATTGAGTAATAGTCAACCTCAGCATCTGTTGTAGAGCGACCGGCAGTGAAACCAAACTGGTTTTTGTGCAAGAGATTGTTTTTACTGAAAAAATCAACTAGTTGATTAAGAATTATTTTTTCAAAAATCTTGCTAAATGGCGGTAAGACTGAAATTGGTCTATAATTACTAGGATCTAATGAACTGCCAGATTTAAATAATGGAGTTATTTTACTTTGTTTCATTAGATCAGGAAATATACCACATTCTAAACAATTATTAAATCTCAATGCTAAGTCTAGCGCTACAATGTCAATTATGGCCTTGAGTACGTCAACAGATATTCCCCAAAGATCACTAGTCTTTTTAACGGTAATTAATTTAAATACTTTGATTACTTCTTGAGCATTCACTTTTTTAAAATTAAAATTGCTAACACATCTATCTACATTATCTCTAAGTAATCCTATATCAGCGGGAGAAGAATTTAAAGATAACGTTGTAGTCACTGGAATATTAGTAAAAAAGGTTTCAAAAGCAGTAGCAACCTCGAGGTCAGACGTAACATATTTATTATCTATATTTAATCTAAAGTCGATCCTCTGGGATTTAGCTCTTCCAGTTTCCTCATTAATTATTTTCCAAGTTGTTTTTATTTTATTATTGCTATTTCCTATTTTTTCATTGATATGTTGAGATTTAGCTATTTTACATTGTTTTTTAAAAGATTTGGAAAATAATTTTATCTCATCCCTAAACTCATCACTAGTATTATACATCAATTCACTGTACATATTGTATAATTTTTCTCTATTTTTGTGTAACTCAGCAGATGCCCACTCACTAAATACTAATTTATCATTAACAAACACTGTTTTTGTGGTACATACAAAGTTAAATAATTTAATGAAAGTATTGAAAAACTCATTATACATAACATTGGGATTTGATTTTTTCAACGAGGGCAAATAGTTTAGTTATTTGTCTGTTCGTTTTCTATTGTACCCCTCATTTGTTTTTTCTGTATTTTATATTTCGGTTGACTGGTAGAGAATGCTATAGCATTAAGTCCGCCATTTGTATAATTTGTACAATAAAGTTTTTAAATAAATAAATAAAAAATATTTAATTTGACTAATACGTTCTACAGTCACTGGTATAAAACTTACTTTCTGTTTTGATTTTTCTATCTTGTTACAACTGAATTTAATAAATTGGCTATAGTGGTCGAATCTAATGTATTGAATAAACATTTAAAATTTGGAATAACACTTGTAAAAATATTATCAATACAAGTGGCACTAGTAGTTGTAATTCTAGTAGGCTCCATAAACATGTGTAAAAGATTATAAGATTTGAATAAATTTAAAAATTTTATGCTTATTGAATTTTTTTCAAGAATATTAATATTGAAGTCTCCACAAATGATTAGCTTTTTACTAGAATGTGATAGTTTAAACAATACCTCATCCATAATCTTTTCAAATTGTTCAAAGCTAGATGACGGTGGCCTATATACATTTACAATTATTAATTCCTCTAATTCAACTAATGCTAGTTCAGCTATTCGCTCAACAGAATGGCTCACTATGTCCTTACGTTCTTTGAATTTTAATTGTTTATTTAAAAGAATTAAAGAGCCACCATGTATGGAATTAACTCTGTTGAACGAACTACCAACCTGGTGGTTATTAAAATTAAACATTATTTCATCATTTTTAAGCCAGTGTTCAGTTACACAAAAAATATTAATATTAAGATTATTCAAAAATAACTCTATTTCTAATTCTTTATTTCTCATACACTGGATATTCTGATGCACCAGGTTGATATAATTTACATTGTTATTTTTATTACTCACATTGACCATATTTTCTTTTCTATAATAATTATTGTGATTGCACATTTCATTTATTCGACTAGAGAATATCTCTTCTGTCTTAGAATCTAGTTTAAACTAATGTTGTTTGGGATAACATCCAAACTTGTCGTACTTACATCTATATATTGCTCAATAAAAGCAGTTTGTTTAGCCAAATTATTGGCTGTCATTGTAAAAAAATATGATAGCGATACAGCTACCTGTCTTTTAATAGATGAAGATAGATAATATCCATCATGAATCGGTTTACAATATTTACTAACAGTATTGTTAGTGTCAATAATATGAAACTTTTTATTATATAAACATAAGTTATTTAATAATAAATTAAACTTATATCTAATTTCATTTTCAGTCTGTGGCAAGTTTTTATTATAGGGTAATGTAAACCACACTATTTTATTTACATTTAGTTCACTTAAAATTTCAAAACATTGTTTAAATTCTAATTGGTTTAAATTACCCCTGTTTCCTACAAAAATTATTAAATTTGTTGAATTATTAAAAAGTTTATTGGATTTATTAATTTGAGAAGTATTATTTATCAAGTAAGAGTCAGGTAAACAGCTGTTAAACACCCTTTGTCCATTAAAACAAGAATTCATTACTGAGTCCATTCCCTTTCCAATATTATCACTATACATATAAGTGTCATATACCATATTTGATTTGAAGGAACTATTACTATTTGAAACATGGATATCAAGCCTGTCACACAATTTATCTGGTGCAGTAGGAGATGATTTTATTATTGGACTGAGACTCTTTTTTTTATTACATTTATACAAACAATTATTTATTTGTGAATCAGCACATTCTATATTGCACTGTGATGTTTGTGTCAATTTATCTTTTTTGAGCTTATGCTCGCTAAGCATATTTTGTGTGGTCTCATATTTATTTATAATAGTTCTTAAAGAAGTTTGCAGGCGGGCTATATGTGTTTCTAATAATTGTGTGTCAGTTTCATATCTCCTATTTCTATTATCTAATTCTATATTACATAAATGTATTTCTTTTAATAGAACATTCTTTTTATTGATAGACTTTGTAAAGTATTTATTTTTTTTGGTCAACTTTTGGATTTTCTTAATGTATTTATTAATTTTTATGTATCTTTTTAGTTTGTTATTGCTACAACTGATCAACCTCTGTGTAGGTAGCGTGTCATTAGTTAAATCTATTGTGACACAAGGGCTTTGAGTTGCAGCAGTAACCAACTGAGGAGCGTTGTCAACTAACTCTTCAAACAGGCTATGAGTGTGAAGTGAGGTTGCGTTGTGAGCGACCTCTTCCAGCTCCGAAATTTGTAGGTGGGCATCCATCAGCTCTAGCTCCAGGGCAGTGGTACGCCGAAGGGCCTGCTCATACTCAATGCTGCACTCATCAAACCTATCCACTAATAGCTGTAACCTATCACGCTCCTCCTCTTTACTATTACATTTAACATGCAACATAGACAGCTGCGATTTTAATTTATCATTACTTTTTAAAACGAATATTGACAGTTAAGCCACAAAGGCAGCGATGTTCCAGGCCCTGTGCCTCATGAATGATGACCGACTATGGTTACATAACAATTATCTTGTTTGTCATAAATTGAATAATATGTACATAAATATTCAAATGGGAGTTTCAAGGTGTAATTTTATTATCTTAATAGAAATCAAAGAATTGGTCAGATTGTAATAAAATATCGGAATTTTGTTTGTATGCATTCCCAAAATTGCATTGTATGTATTTGAATTATTATCACTGTTTTATAATAGACGGTTGAAATGTCTCTGGTTAATTTAATCATAGAAATAAAACCTGGAGCAAGGCATTGAAAATGGGTTGTTTAATTAATTGGTTGTTTAATGTTTGTCTTAATGTTTTTTTTAGTTAAAGTAAAATTTATCAAACCATCATTGTCAGCCATTTTGATTTTATTGAAAATAAATGGTAATTTTATAAAAAAAATATTTATTAAATTAAATTATATCTAGATATCTATACATATTTTTTTAAACTAAAGAACCATTTTACTTTGATTTCTTACACGACCAGGTGTTATAGTCATTCGGAGAAAACAAAAATGTTACAATCTTGAAACATACAAGTTCTAGCCACTGACATTAAACACCTTTTTAAAATCAACTATTGAATTAGTAATTTACTTTCCGTAGTCATTTGTACAAATTATTATATGGATTACAAATAGTACAATGGTTCTTTGTAGTTTTATTTAGTAGTGTATGAATACCACGATTCCAAAAATGACCTTAAAAAGTTTACATACTCGTATACTAATAGTCGGAGTACATTTTGACCTCGACCACAATTAATCGGTTTAGAACGGCCCTAATAGAATTGAACTGGTACAGACATATGGTACTGGTTTTATATTTGTTGAATTTTTTTTTTGGTTGGTTTAAAGATACAACACGTAGTGACAATGGCCATCTAGAAACATTATTGTTAAGCAACATAAAATTAAAACAAGTTTTAACCAACCAACTTGATAATTAAATGATTACAACTTTATATTGAGAATAGAATATAAAAATGGATAAAATTATTTGACGAATTATGTGTTGGTGGCACCGAAAGATACATTAAAAACAATCTATTTTATAAAATTATATTACTAAGTTACAAATAAATCTTATAATTAATTAATATTAAAGAAAGGTGATTCTAAGCGATCTAAGAATGCGAGTAGTCTCTAGCCCGTTTTACACCGATGGCGACATCGCGGGCCATGTCGTTTTCACTTGACGCGAGGCGAAGCATCACATCAGCATTTGACATTTTGCACTTTTATAGTGTAAAATTGAATTGGTGCTTATTATAAAGATTTGCCCAGACTATGTTTGCGTAACACGTGATAATATCAATGTATTTACTATTTATGCAATCTTAACATCGAATACAACAAACATATTATCTACTTTTTATTTTTTTTTATAACTTTATACAACAATAATGACGATACATATAAACATATTATTTTAAAATCAAAATTTTAATGCTCGTTAAAATCATGCACCTTTTACTAGTATACCATTGTCTGAAACAAAATTAGAACCAGTAATCCCTCTGGCTTTGTCGCTGGCGAGAAATAATATCAACTCCGAAATTTCTTCAGGTTCTGCTATTCTATTCAAAACAGTGTATTTTTTAAAGAAATCCCAGTCTACTGGATAATTAGCATTGTCCATGAACTCAGTTCTCACTGGTCCTGGACTTACAGTGTTCACTCTAACACCAAAAGCTCCCAACTCAGCAGCGGCACATGTAGTAAAATGGTTCAGGGCAGCTTTCGAAAGACTGTAATTGATCCAACTGGGATCAGACGGTGAACGTAATCCAGCAACACTTGATAGATTTATAACATTGCCTTTAGTCTTCACCAGGTGTGGAGCGGCTAAAGTGGTCAAATGAACTATAGCGCGTACATTCAAACCCATAATTTTGTCATATGCTTGTAACATATTACCGGTAAGGATACTGTCCGTCATTGTTGACATGCCGGCACTGTTCACTAAAACATCTAATCGACCAAATTTTTGGATAGTTTGATCGATAATGCAACGACCCTCTTCATCGTTAGTGATGTCCACACAAAAGGCAAGTGGACGATCACATCGTGCTGCTACTGTGTCCAGCTTACTCTGGTCCAATCCCACGAGCACCACTCTTGCCCCTTGCGTGCTGAATGCCACCGCTACCACAGCACCAATACCGGAGCTCGCGCCTGTCACCAACACTACTTTGTCCTTAAAAGTCATTTTAACGTGTTCTCGCTGCGACTAACGTAAATTAACTAAGCTGTGCCGATTTACCAACAACTTATTTTATCAATTGAATAACAGGTCTGAGAAGGTCAGGGTTTAATAGATAATTTAAAATATGTATGTACTTCTAAAAATATATTTTGCATCATTCACTTTTAGCTTCAAATGTGTTTATCGATTTTGTTATTTTAGTTTTTATACTAATTGTGTGAAGGTCTCACATGCACTCCTGCAGCAGAACTTTTTATTTCTTATTATTTTCGCTTTTACCGTGTTAATCTCGAGACAAATAGGTATTTAAGCCAGATGCTTATGATAATAATGAGAAGTTTTGTAACATTTTTATGTATTCTGTCTTACTATCAGTTATTAGCTTAAAAAGAACACATGGGAATCATTTGGAACAAGTCTAAAAAGTATTGGTAAGTATTTTTTGAGCGAAGCGAGCAAAGCGAGCGGAGCGTTCTACTGGAGACTTTTTCACATTGTTTGACACGAATAGGATCGAAAACTACTTGACGGAAAATTATGATATTGCAATCAAAAAGACACACATTATACAATGTTTTTTTTTAAATTTTTCAAAAATTTCATGTCGTTGAGGAATAATCTTCAAAAAACTGATATTCCATTGAAGACAATGGGAAACGATAAGACATTACACTGGGCTCGCTTCGCTCAATATGCAAACGGCATCCGAGATTTCGCGAACGCAGCGAGTCGAAATTGAGGGTCTGTTGGCGCCCCTAGGATAATCTAATACATAATTAGTTATGTTACTTGTGTACAAAAAGTGTGAATTTACTTTAACATATAAATCTTGACGGCTTTAAAATTCTAGTACAAAGTCATTTGCATATTTTGATTCTTTTTAATATTTAAGGTATGAACATTTCTGTACTTTAAAGTATTACTGATGGTCTATTTCACCTTGTTCAAATCTTCTCTCATCTTTATTCTTTATTATTTTGTAATATTCTTTACTATTGGACGTGATATTAGATGTATCACTTAGTTTTTGTGAATCAAACACTACTCGTAGATATGATTATATATAACTGTTGCAATAAATAATTAAACATTTATATGAAAAAAAAAATGTTCTATCCACACACGGCAGAAATGAAACTTGTGAAACATACCCTACGAGAGATCGATATTTATATATAGTATCAGGAAAATATAAAATACATATACTTTAGTGTAAAATATTTGTATTTTTATAGAAAGTTACTTATGTTATGTTAAAAAACTTCAACTAATATTTTTATAAAAGTATCAACACCATCTATCGTAAGTTTCGAAAAATAACAACTTTAATAAATGCCTCACTTTAGTTTAAAGCTTAAACAGTAGATGGCATCATACAAGCAGTGGGCAATGTCTTCTATCTCATTCTATTCTTTACATTTATGTGTTTGTTTCTTTATCGTGACGAATTTTTTCGTTACATCGAGTTTCAAATAACAACGATTCTAACGGGATAAATATACTTTAAGAATGTTTTACTTACTATATTATTTAATACTTCATTTTATTGCTATTCTTAATATTTCCTGAATACAATAAAAGCCTTGAAATAAAAATTTTAAGTTTAAATTCTGTTATCTTACTGACGCAATAACTAAGTTGCGCAATACATTTAATTTTACAATAATACTTAAACATATTAAAGTATTCTAATTTTAGTTCATATAAAAAAATGTATTTGCATTTATTACACTGAACTCTATCCTTCATATTTAAACATTAGCTGTGCCCACGACTTCATTAGCTTTTTTTTTAATAAAAGTAGTTACTCATCCTAACATCAGCTATCCTCCAGTGAAAATCCTGTTAAAATCGGTCCAGCTGTATCAAAGACTAAGCAAAACAACAGGATACACAAGCAAATAAAACATTTAAAAATAGTTTTTTTATGTAAGTACAGTAAATACTTGTTTATTTAGTGAAAAACTGATAATTTGGAGTTACAAATACATCCTTAATTTATTTCTATGTATATATGTATGTTGTTTTGCAAAAGCAGATTACAGGCTTAACATTCACGTTACTTCGGAGTGACGTTAATGTGAACCCATATGATCTGTCATATAGGTACAGATTTCAGTTTGTGCCCTAAATAAGGCTGAACGTATTCGAATTGTATCAAGTTGTTATAAATATATGTGTTGTTTGCCCAGAAGTGACCTATTATGGCAATAACTTCAAAAAGGTACATTAAATTTCCTACATGCCGACAACACATTTTTTATTAGTTATTTAAAATAATGTAGTTGCTGTAAAAAATATTTTATGATATGCAATTGGGAGCATTAATAGTTTGTTAACTTTTAAAATCATTCTGATTATTTGTGCATAGAAGATCCAAAGTAAGATGAAAATATATTATCTTTAAAAACATTTAGCTAGCTAGTTTAGCTTCATTTCTTTTTGATATGAATTGATGTGATTTAAATATAGTAACAAGATTAAAGCATGTTATAGGGGTTCATAGAGAAAAAAAGACACATACTGTAATTCTAAAGTTTTAGAAGTTTCTGTCTATTCATCTTTCTGTGAATTGCATTTTGGACATAATTTGAGGAAATTTGATTTCATTATAGCTTTATAATTCAGTCAACATATATCTTCACTCCGGAGAAATGTTTTATTGTCTCTTTGTCCAAATGTATTAAGGCTATCTTTACAAGATAACAATAACATTTCTAGATAATTCTGATCAAATTTGGTGTGATGTTAGCTTATCATATGAGTCAAATGTACTAACTATACTTTTAACGTCAAATTTTTTCTCTCTTCACGGAAAAAACATCAAAGTGTGATGAGGTGTTTGCTTATTATCAGAAATAATATGTAGGAGGCATTTGACTTTGCAAAAAATCTTATTTGCTAAGAATAATAGTGAAATAATATAATTTAGTCAGAATATAAGCAAATTAGTTGACAACACATATATGTTTAATAAAAAATACTTTAAATTGAAATAAACAATAAATAACTTCAAACATGTATTAAAAAACCAAAATAACCAAGAGCTTGTAATATACAGATCTCTCATCTATATTATCTGTATAGTCAATCAACTAATCAATGTCTAGCTTTTTAAAAGAACCTTCCACGCCTCCAAAAATATCTGAAATAGTTTTTGGTTTCCCGGGTCGAAGATTCTCAGTTACTCGTTTATATTTGTCGTCCTCGAAATAAAAATTATATTCTTGCAATTTATTTGCGATGATATCTACAAAAAAGAATTATAATTTAAAAATGTATCTGTCTGGATCACAGTTTTCCATAAAATTTAAACTAACCTCTACATTCGTGGAGTGATTTGTAAGAGCCGCCCGCTTCTTTGGGAAGTGCCTCTATAGGAATAAAATTTTGTAATTTAGTAGATCCTGTTGTATGAATGTGTAGCATGTCCATCAGTTCCTTCTTCAAGAAGGGTCGCATCATTAAAACTACTTTATCGATGAAGGATGGTGCATTAATGAAGTGCATTCCTTTCAACTTAACCAACATTGCCTCCTGCGAATAGAAAATAATAATTATTGAATACATAATTTAATATTGGCGATGAATAATTAAAAATACTCTAATTATTATAGAGATAAAAATGAATACATATATAAAGTGAGCCTAGTCTGACCTGCAGAAAATATAGAGATTGTTGCAAATTCTGTAAATCAAGTTTGGCTACATGACCCAAAGAAACATCAGTGAAGTCTACTATAAATACAAAACCAGGCCACGTTCCTTCTTCGTATTGATGTATATCTACTATCATGAATAACGCCCTGGGAACATAACATGACGTAAAAAGTTACATAGAATGGCAGTCATTATTTGCAAAACATTTTTTTAATGAAATAAAATTATACTGTTCTTTACCTGATTGCTTCCCCAAAATTAAACAACCTTGAATCTGAATTTAAGACGCGGCTGTACTGCAGCTTATATCCTTCTTTTGTACGCATTGGTAAAGGGTAATGAACTCTACAAAAAAAAAAGTCAGTTACTGTTAAAATTCTAAGTAAACTAAGCATTAACAACTTTTAAATGAAAACATCTTTACGATGATAACTGAAAAACTTACATAATGTTGATTGTTTCTATTGTTTTTTGCACTTTACGGTCTTTAAGAAACGGAAACATAGACCTTAATGTAAGGTTTAAGTCCAGAACTTGCTTTGTCAATCCAGAACTGCGGTCGCAAGAATGATACGCGAGGATCAGGTCTAAGTCTAGAATATGTTTAAATTTTTTTTTTTAATTTCCTGAGGGTTTGTTGTCCTTTATATGGTATCATTATGGTAATAAACTTAAATTCATTGGGAATTCCATCTACGTAGTAATAACTAAATTGGCATCATTTTAAGTGGTTTCCGGGTTTAAAAGAGATACTAATCATTGCGGCCTTCGTTAGACACATTGTTTAGGATACAAATATCATTATTATTATTGTGTGCTGTCCAACACAAAATAATATGTCACTATTTACTTCTAAATATTCAAGTAGGTTATTGAGTGATACAATAGAGAGTTCATTACCAGTAATGTGTTTCTCCGGCAGATGCGGCTGCGTGAGGAGCCAATCACGTAATTTTTTTATGTCTTCAGGAATGATTCCAGTTGCTTTGTTATACTCCTCCGTTAAGGAAATAGGTTTGATATTCTGTGCAGTCATTCTGAAACTAAATGAACACTTTTAATGTTTTCAATTTATTATTTTGAATAGAATTTAAAATAGTTTCATTTACTCGACCACCACGTGGCGTAACAGGAACGATTTGAATAAATACAATGAATTTCTACAGTCAAAATAATAAGATTATGGAATAAAAATATAACATATTATTATGATCTGATTCAAACGCAAGGCAAAAAACTTTAAAAGTCTGGGTAAGAATATATCTACAAGTGACGAATAATGATTCAAAAAAAGGTGGTACAATTACGGTGCTATTTAAATCAAACTTTTTTGTTTGGAAGCCGTTTATATAATATTTATAGGAACGCTATTGAACAACGGTGACAGTTTGGACAGCAATCGTTTTCGAGATGTCAAAAAACCGTGCTTACGATACCAACGTTACCAACTATAACCATAATACTTATTAAATATCAAGAGTCAGCAATAATAGTATATCGATAATTTTGACAATTGTAAAGGGTAATTTATTATACTAAAAAGAACGTGATATTGCGATAACAGAGATGCTGTATAGCTATTATATCCTGGGTATAAAATATAATATCTTTTTATACCATACGCCGAGGTTAATATGTTTATATAAGAGGATATCTGTTATTCGATTCTGCTTTGAGGACTTTTATTAGGACCCATAAATATTTTTGCTCGACGTAGAAATAGAGGGTAATGTTAGATTTTACGCGCAAGTCTACAGGTACCATAGTGGTAGTACAGAAACGGATCATCTCAATGACCATGTTGTATGCGCCAAATACCACACTGATAGACTTATAACATACACCTCTAAGTATGCGAGGAGATCTGCGTTTGAGTTTGTAAGGGCGAATCGTGTATCAGAGTTGACAAGTTACCTAATAATTGGCTAATTGTAAATAGCCAAATGCATGTTCTTCTGCGTTCCTTTTGACGACACATTCCTATAAATCCCGGGTTGGTTCCGGGTCGACGTCACGCTAAAATCATTGGACCATATCCTGGTTCAAAGTTTATTACCAACTCAACTACCGCGTCGTATGACATATTTGACCTGGCACGTCCGGCACTAAATGCTAGTGAACAAGAACAGTTAGAGAATAGATGTAATTTAGCCATCTTTATTACAATTATTTGCTTTAGTTTTGCATTGTGCCAATAATAGTACAAAGGATGTCTCATCGCCAAAAGTTTTGTCGATCAAAAAACCTACTAGACTTACTAAGACCTTACATAACCCGTAATGCCTGCACACAATGTTATAAAAAAGCGACGTGATGAAAAAAACAACGAGTGTTGTTAATTATAATATACATTATGATAATAATTTTAATTAATAAACTTAAAGTGGTTTAATATACTACAGTATCTAGTTTTTTGAAGCCTAGTCGGCAGTGCCAGCCATTGAAAATCAATATTTTTTTTTATATTTTTAATTAGTTATTTGTTTTATAATGAATTTTATATTATTTCAGTTAATAGTTGCTAAGTTTTATAAATTATTCATGTGGTTTATTTTTTGTATATTAAAACTCACTTTTCAATAAGTTTTTGTTAAAATATACATATTTTTAGCACTAGCACTTTATTCAAAATGTTTTTAAATCTGCACTTTTAAGGGACCTTCAGACATCCCTAAAACTTCATTAAAATTTATTTTTATAGTTTTGTGAACATGCTGATGCTACATCTTATAAATAAATAATTAATGTTAGTTTACGCAACCCCATGATACAATATCTATTTACTCCAAAGAGTGTATGATTCTGTGCACTGGATGCACGTCTGTATAAATCCACCTTTCAGTTTGAATAATCATTCAATTGTTATTTCAAGAAGGACCATTAAGATACCGCTTAAATGGCATCCAAAATCTGCAATAAATAATCTCAAATTGTAAATCATGTCCGTGGAGTTCGCTCCGCACGTAACTTGTATTAATAGTGAGAGTTGAAGAATCGCATGACATATTATGTAAAATGTGTACGCATAAGCGGCCAGTGAATGGGATCACTCGTCACGTCACGTTTTAATGGTGATTCTGTGTTATACGGTTAGTTGTCTCTCACGTTGCGGCTTCCCCGCGTCATTCAAATAAATGCATTTTATAGAGACTTGATATTCTGCTGTTTTTTTCGTTTTGTCAATAAAAAAAGCTATTGAATTTGGGTTGTTATTAATGCCGTCTGCATATCAATAACAGACCTTTTGCACTAGATCAACCACAAAAAAGCCAGGTAACTCCACCAAAGCAAAAAAGATAGTACCTTTTTAGTAGTATAGTAATTACGAACACTAAACGATGATTTTTGATAACATCTAATATCGTATAGCTTTAAAAGTAAAGTCATTAAAGTCAGGCTATTCTAATTTAATTCACAGATTCGAAACCGGTAACTGAGATGTAGAGCTGATATGAAACTAATTTTGTTTTAAAAAATGTCAATGTCTGACGCTCTACTTACTATTAATATAATAATTTTTATTCTAATTTAAATTTATACTCTCACATTGTTTCAGTTCAGACTTTTTAATATTAACCTCAATTATTGTAATAACAAATTATGACAATATTTTGTGTATTCATTAAATTTACGATAATTTTGAAAATATTAAAGATTTAATAAAAATAACACAGTCAGCTCAAGTATACATAATAAGTTTTTAAATAAAGAATAAAATACTCACATAATAATTTTTGCACACAAAAAAAACGTTTTAAAAAACTACAGCGTCCTGCCAAGGCTACCGTCCAAATGCAAAATATACAGCGATAAAATCTGACAAAGTATTACGTAATACAAAAGAGATCAGTGCGTCAGGAAACCTGCTTCCAAAATTTTATAATATTTGGGTTTGTGTTCATAATTACCAAAAAGTGATAATCGCCTATTTGTATCTTCTGTGAATTATTTGTGTTAGTTTTAAATACGTGGTTACCATCGTTACTTATCCCTCTATATTCTCTTTTGTTTTTTATACTCGAAATTACTATGGATTCTATAAATATAGTAAGTAATATACATAACATACGCCAGATAAATTAGAAGCATATCGCTGTCCGGATGATAATACCTGTCGACGATGCCCGGCTTATGATAGACCAGGACATAGAATTTTGGTTTATTTCTCAGCTAATTATTTTTATACAATGATGTGTTGGGCAAGTGGCAACCACTAACCTTTTCAAATTGTCGACACAAACACTGAGCCAAGGTTCATAAAAGAATGTCGCACCGAAATAAAAGGAATGACGTGTATATTTATTTGTTTTTCTATACATTATGACAACTCCTATGCAATATTATGAAGAATGACATTAGCTCTGTGCATAATAATAACTTAAAATAGCGATTAGTTAATATATCACCTTTAATAGAATGTAATAGTATTGTTTGTTTTTTGACATTTTAAGTAATGGTATCAGGTGAAGTGTGAAGATGTAAACGAGGCTCTCTCCAAGATAGTGCTTTGGCTTAGTGTTAACAAAACACAACAATGAAAAATAAAACAATTAATGTACTGCTAAAAGGGGAAGAGGTTAAATTAACAGTTTTTCTTGGCATTAATGTAGAAGCTGAATTTATTTAATGGGGCTCTTATAGCTGGATTGATTAATAAACTTAATTCTGCCACAAATGCTATTAAAAAGATAAAATTTATCGTTTAGATTTCATACTCTGGAATAACGTTGCTGTATATAAATACCTTTTTACAATCAAGTTTACAATCTGGGCTCTAGGAATTCTTTACGATTTACGAATTATATTATATTTCCATATTGTGCAATAAGAATTAAATAAATAAGTGTTTGCAACCCAATATACTCACAATCACTTGTATATATTTAAAAATCTTAAATCTGGATATAAGCCTTATATTTATAAGGATAAGGATAATTTATTAAGCACGGATATATACATCATTTAAATGCGAGGAACAAACACAAGCTCGCTTTATCTGTCACTCGAGTCAAAAAGTGAGTAATTTGGGGTACTGTATACACTTTTTCAACAATCTCTTAGTAAATGATCAGATGTAATTAATTTTAAAAACTTGTTAAGAACGTTTGTGTTCTAACGGATACTACAGTATTTCTGAATATTTAGAATATGATGCATCCTGGTTATGAAGCTCTCGGTCCCAGCCTACTTCAAGATTTATTATAATTTAGGTTTTAAGTATGACTTAAAAAAAAGTACATAAGACAAGCCCACTGAGTATCTGTTGACAGCTCTTCTTAGGTTTGTTGCAAATCTTTCCGAACTGTTGGTAGCTTGGACAATAAATTTTTTTAGATAAGTTTCTTTCAATAAAAACTTTCACTTCAAAAAGCTTATACCTATAGTATTATTAATATATAATATTAAAAAAATATTAAGTTTTTTTTTGTGAAATTAAGCTATTAATAAAGTTTGATTCCAAGTAAAGCAAAGAAATATTAGATAATATTAATTACATTATATATTATTAGATGTGCAACTAAGTTCCCGGGTTTTTACGTAAATGGCGTTCACGACTAATATATTAGACTGATATGTATAAAATTATGTTAAGTTTGTAGCCTTGACTATTGTAATAATTTCCTGCCATTATTTTACATCATACCGCGAGTAAAAAAGTAAATTTTTTCAAAGAAGATGTCGGTATTTGTGCCAAATAAACAGCATTTGCGGGAAGCTTTGCTTTTCTGTTTTAATCTGAAGATGAATGCAGCTGAAGCACGTCGAATGCTTATGCAGGCCTACGGCAAACAAGCGCCATCAAAAACGACATGCGAGGATTGGTTCAAGCGCTTCAAAAGGGCGACTTCGCCACTGAGGACAAAGAGCGGTTCTGGAGACCAGAAAGGGTTGAGGCCAGTGATCTGCAAGCCTTATTGGATGAGGATGATACCCAAACCCAAGAACATCTTGCGGAGACATTGAATATCACTCGTCAAGATATTTCGAAGCGCTTACATGCCATGGGAAAAATCCAAAAGGAAGGAAAATGGGTCCCGCATAAGTTGAATGAGAGGCAGATGGAAAACCGAAGAGCCACTGCTGAAATTTTGCTCTTGCGGCATGTAAGAAAAAGTTTTCTGCACCGAATTGTAACTGGTGATAAAAAGTGGATATATTTTGAGAATCCCAAACGCAAAAAATCGTGGCTTTCCCCTGCTGAAGCATCAACGTCGACAGAGCGGCCAAATCGCTTCGGTAAAAAAACAATGCTCTGCGTTTGGTGAGATCAGCAAGGTATTATCTATTATGAGCTGCTGAAACCGGGCGACACTGTCGATGGGCATCGCTATCTGTCGATAGCGATGCCCATCGACAGTGTCGCCCGGTCGCCCGGTCGCCCGCAGCTCATCAACTTAAACAAAGCATTGTTGCAAAAACGTCCAGAGTGCAAGACGAGGCACGAGCGGGTTATACTGCATCATGACTACGCTCCATGCCATCGCACGTCCATCGTCCAGGAGACTATTAAAAGTCTTCATTGGGATTTGTTACCGCACCCCCCTATTCACCGGACTTTGCCTCATCCGATTTTCACCTATTCCGGTCAATGGCACATGGTTTCTCTGGGCTACATATGGCGAACCTGGAAGAGGTGCAAAATTGGTTGCATGACTGATTTGGTACCAAAGACCCTTCTTCTTATCGTCGGGGTATTCATCTATTGCCCGAAAAATGAAGATTTTGTGTCGCCAGCGGAGGACGATACTTTGAATAAGTAATTGAAGGTAATTCTATTAACTTTTTTTATTTTTCATAGGTTACAAAAACCCGGGAACTTAGTTGCGCACCTTGTATTTCTTGTTTTATTGTGTTTGTCACTAAACTCTTTCACAACGGCTTGACCAATTTTGATGTATTTTATGTTTTTCTGCGGAATTTATAATTTAGATTCACAATTGGTCTCGGTACTTAGCACTGTCTTTTCTGCATTAAAATTTAAACTTCATTTGTTAAAAGTATTTTATTTATTCATCAAAATCTAATACCTATCATATATTTTATTTTGAAATTAATGCAATATGCAAATGATTATATATTATATATATATATATATATATTGCTTTCAGGCCCTAAATGTTTGTTTATTTTTACACCAATTCTATACGTCTAAAGCTGAGGTGCGACATTGTTCAAGTTGTTATCACTTAATTATTTCCGTCTTAAAGCCACAGGTTTTAAACAGGTTAGTCAAGTCACCGCGCGACACTGTATTTAATATCACATATAGTAAAGATTATAATATTAAAGAAAAGAATCACAATGCGGTCTGTAATAAAATAAAATATGTATCTACATTAATAATATAAAGAAAAAATATTAGTTTTTTAAATTAATAAACTGATTTCAATATAAATGGTTTTGATTGCGATTCGGCCTTCGCAGAGCAACTCAAATAAATAATAAATAATGTTATTAAATGAAATAGAGTGTTATTTTTAAGACATGTAAGAGCAGAATAATCTGATAAAGCTGCTAAGCTTTGTTCGTTATTTGGAAATATTTTACAAGGAATGTGAATCTAAGGTGTCCCACAGGGTTCGTTCAATTCTAGGCTCGGTTTAATTGCTCTGTACATATACGCGGATGGTATCAATTGTATATATTATTGAAACCTGTTCATCTAGAAAATTCTTTAATCAGGCTTAAAAATGATTTAAAAAGCATCTTCAAATGTTCGGCTGGCATTAGTTGATTTTTAAAAGCTTACATAATAAAATGTATGTTACTAGGGACTCTATTCTAAAAATTTAAATATTAAGTTATTATCACTATATTTGAAAATTCATAACACCAAGATAGAACTAGTAGATAGCTGATAGACCGTTTTGAAGTGGAAAATCTTAAGGTTATCATAGATAAAAATCTAAGATTTGAAAATTATATAATGCGCACCATCAGAACGTGCTTCTATTGTCTCAAGATATCAAATCGTATACGGAAATATCTAATTTCTGAACTTTGTTTGTCCAAACTTAATAACGCTGACGTTATGATAGAGTCCAGACTGTGTGCACGTACTAAGCGCCTAATATAAACTGCAACACGCCTGCATCAGATATTGCTTTATAATTCCTTCGTGATATGTTTATTATTTTTTGGTAAAACTAAATATGAAATGCCACCGTATATGTATCACAAATTAAAGTGAGTCGTTGAACAAAGTTCAGACCCAGTAATAGCACTTAATTTCATGCTTAGTATACTTTGGTTTAACACAGCCGCAAACAATGTAGCTGGCAGGAGAGGGAGACACTTGAATTGAACAAAACGTTTCACTATTACACAATATTCCCTTTAAGGAGTGTTAGAAGAGGTAGAGGCCTACCCTAAAAAAAATGTTTAAAAAATTTCATTCTACCACTTTATGGAGATAGCTAATATTTATACATACCGAATTACAGCTTTCTAGTACTAAGAGTCTCAGAGCTAGGCTATGGACATGACTATAATAGTTCCTCGTGGAGTGCAGCACCCCAAAAAAGTAAAGTTATTGTTGGTATTTATTATTTTTGTTACATATTGTTGTTTTTTATTACATTTGTGGTCTGTTTTCTAAACCAATTTGTTAATTAATGTATAAGGATATTTATCAGTTATTCTCTTTAATTATATTTATTACTTGTGGCATGACAACTTATTTTATGACGCGTCACAGCTCTGTAAATGTCAACCACATAGTTACTGGCGTTTAGAACATTTTTCTGTTTTCAACAAAACCTAGGTCATCCATTTAGAACAATATACATATATGTGAATTGGTTTTCATTGTATTAGTTTTTTGTGTTATTGCTAGCTGATAATTGTTTTTAAGCACTGTGTATTTTTTTCGGTTCTTATGTGATATTTATAAAAAAATGTTTATTGAAAAAAAATAATTCGACTGAAACATTATTTAAATTAACATAGCTATGGCTGTAAGAAAAAACGTTTATTTCAGACGCTCGAAGCATAATATGTTAGGATCACAAAATCTGTGAATGACAATGTTTTTTTACAAAACTAGATTTTAGTTTGAATTATTGAAAACATTATATTCTATTCAATTCACTTATCTAAGTTACAAGAAATAATCTGTATCTGTATAATTTTTCAATTAACACATTATCCGTAGCTAAATTTTTTGAAACTTATAATAGGTAGAGTAAACCATCCTTAAAAGATACATACCATTGCAGACTTTTCTGTAGACTTATAATAAAGGCAGTACTAATAGACACACATCTTTTATTTTTATGAAAACTTCCAGGCTGTTTGACTTTTATCAACATTTTTAACTATTATCATCATGTTTCAATAAATTTGTCTAAAACCTAGAATTAACTTAATCACTCTGTCCATTCTCTGGCCTAACCGTAAGAATATCCTATGAGTCGTTTTTGAATAGCACGAGGAAAGACAGAAAGACAAATGTGGTGGGAGTTTTTATTATGTATTGATTTTGTATAGATAATATTCGATTTTATTCTAACTTGGCAGTATAAATATTAATGTAAAATTTATATAATCGGTCGTTCATATAATTTATTTCAACTTTCATTTTTTAAATCTTATACATTTTATAACATTTGTCAATTCTTGACGTTTTCACCAAAAAATTCCAACCAATATTTATTAGTAATGATATAACAAAAAGCAAAACTTTCTTTTTAGGAATTATAAAGAAAAATATAACAAAGCCAATACATATTATATAATATTTACATTTGAAGGAAATAGCAAGAAATATATATATAGCATAGTTGGTTCAATTATGCAATTTATAAACAAGTTTCTATTAAAAACATAATTATTGTATTACTATTATTACAGGTTATTGTATATATACAAATTATTCAATGTACGTTCTTTATAAAGAACGTACATTGAATAATATCGTTATTAAGAACGTACGATGTTGTAAATTATATAATAAAATAAATGTTTTTTTATCTAATCTATATCAAGCTTCTTGAACGAACCTTCCACTCCCCCGAATATATCTGTTATAGTTTTTGGTTTCCCAGGTCGAAGATTCTCAGTTACTCGCTTATATTTCTCGTCCTCGAAATAAAAACTGTATTCTTGCAACTTATTTAAGATGATATCTAAAAGAAGGAATAATAATTTAAAATATGTCTATGAAATATCTACTTGGATCACAGTTTCCTATAAAATTTAAACTAACCTCTACATTCGTGGAGTGATATGTAAGAGCCGCCCGCTTCTTTGGGAAGTGCCTCTATAGGAATAAAATTTTGTAATTTGGTAGATCCTGTCGTATGAATATGTAGCATGTCCATCATTTCCTTCTTCAAGAAGGGTCGCATCATTAAAAGTAATTTATCGATGAAGGATGGTGCGTTAATGAAGTGCATTCCTTTCAACTTAACTAACATTGCCTCCTGCGGATTAAAAAGTGTCATTAGGACCAACCGGATTTCGCTGACTATATCTGTTACTTTAAAACAATATATTGGTGATCATGAGCATCGAAAGGGTAAGAAGAAATTGATGTTTGTTTACTTAACACCATTACTTAGAATAATTTTTGTTCTTATTCGATTTATTTTATTTTATTTAATGACGTTTATGCTTTTCAAAGTTGTATTAGCTCCAGAGGTTAAAAAAATGAACAAACCAGATATCTCTAAATATCAGTATCGATTTATTGATTTCTTACCTGTAGAAAATAGAGCACATGCTGCAAATTCTGCAAATCAATCTTGGCTAAGTGACCTAATGACATGCCCTCAAAGTCAATGACAAACATAAAACCAGGCCACGTTCCTTCTTCAAATTGATATATGTCTGCTACCATGAACAAAGCTCTGTGAAAAGATACAAAGGTCGAAACAAAAAACAGAAAAGTATCAAGTGATTTATACGTCTTATTAACTAATAACTTAATAATTAATTACCTTTATAAATATAATTAAAATAAAACAGCTTTATATCAAGATTTAACTTACTTTACCGCTTCGCCAAGAAAGAATACTTTAGGATCTGCACTTAAAAAACGAGTATAAGTAATTTTATATCCTTCTTTAGTCCGCATTGGAAGAGGAGCGAGCAGTCTGCAAAAATATCAGAAAATACAATCCAACTTACGCTCAGTCATTATCAATATCAATAAACACTATAAATTATTTCCTAATTATGTTTGAAAATTAAACTTACAAATTCTTTAATGTCTCTAAACTTTGTTCCACTTTACGGTCTTTGAAGCACGGGAACATAGACCTTAATGTAAAGTTTAAGTCAAGGACCTGCTTCGTCAACCCTGAACTGCGGTCACAGGAATGATACGCGAGGATCAGGTCTAGGTCTAGAATGGATTTACATTTCACGGTCATATCTTCATTCTTATTGTCTAAATAATCATGACCTTAACCCATAGCTTAAGTGTTATTAAACCTGATATATTCCTGTATATTGTGCGATCAGTTAATAAATATTTCTTATATTCTTATTTATTATAAAATTGGTTAATTAGCATTTGTTTGTTAAAAACTTTGTTTAAAACTTTGAGCAAGAATAACGTAGTTTGTAAATTAAATATTCAATTTTAGGTTGATAAATTTGTTTTTTTTTTGGAGCCTTTGGTTGTGACCGCCGTAATTAATGTTACTTTTATACTACTTGTTCGCCATCAACGCAAATAGAAATTGTAAAACATTTTGTTTATTTATATTATATTATTTATATGTTACTGTAATTTTATTTACGCACGTACTATGTTTCTGAGAAATATAAGAGTTTTGACATCGCCACGTATACTAATATTTTAGTGTAATGTTCTTCTGAATGTTTCTGTTAAAAATCAAAGATCATCAGGGTATAATATATGTGTGATCATAGCATTAGACCCTTCACTAAACGTTTAGAATCTGGCCAAATTAAAGAGACTCTCGTTTGTGTGAAACCGGATGCGATTACTATTGAATAGAATTGAAGTTTTCATGACTTCTCTGACTATTACTGTACTGTATTAATAATATATGTGTTAATTCTTGTTTCACATTGTAGGTAACAAGAAAAAACTTGAACTGTTCACCGTCAAAGATGTTGAAAGACTGCATGTGCATATAATCGTGCAGAAGTCTCAAAATCTGTCGAGCATTCAGACGTTTGTAGTTTTACCCACAGTGTTTCACGAAAGCACATGTGTACGAAACATATGATCGATACTTTTACCAAAAAAAGATCAAATAAATCTAGCAAGGAATGTAAGGGTGTCTTAGATATACAACTTATATTTTTAAATTAAACTAAATTAAGAAAAGAAAAATATAGTTGACGATCTACCACTACTTTTGTCCTGCAATCGTTATAAAAAAAATTCTGCGCGTGTGTCTTAAACAGGTCTCAAGTCAAAATGAATCTCCTTTCAGACAATTCTCTGAGGTCGTTTAGAATTATTCCTAGATCGTGCCGGGAAACGATAAAAGAGACTTGTCTCGATGAAAACTGCAGTCGAAATGAATGCTTTTGTTCTCATAGAGAGCAAATAGATGCCAAAGGTTTAAGAAGTATCCACGATATCTATACACATACGAACCAATCTCTCTCACATCATCAAATCTGTATCCCTACTTGTTAAGAGGATCTAACGGAGGAGCACTTACTTATCTGGAAATTCCAATAAGCTTCCGAATTTCATACTAACAACATATATAGCCTAATATAGATAGCCAAAGGTTAAGAGTAGTTGAAAATAATTATATCATGGTCACATGTTCTTTCATGATTAAATGTGAGCAAATTATTCATATTGAACAAGGAACTACGGAAAGAAATAATAAAACTTAAAATTAATTGAAACAAAACGAAAATAATAAATTAAATAAAACTGAACGGTAGTTTACCTTTTAGTCATAACATTCAAAGAGAAATGAGGAATAAAATACCTTTACGATTTTATAAAATATTGTATTGGTTTCTAGATAATATTTTAGTTTGGTAAACAGTAGTAGTAGTTTTTATATTTTGATATCGAGTTCCTTACAGTATATTAAATAAGTTTTTTTGTTACCAGTTATGTGTTTCTCCGGTAGATGCGGCTGTGTGTGGAGCCATTCACGTAATTTCTTTATGTCGTCAGGAAGGATTCCAGTTGCTTTCTTATACTCCTCCTCTAAGGAAATTGGTTTGATCTGGTGTGACATTGTTATATCTGGAACAACGGTGTTTATTATTATATTTTTAAATATGGTATTCATGTGTGTGGTTGGAAGACTCTTTATATTAATTATTCTTTATTATTTAGTAGCTTGAGATTATAAAAATATATTTTTGTGACATTACTATACAAAAAATATATATAATGGACGCAAAAACATTCTTATCGTTAGATATAACGCTTCAATCTTAACATTTTCTCTTTTCATTTATGACATTTTTAAATGTTTTTATATTTTTAATACACAGCAATATATATATTGTTCGCGTCCTTAGTTTATATATTTTTTACATTATGTTTAATTAAACAAGTTGTTTCTCATTGGTAAATGTAAGAAGTTATTTTAAGATGATAGTCTTAAAGTCGTCACACACACGACTCTTACTTGTAGTGAGTGACCCGCTTGTGTTGATATCATAGTAGATAAAATGTACAAATATACTGCATTACTTTAAAACGTATATGAGGATTGTTTATTGTTATATCGTTAAAATAAAATTATGCATAAGTCGTTAACGGAAACATTTATTGAAGTATGATAGTAGATTATCACCAATAAATTAAGATCAAAAAGACGATCTTAATTTATTGGTGATAATCTACTATCATAAAACTGAATTTGTTTCATTTGTCTGAAATTTTTGTTAATATGCTAGGAACATAAATAAAAACTTGGAGTTTTATTTACTATACAAACATTACATTTACTTTAAGAAAGAAATAATAATTAATATAACATGTAAAAAACTTTGTAAAAACTATATGCATAAAAACTCACAAATAAATATTTTAAATATAAGTTGGTACATTGCACAAAAAATATATCTTCTACAAAATTAAATTAAATAGATAATTAATAAGAAAATAAAATGTTGAAAACGACAAAAAGAGTTTAAGGAAGAGCAAAGATATGAAACCAATAAGACCTTGTATTGAAAATGTCGGTTATTCTAGATGATTTCCTAATATTTCCAAAACTTGAATAAGTCTCAAGTCTCAAACTAATGTTGAATTAGTTTAATATTCACCAGAAACATTTAGGTTGTTGCTAGAAAATGTTAAGTAAATATTAAATACAATATTTTAAATGGTATACATATTCTATTCATGTTTATTTTCATCGTTAGCTGTTGCTGTCCACTTACGAGTGAGTGAAGAGTGATACAGATTTGGAACATTAAATCAAAACTACTACCACTACGACAAACTTACATACAACCATGTAATAATGGACGTTATAAATCCTTCCTCAATTAATATTATATATTAAATATTCGACTTGAAGTTCCAGAGTTTAATCCACACAAAATATCCGGTTTTATATATGAGCACAGACATGTAGAGTTTTTTAATAACATAAAAACAGACAACGTTACATTATACATCTATTTATCTTTTCATACACACAAATAGAATATTAATTAATGTTGTAAGATGTGTCTAGATTTAGAACCATTCTTGTAACTCGTTTAAAACTGATTTTTTTCGCTCAATTACCTTTAACCTTTGATTTCGAGGACGCTCATTGTAACGCTGTGTTACGTATTATACAAGCGGAAGCTAAGAGACACTTATTATAATTACATGTAATAGTGTAATACTATATAATCAAATAAGATGAACTAGTGATATATAAATAACTAGTTGATATACCTATATAATAGGTAGATATAAATATATGTTATTCCTTGTAAATGTAATTAAGGTGCTCAAATTAAAAAATCATTACTGCGAGCAGGAGTCCGTCAGTCAGTCTGAGATACTGACCTTGTAATGAATACTACTACTAATCAACTATTATGATGTGACAATATTAATTGCTAGGATCCGCCGTCGTGCGCTGCGGGAGTTGAGCTGAGCTGCGGGAGTTGACCTCCCCTTCTTTAATGCTCACAAACTTAGCGTATAATATTGCTCTATAAGACGCTCAGCAACTATCGGTTCAGAATCTCAATATTTACAAACCTTAAAGCGCGCGCAGTGCATGAAAGAAAATAATAAATGATATGGACTTTGATATCATTGTCCGTGATCGGTTACCTCTAAAACTAATCATTTGTTTTACACGGAAATCTCAGGGAATGATGAGCAGAAGTTTTTTTTTTGTTTTTTTTTTTTGCAGAACCATCTTTATATAAAAGATCTAGCCATGTGCCAAAAAAAATATAGGTAATACAGCAAAATGGCAAAATGAACGGTTAAGAGCTTCGCTTACACTTAGCTCAATTATTAATTTTTATTTAAAGGAATAAGCGCATAGCATATCAAATATGCCCAAAATGTTGAGTATTTTTTTTTAAATTCAGATAAGCAGACATTGTGTACCGTCAGAGTCTAATTGCAAGGTTCCTGATTAGAATTCAATTAAGGCGTGATACCGAAAGAAGAATGGAATAACTAAGTATGCCACTACTAGTACTATGATGCTCTTATGTCACAGGTTCAAAATAAAAAGGCTGTAACTTTAAATATTTTTTAAATTAGGAATGGTAATAGACATTTTTCATATGATTATAGTGAAGGAACATGTGCGTTCACCAGTAAGATACATTTTTAAAGTATATTCTAAAAATTGATACTCTTCGACCGCTCCTGAGATTGTACACTGAGTCACCGACAAAATGGCAATCACGAAAGCAATAAATCTAGCTGCACTTTTAGGATTGGTTTTTGGGGAAGGCCTTGGTGGAAGTTTTTTGCTTGAAATATTAAATGGGGGAAGATTATATGGAACCGTCCCTAACTAGAAACCATTTTACTAGTGCTAGCTGACTCGTATCCACTTTTCAAATATTTTTACTTGATGATTTCAACTTTTGCAGTTTTTAGTATTAAGGTTTTTGTATTTCTTGTTGGGTGCGTTTATTTCTAGGACTTACTCCAGTTTCGGAGCCTAACCTGTTAATATATCGGGACAAAACATAGCACGAATTAGAACATTCTACGGGAGAATTACCAATTTAATACAATCATATATACAAACAAAATAAAGTTTCCTCTTTATAATATTTGTATACAAATATACATTTTCCCATAATTTATTACGTATTAAATAATAAATTACCGTTTGATAAAACTCAGGATATACTTCTTAATAATATTATGAGTACCTTCAGGTATATCTTAAACGACCTCATTTATTTGACGACACATGGAGCATATTTTGTGTATATTTGTTTTTATATTAAAAAATATAATTTGTATAGTCGTCATCTTTGTTTGTTTCATAATTTTGTATAAAAATTACATTAAAGACAGTAATACAAGTTTCTCTTTGCTCACCAAATACAATATATTAAAATATAATTAATATGTGCAATATATATTATAAAAAATAAAGTCTATCAAAGAAATAAAGATCTTATCTTATATATATTATATGATAAAAAGATATATATATATTAATTGTCAGATGGTTTAATCAGAACAGACTACTATTCAAAATGTTTTGTGTATATGACATTCAGAAATCGAACTTATTTTTTACTTGACTGTTGTTGACAAAGCTTAAAATGGAAAATGAATATTTCCTATACAAACATTTGGAAGAAAAAAGAATCCATTGTTAAAAAGTTTTACTAGAAGAATATTTATTGTATTTATTTTATTTAAATATAAAATTAAATTATTTATAATTGTTAAATATATATATATACATAGAAGTTGTTTTAGCAACAGACTGCCAACTATCGCACTTATATAATTACCCTTACCAATTACATTAACTTAAGTATCGATGTGCTGAGATAATTGAAGATAATAAGTTCGGATATTATATAAATATTAATATAATAACTTAAAATTTTATGGAAGTTGTTATTTATCATGAAATGTTAATCAACTGTGGTAACAAACAATATTTAATATTACTATTATTTGAGACTCCTAAAAAATTAAACATGAATTTAAAGTAAGCTACAGTCTATATATTAATTGTTTATTCTTTTTAGTAATATGGAAGTAAATACTCACAACAATATATGTATGCTATAGTACAATAACAACACGACAGTCTGCGCTTAACGCTGTCGACCAACTGTAAAATGCAGATTACAATCACACAACGAATAGTAAGGCTAAGTAATCTTATACACATTTTTAATTGCAGGACGATTAATCTTATTTTATGGGAAATAATAGAGAGTAAGATACATACTGCAATTCCCGAATAATTTCATGAATTATACAATATTTTTTTATTAAACAAATATCGCATTCAAAATGCATCTTGTGATTTGCTTAGTAAAGATTTATTTTATAGCGGAAGCTAATTAGTCTAACGGTTAATATAAATAAAAAGGATATAGGAAAAGGACTTGTATTACAATGGAAGGAATCGCCGAAAAATAACAAAGTAACAAAAGTAACTTATAATGGTAAATTATTTTTGAGTCTATGCACAAAACTGGTTTTGAGTCTATTAATAAAACTCGTTTCATCGTTTTTTTAATGCAAACGACGATCAGTATTCAGACAGATTTATTTTAAATTAACTTGTTTGGATATAGGTAGATCTAATACTTACAATATAAAATATAAATATTGTAAATCAAAAAGATTATACGATGGTTCTAACTATACTTCTATATAATAATTTAGTATAACTACATTTAGAAACGACTTTCTATAAGTATTTACATCTACAACTATCAACAATAAAGAGTTATCACTTAAAATTTTATTGTATCCTGCAGCGTTTATTACACCTCATTTTCTACCTTTTAATTGAAAATTACATTTAGTGAATTTATTATGCTACCCATTATTGACTAAGGCAATGAAGTACTTCATAACAAACTCAATAGTTCGATTTATTTTCGAACTAAGTAAATTTTGATAATGTTTCCAGCCTTAGATTCAAACATTTGATCGTAGAAATCTTAAATTCTGTGCATGTAATGTAATCTTTGTGTTTGTAATCTTTGAGCCCTTATAACTATTATTAACGCAATACCAATTTCATTATTAAGTCTCCTGTTTGTCGAGAATAATCTACTTTCGTGTAATGTCAATGTAAACGCCACGAATGACTTCTATATTCGACTTAGTGAGGAAATCTCGACAACGAAAACAAAAATATTATCTCAAAACCAAATAGCCGTTGATATTAACTACAAGAGCGTAATCGCCTTTTGAAAATATATGTGGGAGTCATAGCAGACCGTTCCCAGACAGAAGACTACCTATGTAGATTACTTAGTAGGGTACAAGTTATACGGATTTTAGATGTTATTTTAAGACTTAGATTTGTTTCCTATACTAGATTTTCGATTTTTAAAGTAGTTAAACTTTTCCAGGTTTCAATATTTAAAGGACAAAAAATTAAATTATGGTCTAAAACAAAGAAATTGAAATTCTTTCGGTCGACTCGGTTTCCATTAGCTTAGAAGAGTTCGAGCCTCAGGATCAGGCAGATAAGTACAAAATTTGTCGAATTCCTAATTATACAACTATAGAATATAGCCCGAAAATGCGATAATTTTGAGTATAACGTATTCATAGAGAGTGCAGTCATTATTAAACCTATCGGACACAAGGACATGATGAGTCTGAAACAGAATTTTAAAGGTATAAAACAGCCGTAGCGTATTAACAGATACAAAATAGGTATTATATTTGAACGACAAGCGCTTGCTAATGCAGCTTTATCAAATGAAAATTTCTTAAAAAATTATCACTAAAACCTTTTTCATACCAACATTGTCTACTGAAATAACAGATGTAATTCTCCATGTTTTCATTAATTTAGTAGTTACATTGTATATTTTAAAATCCCTACGAAATAATAAAATTGATGCTAAAACTAATTATATAATACACTAAATCAAGCAATTATGGTATCATTTATTTATTTACCTTCACGCCATATCCCTTGCGGGGTAGCCAGAGACGACGGAGCTCCAAACGCTACGGTCCCTGCATACCTCTTTCGCCTCGACCACAGACATTAACCTTTTCATGCATGCCCTCCGGGGGGTATCAGTTAAAACAAATTCCAGAAAAAGGGAAATTTATGAAGGTTCCAACTTATACAGGGATCCCAGGAAATAAAAATGCTGATTATCTTGCTATGACAGAAAACAGACATAATTCTGATTATACTGTTAATATAGCTCATACAGATTAATATGACATTGTAAAAGAAAAAATATATAAGATGTTGTCACAAAAATGGAATGTTTCATTAAGAAATAAGGGAATGTGGTATGCCTTAATTAATAATAATATTGCAAACTCTTAGTTCGTAAAAGCAGTAATTACCTATATGGAACTAAACTTTTATACTTTCACATTGCTTTGTTAAAAATAACTATCAATTAATTCCTAACTAACTTATTACCAACTTTTGTTTCAAATGGCTGAGTTGAAGCACAGCTGAAAGCATCGCCAAGTACTGTCGCTATGTTCCGGGTAAGCCTCAGTTTAAAAAATGTCTGGACTCAAAATGGCTTCATTATAAAAAGAATCTTCTTTCAAGATGAATTAGTTCTCCTCTTCAACAAGTTCCAACTACCTCTACTAGTTCTACAAAGTCATCGCTGCTTGCAATTGATCAAGCTTCAAACGAATAATTAATAAAAAAGTAAGTAGTAAATTGTGTATATTTCAATTAGGTTTTTTCCCTTTAATGGTCTATTAGAGTAATGTTATTTTTTTCACCGAACAACAATTACCTTTACGTAATCTGTAAATGCAATCGATAAATATTACTGACATGATTCAACAAATAAGTGTGTGTGTGTATGTGTGTGTATTTATGACAAGTATATCCTAGTAGAAGCTTTAAAACTAGACATTCACAATTTCGAGTACACTATAGAATAGGTATGAGGCTACTCTAAAAGGCGCGATCCCATTTCCTTATAGTTATATAAGAAAATGGGATTGCGCCTTTCGAAATACGAAACAAAATCGCTGTGAAGTCAACGGATGTTTTCATGAAAAAAAAACTTTGGTCTTAAACTTCATTTAAACTTATCTTCACTTAATTTGCCAAACCTAAGTTGACATTATTCTCTCCTAATGTATTAAATCATCATCTAAAACTCATCCGTTCACTCTCTAGAACTAAATTTGATAGCAGCTGGAATGCTCATGTTACTAAGTTAAGTCGTAAAGAAGGGGTTCTCTACGTGTTTTATATACACATAAAAATGTATTTCGGAAACGAACCAACAACAATCGAACTCTTTTATTGCAATTACTATAGTCAATGAGGGGAAGGATACTTCCCCTCATTGACTATGCAGACTCTGCTACTCTCCGAATACAACTTAAATAAATTGGACCGTCTTTTTAACAGCTGCAGCTCTTCTTTTTATTTTATGATCAGACATCCTATTATCGTAGAAACCTGCTTGGCTTCCTATCCGCTAGTGAAGATCTATATTAAAGTGTCAGTTGTTTTATATACTTAACGATCCACTTTCTCTTCAGAACTTAAAATGTAAATTCAAATTCCTAGTAGGAAGCACTCCTGCTCGTCATATTTACTCTTAATCCAATCTTATGTTTTTTCCTTCACACCATCCCGGGCAGGAACCCGGTAACAGGAGTTAGCTCCAAAACGATGCATTTATGAATTATATACATATATAACTCTATTCTTCGTCTGGAAACGCTTTTTTCTAAATTATACGAGTAATGTCTTGTAGAAGCACAATTTAAAACACTCAATAAGAGACATTTTACGAGACTTATTTATAACGATATACAATACAATGAAAATGAATAAAAAAAAACAATTTAAATAAATTTCAGGAAACTTTAATAAAACTTAATATTTTTCAATCATAACCGACTATGGAAACTGAGCATCTTTTATATAAATACCTATTATTTGTTTAGAAATTAGACAAAAATTCTCAAACTATATTTTTCACGTGCTTTCGATCAACTACTACATTATAAACACAATAAAAAAATATGTATATTCCTTTACGTCATCTCATTACACATAATTGCTTTTAATTCACTGAGTAATTAATTATAAGTTACCACTTATTATTGTATAAAACTAGTTAATAATTATTTTCCATATTAGATATTATAACACGTGTTGTAGATGACTATTCAAATCTAAGATTATTATTATTATTATATTAATGTTTAACATCCTTTTTCTATATTAAAAATATCTTATCGCTTGATTTCATACTTTATCAATTACTTTTATTACTTGAATGTATAATATTGACGCATTCCCTTAAGTTACATACCATATTTTACCAATTTTTTTCTAATTAATATAAAACGTAATCTATATTTTTATTTTTATCTAAATCTCTTTAGCCCCCATTAAACCTTTGTACCATATGTTTTTTAAAGAAATAAAAAAAAAGTTATAAATATCTGCTAAATTCAATTGCTAAAGTTTGAAGCAATTCTACAAAACACTTCCTTAAACACTAAACCCTATGTGAAGCTTTACACTAAATCCCTGAAAATAGCATTCACATCAGATAAAGCGTCCAAAATCAGGTCGTTTTTGAGCAGTCAAATGACTCGAGCTATGCCCTGCCCCGAAATTAATTCTCAGACAATCTCATTCTGTACTATCTTATTTATATATTAGCCAGTGATATTTTTTACTCCAGTGTTACACACCTTATTGCAAAGGAGGAAATATTAATCTATGTCTAATTTCTTAAAAGATCCTTCCACACTGCCGAAGATATCTGTTATAGTCTTCGGTTTTCCGGGACGCAAAGACTCTGTAACTCTCTTCTTATTCTCTTCAATGAAAAAATCTTTGTTGGCTAACATTTTATCAATAAATTCATCTGAAATGGAAATCTTAATGTCATAATGAGGAACATGAAGAATCACACCCTTAATATCATACATACTTTAAAATTTATAATTTAGCTTCCAATTATAAAATTAAATATAATTATTAAAGTCACCAAATTTACGAACAGCCTTCTGTGGAAACTTCTTTGATAAGACTCTTATTTCGTAAAACAATTTTAAGTATTTGTATTAATTCATCAAGACATCTTACCTTTACTTTCTTCAAAAGACTTATATTCCCCGCCAGCTCCTTTCGGAAGAGCTTCAATAGGTACTACTTTTTCGATAGTCTTGGACCCAATTTGGTGGATGCAAAGCAGATTCATGAGCTCCTTCTTCATGAAAGGTCGAATTATCATCATCAGCCGATCCATGAACGATGGAGCATTGAGGAAGTGAAATCCTTTTAGTCTGACAAACATAGCTTCCTAAAGAAATACATAATGTAATTTAATAACAATATAGGAATGATTTTGCTTGAAGACGTATATCAGTTTTAGTGTCATTTTGCTATATTTTTACTGTTAAATACAATTTCATCGTTTTAAAACTTTAAAATATATTAACAGCATATATTTTTACACCATTTGTTTTCAATCAATATAAATCTAACCCACCTGTAAATAGTACAATAGCTGCTGGACAGTAAGCAGGTCTAATTTAGCAATATGAGTAAGCGTGACCCGATTCAAGTCTATGACGATGACAAAGCCAGGCCACGTGCCGTCCCCGTACTGTATCAAATCAAACAGCATGATCACTACCCTGAAATGCAAAAGAACACAAAGAACACTGTTGATGTTGAATGATACGAGTGTTGTGTTGTGAAGTTGAATCCTGATTTACTTAGTTTTTCTTTCCTTTCGTTTTGTAACTATGAATATATTTTTGTATTTTTTAGAACTTTATTGATATAGTTGTATTATATTTTACGTTTGATTGTAATTTGGAGGTTAATAGTTAACATCGTTACAGGGGTGCCGTCGAGTTATGAACGATGCGCCGCTGCCGCACGCCGAAGATCATAGAGATGACTTAACAACATAATTGATTACCGATTAGGAACTAAACGGTAGTCAAATTTGTAAATTATGTTATGGCGGATGGGCGGAGGTGTAAGCTAGTGATTGTCCCAAATATAAATTAGTAACCTTCAAATCGATAGTGAGATTGATTCCATTGGCTTTAAACTCACGGTAACATAGAGGAATTAAGAATATTAAAAGTAAAGATTTGTTAGTCTTAACAATATAAAAAATACATCGTTTTTTTACTACTTTTTGGAGTTAACCCCTGCCTGTTTCATCGCCTATTTTCAGCTTAAAGTTCATTTATGGGATACCATGTATATGTTATTATTTATAATTTATATTATATTCAACTACGCAAATACAATATCTGAAAACGATGTGTTTTACTCAGTGTATGATTCTAATTAATTTCTCTCCGGATTTCATGAACATGTCAGTTGACTTTCCTCAATGTTATAACAACAAGTTGTTTTAGATTTGGTCACCTGAATATACAAAACATTTCACAACATTATTCTGTAGATTCTCATGTTAGCAACTTGTATACAATTTTTATATTGTCAAGCTGGCTTGAGCCCAGTTATGTTCTACTGCCTAGTCTTTGCCTGGATTTATATGTTGTGACCACATAGGTAAACGGTGGAACGGCGGTATGTTTAAAAAGTGAAATTAATTACGAAATTTTGAATACTCTCCTTTGTTTTGTTCAAATTATACATTTGGAAGACATTATAAAAGGTTTAAGCTTGACTATTTTTCTGACTTAGAGACTGCTCTTGAAAGTATTAGCTCAGAAGACAACCATCAATAAGGTATGGTTGAGTTTGGCACAAACCTTTTATTGGATTCGATTGTATTGGATCTCATAAAAAAAAAAAAAAATTTTAATCCGTCTTCTGTCTATTTAAATATTGTTTTTTTATATTTACCGGTTTTCCGCCACGCTCAGAGCTCATGACTAATTAATTACTAACGCTTCTCATGATAATGTATTAAATTATGGTCAGTTATCAGCAGTCAAGTTCTCCATACATTACTAACTTTCTTATTTATTTCTTATAAGCTTAATCTTAAGGCTTCGATACTGAAATTGCGGAATTTTTCAAAATTAAATATTGGATAAAAGTTGCATGATAATTCACTCATTAACTGGAGTGACGTTAGGGGTATGATATACAAAAGAGATGGTTTCGTCAACTTAGACCGACTCCATTGATCACTGACAAAATAAAATCAGGTGCGCAGGCATGATCACGCCTTTCGCAATCTTAAGCTTCATTGAATTTAAGATTTAGTGAGGTTAACTGGTACAACTATAAAACTTTTTCTGATCGTAGAAATCAGTTGTTGGCTAAACGCCTGTAAATATATAACCTTTTCTAGGGCAGTATTGGCGATTTTTCTTGGAACTTCTCATCAAGTAATCATATCATTTGTCCTAAATCGCGATCTTGAGATAAATTAAATCGTTGTTTATCTACTAGTATTCATGATAGTAATATTAAATATAACAGTTTTATATATTCCCTTAACTATAATTTAATTACTTTTTCTTGTCTTCGAGAGGGAGATAAAAGGAATTGTTTTGTTTTTTTCTTTAATATTTCTTCTACGGAACTTGATTGATCATCTTTTTACCTTTTAGATTGTTAGATGTTAACTTTGATTACACATTGTCAGAGTGGCGCGACCTGAAACCTAATGTCCTGCAAGATGGTATTCTTTCACCAATTCTTTTCTCCTTGTTCATTAATTTTATTACTACTGGCCTTATTTCATCTTAGTATCTGTATGCTAACGATCTTCAGATCTATGGTCATTTTAATTAATATTGCATTCATTCTGCCATTGCTGACATTAACAAAGACTTGCAGCCTGTCTTTGACAGTCGGTCCAAATTTGATATTCATGTCAATCTCAAAAAGTTTTAAGCAATGGTTATTGGGAATTACCATGGTGTAAATAAATTAGCTATAGTAATGTGCCACCAGTTAAATATATTGTAACAACATCGTTACACCATTTTTATTATAAGTGAAAAACCTTGATCTTTACATAGATTGTACACTTAACTGGAACATTCACACAGGTTAATTATTCCATAAAGTGACGTATTCATTTTGTCGACACAAGACCATTATATTTGGGCCTACAGTCTGTCAATGCAGTCTCGGTCTATAATTGGCTACCTATCCTCAAACGACAACATCTGAGAGCTATTTCAAATTTGTTCTACTCTAAATGATACATCTTCTGTACAATACTTAAACTCTAAATTTCAATTATTAAGGAACTCCCACTATTTGCAATGTATTTAGTTGTTAATGATCTTCCTGATGCACTCCAATAATCCCCCAATAGGCAAATCTTGAAGAAACGTGTCCTCGAATATTGTTGGGAAAAAATATTTTAATTTTTTTAATGTCATCTTGTTACTAAGTATATGCATATTATGTGTTTATATTATACATATGTATTTATTGCTAATGTTAGAATATTTTTCTTGCTTTACATTATTTTATGATTTCTATGTATTACTAAATTATTTTTAAACTAATATACAGTTTGTAATATTGTTTTTAAATGGTAGTTAACTATTCTAGGTATATACATTTCTTTTTTTATTGTCCCTCATTCTTCCTGGGTAGAATGCCGGTTGACTGGTAGAGAGTCCTTTAGCAGTAAGTCCGTCAATTGTAAGATTTTAAATAAAAACGTTATAAACAGATAATAACAACATTAATATTGTAAAATATTAACAAACCCATAACCAAATAATAATATGACGAATTGTCTCATTCCAATTAACAAAATTTTATTAAGACTCGATATCAAACCCAGCGATATATATTGAATTAAGAACTAACCTTATAATATCCGAAAACACAAAATTCTTGGTATCATAATCAATAAGGCGAAAGTAAATTACTTTGTGGTTGTTAGAGGTTCGCACGTCCAGAGGCACGGTCAAACTGTAATAGAAAAAAAACATTTTTTTCTACTGTGGTATGCGTTGAATAACAATTGAAAATCTATAACGAACTTAACTTACACAACATTCATAGTTTTAATTACATTATCATCAACGGTCCTGTTCAGAAAGAGATTATTGAAGAGCGTGCGCAGCGTGTAATGTAGATCCAATACTTGTTTGGCCACCTCCGAGCTTTTGTAACAACTGTGATATGCGAGAAGGAGGTCCATATCTGAAACAAAAATAAAAATGGTTATAAATAAGGAATTTATAATAGACAATATTAAAAATTTAATAGCATCCACAAAACGTGTGCTCTAAGATAAATACTTTTAAGAACATCGATGGTTCACTAAGAATTCCTTACATAGTACATATGTGATATTCCTTGTGTTAAATATTATCTATGAGTCAATCAATTACATATATATGAAAATATGTACAATATGTAAATATATTTTAGTATTTTTGGTCTATCCACTTAATCGTTACTTGCAGCAACTTATTAGACTTTTGCAACCTGGCTAATATAATAAGTTGGGGAATAGTTTCTTTGTATTTTGTGTTCTTGATGTTAACCTTACACTCTGAAATCTGAAGGAACCGAAACAGATTAAAATATGAGGATACATGATCAGGCCTTTATGTATTAAGACTTAATACATAAAGCCCTGATGTATTAAGACTTAATACATAAAGCCCTGATCTTAAAATTTTTGTTGAGGGGCTAAAGACGATGATGCCACCACACTTTTCTGTTGATAAATTCTAGCCACTATTGCTCAATTTCCTGCATAAGTCTCATCAGCTATTGACAGTAGGAATCCGAATCGAGGTTTTCGCCTCACGGTAAGAGCTCATATTGAATGATGGTTTTGTCTGTGTAGCGTAAATTCTTATCGTAAGTGATGTTGATTTCATCGCCAGTAATCAATCTTTATCAATTTTTTTTATTTTAAATACTCTTTTGGCGGACTGAAAAACAAATTAAAAGTGGCGTGAAACTGTTTTTTACTTTAAATTATTTTTTATATCACATTTTAAAGGGATACAAACCAGGCACTTACAAAACTAAAAATGTTTTATTACCAGCTTTTTTGCCGCGACCTATTATTATCGCGCGAGTGTATAGGTGGCGATTCAATCAGATTATATTTTTTTAATTGAGGATAATGTATGCTGAACCCGTTAACCTGTATAGTTTTTAAAGTTCTTTCTTTTATGTTAATCTTTTAATTGACTTTTCAAATGTAAGGTAGGAGTTAAAAGAGTTAAATTCGTTAAAATATAACAAACGCACGCTCACGAAAACCTTTACCTCTAATATTCTCGTACGGCAGGTGTGGCTGTGTCTTGAGCCATTGTCTCATGGCGGCAATGTCAGACGGGCTGATACCAGTTTTCTGGTATTCCTCTTCAATCGACTGTGGCGTGACTTTGTTTGACGTCCTGTAATTAATTTAGGATATTACTTAAAGTGGGTAACCTGTTACAAAAATGATGTAAGAAAGTTTATCCCTAAGTCATGTTGTACAACCGTCTTAGTTTAAAATTATCATTCTTATTATTGATGTTATTAATATTATATTTTTTTATTTTAATGAAGTAATTAATGTCAAAATATTTTATGGTAGGTACGAGAATATACCACGGAAACGCAAAACCGATCGCAGTCCAACGGCAATAAAAATAAAATAACGCTCATTGTTTTTGTTTTGTAAGAAATATTGACGTCAGAAATTTTATTTATCTACTTGTTATGTTGGATGAAAAAATAACTTTACTTTTTTAATTACATTTCAATAATATTTTGGCATTTATTATTATTTACTGAACACTTCCTGCAAAAAGATTTTTTGTAATAATAAAGCAAAGAAAATATATAATTTTTCCTTGTTATTTTTTTGCAATGATAATTAATTGCTTTATTTTCTTCATATTTCAACAAGAATATAAACTTCTTCTTCAGCCGATATAACTAGTTAGTATGCCTGTACATATTAAAGTTACTTCTAAAACAAATTTTAAAATAATTACCAATTTTTATTTCATCGATCTTTTACCTAATAAATAACAGATGACCACTACTATGAATTTATTAAAACATGTCTTTGAACATCAAGTGAGGAAGGACGGTTCAGGGTGCATCTATTATTGGTGTTTATGAATTTGACAAATTAATCTTTTTGTTCAATTTAAAATAATAGTGAAAAAAAACTATTTACTTTAATTTAAACTGTAATTAAAATATACTATTCTTATTTACTACTTTGCACAGTCATCAGATACTTGCTACTTGTCTAGACAATTCACAATATATTACTCCATGTACAATTACTCTGTCCCCTAATCATGTACGTAAATTAGCTACAATTAAATCTCATCCATTTATTATAAATGGTTTTTCCAACGTAATAAATAATTATATGATAATTTCTTGTTTTTTCTATTGATTCCATCTTAACATCTTACCGGCGAATGAATTTGTTACTGTTTTAAAATCAGTTTAGAGTTTATTTGGTACGGGATCTCAACGCCTGGTTGGTGTAAATACGCTTGAAGCACAATAGAGTTTATAATTAAATAATAATGTAATACTTAAATAATGTGTTAATGCTTATTTGCACATTTTAATAAGTGTATAAAAAGTTTCAAATTAAATATTTTTTGTTTCATATGTTTCACTGTCTGTAGATTCATAAAATAATTATGTTATTTACTTGATAAAATATCATAAAGTAGGAAGGAGGAAAAACTAGTGACATTTTTATAGAAGGTTTTTTTATCAGACAAATGAGTATTATCCATCGAGAAAAGACTAATTGTCACCGCAATTAAATATACTATGTTTATATATAATAAAAATGTGTATAATTATACAATTCTAAGAATGTTTAGTTCTTAATAATTATCAAAGGGAACTTGTATACAGAATCGTCGAGGTCGCTTTATAATACAACGGGAAGTATATCTGATATTTGATTGTTAAATTACCAATTATCGTGTTATCCTTCATCAAAAAGTCTTCATAAAAGAGAAGGGTTTTAAGTTAATTTAGGTAAATTTAACATACGGAAAACAAATGCACATAGTAAGGGGTATTGGATAGGTAGTGTATATATCTAATATAAATATTAGCTACTAATATTTTAAACATTTGATGAATTTAGAATCCTAAATCGAAAACGTAGAGAGAAACGTAATAATAAATGGTAATATAATATTGATAATGCGATACGAGTAGCAGGGAGCCGGGAACCACAAGCTAACATAACACACGTTGTACGTGCCGCCAAGTTAAATAAAATGTAAATGTAATAACTGGCGATTAACTGGTTTATTGGCATATACGTGTATGGGGTCTGATCCCCTGACAATGCCCTCCAACCTCCTCTATAGCCGCGCTAACTGACACTAATACCGAGCTGGTACAGCCAATTATGGCCATGCTGATCTCGTACTGGTAAAACTATTAAACTGAATATGATCACTTCACATGACCTGTATGGTATTACAGAATATATAGTATATACATTCACTGATTTAACTTATATCCCTCAAATAAATTCACTCACATGAACCCGGTGTTGCTGTATCTCTGTTACCTGACTTTGTCTCACCAGTTACAACTAACCATTATGTCAAATTTCAAGCTTTATTATTTGATGACTACCCTACAATATTAATAACAGCCCGGCGCCGGCTATTCAGCTGATATACGAGTATACTTAATATTATTATTTTTATTCTTCTCCATGTTTTCGAAAATCATTGTTGCAATAAATATTCTGCGGTTTAACAATCAAGAATTGATAATAACCTACCTGTAATTTAAATCGCTCTTAAAACAAAACACTATTTATAAGTATTTAGTAAAATACTAAGTGACTGAATCTATTCAGATTTGTTTTATTTTGTTATCTACATATTTAACATACAATCAAAAAATATTCTTTAAAATTTTACAAATACGTATTACATGTTAATAACATTTTTAGATGTCAATTACATAAATTCAATTTATCTTTAATATATACATTTTATGATTTCAAGTTTCGGTTTTATCTTATTTTAATACCCTACTAGTTATTGTTTCACTGTTAAATTATTACTTGAAAAAAATAATAATGGGTAATTCATATAAACAACATGCCCTTGTATTCAAAAATCCTTGACTAGTTTCTGAAATAAACGGTTATCAGGTTACGCAAAGCGCTAGTCACAATTGTATAATGGTATAGTTAATTACATTATTGTATTTTATAACCGCGTCATTGTTTGCGAACTACTTTGTTCTCATAAAACATTTATATGCCTAATTATTATAATATGATACCGGCAAAAAATATATTACAATCATTAAGAAATTAAAAGTATCTACGCATTTTTTTTAACCCGCCAGACCTATGTTATTATTTACATATTCTTACATATTTTTTTCTAGTACATGTATACTAGAAAATTAATATGTAGCATAGCATTGTACGTAATTATATTTGTATGAGGTATAATCTTACATTATATGATATCAAATGTAAAAAACAATATTATAGCACAACAGTACGTTTTTTCTTCCATACTCACTCTTACTGGTCATCTTTTTACATACTTCTTCTCCATATCGTCTTTCACGCAATCCATCCATCTTTTTTTTCGACCGTCCTCTTCCTTTGCATCTATCCACTTCCATATTCTAGTGTTAGCACTCTTCTGTTGATATTCTAATACCATGACAGACAACTACATCAAATTTTTGATGTCACTGATGCTACTCCCAAACTTTTCCTAATAAACTCATTTCTTATCCTATCCGTACTTGTCACCCCACGCATACATTCAAATATATGCGTTCGCATGCATTCGCATCTTCGTTACATGCAAATGCTTCCATAGCTTTCATCCATTCCATCCATTCATCCATAGCTTTTATGTCCAGCATCGGGCCTCGAATATCGTCCTTGTAACCTACAGTCATTTTATCAATCACATGTCGGCTCTATGCCTTACGTCCCGATCAATATTGCCATTGATTTTTATGAAAGAACAAGGTAGCTGTTATCGGAACAGGCTGATAGCCGAACACCCTCCAACGAAATAGGAACAAAACTGGAGACAGCGACGAAATCGCAAAACAAGTGCTCAGTTTTGGTTCTGCTTATTATTTATTCCTCAAGTCCATTCTCACCGACAAGAACAATATATTCAACAACGGCATACACCAGTGTGCCTCTTCCTATATGTGCGATATGAGAGCACCCATTATCAAAAGGAAGAAATATGGACTCAGAGCCGACCTTTGGTGTAAGCGCACTGCGACTTTGAACTGGTTGATGTTTCTAGCAGCCGATCGGAAGTATGTACTAGATCGACTGTACATTGCACGAACCAACTCCACATACTTCCCATAAATACTTTTATGTATATTTTTTAATTAAATAATATAAGCTTAATATACAGGAACTGTTTAGTTTTTTATTTCTTTAAAGCGTGTGAATTACTGCGTGTCGGATCTCACGTATCTATATAATAAGAATTTTACGTATAAAACTTTTGTATCAAGGTCAGTTAAAATGATGATCATTAGGAACTAAAAAAGTTTTTCTCGTGTACTAATATTTTATGTTTATTTAAATTCTTACCAAATATACATTTAAATTGCCCAATTAGTTCAACTTTCTTTTTTTAAAGCTACATTCTCTTATCTTATGACACGGACAGTTTTTGTAGCCTAAATTGATATATCTATAAACAAAATTATGCACACACACACACACACACACGAGAATCACCTTTCTCTTTATGTTTTATTACTGAAACTTTCTTAATTTAAAATAATTAAAATTTATTATCAATAGCGAATAGCGATAAATGTATAATAGTCTCTATGTCTTGTGTTACTTATTACATGGAACGACTTATTTTCTAAACAAATATAAAAATAATTGATTTCTTCACATTGTTATTGTAAAACATCTCCAAATACTTTTAAACTATATTTTAATATAACATAAGATATTGTTTCCTGTTTAATTTATATTAATGTTAAAATATGTACAAGGCAGGCAGTAACATTCAAATTTACTGATCGATTACAAAATGTTAATAAACTTATAAGTACATGAAATAAACCTTCAAGGTGGACATAGTTGTATATCGATATGTTAAAAGAAGCCTTCTCGTATTAATTTTTCAAGGTAAGTCAAATACAAAAAGGGAGGGACCGTGTATATTTTAAAAAGGGATTTAACGTAATACAAACAGTGTCCTCACATTAAAAAATATATTACTTATATTAGCTTGTAACTGAATACAATTGAAATAACCGAAACTAAACCACACCCAAAGCTAGTGTTAAATATATCTTGTCCGTCTGTAGTACTTCATAAAAATATGATATTATATTTAATTGATGGGATTTTTAAAATGTCAAAACCTGTAATTGGCTATCAGTAAAAATTATCTTAGTTTAATATATATGTTATAACATAGTATGAATAATTATTTAAATTCAACTAAAAAATATTTCGAAATTTGTAATTGTCATATTAATTATAAAATATTTATTACAATTAATTAGTACATCGAGTTTGATACAAAAATCGAAATATAAAACAAACTTACATCCCAGCGGCTCTCTGTCCTCTCTGTCAGTACGTCTGTCCCCGTCCACGCACCCGACTACTATGATAAGCTCCAAGAGTCCTCACATTCACTACTCCGTACAAACTTACGATACTACAATATTATACTCATTCTCTTATTTTCTTGAGGTTACGATTCTATTCACAAATAAATACAAACTGTATACAAATCTTTAATCATGAATGCTATAATAAAAAAAAACGAAAAATGTCAATTAATCTTGATGCTTTTAATGATTTATAGCATTTTATTTGGATAAGTAAAATTATATAATCATAGATATCGACTTTCGATTCGAGTATTGATTCAAATCATATGAATCAAAAATAAAATCATATCTCAACCTTTGAATAGTTTTATTAAAAAATAACTGGTAACTCGTATAACCTGTTACAATATAAGTATCTTGTAATTATTCAAATTGGTTCTCGTATTAACGTTGAGGAAATATGGATCTGATACAGACCTGATAAATGTGATGTACAAATTAATGTTAGTTTGTTGATATGTACTTTTGCGCTTCATTCATTCAATTATAATAAAAATGGTTCTTGTGTTCCTAATAGTTGATGCGAATAAGGTTAAAGAGCGGAACCAAACCAATTTTCTGCAACCTTGCATCACCACCACCTGGTACTTACTAGTAATTAGAAAGAAATAAAGAATAAGGAAATTTGAGAAATAAAATGTGAATAGAATATATTTAACATTTTCTGTAATAACGAACAAATTTATATAACAAAGACAGAGAATGGGAAATAACTAAATATATATTAATAAATGCGTTCCCGTTATACAATGTGGCGGGATCCCCAGTAGGCCTACACCACGAAAAATTGCCAGCATATAACTAAGGAGAAATTTAGATTTTTTTTTATAATATTTATATATTTTTCACATATATCAAATTCAATTTCGTAATCGATCGAGTTTTGCGTCCTTGATTTTTTACTTATGACAATTTTTATAAATAACAACTGTATTTTCATTATTCATCAATGTGATGATATTATATGATTCATAGCGTCTTTCAAATTGTATATATTCCTCACTTCGAAGTTTTTTTTTATTGTGACGAATCCAATTGAGCTGCTCAATTTAAATTTTTGCATATATTTCAACCAAATATTTAGATCAGGTTGGATGCAAAAAGTTGAAATCCGTTGGGGTATGAATGTTGTGCTCATTGCATTATCAGAATGCGATTTGCAGGCATTGGTCACCACTCTGGAAGATGGGTGTGAAAATAATGGTCTAAACCTGAATGCAGATAAGACGAAGGTTCTGATATTTGAAAGAAATGAAGAAAGAACAGAATGTAAGATCAACGTGAATGGTAAGATAATAGAACAAGTGAATGAAGTGGTATATTTGGGAGGTATGTTTAGTAGAGACGGAAGATACGAAATGGATGTGGAAAGGCGTATTGCTGCCGGTAACAGAGTCAACGGTGCTTTGGCTGCATTGTTGAGACAGCGAAGCGTTAGCATAGCTGCACGTTTGTCTGTACACAATGCGGTTTTGCTACCGACCCTGTTATACGGCAGCCAAACGTGGGTAACACAGAAGAAGAATGTAAGAAAGATGAATGCTGTAGAGATGCGATCTCTTCGCAGAATATGCGGAGTCATTCTAGCTGACCGAATCCGCAATGAAGAGATCCACAGAATGGCAGGTACTAGCGAAGATGTCACGGTGAGAATGAAGAAGAACGTGCTCAGATGGTTTGGGCACGTCGAACGAATGAGTGATGAAAGAATGGTTAAAAAGAGTTATATATAGGAAAAGTGAGCGGTAAAAGAAACCTCGAGTGACCTTCGAAAACACAGTATCTATGATACTGGAGGAAGGTCTCGTAAAAAACATAAAGACCCCTCGGAGGGCATGTATGAAGAGGTTGATGTCTGTGGCCGAGGTGAAGAGGTATGCAGAAACCGTAGCGTTTGGCGCTCCGTCGCCTCTGGCTACCCCGCAATGGATATGGCGTGAAAATAAATAAATAAATAAATAAATAAATAATATCTTAAAAGGTATAATAATATTATAACATGAATTTTTGTGGGTATGTGACTTAAACAACCTTTGCACGCTATTACATGACGTTTATCTCTGACAGTGACGAGTCGACCCGCCATCGGAGCCCTCGAAGGCTTCGTTGAAAGATAATTCTTTACTTATTAAAGTTAAATTTAAATGGAACAGAGTAATATCCATAAACACTGAACTGTCATATAGAGATTGATACATTATATTTTTTACTATAAGTTCGAATGGATATCGATATGGCATCATTCGTTTCATTCGTTTGTACTCCATTCGCCGATCACTCATTCGCGACTGGATCACCTTCACCGTCAGTTTGACGTGAAGCTTGGCGCTCGCGAGTACTTTCAAATTAAATGTAAGTACAAAATTTATTATTAAACTAATATTACTATTGTGGTGTAAAAAATAGGCATTACTTTGTTTAAATATGTTTATGGAATACACAATAATTCTGTGTTGTGATAGATATGGTGGAAATTTGTTTGTCACCTACGATATATCAGGATTTAATTTAAATTTAATAACCGAAATATTGATTAATTTATAACTTACCTGAAATTAAGAGGTTGTTTCATCTACCAATTAATTTAGATTATTTGTATTGTAAATAACATTTATACACAAATAAAAAGAATCGATTACAATAAATAATTACCTGAGTAACTAAAACTTATTCCTGAGATTAATATAAAAATAGTACTATCTATCTAATCAAAGTAATATCTTTGTAGATAAACCTGTAGAATGTGGAAGTTATACAAACACAAAGTTGTGTAATAAACTTACTTCAAACAGGTTGTTAAACTTAGGACCTGATCTAGATTATTGAATATTTGATTGGTATTAATAGTTTCAATAACCAATTTTTACCTAAAGAAAATTGAGGAATCATAAATGTTGTTTCAAGAGAGATAGTTTATGTGGAGATTATAATAAAGTGACCTCAACCGGTCATCTGTCCGTCTAACGCGTGACCTTTCCTCGCAAATTCGATACATTTTCACTGTTTCTAGCCAAGGACATTTTTTTGGCATTCAAAACTATATCTTATTTGATTATAATAAAGACCAACATCAAGTAAAGCCTATCGTATATGAAGGTGGATTGAGAATTTTGCAATTTGTGGTTAAACCAATCGTACAGTGGAATAGCTTCTTGAACCGTTAAATTCTAAGGCGTTATTAATTTACATACATTTAAATAAATGACCCAAAAAGTTTCGTACTTTATTCTAAAAATACAGACATAGTTTTGTACCACCTATAGCTTTAATATGACATGCATTAATTTGACAATTATAAAATTTCTTAGGCAAAATAGAAAAAAATCGTTAATATTACACATTTTTGGATGTTATGTTGTTTAAGGACATTAATAACTGCAAAATAAATTAATTCTATAATTGTTAATAAATATTAAAAAAAAAATAACTTTTTACAAATATACTTAGAATCGTCGTCACATATAAATTGATTTAAATAATCATTTATAACCATTAAAAAGAGACCTCATTTTTTAACAATTCTATATGTTTGCGTACATAGTTGTAAAACAACACACGTTTGGAACATCTGAACAAGATGCCAAAATGTATTACGTAAGAGACGGCTTCTTAGCTTATTATTCTCAATAAAATGTGTATTTTAAATAAATATTAGACTACAAAAAATATTTTATATCCTGCATTTTTTTTTGCGATATGAAATCATAATTAAAAAACCTGTTTCAAAGGATACATGTTCCATGTTACAGGATACATGTTCCATCACTCACAAGGATCCATTCTTGAATTGGGATGTGTAAAGAGATTTGCGTTATTAGTAATCGCTTTTTTGCAATTCTTAAGCCAAATGGATAATTACACGTGATTAAATATATAAAAGTTAAAGTAACATTGGCGAAATATTATACAAGGTATGGGCGTAGGCATAATAAAGGAATTGGATTGTTATTAATAGTGACAGTGACATCGAAATTTAAGACGATAAAGTTTCAAAGATATTAGATATTGCGTCGAAGGTCTCGCAAATGTGTCAAAATATCAATGACCATACGCGATACACACCTTGTATTACTTGGATAATAAATACAATAATGCTAAGTGAAATACATTTGTTAAGTCAAGTTAAGTAAGTAAACGCTTTACGGTTTTATTTTAAGACGATCAATCACCAGTCATCCTTCCATTACAAATGAAGCATTGAATAGCCTTAGAAATATTGCTAATATATTTTAAAGTGATGGCACTCTGTTCGTCCGTGTCGTTGGGTAATTCATGAAGCAACGATAACATTGTGGTGCAACGGTACTTATGCTACATTTGATATAATTTTACTTTCATTTGTTTTACCGTATTCACTGCTTTGTGATAGCGGTGTCTCATCTCATTTTCCATTTATATTATTTGTTTCAACATAAATGTAAATGGAATAAGAATATCAATACATATAAATAAAATTAAAGTGTTTGCAATTCAAAATTAACAGTCTTTTACTAAATGCATATGAAAGTATATACGTTACATACATGTAAAAAAATCAGATATTAAGTTTTTTTTGTTTGTCTTCCTTTTTGGTCCTACAAATTTTTAAAATATCTGGACATATTTTAACAGGATTTTCGCGTGCGGATAATTGATGTCATAAGGGGGACCTAAGGCCACTTATATAAAAAAAAACAGATTCCGCGCGGAAGAAGTCGTGGGCATATCTACTGTACAATAGAGGATAAAAAAGGAACACCAATATTAATGACAATATGTATTACAATATTAGTAGGAGTGACACCCGCTGTAAAGGCGACCATACCATTAAATATTATCTTCGATATGAATCATGGTTTGTTTACCTTTAAGATAAGTTTTCAATTACCATAATCCTCAACACACAATACTCGTACATACTCAACTCAAATGCAAAGTTTGTTTTTAGTATTGACCATTATAAGAATTCATTTGTTAGTATACTTAGCTATTATATTTATAGGTATATATTTATCAAAATATTTAATTCAATATAATATCAATATAAATCTTCTAAAATGTGAAGAGGCTGTACATTGATATTGTACGTTGGTGGACTAATCATACATCTGGTGATTTATTGTCATCAATACCAATTTTGGTATCTGAAATAAAATGTTGTATTATCTATTGTTACGCCCACCGTCTCATGTTCTGTCATTTTATTATCGAACGTCATTTATTTTTCTGGTAACAAAAATAGCATTTAACATAAACAAAGCTGTATTATATTTAAAATAATAAGAAAAATTTAAATATATCAATCTATTATAATAATCACAAAACAGTCCGTAATGAATAGGGGATTACATAAAATTGAAGCAAGCAATACTTTTAACTTTCATTAAGCAAGACAAGACCCGTGATGTTGAAACAGTCACGAACTATAAAGATACAAATTAAACTGGCAAAATGTTTTTTATTGCTCCACATTGCTCCAAGTTCAAATATTTTATCTCATAATTGAGTCACAGTATCGTATAGACTTAATGAGCTTAATAAATCCTGCTCGCGTGATTGTTTTAGAATTTAACCAACATATTCCAATCTCATTGGGACTCTTAATTGTTTTTTTATTCTAATATGTTCATACTAGAATATATAAAAAACCTTGGTCTAAGTCATATTCAAATCTCTGCCTACCGAATGATATTCACTACCTGTGTTGAAGCAAAGGTCGCTGGGAGGTCACGATTCTGTGCGTTCCTCATTCCTTTCTAAAAATATATCAAACTAACGCGGATTTTAATGTATACATTTTATTAAAATTGAAAATTATTTCCTAATGACGACAGCAAATCTTATATTTAGTACGCATTGTATATAGAATTACAGGTAAAATATAATATTGTTATCAGTTCAATAGTTTTACTTAACAATACAACAGAACAAGCGTCATATATTTATATTATATAATTTAAGTATTTGACGCACATTTTCTAATGTTACATGTTTTTGTATGATTTGTATTATTTTACATACAATCTTGATCTCGGTCAAGAGTGTCAGAGGAAAGTGATAGTGGTCGGTCAAGGCGACGACCGATCACTTTGACCAAACAAAACTGATCAAATGATTTCCTTAAATAATCCATCATTTTAATAGTAACGTAAATAACAAGTCGTACAAAAAATATATGACATAACTTATGTTAGACGTTATACGTAACAGCAAAATTTTAATTAAATTAATTTATCAACAAATGTAAATGCGTCAATTGAATTATATTTCGTTGAATCGTGTTAAACAAACACGACCGCCATGATCTCATCACCGATAGAACAGGTATTAAATGAGATTATAAACAAGGATGCGCGATTTACAACGAAATAAGATAATCTTATAACCACTAACTACGTAGTTATTATCGATATTGTATCTGGCGTTTCATGGTTATCTCAAATATCGGTCAATTTGGATTGGAAAGATGAATCTAATTTACTTATTGTACATGAAGAATGAAATTGAAACATGATATTAAAAAATATCATGTTTCAATCGTTTTTGTGTTGTTACAATATTAATTTTAGAAAAAAACTATGCATCTTTGGACCCTAAAGTTTATGAAAAAATAAATAAAACCTAAAAATTCTACTTTCTCACAATCATAATTCGCCAAACACAACTATTAAATTATTTGTCTAGAGTATATTAAACATGTTATCAAACAAAAGAATAACTTTGATCTGGTCTTCCTTGGGTAAAGTATCGTAATCCAGAAAATTTGCTGCATCATCATCATCAAATCATGAAATTATTGCTGCTAAAATGGTGTGTTGTTTTTAATTATAACGCCATCATAAACTGATAATATTATTTTAATTAATAGTTTAATACCAACGTTTCTTAGAGAATCTAAAAAAGGAGATGAAGGAACTTTATTATCTCCAGGAGTAAGACCTTAATCGTTAAACTATTTTTAAATTATTGTTATTATTGTTATTTAAAGCTCAGTAAGTACCTATGTTTTATGAAACAATATAATATTCTAAACCTAATGGATCATAAGATGAAATATGTTACATTATACGCAGTTATTGAGCGAAATGAGCGTAGCGAGCGGAGCGTTCTACTGCAGACCTTTTCACATTCTTTGTCACGAATAGGCTCGAAAACTACTTGACGGAAAATTATGAAATTTTGCAATCAAAAAGACACACATTAGGAGGTGGTTTTAAATTTTTTTTTTCAAAATGTCAGAAAAAAAGAAATTAAAATGTCATGTCAAAAAACTGATATCCCTTTGAAGTCAATGAGAACCGATGAACCATTACACTGGCCTCGCTTCGCTCAATATGCAAACGGCACCTGAGATTTCGCGAGCGCAGCGATTCGAAATTGAGAGTCATTTGGCGCCCCTAGTTATTTTACGATCTGATATTATTGACCTTACTGATTAAATCTGCGGCCGTGATCATGAAGCGATCCTCCATTTATTTACAATTCTAAATATCTTATACAATCATATCTTCATTATCATGTTGTGTTAGATAGGTTGTAGTATTTTTTTTAATACTAATTTAAAACTGTGCTGTTCAAAAAGTAACACCTACTCATATGACAAGGATTTAAAATATATTTAAATAATCATATTATATTTTTAACTTATCATAATACCATTCATACAAAGTCCGTTTTGATTTACGATAATAGATGGAATAAAGAAACTTGTTTTATAAAATATATTTTGATTATAATAGCGTAACATGAAATAACAACCACAAAACAACACTGCGATCAAATTCGTAAAAACATTGTGGACAATCTCTAACAATTCTGAAATATATTTTTTAGACACAAGACTGTTATTATGACTAATAATAACAAAAAAAAAATCTTATAAACAGTGTTTTTATTCTGCGTTTAGATCTTTTATTAAAATATCAGTATTAATATAATACATTTCGGAAAGAGCATTTCTCGGTTTAATAGAAATTTGTACTATTTTTCGGTTATTTGTTCGTCCGTTGTCCCACGTAACCCGCGCGCATGCGTACTGCACGTGACGCAAGCGCCAGCAAAGGTCGTGCGAACAAGTTTCGAGTTACATCTTCTACATTCCTGTTTGGAATGATGAGGCAACTTCTAGCTCTCTACAACTAAATTAGATTTTCCTAATTTTTACAAAACAATGGTAATTCTATTTTGAATAAAAACAATAGTAAAGATTTATAAGTTAAGTCTAGTTCAAGTAAATGAGTTGAAAATCTATTTATTTGGTAAATACGAGCGGCAAAGTTTACAGACCAATTGAAATTACTTTCTACAACTTTATTTCATTATTCTGGTATCTGGTGTCGTCTGTCAGTACAGACTTGTGATGATTAACTGTTCCGTCAAAGCACAGTCCTTATACCTTAATAATATTATGTTATTTAATAATAACTTCAATAATACTGTGTTCCTTTTTCTTTAAATAATAATTGCATTTTTTGTTTGCGAATTGAAGAGTTCAAAGGCGACCAAAGGCAAGTAAAGATCAAAAAACACACGAGCATTAGATAACAAACATCTACGTCAGTTGTGACTGACATAATCTTTATCATCAAATTAGGTTTAATGGTTGCTGATAGACGTGGTAGATATTATACCTAATTTAAACATGACAGAGACATTAAGAGCTTTTCATATCGACCACAATGTTTTATAAATTCTTAATAATTTTTATGAAAATAAAAATCAATGATCTAGTACAATAAAGAATACAGACTTAGTTAGGTGCCTGTGGAGGCGCGTGCTTACAGGTAGTCTATTTAGTATTTTGCTTAGTTTTTAAGTATTATGGGGTTTTGGTTGCAAGCGGAAGTACTTCGTTTGTCTTATGTACGAAATGAGAGTTTTACTATGTCGGCCCAGTCAGCCGGATCAACTACAGTATAGTTGATATCGTTACAAAGTGGTTTATTTAAATTCAAGTCCCATTGTGTAATACATTGATTTGGTTTCTAGATGCTGGTATCAGTGCTGCTCTTCGTAACGAGCGTGGCGCTCTCCAGCTGCGACGTTTCTCACCTGGAGACTACCACTGAACCGCTTCCGCCAAAGCCTTACGCGTTCTCATACTCAGCGGGCAGATTCCCTGGACATGTTGACAGGGTACACGCGGAAGTCAGTGATGGCAGTGGGGTAGTTACAGGTAGTGTATTCAATAATACGAATTTGTTTAATAATACCTTATTTTAGTAACAGACGAGTTCAAGTAAACGTTTTCAAAAGAGTGTCGTCTGTCGAGTTTATCCGCCGTACTCTATACTATCAATTAAAGTGTCAACAGCAAAGTTATGGTTTATACATTGTTCTTAATAATCCAACAAAAGCCACATCACCTACATATCGTTATTTTAATTGTCTACACTAGACAATTTCTAAACATCTTAATTTTATTTGTTCTGTATAGAATAATTTATCCTATGTATGTAAGTATGTTGATCGCAACCAACTTAAAATAAAAAAAGAATATACAAAACCATTATATTATTTCCATATCATGTACTGCTTGTTCAGTATCAATATTATTCTTTAATAAATAATTAACGTACAGTTTTTGAATCGTCACTCTTTTATAGATGAGATCGTTATCGACTATTGAACTATGAGCCGAACCCCGTAAGTGGAACTAGAATTTCTGGCGATTGAACGATTAATTTTAATATTATGTAAAAATATTTATAAATACACAGCAAATTTATTATATATTTCAATTATAAAAGGATATCTGTGTTACTTTATATCAAACTTTAGTAATGTAAGTATTTTTACCGTTCCAGGATCTTTCTCCTACGTAGATCCTCGGCAAAAAGTCCGTACAGTGGACTATACGGCAGACAAGAACGGCTTCCACCCTGTTCTGAGCGACCTGCCGCCGGAGCATCCCGCCGACTCCGAGTCTGTGGCCCAGGCCAAGGACCGCCACTACCAGCTCTATGCCAAAATAGCAGAAGAACACGCCCAACACCCCTATCCTGATGGTGAGAATTATATATAATTGGAATTGAAATACTTTGTTGGTAATAATTTATTAAAGCAAATTATTGTTTTTATATTTAGTAAATTATATTCGGGTACATTCAGATATAAACCAACGTGATGTCAGCCGGATAAATTAATATACCTATAATACAATATTTTATTTATTTTTGTCACTTAGACAATTTAAAACAATTACAATTAAATGTAGAGTGTTGCAATATAACGTCTAACAATCATAACTGGAAAAATAATTATAATTTAGATCAATGTACATACTCTCATAGGACTCTCAGAAAGACTCTTAATCGTTTCACTCGATTTGAAATATCCATACCTGTATCCATCCATGTCCGGTCCTTTGGACTTGATCATATTGAAAAATCAACACCATTTTCTATGACACACGACACTTTCATAATGGGATAAAGAAAATTTAAAAAGAGACACATATAAATTTTTACTTATAAGTGATCCATTAGATAAAAATATAATAACATTTTTCGTCAAACTTCGAGTGCTGTTTTGAAGAACGAAGCATAAATTGTAAACATAACTCTGCAGAGTCGTCGGTGCCCCGGCAGTCCGAGGCGGTGGCTGCGGCGGCGGCCAAGCACGCGCAGCTATTCCGAGTGATCGCGGAGCAGCACGCGCGCATCGCGGCCGAGCGGGAGGCGCTGCAGGCCGAGGAGGAAGAGCGTCTCGCCCTGCAGGACCTGCACGAACACTGACACATGACGCACCACTCACCTCGAACATGTCTAGACACGGAGACGAGAGCGCCGACATGAAAATAACCACGACCACTGACACATGACACACCGCCATCCCTTCCACACACCTTCAGTCACGGAGACGAGCGCGCCGGCATGATAACCAAGTGAACATTGTTAAAGTAATTCGTGCAACAATCGCTACCTATTATTCCATTGTTTTTATTTTAGTTCCTCGATTTAAAGATCTTTGGTAATTTTAGTTTATACCTAAGTCTGCGATAATCCCGTAAATGCGATAAAGCACCGTCGGCGAGTGACATTGAGGAGTCTCTTTTATATTAGGATAAGAGTTCTGTATCATCAGAATCACAAATGTTCTATTTTTATGTTTTAAAAGAAATGACGACATATTTGTAATTTTATACTATCACACGAATGCCATATTGAATATAATTTAAACATATATCGATGTCTTTTATTAGAAACCCATTGTTATTACCACCTTATTTTTAATGCTTTAAGAATATCTAAATAACTAAAATATAAAAAAGTCATATCAAAAACAAAATATACAGATTTTTTTTGGTTTTTATAAAATAAAATTGCTCGAGCAATAATCGGTTTATTTCTACATGACGATAGATGGATGACGCTGGAAAGACAGCTGTCGCTGGAAAGAGCAGCTGGCAGCTGGGAAGACAGAAGACTGCTGGAAAGACAGCCGAGGGCGACGGCCTAGCAAGCCAAGCCCGGGAATTTCGTTTAAAGCTAAAAGTCCGAATAAGAAAAATACCCCAGGGACAGTCCGAGAGGGGGAGCGGAAAAACTGTCCATCGGTTGACATTAACGGCGAAAACGGCGCGAAAACGGAATTGAAATGCCTTATGTGCGGGAAAATTTACAAAAGACGAGCCTGGTTTATTAAACATCTCAAAACAAACAATGGTGCTGAAGCGCGGCAATCGCCGGTAATATCTTCAGTTTACCCTCATATATCCCATGGTGAGCCATTGAATGCGAATCACCAGGAGTCCATGACCATCCGGACGCGTCTTAGCATTCCCAATTGGAAAATACACAACCAAAATTTAGCGGACCTGTTAGAGCATCATATATGTCATCATAGAGTGTTATGCTCACAAGTATAAAGAAAACTAATTTTAAATTGAAAATGATAAGGAAAGAAAGAGACCTTATAAAGTAAGAACTTAAGAACTTCGTAGGGCCAAAGCCATGGGCGACAACCAACTTAGTCACTGTCTAGGGCATTAAGGTCAATTCTTAAATTAATACAATGCATATCACAACAAATAAAAAAAAACCATGATAGCTTTGTCCGGGCAAAACACAAAATAGATTAAGATGAAAATCGTTTTAAGTACTCTAAAACATTTTCAAAGACGATTAAGGTAAGCTTCTCTTGACCAACGAGCAAATTTTTGATCACTATAAAAGCACATATGAAGTGCCTAAAAATCAAAGGCTGTATGGGGATCCCAACGAACGAATACCTGAGATTCCTTCCATAGATTTTCATGTCAACCCACCAACTTTGGAGGAAATCAATAAAATAATTAAAAAGAAACCATCTAAGTCAGCACAAGATCCTCAATATTTTAATAGATAAATTAATTAAAAACGAAAAGAAATGGGGTTATCGGTATAAGTTTAACAATAAATACACAGAATCTATACAAGCTTTTGAAGACGATCTCGCGATACTGACACGTTATCCAAAACAATGCCAGGATTTTTGAGCTTGGACGGACGGATTGAGGACAAAACCAATAACAATATATGCTACAGTCTATGTCTGGGTAGGCGGAACACCAGATCTTCCTCTTACGATCCGGGTCTTATAATAGGTGGTAAGTGAGTTACCACGATGACCGACAGCTCCGTTCAAATTCTTAGGTAAAAAAATCGATTACCAAGGGAACACCCTATCGTTGGATGTAATAGTCGATAGCTTTTTGAATGATGTTACTTACTGGTTGATTGCAACCAGTAAGTAACATCAATCAAAAAAAGCTTGGATATATGATAATTATTTAACATCACGTCTAAATTGGCCTTTCCTCGTTTATGATATTAATAAGATCCTTTTGTTAAAGTTAGATGCAAGCGTCATAAGGACATTGAAGTCATGGCTCGGGTTAGCGCATCCAGCGGACTCTTCCACCTTATTTAGAGACCGACACAATTTTGGGTTAAAATTTAAAAAAAACCATCGGAACTCTATAAACACCTAAGAGTGACTAAAAGACATATCATCTCAAAATCGAATGATGTTACCGTAACATCTCTCCCAAAAGATAAAATTGCCACGGAGCTGGAGTCGCGACTTCAATTCCTTAAACAATTTATGATAGGTAGTCAAACAAATAAAGTAGGGCTAGGATAAGAATAGAACAAGACATAGAAATAATAAAATCCTTTATTCGGCAAGATGAAAATAATAATTACCAGTTGCACGCGATAAACCTAGAATTGCAAAATGAATGGGTGACCATAGGAGATTTTTGTATTCCACTAGTTTTGAGATGGAACACCCTGCTTCATGATTGGTTAAAATTTTATCTTAATGCATTCAAAATGACTCTCCCAGATCAAAGTAACTTAGTAAGATGGGGCAAAGCCACCGAAAAATCTTGCAACATCTGTGGGGAGGCAGTAAGAACCGCGAAACACCTGCTAGTAGGGTGTAGAGTACTTCTAAATAGAAGTAAATACTAACGTCGCCTCGATAAAGTATTAGAAATCGTACGAGAAGCAGTTAGTCTTTCTGTAGCAGGAGCGCAGAAGGGTATACCAACCACCAAAATATCAGTAGAGTTTGTAAAGGCAGGTTCGTCCAAAAAATTTAAACTAAAACCTTATTCCATCTTGAAATAAATTTATTGAGCGAAGCGAACGAAGTTAGCGGAGCGTTTTACTGGAGACTTTTTAAATTCTTTGTCATGAATTGGCTCAAAAACTACTTTACGGAAAATTATGAAACTTTGCAATCAAAAAGACACACATTAGGTGATGGTTACAAAAAAAATAATTGAAAAATGTCCTACAAAAAATGTTTTTTTTTAATATCATGTCAAAAACTGATATCCCATTGAAGTCAAACGATGGGAAACGATGAGTCAATACACTGGGCTCGCTTCGCTCAATATGCAAACGGCACCCGAGATTGAGAGTTTGTTGGCGCCCCTAGTAGTTAATTTGTATGTCGTAGAAGTAGGAGCGAGAGGTATAACAGCAAAATCTCTACAACTTATTTAAGGATCTTGGCCTTTCTAGAACGATCTTCAGTTCATTTCTAGAACGTATTTCAACGGCGGCTTTAGTAGGTTCTTACGATATTTGGTTAGGTAGGGAGAGGAGCGTGAACAGTGAAGGTGAGCGTGTATGCGCATAGTAAAGGGCCTATGGGCCTCTTAAACGTACACCTGGGTCGCAAGTCCCAGGCATTGTTTGCGCTCCTCTTCTTGCGATGGGCCCGGCACCCGCACGGTGAATCCATGTAATGCTAAGAAGCTTCGTCTCTCTTAAAACGTACCTTAATTATAATTTATTGTGATTAATTATAGTTTATTGTGGTATGTCCGTATGTGTGTATTTTTATATAGTATGTATAATTTCATTTGCCCGTTAATTTATTGGACACAACTACTTTGTAACACACACCAACACGCGGTATATGCATAGTTAAAGTGAGGTTTTCGGAAACTCGGCGAATAACCTGTCGTAGTAGTTTACTCACTTCTTAATAGTCAATAGATGATTTTTTTCAGCAAGCTCCAGTAACTGTTCGGGTATTTAAATAAATTACAATAGACTATATTACAAACACAATTATTCAATTTTGCGTTAACAGAATACACATTACGGGTGATGGACAAGGAAGAAGCTTCAACACTCTAATTAGTTAAATATAATACAAGTACCAAAAATGTTGTATAAAATACAGTTCTAGATACTAATATCTCAGGATTCTTTAACCAAACTTTTTAAATGGAGAGAAAAAAACACCTCAATTTGCTGCACACATTTATTAAGCCACTTAGTTTGTTTGATTCTTAACTTTCTCCCATATTCTTCATCGGCTAGCCGGTGCTGTCTGTAGAAAACAAAACAGAATTTTTTTATAGCAAAACTTTATATACCTACATTGTTATAAAGTACAGTAATTGGACGGACTATTTAAATTTATTGCAAAATAAGAATAAAGTAATACAATTGAGAATCTCAAAGTAGTAAAATCATCCATTAAAATCTATAAGTTATAATTAAACATTTATTACCAAAAAAATATATATATTTTGTTCAAACGTAATGCAGTATGATTGATACAGAAAGACATGGATATTATATATTATATTATATGTTTTTTTTTATCAGGACATTAATTATATTATGTATACGTACTAGTGGGGGGCGGTGGGGGGGGTCCGCGGCCACATCCGGCGTCATGGGGCTCTCCTTTGATATGCGCGTGAGGGACGTAAGCTAGGCCTCCCTGAAACGACACCGTAAATATTCATTAAATAATTCACGTTTCTTTGGATTTAGTTGACTTGTATAATGCCCTATTGAAAAAATATATTTAAATGTTATATAACTCACCATAACAGCGAAGATTATGCCCATTAGGGAGAAAAGCATCAGAAGAAACTTCATTTTAATGTTTACCAAATACTTGGAACTAATATTTTAGAACCCCAATGTTTCGGATTTATATAGTAAAAATATAATTTACATAATCACGGAAGGTTTCATCAAATATAATCATAGGAAAATAAGTTTTAACCCTACACTGTTCAACGTATACTTGTTACATGATAAAATATAACATTAATTTATGAATAAGATTCGTTACATTTAGTCCATGTCATAAAAATCATAGGATCGTGTTTGTATTTTGTGGGATGAAAAGAACAATTCATTGGTACGTACTCGTAATGATTGCTTCCTGAGCGCAAATGAAGTATTTTTTTCTAACTTATATATTATGAATTTTCTCCATATTTGCTCAGAAGCCTTTTATCTGATTCTAATCTTGATGTAAGGACATTCTTTCAATCAATAAGAACATTGTCATATCATCTTAATTTCCAGAGCTACCTCATTGCCTTAGTCCACAAGTTTCATCATTATTTTCTTTAAAAGCAAAGGACTTTAAAATTATTTTGTATTAGACTTCTAGAAACTTAACTTTTAACCGGTCCTTAAAATTGGTAAAATTCACTGTTACTATCTCCTTCCACTCACTGCCTTTTATTACTCAAACATCTCTGCTTTGCTTTTTATGACGTCTCAAAAATTTAGGCATAACATCACATTTTAAATGCTTACTTTTGTTTACTTTTTTATCCATTTAATATAAAATACCAAAACATATGTGACTACCACATTCATGGATGTTTAAGGGTTAACATAAAAGTCAAGGATCAAAGCGCAATATCAATTGTCACACTCGTACTAAACGTAAGGCGATAATTGTGGATTTTGATATTTATTGTCATTAAATAATTTTAACGCTCCACAGACCGTGTATAATAGCTGTTTGTGAACAAATTCAAATATTTTTATAACATCTATTGTGTTTAAGTGATCATGTTTTATATATAAAGGCGTCGGTATTTATTTTTTCCAGTCTGTTACAATAAATGAATATGATTGAACGAAATGTTGCATTTTTATAACTTGTTCGGTCCAAGCCAGGTAAATAATACCAGATATCAATTATAAACCTTTCATTATCACCAATAAAATAACCACCTCAGTAACATATCGCATATTGTCTCATATTTACATATCGTACATATAGAAACTAAAATCATGGTTCTTAATTCTATGCTATATTTTTAATCTATGTCTAATTTTTTAAAACTGCCTTGAATGCCAAATATGTCTTCCGCAGTTGTACATTTGCGGTTCGGTCGTAGAGACTCGTTTACTTTGCAGAGGTTGTCTCGTTTGAAGAAGTCTTTGTTGTTTTCGAGGCGACGGATGTTTTCTCCTGAAAAATACGAGTTATATAGCAAGATATGTTTTATATTAACAAGATAATAACTAACAATTTTACAATTATTCTGAGGGGCTTTTAAAAATTTTATTAGTATGCCTCTAAAATTACACATTTAAGGTTTTGAAGAGCATGCTCTAAAAATAATTAAAAAAATCAGTATTTAATATAACTCCAGAGATAGAAAATTCCTCGTGGTCTAATCGTATCTATTTCGCAACAGAATAAAACCTATACATACTACTCAGAGTTTTTAAGTCTTTGTAGTTTCCGCCGCAATCCTTTGGGAGGGACTCCTTGGACACGTACTTATAAAACTCCTCTGAACCGGATTCGTGGATGTGGATCATATCAAGTAAGGTTTTGTTCAAGAAAGGCTTCAGTAATATCATCAATTTGTCCATGAATGAGGGCGCGTTGATGAAGTGGATCTCTTTTAATCTCACTAACGCGCATTCCTAAAATTAAAAAATAAATTTAAGACTTTTTTTCTAATAATAACTACTTTAATGATAAATAATATAAGAAAATGAAGAAATGGGTAATAAGATCTTATTATCATAAAATTTTTTAAAAAACAATTGAATCAAATAAACATTGTGCATTCTATTAGGTTCAATAGTTTTTACATGAAGAGTGACAGACTGGAAGGTTGATAGAGAAGTATGTATACATACATAAATAAATCAATATACATATACATCTATACACCTATAAATAGTTTCTTATTTATAATTAGTAACGCAAGCTTATTAGTGATTTTTTACGATATTTTTATAACATTAATGTATACGAGTATAATACCATAGTGTATATCCGGTAATAATATTTATGATAGTAATTACATATATCTGATCACATATTACTGAAATTTCTTTATAATTTTACTAGTTCCCTTCTAATAGTGTAATAGTTGTGTTATAATTATATGTTTCCTACCTGTAGGAAGTAGACCAAGTTTCGTAGATTAATAATATCTAACTTGGCGATGTGGGCCGTAGTCGCCATGTGCATATTCAATATTATAACAAATCTGCAAAGTATAAAGTCAAACATTTTATGTCAATTTCCATTTAGTCAAATTTAATTTATGATTTTAATAAATATAATATTAAACTTTCTTAAATGATTTCCTTACCCCGGCCACGTGCCTTCCTCATGCTGCAGTAAGTCGGTAATCATCAATGCTACCCTGATGCCGTCAACTAAGTTAAATTTCCTAGCGTCCCCGTCCAGAAGGCCGCAGTACAGTGCTCGGTAACCGTGCACTGTGGGTGAGGCCAGTGTAGTATGAATTCTAGAAACACATAAAAGACTTTTTAAACAGTGTAGATAATTTAAGCATCATGTCCGCACTCATTAATTGGACCAAAATAATTAAATACAGTCAGACAAAAGTAGATATCACTCACACAACGTGCAAAGTATCAATAATTCTTTTATCAACAACTCGGTCTTTGAAGTAGGCGGTGAGAAGTGTTTTGGCGCCGAGGTGCATGTCTAAGACCTGCTTCGTGACCTCCGAGCTCTTGTCGCAGGAGTGGTAAGCGAGCATGAGGTACAGGTCTGAAAACAAATTGTTAATATTAACTATAACAGGTAATTCATTTTATAATAGGACAGAATCTACTGTTTTAGGATAATGTCTTAGTTCCCCGCAGCCCATAGAAATTCTTAACGCCAATGACAACAATTCACATAAAAATACATTATACGGAAAGACCTTGACAAAACCATAACATTGTACAATGTTCACAGTTCTGCCATTCCTTATACTCTATAATCAGTTACGGTTAAGTAAGTACCAGCTTAACAACTTACGTACCGACCTGTTAAAATTATTATTAGTAAAATTCATCTATCCTCTATAAGGTGCAGCTGTGAAGTACAAATTAATGTGAGTTTTATAAGCTTAATTATCTACATATAATGATAACAGTAATATTTAGTTCACAACACAGATCTTAAGACGAGATTTTCTTAAAATTTTTGTCTGTTTGTTGATTCTCACGTCACAAAAAATACTGATATGATTATAGGCTTAGTAGTAGTCGGTGGTATTTAGTGGGAATATTTTCCTTATTTTCAATTGAAACCCAAAACTGATTTTGGCTATAATTTAATACAATAAACTACCAGAGAGATTAATTTAATTTAGTATTTATTAGATGAACGAAACTAAAAATTAAATCAGTCATCTTTCTAGTCTGTCATTTAAAAACAGAAAACTATAGTTACGTGTACGAGCTTGGAGAAAAATCGAGTTACTGTTCTATATAACAAGAAAATTTGTTAAAAAAATGGATAAACCCGATATTTCTCTTTCTGAAATGACCAGTCAATTCGATGCGCTACGCACGCCAAATATTACTTAACAAGTTAAACCGTGATTTACTTTGTTATAATATCAAGGCAACACTTAATTCTTTATACATTTTCAGATGTGTTTGTAAAGGCATAAAGATTAGACCAATAAAATAAATTGTTTATTTTGCTTAAATACTCAGCTGAACTCGGTCATCCAACTTTTTTAATAATACAAATCATTAGAATCTGTTACAACAAGAAACAATGTTTAATAGTTTAACATCGATTAAGTAATCAATAAAATAATAGTTTTACGTACCACTCAAATGCTCCCCTGGTAAATGAGGCTGCGACATCAACCACGTCCGCAGGTTGCGGATATCGTCCGGGGATATATCAGGATTCTTTTCATATTCCTTCTCTATTGGAAATTCTTGTATTCTTCCAGACATAACACTGAAATAAAATAATCGAAAAAAATTAATCTAATATATAAAATTCTCGTGTCACAGTTTTCGTTGCCATACTCCTCCGAAACGGCTTGACCGATTTTGATGAAATTTTTTGTGCTTATCCGGTATCTATGAGAATCGGCCAACATCTATTTTTCATCCCCCTAAATTATTAGGGGTAGTACAACCCTAAATTTTTTTTTTATTTTTTAGACAAAATTTTTAATTTCTATTTTTTTATGATACAACATACAAAAATACATACAATCCTCAATTTTCACCCTTCTACGATCAACCCTTATTTTTTAGTAGGGATAAGAATGAAGCCGGTCTCCTTTCTTTCTCACTCCCTAGACAGTTGTCGGCCATCATTATTGTTTATGCATCAAGTGTAGTAGTAACGTTGACAATTATTATTTTGCTATCTCAGTGTAACTCTCATATTAACTTTTAATCATTCCTATTTTATCAATAATAATTAAATTATCAATTTTGAGTGTATTGTGCACGATTAGTTAATCAAGTGATTTTATAACCAAAATATTCAACACGTGACACGAGCTTCCAATAACATTGGATTTTGTGTTGTAAGTATACTTTTTTCTATTTATATCGAAAATGTTGTTGATCTTATAAAAATGTAATTTTAATTTAATTTTAATAAAAAAATGTAATTGAACAATTAAGATTTTCATAGTTTCCAAAAAATCAATCATTATGAATCTTCATTTTGAAATGTCAATGGAAATATTGGTTGTAGGAAAAAATTATAAGGGACAATGTTTACATAAAATTTAATTTTTTACTTTTGTTTGAAAAATTTTTCCATAAAACTTATATTTTTGTTCTAATTTCATAAATTAAAACTAATCATTTCAAAACTGCAGCAAAAATCCTGGCCCTAATTATACTTTTAACATTTTTCATCATTAAATAATTTCATTAGTTCTATTTATGTATGTTTTGTACAGTGAGCAATGCCAAGAAAACGCAAAGGGGCTGATTTGAGCCGCAGTACAAGTAAAGCTCGAAACTTGCGAAATAGCAGATCCGAAAGAACAGAAGAACAAATCCAGCAACAAAATACTGATGCACGTGTCAGAATGGCGCAATTGCATCAAGAAGAGCCAGAAGATACACGAGCTGAACGCAATCAAGATTAGAACAACGACAATCACGCCGTTTCACAGTCAATAGACGAAGAACAAATGACCAACAACGACAACAGGTACATCGAGCATTTATATCTGATTCATTCCTGCGTCTAGCATTCCAGTATGAGCCCGATATTGAATATTATGCTCATTCAAAAGTGGTAATTGGTGCTATGGACAAGGAATGTCCGCATTGTCATGCTCTGAAATTCAAAAATGAGCCAGCTGGGATGTGTTGCGCGTCAGGAAAAGTGCAACCACCTGAAATTGAAACACCACCTGAACCATTGAACGGCTTACTTATCGGCACTGATCCAGATTCTAACGTGTTCCTGAAGTCAATTCGAAGATTCAATTCATGCTTTCAAATGACATCGTTCGGAGCAACAGAAATAGTTCGAAATACTAATGCAAATGTTCAACACTTCAATTCTACATTCAAAATCAGAGGCCAAGTTTATCATAAAATGGGCTCATTGCTGCCAATGCCAAACGAACCACATAAATTCTTACAAATCTACTTTATGGGCGGCGAGGATTCCGGAAGCGCACTTGCCAATCGCGTGAATGCACGTTGTGATTATAATAACCTTGATTCACTTTATGCCAGGCGCATCGTCAGCGAGCTAGATGCTCTTTTGAACGAGCACAGCGAGTTGTTGAAAATATTCAAATCACATATGCACCAATTACAAAGCGATAATCACGCTATCGTCATTAATCCTGATAAAACACCAGCTGGAGAGCATATTCGTAGATTCAATGCACCCGTTGTTGATGATGTTGCTGGAATCATGGTTGGCGATTATACAGCTGCACGAAAAATTGTGATTCGTAGAAGAAATAATAATCTTCAGTTCATTGCTGACACACATCGTTCATATGACGCTCTCCAATATCCGCTAATATTCTGGAAGGGATAAGACGGATATTGCATAAACATAAAACAACGAGATCCCGTATCAGGTACTTCATTGATTATTAATTTGATCATTAATCATTTAACAAAACAATTAAATTATTGAACGTAATAAATTTAAATTAATTTTTATGAACAAATATTACAGGAGCTGAAACAAACAAGAACGTTAGCTCAAAGGATTATTATGCGTACCGATTATTGATTAGACGTGGCCTGGACAACGTCATTTTACGATGTCGTGAGCTTTGTCAACAATTCATGGTCGACATGTCCGCGAAGATTGAGAGCGAACGACTACGATACTTAAGATATAATCAACAAAAGCTGCGCGCGGAAGAGTACATTCATTTGCGAGACGCTATTAACAACAACGCCGACGTCGCCGAAATTGGTAACCATGTCATTTTACCATCATCGTACGTAGGCAGTCCACGTCATATGCAAGAATATATACAGGATGCTCTGACTTTCGTGCGCGAATATGGACGACCATGTTTATTTATCACGTTCACATGTAATCCAAAATGGCCAGAGATTACATCTTTGCTACTGCCTGGCCAAAATGCAATACATCGCCATGACATTACAGCACGTGTGTTCAGACAAAAGTTGAAGTCTTTAATAAGTTTCATTACTAAATCACATGTATTCGGTCCCACACGTTGCTGGAGGTATTCGGTTGAGTGGCAAAAGCGAGGATTACCTCATGCACACATTTTGGTTACAGTTCGCATTATGCTCGCAGTTTCAGGTGGACAAGGTGGGTTCTTCTTTTTAGATGCACCGGGTGGAACTGGCAAAACATTCGTTATTTCGCTAATTCTTGCTGAAATACGATCAAATAATGGCATCGCATTGGCCGTTGCATCATCGGGCATTGCAGCAACTTTGTTGGATGGAGGTAGAACAGCTCATTCAGTATTTAAGCTGCCACTAAATATTCAGAATAACCCTGACGCAGTATGCAACATTAAGAAACAATCGTTCATGGCCCCTGTGCTGAAACGGTGTAAAATTATTATTTGGGATGAATGTACTATGGCACACAAACATTCACTTGAGGCGTTGAACAGGACATTGAAAGATATTAAAAACAGTGACAAACTATTTGGCGGAACTCTGTTGGTCCTTTCAGGTGATTTCAGACAAACACTTCCAGTCATTCCACGTTCAACATACGCGGATGAGATCAACGCTTGCTTAAAATCATCTCCATTGTGGCGTAATGTTGAAAAATTACAGCTAAAAATAAATATGCGCGTTCAAATGCTTCAAGATCCATCGGGTGAAACATTTTCAAAACAACTCTTAGATATCGGTGATGGAAAAGTTGCTATAGATGAAACTGGATACGCAAAATTACCGACCGATTTCTGCACAATCGCTGATTCGCAAGATACTCTCATTGACCAAATATTTCCCGATGTACACACACAGTACATAAATCATGAGTGGCTTGCAGAAAGAGCAATTTTAGCGGCAAAAAATGTAGACGTTGACAATTTAAATCTGAAGATACAAATGTTGTTGCCAGGGAACTTGGTATCATATAAATCTATTGATACAGTTTGCGACGACAACGAAGCAGTAAATTTTCCCACAGAGTTTTTGAACTCATTGGATTTGCCAGGCATGCCACCGCATAATTTACAATTAAAGGTTGGATCTCCAATTATCTTGCTTCGTAATTTGAACCCGCCCCGGCTGTGCAACGGTACGCGATTAGTCATTCAAAAATTAATGAAAAATGTGATCGAAGCCAGGACTTTAAATGGCAAGTTCAGAGGTGAAAATATACTCATACCACGGATTCCTATTATACCTACAGATGTGCCAATTCAATTCAAACGTATTCAGTTTCCGATTAGATTGGCATTTGCAATGACTATCAACAAATCCCAAGGTCAAACGATGTCTGTTTGTGGATTAGATTTGAGAACACCACGTTTTTCACACGGACAATTATACGTGGCATGCTCTCGAGTGGGTAAACCATCCAGTTTGTTTGTGTTAGCTAAAGATGGACTAACAAAAAATATTGTTCACGCTATAGCATTAAGAGATTAATATTGTTTAATAGTGTTACTGTCGTAATTGTTTAATTAATGATATACAATTTTAAGGAATAAATTATAATAACTTAAAAATAATGTTTGCCTTTTGTTATTTTTATATTCCCTCATCGTTCACAGCGCTCCATGCTTATTTCACGCATATACTACATTCTTACATACATACAATATACACATTCTAACATACATACATACTTACAATAAGTAAGCAATTTTTTATCTATACTAGAAATTACTAGGAAATTATTTATATGGCAAAACAACGTTTGCCGGGTCAGCTAGTAGTATATAAAAATTACCGTAAAACAATCCAATACATATAATAACATATATATTTAAAATAATGTTAGTTACGAATTCTTTGTAATCATATTTGTAAGGACTCGTATATTATATTATATCATAATTTTATAGTAATAATTTAAAGCACAAAGTGACATTGAGAGTTCTAAATGCTAAATCGATACAAGGTAAAGTTGCTAAATAATATTATTATAATTTGTTACTAATGTAATTATAGTAATAAAAATATTTGTTTTTATAATGTTTTCTGTTCTTCTAATATTATTATCTTGGTTCAGATCAGAATACATTATATTATCATTTGAATAAAATAGCAGTTAAATGTAATTAATAAGTCCATTGTCACCATAATGGGATTATAATTACGACATAAAAAACATTTAATTTACAAAAATAAAACACAATATACGTAAACAATAATATTTATATAACCAGGTTACAGTCGCCATTCTGCCCTGTCTACGAAATTGAATTTATTTTATACAAATTTTAATGTTTAATTCCCTTATGTAAATTAAAAAAATTCTATAAACAAATTCAATAAAGAGTAACAAGGTGAAGTAAAATTAATATTTGTAAAACATCTGATTGATACATGTTCAATATAAACACTTTACATGGTTAAAGCTTATTTCACAAATCAACATTAAAACCCTATGTTTTGTTTACTCTCGATAATTTTATATTTTTATAAATAAACCCAAAAGTTTAATAAACTTAAATATGTCAATGATTTATCATTTCAGGGGGAGAGGGAGAGGGATAGAGCAGACGGGTTTGCTGCAAACAGATATCAGCAGCAAAAGAAATGCGCTATGGACATTCGATAATAGATGAAATTTGAGAAATGGAGAAGATAGAAAAAGTAAGAAAAGAGAGGGTTTGGGTTTGAGCTGCTGGCAATCTCACTCTGCGACGCCTGGATGTAATTGATAATTAATGATAATTGGAAGTCATATTTTAGTTTTATTACAGTGACATTTTAGGTTTAATTATTTATATAATGGATAGAACAGAAGCTGATATGCTGATTAAGTAAATAGGTAACTTTTATTCCTCTTAGATTCTAAGATATATAAATACTTTTATACTGATGTCATTGCGACAAAGAGAGTGACTCTGTGATTTCATAAGATATACTAACAATGCCTAAATACCCAAACAATATGCCATTACATTTATTTGTATAGATAAAAGCCTAATTTATTAGTTTTGTAAAATATTAATATTGCTCTTATGCAGAAACAATGACGAACATTGCTAACTAATGTTAATTTGATTCTATATCACTCTATTTACTTTAGTTCTCAGTCAATGTGCTAACCTTCTCGTAATGAAATCAAATAACATAAATGTATGCTCTTACTGCAGCTACTTTCTGGAATTGTCTTCCTTTGATAAGTATAAAATGCGTAGAAATTGAATTGTCTTGTAGATTATTAGTGTTTTCTTTATTTCTTTAAGAGAATTAACTACAGCGTCGTACGTATTAAAAAATGCGCGACGGATTGACAGCCGGATCCGCGAATTGCACACTAACAAAAAAATAAACTATTACTTAAAAAATAGTTACTAAATAAATTCTTTAAATTATAAAATTTTATACCGCATTAGACATGTTATACCAGTAGAAAAAAATTTAAAAGATATTTTTTTTAGGTAGATGCTCCACACCTATATAACCCCCCTTCCACTGTCAGCTAAATGATTGGTCTTGGAGGTAATAAAAAATCACAATAGAGAAAAATATCACAACTAAGTAAGTAGGCTTTACATGTTTATAAATAAAAGTAGGTTAACTTAAAATGTATTTTTTATACGCTTGCAATTCAAATGACTAAATCTCTTCTTTAAAGATAACACTAAGTAATGTACTATATAAGTGTACATCTCTAAATCTTAAAAAGATTTGCAAATATTCCGCGAGTATATAGATAGATATTACCATCACGGGCATCTACGGCATTTTGTATTTGTTTTTATACATTTGCAATAAAAAATTAAATCAATGCATAAATGAAAATTGATTGCGAAACATCTGCAGTAATGTTGCTTGATTGTATTATTAAAGTAGTCGATGGTTAGTGTGCGGAAATATATTAGCACTAAGGTCAAATGTTTTTTTTATTGTTTTTTTTACCGAATTAATACAGGTAAAAAAATTACAGATTATTTAAAAACATAGGTACACAAGAGAACTCATAATTATAATTATATATTCACAATTGTTTAAACTTTAGCAATTCGTTTTAACGAGACACTTTAAATTATTAAACATATTTTATTTTATTTTTGCACATTTCGTTACATACCTACTTCTATTAGTTTTAATTTGCTTACTCACCTTGAAATGGCAAGTTAACGTTATTTGTATTATAACACTCTCCTTCCTTATATATATATTTAAGGTCTATTTGTCTGTCATATTATATTCACGTCACCCTGTACTGTAAGGGACCCCTGGGCGACCCCTATAATATAAATATTAGGGATGGTAATAGTTACTTCACTAATACCATAGATATTTGTTGCGCGAGAGCTCTTTGTGTACTGATATGTCGCAAAATTTTGATAAACCTATAATTTTTATCAAATTCTGGATCTTGATCAAAGTCATGTAATGTAATTAATAAAACTAGTTTTTAACCTGTTTTATTTTTGCTCCTTGGCCAAAATCTTGTAACATGACATACGCACAAAAAATACACACACACACACACACACCTACACACACATACATGACTAGGACTTCTACTCTGTAAGAATGAATCCAATACTCGTTTCCGTAGGTTGATAAGTGATATTACCAGATTGGCCACACGAGATAAATATGTCCCAAAAAACGCTGGTGCTTTTGACAACTACTGACTACTACATCACCGGGACGCTCGGTACCGAGTAGTAGGCACTGCTACTCACAATCTGAGCAGTGAATGTGGAAATACTTAATTTATGAAAATAAAATATTCACAGGTCAACCAAATATATTTGGAATATTAATAATAGTTCAAACAAAAAAAACACTATATTTATTATTTTTATATTATTAATTTATTTATTAATAGTGAAATATAGAAAATCTACTTTAATCGTTATTTAATTTGATAACAATTAATGAAGTACAGATATTCCAATATAAGTAAGAAAACAACTACAAAAATATTTATGAAACTGTAACTAATTTAAAATAAATCAAATTTCATTTCATACTCTTTCATAACAAAATTAATTTATGATTATATGGTTTTTATAATATACATTTGTAAAAAAATATTTAACAACTTGTTAAACAATTATGACGGTACCAATAAATAGCTAATTAGCTACAATGTTGAAATTATCCTCAATAATAAATAAATAATTGTTATTATAGATTGGGTATACTTACCTAGCTCTTAGTTCTGGTAGTTGTAATTTTGTGTTGTAGAGACGTGCACAGTCACATGAGGCTACACCAGCACTGAATAGATCTCCTAAGTGGAAGACTTTGTATCTTCACAAGCACAAAGACAACATAAAAAATATTAATTAACTATTTTCTTGTTCAATTAACACCTCTGTTATGCTCCGCATGCAAAAAGCTTGGTCATGGGGTGGGTTCCCGTGCACGTTCTAAATCCCGCTTGTATATCCCATATATATATTCTAATATTATTTCTTTTCATGTCATATTTTTCTTCATCCCAAATTCATCACCGAATATCACAATATTAATACGTATTAAGCAATAATTACTTTAAAAAAGTGAATAACAATTAAAATATTAAATATCTACAAACAAACAAAACTATGAAAAATTATAAGTATTTTGTATCAATATTATTAAAATATCCTTTTATTTATTCGTCATTACTATTATATTATTAATACTAATAATTGCTTATTTTAATATAAGTGTATGGTCCTGATTAATTTCTTTTATTTTATTAGGTATGGTATGTATTCTTAGTCATGTATTAACTATGTTGTTAGATAAAGCTGTTCTTTCTACGTTTTCTACGTTTGTGACTGTGCTAGTTTCGTTAAATACAGTAGTGTTGTCTGTCAATATTAACAATTCTCAAATATCCACAAAAGGCTAACAAATATTGAGAACGTTAAATAAGTTAACTATATAATAACATAATTAAAATTAACGATTAAAATGATAATTTTTTTCGAACCAAGGCCGTCAACTATTATATATATTATATATATTATATATATTACAATATAATACCGTTTTCTACTGGAGTAAAAATTTAGGAATATTTTAAACAGCTCGAGCTCTTCTTGATTTTATTCTTTAACTTGTACTATGTTAATAAATATAAATAATATAAATAAATATATATAAATATATATCTATCATTAATATATTAATTAAAATTAATTTATTTATACACAACAGATAACCTCTAGTAATTATTTAAATGAGCATTTTTGTTGTTTTTTGTTGTACGTTTAAAGAAGATTTTATTATCAAACCGAATAATTTATTAATTTTCGGAGATTCTAAACTAATATTAGGAAACTTAGTTAAAAGAATTGTTTCTGAGTTTTATAATACCCCTCATGTTGTGTTTCGAGAACTGTGGATGTATTTATTACACTTTTTACGAAGCTCTTTGTAATTATCTTCCCATCTTCACCATTTATTATTATAGAATTCAAATTTTGATAATGCCCTAAAAACAAACAAAATTTGGTCATCGAAAACCTAAGTACCAGGTCCAATTGTGAATATAAACAAAGAGAAAATCGGTCTAGCGTTTGGTGACCTCAACGAAATCTTTACAAAAAACATATCATAAATATATTCATTGCGATGGCGGTCATTTGAACGATATGTAACATAAAATACTTTGGCACCATGTGATATCGATTACCCCAGTGGATGGCCCGAAAATATTTTTAATTTGACCACCAATTTTATACATTCCTGCATAGATGTCGATCTGCAGTGACGTCAGATAGCAACTTAATAATTAATACACATTGTTATAAATATACTTAAATTCATCTCGACTCAAACCATTGAAATCTAAATAAATTGATGAATATCCATCTGATATAAATTAGATTAATAGATCTGTATATTTTTATTAAGTATTTATTTATTAATTTATAACAGCCTTTTAAAAATCAGGAACCAAAGAGAAGGTCAACTTAGTGAATTACTAAAAAAGATAAGATTTATTAAAAACATTTCATGCACCTTTATCTTTTAAGTGATGCTTCAAAATGAATAATTAATATCCTTATAATAATTTCAAGGTATAGTTTCTTTCAAAGTCACTAATTATCTTACTAATATAGTCAGTCAGTCAGAACATTTGTTTTTTTTAGATCTACCATTTTGATTTTTATGATTTATTTTTAAATTTTTGTTTTGTTTTATGATGATGAATCGATGTTTAGATCGAATCTTATTTTTGCTTTTATCTAAAACTTATAAAAAGAGGTATAAATATGAATAAAAATTATTTTTAATGTAATTTAAAATGAATAGAAATCTAAATTAATTGAAAAAAAGGCATCGCGCGACACAGTCCCGGGTGGCATCTGTTTGATCACCGCAATTTTTTTTTCCATTTTGCGAAATTTATTGAAATCAGAATCTGCGAATCTAGGAAAGATTTTTCCAAATGTTTTTTTGTGAAAAATATGTTTTTGTTCTAAAAGCGTTAAGTGTTATTCAAATCAGTTGAGTAATTTTTATGTGATATTGTTCCAAAAAGAAGTTTCCCAAGCGATTAAGCTCAATAAATATAAATAACAAACACATCTATAATTCTGTACGTGTGTTTGTCACTGAACTCCTCCTAAACTTTTGTCACATTTATTTTTTGTGTTTTTAAGTTGTTTCCGTGATGGAAGAAAATATACAGTTCGTTCGAATCGGCTTATAGTACTCCCAAATTGGTGAAAAGACATTAATTTAAAACTAAATGGCTTATTCCTGCATTGGTTCAGTATCATAACGATATTTTTATATTATTCTTCGATAGTAAGTAAATCACAAATAAAACCTTTTTATGGTAATTTACATATTTAGTATGTATATTTATCGATTGTTGACAGTGTATGTAAGGTTTTAAAAATTTAATTTGAGATTAACACTATTTTAAAATTCATGTCAAGGATAACAATTCAAACAGTCCTTTTATGTTATACTTTGTTTAACTAGGGGCGCCAACAAACCCTCAATTTCGACTCGACTTCGACATTTTTCAATTTTTTTTTTAAAACCATCACCTGTTGTGTATCTTTTTGATTGCAAAGTTTCATAATTTTCCGTCAAGTAGTTTTCGAGCCAATTCGTGACAAAGAATGTAAAAAGTCTCCAGTAAAACGCTCCGCTCACTTCGTTCGCTTCGCTCAATTAACAAAAAACGAAAAACAGAAATAAATATTAGCTTCAAAGTACAGAGAATAACAAAATAAAAACATGTTCTCTAAATTATTAAACAACACAGATATGCTTCTGTCTACAACGCTGGTATTCTGTGACCGTGTTTTGGACGAACCTCTCAATACACAAATAAATAAATAACAAAATTTAAAATGTACGTGATAAGGACATGAATAATAATATAAAAAACAATACAAATAAATCAGATATACATTATATTTATATGAACCTCTCATTAACACCGAAGTTATAAAATTTTATAACAGAGAGATAATGAGCTAATGGCTTACTACTTAGTTATAAAGGTTGTTTCAAAGTTATATACACTTCATATATAAGTACTATTCAAAAATCAGACGAGAACGGACGTCAAAGTAACCTACAGACAACCTTATCGTGTCACATTAATAACTGATATGTAACACTACCATTAGTAACCAAGCCAAGTTCTTAGTTTTTTAATAAAGTTCTAAGTTTATAAACATTATAAAAGTAAGTGAGGCGTAAGTATTGCAGCGTCCTTAAAAGCAATTTAAGGATTGAAGAAGCAGGGCAATGTATACTTTTTCGACAAGTTCCCAGTAATCCTTAAGTTTTTACTCTTTAAAAACGTTTCTAAACGTTTGTGTGCTAACGGATACCACAGTTTTTCCGATTATCTAGAGAATGACGCACCCTGACTATGAAGCTATCGCTGCCGGGCTTCTTCAACATATATTATACTCGTAAATGCTTAAATTTACTTTCAATAAAATATGTTTTTTTAAAGGAGTAAGCTGTAACACCTTTTTTTCTTCTGTAAATATTTTAATAATTATATTACATAAAATTATAGTTCCCCATTCATCATTGACTCTGTTGTGAACACAGGATGCAAGTAAAATATTAAAATCAGATATCAGCCCATTTAAAGTCAAAGAAAGGTAAAATATTTATATGACGTTTGTCTATTTACTTAGGTACATAGTTACTAGTACTAGTTGTCTAGTTACCTATGTTAGTGGAAAAAGGTTGTATGTTATAGACTATAAGTGAGGGCAATAAGTGTCTATAAGTGTCTATAAGTCTTGTTAAACACTTTAATAACAAATGATCATTACTATGTACTGTACTACGATATGAACTGTATCAATAGGTTATATATAATTATTATAGAAGAAAATATATTGTGCTGAAAATAAAAATACATAAAATGAAACTAAGATTCCATTCTCACATTTATGTAAATTGACTATTATGACATAGTCATTAACGGAACTACGAGAGAAGATAATATATGTAAACAAATCCTTTGTTTCAGAATTATAAGTGACACAAATCAAATGTTCTGATGATATTCGTTGTTGTTTGTTTATTTGATGTAAAGTGATGAGATAGTATTTGTGTAAATTATTATTATTTTTTTTTAAATTTATTATGACGTATTAAAATTTTAAAGAAAAGTTGTTTACTAACACAGTTTAGTAGTTATTATTATTATTTATTTATCTTCACGCCATATCCCTTACGGGGTAGCCAGAGACGACGGAGTGCCAAACGCTACGGTCCCTGCATACCTCTTTCGCCTCGACCACAGACATCAACCTCTTCATACATGCCCTCCGGGGGGTCCTCATGCCTTTTACTAGTAGTTATTAATATACTAATATAGTTAGTAAGAATAAAAAAAATACTAACAACTAAATTAAAGTCATCTTCAATAAAATGTTTATTATTATAATAATATTTACATTCCATTTCAGAAAAACATTGTTTATTTCATAGATTATTATTTTATTTCTTTAATTTATAAAATGTATATAGCAATAACGGATACATGTTAAATACAATATTTTATTTTTAAAGGCGTCTAAGAATAATAGTTATTATATTAATATATTATACTCTTATATAATGTTTTGTGATTATATATTTAATAATAGGTAATTAAAATAATAATAATAATTATAAACAATTAACAATTAATATAACATATGATTATGGTACAAAGATTAAAATTAGGAAATTTTTACAAGTAGTTTCATTTTCAAAATCAAAGTCTTTGTTTTTTATATCAATAAAGTATTGCACTTATGAAACAAACTTTGCTCGGTTCTAAAGGATAGGTTCATGAGAAGGAACGTCAAATAACTCCATGATTATTCTTTTAACTTATTATCAATATACAATTAGTTATAGTACTGACACTTGAGGGAGAGTATAAATTGATACGTGATCAGTCCACTAATAATCTATGGAGTTCGTATGATTACGACGGTCAATCAAGGATTTTAAATATTCCTAAAAATAATAATACGTTACTAATAGACAATGAATGCTATTGACAACAATTGATTAGCGTAAATCAGCAAACAAGCAGAGACCTGCTGTTAGTAAGTTCATTTTTGTCTAATGTCAGTAGCGTCAACAGTTTTTATATAATAAATTATTATTATTTTTTCCATTCTATTCCTTTTTCTTTTATCCTAAGATTTTAATAAATTGATAACTGTAAAAAATGGCAATAAGTTAGCCTGTTTCCGCCCGGGATCGAACCGGGGACCTTGTGCGTGTGAAGCACACGTGATAACCGCTACACTACGGAAACATATTCTTGTAGTTCGAATTTGTAGTTTGGAATTGAAAAACTGAAATAATAGGATTTTTATTTAAATATAGGTTTTGTTGACCTACTTGATAATTTTATTTTATAATAACGAAATTGGTTGATTTTTATTTTTGTTTTGAATGCACTAATCTGTGTAACTAACAGTTTATTTATAATAGAAAAACATTTATTGAAAATACTGAAAACTGCATTTAGAATTTTGTTTTTATTTGATATACCGATAAACAATAATGAACTTAATGAACGACTGATTAGAAATCTTTATTTAATAATAGTCATACAGAGTAAAAATGCAAAAAAACATCGTTTTTATTGCACTTATTACCGACCCGCACATCACTAGAGTCGTGAAATGTGGACGAAATTGAAAGTGATGCGTGGGAACCAGGCCATCATCTCTCGTTACTTGTGACATTATAATACCCTTTGTGAGCTCCTCTCCGCTCCGCTGTGTGCATTATATAGTAATAGTTATCATTATGATAGATATCTTATCATTCAGACTTTTTTACTCAGCAGCATTATTAAGGAGCATGTGAAGATAGATTTGTTAATATTTCAATATTGATGTGAAAAATATAATTATTTTTAATATGAAATATGCGATTTTGGTATTAATTTGTTGCGTGGTATTATCTTATGCTGCTAACCTATTTCTAAGTAAATTAATAAAGGATCTAGCTACGCATCTGCATCTACATATACATCTTCATCTACATATACATCTACATCTACATCTACATCTACATCTATCTTATTTTATCATTGTTCTATTTTATATTTATGCATAGGTTTCTAAGCTTCCTCTTTAATTCCTCCGACATTACACTTGGATTAACAGATTAAAAACCTTGTCCTTTGATTCAATGCTCTAATTTCATCACTTCAATAAGATTTACTTTTAGAAAGTTATTTAATACATTATTATATCTTTATTCATATACATTCACATCTGATATGTTATCTCCTCGTATGTAATGCAGTAAAATGGCTGATTATTATATGTTTGCCTTTGAATAACAAAATGAAACAAGTTTATGGAGTTTTTGGAACCGATTTTTAAATCCGTAGGGATTATATTTTAGATCTAGATAGCTATACAAATGAAAACCTCTCTTCCAATAGATAATTTTAATTCCGATTACCAACATTCTGCTTATTCTACGAATACAAATCACAAGAAACAAAATCTACCAACATCATTTATAATATATATTATTGAAATATTTATATTTTATCTCTTTTTTTCTGTTTGTTTTCTAGTTCTTAATAATCTGAGCAGTAGATTGGAAGTAATTTCAGAAAATCTCAAATAAACAAATAAACACAACTAAAAGAAATTTATTTAAAAAAGGTCTCCAAATTTAAATACATAAATTATTATTAAAATATTACATTTTACTATACTAATGGTTTTAACATTTATTAATGTCAGGGCTGAGTTCAAACATGAACTGAAGTTATATAGCTATAGGCAAATCGGGTATAAATATTTGTTGGTTCTATATGTTTGCTCTCAAACACTTCATTGAAGATTCATTTAAATATGGTTTAGTGGTAATACAATGGTTAATTTTATACAAAAACGACTTATGTATACTGAAAGACATACAGCTAAGCCACGTATGAATCTCATCAATTCAAAAACCTTAGAAGACTTCACAATTGAGTAGTCATTTAAAATGCACAGAGAAATTATCAAAATGATAATATGTTTTTGTCATATAAGTAATTAATATATGATCAAGTCTCTAACATTTTAGTTAAAGCCAAGGCCAGTGACAGTTAGCTCGCTCTCCAAACACATCGTATAGTTACTTATATAAAACCGAATTCAACAAATTATCTTATGATATGCTTTTTTTGGATTAATAATTTCTTATATGATATAAATTGTATTTTTTGTACAATTTGTGGAAACAATTAGTATAAATGTATATTTTTAAATAAATATGTCCTAGTCAATATTAGATTCTTATAGAAAATAATAAAATATTTCATTAACTAATTTTGATCTTTTAACATTATTACACCCAATTATTTATCACAAAAACATTTAGACGTGACATAAGATTACAAGATCTCGGATTATCTTTTAAGATTTAAGTTAGGATTATCTTTTAAAATATAAGATAGGATTAACTTTTAAGATAATCATTAATCAAAGAATCAATTAATTAATTTATTTATTATTAAAATTTTGGTTTTTATGTAGTACATACTAAATGTATGGACATGGAGTTATATGATAATGTTTTACTGTTTACTCTAGCGAAATTAGAAAGCTCCTTTAAGAAAATGCTTATAAAAGTATTTATTACCTTAAATGATTCTGCTTGTAGTTCTAAACTAATGTTCCCAATATGTAACGCCTTGTTGTGTATCCCACGAGGATAATGACGGGATATATCTAATATCTCATGAACGTAACGGAAACTTCATTTATAACCAGTACCTTGTACCTACTGGTAATAGGTAAATAGTGACTGCCGAAGTTTGATATGCGATTATTATTGTCACCAGCAAATGAATACAATTTGTAATGTCGATAATTAGAGGCAACGTTAATCCTTTGATCTAAAATAAATATTGTACAGTTGGAAAAAAAAATCATTTTAACAAACATGAAGGACTCTTGGTACTAGATAAAAATGTGTACTTAAATAAAAAAAAACATGTCAACATAATTGTATCAACTGTGAGAAGAGAAGAATTGTAGATTCCTTGCCTTAATTGTGAAAGAAGAAAAATAGAGTGATCTCCATTGAGTGCGCAAAGGGAGGGGAAAAATGGGATTTAGTTTTTCCGTAATCTCACTCACGAACCGAACAACAATAGTTCATACACAGTATAATACCTGAAAATATAATATACTAATTATTAAAATAAATAAAAATATAATTCATGCCAATATATTATGTAAACATTTTTTTGTCTTCGGTACCAAAAAAGGCGCGACCACATGTGACGCAACGTGGAAAGTTGCCTCGCGTCTGATAACATATCATATGTTACTTTAGTTTATTTTATTACCAGACACACTTTACACCGTCTGGATAGCATTTACAATAAAATTAAGAGTTTTTTATTATTAATACTTTATTTACATCATATTAAAATATGAAAGTAACAATAATTTTAAACTTACACGGTTACTGTACTACTGTGAAACCACAACCACACTAAAATAATAAATTTAATTTTGATACAGCGTTCGAGACATGGATAAAGGTTGTCCAAGTGATCGAACAGCAGGCAGTTTTGTATGACCTTTTTTTTTTTTTTTTACCGTCTGGAACCCATCATGGGTGCCACCGCATTTCAGGGGAGGAAGGCGGTGGGTATGTGAGACTCCTACTCACTAAATCAGACGGTTACCGTCGCCATCACGATGGGACACCCCGGGAACGCTTGCGCATAAAACCGCGGCTCCCCGACGGACACCACGTAGAGGGCACCCCGCAACGAGAGGCCCCCTCCATAGTCGGCAGGCTTGATAGATTGCGAAGAAGAAGGCCGAAGCCCTCTTCTAACCAGGCCTGGTCCGGAATCCAAACGCCCGGCGGAGTCTTGGCTAAACCCCAAAACGCCTGAGGACCTCGTCCAGGCCCAGCGCCCTCGGCGGTGATCTTCCCGAAGGAAGACCACCGTTCGGACCCCATGTGAGCGGACAGCCACAGCGACAGGAAGAACCCCAAACCCTAATCGCCCCCAAAAACCCGTAACCACGAGGCCGCCCCAAGGTCAACTCTGCAATCAGAGAAGTATCCCAAATGACCCCCGGAAAAGAGGGCCTGTGCCCTCCTACCGAATTGCCCAGGCCCACTTTCCAACGGCTGAGGCCGAAGGAAAGAGCCTGCCGCCGCAGACGGGCCACCCCTAAGGGCAGACCGCCGCGTGAACCCCCCTTGTCAACCATGAGCGAGACTCAGGCACCTCATGGCTGACAACCCCGCGCTGGACTTTAGCAGACGGCTAACGCGATCCCGAAAGACCGTATTTACCGTCCCCCAGGGAGCACCGGCTTGTACCGCTTCCAATCCCGCCGGACGAATCCGGACAACATTGGTAGCGGACGGGCACACGAGGAGGGTTCCAGCATGGCCCCCCAGTTTTGTATGATCTATGTCAACCGCTAATAAGTCAGCACGGTATTAACAGTATTTAACATTATAATAGATACTGTGTCCTATATTATAGATCAGAAAAAGCGATGAATATTTCTCAAGCACTGAATCGTTAGTCATTTATTATTGAAGCATACGACATTTTAATATAATATCTATTTATAATGACGGCAAGTTTTGTAAGAAGTTATTAATCTCTGAATAGAAACTTTTAATGATATTCTATGTTCAATCTGCTACCAAGTACTGACAAAGACTGCCCACTCATTTGAATTAGGTTATGTTGTTATTATTCTCTTTAATCTCGGTTTTGCTTAGTTAAGGCTATTTTGAATTATCTCTATTTAGTCGCTTAACGTTTTGTGAGATTTAAGTCGTCGAGTCGTAGGTGTGTAGAGAGGGTTGGCAAATAGTCTTTTCTCAGTTTGTCTACTATATATATATACAGTAAAATTATTATCTATTAAAAGAAACATATAACTAACAAGGCTTCCCTGTACATAATAAATGTGAATTAAATGTATTTGATGATACAACCTTCAACGACGCTTCTGCTCTTACATGTATTATCAGTTAAGGTTGAGTACACAGTTATGCTTCGAGGTGTTGTCTGCGTATTGATATAGATATATACGATAGGACTAGACTAGTAAAACAAATATTTCAAATGGTCCTTATAATTTTTCGGTTTTTCAAAAACATTTCCATATCAACCAACCACATCCGTCACAACATTCGCATTTCAGCAAAACAATAGTCTTTTAACTGCATTAATTTTCTAAATTCTGTTTTACCGTTTATAGTTTTGAAATAAATACTGTACACAATATAAAGGTGCCATTCCAAAATTTGTATATAGTTTTTATATTCTTCTGTGCTGCTGTTTCATCCTTAGAGTGGGAAAAAGTTTGTATACTATTATTATTATTAATATACTTCAATACAAACAAAGATAGGTTGTTTATCTAGAAACGCGTTTTAAATAAATTAAAAAGATTTTTCTAAGAAGCTTAACACTCAGAACTTGGTAACCGAATTATTATAAAAATTCATAATATTTATCATGTTTTGTGTTTTTCATTTAAAATAAGAGAATTTTCCGGAAAGTTTCCGGAAAATTCTCTAATTCAAAAGAAATATGTTGACTCCATTATGTAAGCTGACACCGCCACAGTACATAAGCAGTTATTACCAGCCGGCCTTTGAGGAAATAATACCTTGGCCCATACACGTCTATTAGAACCGCTTAATTAAATTCTTCCCTGATGAATTTAAGAAGGTGCATTGGAAAAGCTTTTCTATGTAGATCCCACACCCAAAGAATGTATACAATGATCTATATCAGGGACAGGAATTAATACCAGCTCTTCTAAAAATCGAATAGAATACGCACAAAAATGTTAAGTATTTACCCCTCAGAGTTTCTTAAAAATCAACTTGTCCTTTAATTTTTTTAATTTTTGTTCTGTACGATGGTAGATGTATTACCAAACCAGACAAAAAAATGGATTCATCACAGAGACCCTTATTTCATTCAAAAGTAACCGAGAGCCGACCACGCGACATTACGAAGAGTTTAGAAAAACAGCTTATACATATTGTGAAGAGGTATCGTATAACTCAGTTACTCATCATTTCAGAACCATGAATATATTCACTCTTAAGAAGGTCGAAACCTTACTAGCCATACAATCGTAACAGAAAATAAATATCGCTATCTGCAAGCAACGACTGCTTTGACAAGGTCACTGATCTGCCAACAAAAGCTTATGAAATGTTCGGATAATCCAATAAAAAACAGCATGTGAATTGCACATTGATTTGTTGCAGTATCGTAATACATGTAACTGATTCACTGCCTTAAAGCTCCGAGTGGTATTGAGACACCTCGCCGCAGTCCGTGGTCTAAGCAGGCCGGCAACACCCGCGTTACCATTGACATAGCACTCCAAATATAAATATAAGAGTTCTTGTGACTGTGTTTGTGTCTTTATATTAAAGGTATGTTATTTTGCTAATTATTATATGACTCTATAATATATATTAATATTATTTTAAGACTAAAAAATAAAGTTTTACTAAATTCAAATGAAAGTAAAATAAGTTCAAAAGTATTAAATAATATTTTAAATATAATTTCGTTAAAGTATTTTATATATCTACGGATTTAAAGTGTTATTAGACTAAATCTCGCCTTCCAGTAACCACGACTGCTAGAAAGCATACAGAACATCGGATTGGTATAAATTAAGTAATATTCCTCAAATTGGGTTATTAAATTAAATATCCTATTATTAATATGTACAAGTAACCAACTTTAATTTCAATTATTGTCTTTATTTTTTATTTACATTCCATTAACTATAAAGTTACAATAGTTTCAAAATATTAAAGAAACTGTACAAATGGTTAGTATGGGTCTTATTAAAATATTATTTACTATTATTCTTAATTTATAGTAAAGAAATTGAAAATATCTTAATAAGATATCGGTCTGTTTGAGGATATAATTTTTCCTAAAGCTATCTATCTATACTATCTACTTCTCTACGGTTATTTGGTTATGCGGGCACGCTCCTATCGCTACAGTAGAATCCAGATCCAAACAGGAATGGTTAATACATTATATACATTTTTATACAAATATTACTTTAGTTAATACAATGTAGTAATAATAACATGTTTTGGAATTTTTCTGTTTAATTAATAATACAACTACCGTTGGCGAAGCTCTGAAACGTTTCAAGATCTTGCCCGTTTGTAGACTGGGTCATTAGACTAGTATTAATATATTTTATGAGATAAGAATGTTTTACATTTAGACACAATTATATAAAATAAGAAAATAAAAACATGGCATTATGAAATATATTATGTTCGAGGTAACGAGGGAAGGTCGAGGAAAGAGTTTCGTCTTATTTTATATATAAATTCTAGATAAACAAATTTTTATTTTACAAATTCTGTTTACATTTAATTATAATATATTATGTTCGATAACTTGATGCCATGCCATGATGGTAGTGACAACATCCCGTTACTGAAAGCATTGTGCATGGTGCAACTTCACCTTTTCGGTTGATCCATTTTATTTTTTTTATTTCTTGCTTATATCTCATCAGCTGTTATTAGAAATCCTAAACGATAATTTTGCCCGGCGGTAAAATTCTCATAATGAATAAATCCCATCATACAGTCAATATCATGAACGTTGCTTGTCAAGTCTGTGTAGCTTGACCGACCTTTGACCATTTGATCTTTTTTGCACATTCTTACCGTAGGTTATGCACTTTTCGTCACCATCACCACATCAATCTCTTCAAAAATTGTTCGATTTCATTACATCTTAAGAGAAAATATCGTGAACAGTTCGATAGATTTCTTTAAATGAATCCATATGGCACCCATACATCGAGCTTTTTTGTACAGCCAGCATTTTTAGAATGGGGCAAAACTGTTATAGTCAATTCTTTTCAAAAATGTCAGCACGTTTATCCGTAACTGGGCGACCGGAAAGAGATGCAAATTTGGCATCAAAATTGAACAACCAAAAAATATACATCAAATAATTCATATACATTATCGCTTCTTGTTTTCAGTTGCAAAGTTTGATAATTAAGCAAATTATTTTAAAATCCAATACAACAATCGTCCAAACAAGACAAAAGTTAAACAAACATGGAAAAAACGGGAAGTTAGAACATACACATTTACATTTATAAAATAATTAAATTAAATTGTTTCCAAAATCTTAACGAACCTCTTCTTTATGAAGAACAAAAGTATCGTGACTTGGCCGTGTATTACGAAACTAAGTGGAACTAAACAATTGTAATGGATTATTAAAAAATGCTTGAAGACAAAGCAACTTCGGGTACTTTCAATTCATACAACACGCTTTAAATATACGACACTAAATTATTCCCTAACAAAGACCAATAAATATCAATATTGTATCAAATAAGCATGTACGTAACAATAAATATATAGAAAATGTGTTATTAAAGTTTTAATCACTGTTTTATATTGATCCTGAGGATGTTTTGTCATGAAGTTAGAGTTCAACAATAATAATTCAATAAGTGTATAAAAGGGTAAATATAAGTATAAAAAATACGTAATAATTGTAAAACTAAATTCGCAGCTACATTTGGTGTGAGCGCAATAACGTTCCAATTGTGGAATCCACAATCATTGGGGTTAATCGTTTTAGAGTTACGTCTGTACTCTGCTTAACTGAACCGAATAATAGACATCTATTGATTACCAAAATTTACTATAAAACTATTATATTATTATTTAGTTAAAGGAAATAAATAACTCAATGGCTTTTTAATGATTTTCTATAATTCCAATAAACTTTACTCATTCAGCATATTCGAATTGCAGCTTCAATTTTCCTTTACGGTATCTTTTAATTCTATCGTCAGCGTGGACTTTTTAGAAATACCATAAGATTTTTTTAAATTTATTATAAATGAGCGATAAATATTTATATAATTTTAGGATTAACGCATGATCCTTAAAAAAATAATAAAAATCTTACGAATATTCGGTCAAGAAAACTAAAACAATTCTCGTCTATGAGCTTAAGAATGAGGTAATATTAGTATTATGTGATTGATTACGTTATTTGGACAAAACAATACTACCAAAAAGTAGTAGATTACTGACACAGCGGTGTGTCTGTCTGTCGGGTCGTCCGCACCATCGCCGTGGAGCTAAGTAACAATAGGAGATCATTTACAAAGCGCACATCACGTGTAAACTAGAACGGTTACATAACCTTCAGACGACCATTTAAAATTAAAGTGTCCTTATCATTTGATAACATTTTAATTATTTATGCTAAAGAACAATAAATATGGAATACCAGTATCACCCAAAATGACGCAGATTTAATAGTGCTTAAAATAGTTGAATCTATGTCACACAACAAAACAGACTTACAATATTGCCTAATATTAAATTGGAGACAAAAACATAATCCTAATCTAGACACTGACACGTGCTAACGATGGGAACTCGCAACTGATTTGATAAAAAATATTATTGTTGTAATTGACTTATTGATTATAGATATTTCGTAAACATCACTCACCTTAATAGGGTGTGGGAATTATCTATTTTACAATTCAATCAAGATAAAAACGAAACGACACACTTTCAATATTATTTAGGGATTAATTTAGAATACATTTTTAACGAATAGGAAGAAGGGTTTAAGGTCTATAAATTCCATTAATTCGACATATATTTATTTTTTATTTTTTATTATAAAGGTGCAAGTTTAACTTACAACTGCAAATTATCATCTATTTTTATAATTATCCTGTAAAATACATATATTATTAAATATAGCACATTTTTTTTATATATTTGTTAGATTTTTCTAATTCTCGTAATTTACAACCAAAAAAGTTTTATACATAATTATGAGGTCTTTTATATTTTAAACTTCTAACTTATGAGAATATTCTCGACTTCAGTAAAAGTCAATTTATATAAAATATTCGGTTACTTGTGTTTCAAATTTCAAATATGTAAAAAATATATCAAACTGTATTTTTGTCACAATTAAAAAACACGATTTTAAAGATATTTTACGTCAGAATTATAACGTATCAAAGGGCAAAAACATTCCACATTTTACCGCTGCATTTTCCTTACATTACATTTCCTTACGTTTGCAACATCTTAATATATTTGACGAACTTATTCTAACAAACAAAAAGCTTGTTTTCCTTCAACACGCTGCCTTCCTTCAGAACATATCTTTATCTCAACACGATTTTCTCACACAATCGTACCATTCACTAAATGGCTATATGCAGTTATATACTCTACTGGTTGGGAATTGTGCATAAAATGGCTTGATATTTTCCACGAAAAAAAGTAATTCGAGTACCGTGCGTGTGGTTTGTGAAATAATTCACTAGACAAAAACAAGCACGCGTTAATTTAGCGCATTTAGAAGGAAATATTTCACTAATATGTACCCGACACACTTTGGCTTTGATTTTTTATTTTTTAATTACACAGGAAATAAAACCTAGACAAGTCTCTTACAAAAAAAAATTGTGTGGTGTACCAATTATGGCTAAGTTTCATATATAGCTAGTGTGCCGGCTGTTTTATTCCACTCTATTAACAATTTTTTTCCTCAAAGACAGTGACGCATTTTCCATACTTTATATTTCAAATGTCCTTAGACGTCGATGGTCACTTGCCATCGGATGGACTTCATGCACGTTTGCTTTATATGACATACATATCACATAAGAAATTTTCTAATTAATTTCCTGGTTTCCACAGTACGGATACATACATCATATGTGAGAAATCAGATCCAGCAGTTACGACTCACTTTAGTTATGGTCACTTGTAACTAATTAGTTCATATCTTCAAGTTATGAACACAAACGTTATCCGGGAGTCCTTAGTATTTAAACATTTAGCATTCTTAAATTGAATTCCTGGTAATTAATAAAATAAGCAAGTGCCTGTGTTGTAATACGGAGGTGCGCTATTGTAAGTGCTGGCTGTAATTACGGACTCTAATTAGCAGTAGATAACATCCGGCACTCAGCCTCACAGAAATGTCACGGATTGGTTCACCACGGGTCCATTAACCGGCAACAAATAATGATGTGTACAAGAAGCTAAATACCTTTACCATTTTAGGAGCTTATAACGTAAAGCGCTACAAATAAAGTGCAAATATAATGTTGAAAATATTTCATGTAAAGAATATTGGTGTTTTTTAAACACTTTATATTATATCTAAGTAGCAAAAGTATTTTAGGAAAGTGTTTTTTTATTAATTAGTGATTATGATATTATTATATTTATAAATGTAAGTGGGTTAAAACTAATTGGTCTATCATTAAAGCGTGTATTGACTTTAATAAAAATCAGTTGCACCATACACACATATATATCATTGAACCAAAAACTTTTAATTGCGATAATATTTAACACACAAACACAATTCTATAATTGAAACTTATTTCATTTACCAATAAAATACTAAGAGTACTTCATCTCACTTTAGCTACACTCAGAACCAAAATGTATTCCTCATCTCCTTGACATTAGCAGCGACTCCTCTCACTCTTGAAGGTCCTCCAACAATGTTAAATTATATAAGAAACAATACTTTGTTTTTAATTGGTATCAAAGGAACCAGTTTGACTTAATGTTATATATTTACGTTGACTTAACTACATGAAGTTGTAATATGAATATTGTCAATAACAAATATAATTGTAGCAAAATATATTCAACAAAATAGCTTTCATTCCTTCATTGGAGGTTTTGGATTATTTCTTAAAATATTTTTTTCTTTACATATTTAGTAAAAATTCTTTACTTTGCTACGTTAAATTCTGCAATATATCATCATTTCCTTTTTGGAAATACGATGCCTTTACTTCAATTGTTAGTGAGCTTCAGTGTGTGCCATTTTAAATGTTTTGATTGAATATTATCAAAAAGCTTGGAATCATCATGAAAATGTACAAACTGGCATCACGATGTTAAACGCTGCCACATAATGACGGACCCCAGACCGCAGTAATAACTGCAGTAACAACTAAATCACCGCGGTCGGGGAATTATAATAATTTATCAATAATGTAAACGTTTCCACACCATTTGCTAGTTATATCACAAATTTGATACTTGATTAACAAAAATGTATCAAATAAAACCTAAGAACACAGGTCTAAAACAACAAATTTAAAAAATTTTGTTAATGAGCTCCAAAATTTAGATAACGCGTTATGCAATACATTGAACTTAAAACAAAAGTAATAATGTGAGATCTGATTCCCGCGACCCGCTTCACATGGCGATACCATGCTCTGAGATAAATAATATAACAATTATAATCCTATTTTATATATATTATATAATATATAATATAAAATAAAGCACTCAATGATATAATATAAATCATTTTTATTAAATTAAGTTAGAGAGATTTAAAAATAATCTCTTTTAATTCGCTTCACATAATTTTCTCTTAAGGTTCTAGATAACCTGTAGTTATGTAATGGTATCAGGAGGTTACACAACCTGCTCATACATGGTATATTTTAGGTCGACATAGCACAAGGTTGATATACTTATAATCTTTCCTGTGAGACCTGGTTACTTAATGTTGTGATAATACTTCATTGCTTCAAGTTTAGTACATAGTTAAATTTTTGAAATATGTATTACTTTATTATTGAAAAACTACTGTTATTGATTTCTATATCGATTAATTAGTATTTTAACTGAAATCCATACTCCAATCCATACTTATTTGACTGCAATTGTTTAATGAACATATATGCATATAGGATGATTTTTGATTATAATTATTTTGATGTTTTACTCACGATTTTAACACTAAACCTACCAAGTACCGGTCAAATTGACCGTTCTTAAACTTTTGTAAAACTTACACACTTTTAAACGTTATAATATCGTTATCAAACTACATGACAATTCTTAGAATATGCATATAATATTTTCTACACTCTTTACTTTTAGTTATTTCCATTATTACCTGCGTTAAATAATAAAATAATTTTTAATTACCGGTCAATTTGACGGCGTGCGGTAGGAACAGGTATACAAGAATTGTCGGTAGGTTTAGTGTTAAAGAACTACGTCACGAAAATACTGTAATATCTCGTAGAATTATATTTTTATATAATAATAAGAAACCTATAATAATAGTTTCAATAAGTATATTTGTAAAAAATAATATCAATACTTAATATCGCATTACAAGCGCATATTTTATGATAAAAAGTTGTTATTATTGATACTTGAAGATCATTTCAGTTTGAAATCAATAAATAAACTTCTGAATTGATTTCCGACTCTCAGTAATAAAAGTATGTATCATGAACAAAATGACTTAATTTATACTCATAATGAAAATTAATTTACCTAATACGTGATATAATTAATTATAAACATGGTAAAGTCGATGTAAATGTAAAATTAAAAATAGCCATATACGGACAGTTTCGATACTGTACATACAGGTTTCATACGTACAGACAAACATTATGCTCGTAAAACGTTTCCGCATTTTATTAATTAAACGCAAACATCACAATAAATTGTTGTCATAACAGCAAATAACTTTCACATTCTGTTATAAAACTATTAAAATTACAATTATTAATCTCTTTGCTATTAACTTTTATATTACGATGTCTATTAAATAATAATATTAAAAATTTTTGTATTATATAGTAACAGAATACTTCAATCACAGTTATGACCCGCGGTGATTTAATCAGATAAATAATAAAAATGGCATTTAGATCAATCAACGTGGGCGTAAATAATGCGATTACAAGATTGTCTGAGGTCAGAAGTGACCCAGTGATATACATAACACTTACATGAAAGTGAAGTAAGTGTTTATGGTGTCGATCGTGTCTAAATTATATTTAGAATATTAGTAGAATATATTTTGAGTTTGGGCTAATAAATAAATGCATTTCATCAAACTCTTTCATTTAGTGAAATAGTACCAAAGATACCTTAAGTGAAATTTAATAAAATAAATAGTACAATAGTACAAGAATACAATATTTCAGGATATAAAATAATATTTTAATAAATTAATACATTCATAATTAATATATATATTTTAATAATACCTTGACCCAGTAGTAATGATTACTTCAGATTATTACAACTATCATGTGACATGTAGGTCTATCTTGTCTAGTTGAAACCGATATCTCCGATCTCATAACTTGTTTTAACCACATTTTAAAAAGTAAGAAGTTTTTTTTGTAATACGCTTGTCAGATTATATTACAAAAATTGTTACTTTGACTAAGTGTTTATGCAATGCTGGTAACGTAACATACGATGGACAGTTAAGTGACGCCAAGTCATGGGTCTATTAGCGGGCTCCAGCTGCGCAAATCAGAATGCAAGATCAGATTCGCTGTCCTTATCGTTTTTGATAACTTCACGGACGGTTTCAAAAAGGATGATTAAAATGAATAAGTTGACCACTGTCAAGTTGTGGTCGTCATCAACCAATCAGAATACTTAACAAATAACTAAACTTCGGAGAATGATGCATTGCATTTTTTTACCAATCACACTAAACTAAAAACGAGGATTAGGTAATCATAATTATGTTCAATTGCCTCCGAATTGCAACTGACCAAAGCTGTTAAAAAACTTATTTTTTTGTTCAATCAAACCTATGAACGTGTTGCTCGCTTCAGGTTTCTAAAAGTTACCAGGGACCGTATTCTACACCGTCAATGACGCATGAGAGTAAGGAATATCATTAGTGAAGTCGATTTAAACCCAAAGGCTAAAACCGTGAATGAGTCCTCAATAGTCACTCGAGCGTCCATATCATTACTTCGATCACCGACCTCGCTAACCAACACTCAATGAATTACACATTTTGATTGTTATCAAACTACTCTTAATACAGATTTTATCATTTAAGTAAATAATGATATACTCACGAGTGTTTTCGGAGGAATTTAAAATATTAAGTCTATAAACAAAACTAATAAACACAAACACTTGTTTAATTGACCAAAATGATTCCACGCTGTAAAACTGGTAATAGAATAAGATTAATAAACCTTTTAATTTTGAGGGAATTATACCTTAATTATAGGAAATTCCTTCACAAAAGATATGTATTTTTATAAAACATCATGCATGAACTAACATTGTATGTAACAGAACATTTTAATGCACACTTTCAATCTTACGATACTACATCCTAGTACTACATTAACATTTTGCAAGATCTCATCTACAGTCCAATTAGAGTTGAGTCCTTTCATTATACCCGTCAGCGAATTTAGTAAATCGTCTATAGGTCACTGTGGGTCAGTGTGGGTCACAGGTCATTCCAGAACAAGGCCAGGTGCTGCCATACACGGACAGACATTAGCTAATGATATGTCTCATTGTGTCATAATGATAATTACTGTTAGTGAAGGGTATACTGTATATTATTAATAGTTATATTAAGTTCGGTTTATAAAATTTTGTTTCGCTCTATATTATTATTTTATATGCGTGTAGGTCTTTTGCTCTAAGACTATTATGAACAAGAAATACGGGACTATTTTAATATCAAAAACGTGCTTATTTAAATATTTAGCATAAAAATATTGCAAAAAAATTTTATATTCATTAAATATTAATACATATTAATATTACATTCATACAAAGAAATACAATTATACAACTGTTTGTTTCAATTTTAAAAGTATTTATATATTTTTTAATAACACTAGCTTTAATACTGTTATCTGTCGTGTGGTGAGCGACCGGCGGCGCTGGCGGGCTGTCCACGCGTCATGTTAGGAACAACCACATAAAAAATATATTTTTTTTAATAAATTTATTGAGAAACAGGCACTTTCAATGTCAAGACAGAAATGTCCTTTTAATTTTATATCCTTGCTTAAGCTATTTGATACAGTACTCGTAACATTAAAAATATATATTAAACATTTGAAATATTTGAAGCTTTTAATTATTTAGGTGTTGTTTTATTTTAAATATGTATTGTTTGTCAAGCAGGACTTGGTAAAGAAATGTTGTTTTTGTTCTTATATCACTCTGCATTTGGTTTAGTAAAATTAAATTTATAAGAAAGTAATACCAAAGTATTCATTTACAAATATATGTTCTACCACGTCTTTTACTATTCTTATTAAGGTAAAATGTTTTATATAATAGCGGTGTGTATTTATCTGTTACATGAACTCAGATGGCGCTGTCTTGTAACTGTCCGATGTCCCCCCCGGGCCCCACGCTGGCGGCGGCCTGCGGGGGCGGCTCCTTCATGCTGTTCATGGGACTGCTGGAGGTGTTCCTGAGAAGCCAGTGCGACCTGGAGGACCCCTGCGGAAGAGCACAGGTACTGTCGATTGTGCTGATAACAAGACTTATCAAGAAAAGAGCTTGTTTGTTTTGTTTCATTTTATTAACATCAACAAAATTATGAAATGGCTAAACTTCGTAACAATTTACATAAAACTAACTGACAACTGACGTAAGTTCTGAGTCTGACCTCTGACAAAGATATATACAAGTAGACAATGCCTTCAGCAAAGTTCACTTCACGACGTCGCCTCCAGCGTTGAAATGTTTAGATCTTTATTGTAATTTCCGTTATTTGGTAATCATTTTGTTTGTAGAGAGATGATTAGAATGATGGAAATATTGTAATAATCATTGCAAAAATTTGCGTCGCAAACAATAACAAGTATTGCATAAATGTCATTATTTATGAGATAGCCGTCGTTCACACCTTATCGTCATAGAATCTTTATAATTGTGTGAAATAATTATGCGTGTTATAAAATTATCTTTCTGGAACTGCGTAATTTGGTGTTCCGATCTTAACATGGAGGAATAAAACAATTGTAGGAAGTTTTGACGGAAATAAAGATAAGTGTCTCCTTAAGAAACAACGAAAATCACTACTAACATGAAGATTACCAACGTTTGGTCTGTTCCGCATTAAGTATTACATTAGAAAGTACAATACTTACATAGGGTTAATTAATTATTTATTTAATTAATGTGATGATGCAAAAAAATTGACAGAAATTTCAAAAGAAGCTAAACATGTGTATCTAAAACTAAAACCCATTTGCTATTTAATGCTGTTTTTTTGTTATCCCTCCTTGTTCTTTGAGAGTAACTTCGAATTTGCATACATATGTTAAATCTATATACATTAGAAACAGTGATCACATACCATCTTCAAATCTCCGCTCTAAGTGAGCGTAGGGCACTCACCTTTACCACAACGTGTAAATTATGTTTCGTAAGCTATGATTTTATTACTACCACAACGGTATCTGGACTTATATGTAATTGTTCCAGTATCGACGACACATGGACTCTGTGTATGACTTCATAGTGGTGGGCGGTGGGTCTGCTGGGTCCGTGGTGGCAGCGCGGCTCTCTGAGGTGCCGGAGTGGCGCGTGCTGCTCTTAGAAGCCGGTGAGAAACGCTTGCGGCGATGAGAATTAATATACAGTGTGAAGTAAATATAATAATTATATAAATGAAAGAACCAAGACACACGAGAAAAATTGGAAGTGTCGAATAAGTAATATAAAATGTCAAAAATATATAACAGTTAAATTATCTTAAAAGCATTAATAACAATACTAGTATATTATCTTTATTAACCCTCCTAATCTCAGGCTTCGACGAACCGACTGGGGCTCAAGTTCCTTCAATGTTCCTTAACTTTATTGGATCAAGCATCGACTGGGGATATCACACGGAGCCCGAGCCGGCGGCATGCCTCGGAGAAAAGGATAGAAAATGCTACTGGCCAAGAGGGAAGGTAAGGGCAATGTGATGATATAATAAAATGTAGTTGTAACTTTTAAGTACTACCTCACGTATAATATATTTGTTCTCGGGCTAATAATAGACTTTGACAAACAGGTTCTAGGAGGTACATCGGTCATGAACGGAATGATGTACATTCGCGGATCCCGCAAAGATTACGACAGTTTGGCGGCCGCCGGCATCGAGGGATGGTCTTACGACGAAGTACTGCCTTACTTTCTAAAATCTGAAGACAACAAGCAAATCGATAAGATGGATAAGGGCTATCACGCTACCGGAGGACCCTTAACCGTTTCCCAGTTTCCTTACCATCCACCTTTGAGCCATAGCATTATTAAAGCAGCAGAGGAATTAGGTATAATTTATTAATCAGAAAAACAAATATTTTTTAAGAGAATACAAACTATATTGCAATTATTTTAGGTTATCCAATAAGAGATTTAAACGGCAATAAGCACACTGGCTTTTCAATCGCTCAAACGACAAACCGGAACGGTTCCCGTCTAAGTGTTGCGAGGGCTTTTCTGCGACCTGCTAAGAATCGTCCCAACCTGCACATCATGTTGAACACCACCGTCTCCAAGATTCTGATCAATCAAACCACGAGACAAGCCTACGCAGTAGAAGTACGGAACAGTTATGGGGGCACCGAAGTAATTTTTGCGAACAAGGAAATTATTTTAAGGTAAGATTACAACGTCTATACTTTCATTATTCGATTTCAAGTACGAGTAGTTCGGAATGCTGAAGGTAGTGTTGAATTTTTCTTTTTAAATTTATTCGTTTATCATTACACCATCGAATATCTTAGATTTTATCCTACCTTACCTTACTTACTTACTTACTTATCTATCTTATCAAAAAATATCTAAGATCTTCCCATCCTTAGGTTAAATCTAAAATTAAAATTATATTCTTACATAAACTTTATTAGTAAAATTTAAGAATTTTTGTTGATCCATATATGTGAAAGTTAAGCAGTTGACTCGTTTGCAGGGTTGATATTATAAACCCAACTTTGTTAAATTTTATTTAAAAAGAGCAACTGTTGTGTTTCTGGTCGGTTCTTCTCAGCTGAGGAGCATTACGAGCCGGTGGTAGCTTTCTCACGGACTGACTGCACTGACCTTTTAATGTAATAATTGACGAAGATGTTTTGATTTTGAATATTTCAGCGCCGGCGCCGTAGCCTCCCCTCAAATCCTGCAGCGCAGCGGTGTCGGCGACCCTGCGGTGCTGTCCCGCGCGGGCGTGCGCACGCTGCACCCGCTGCCGCCAGTCGGTCGCAACCTGCACAACCACGTCGCGCACTTCCTTAACTTTCACGTCAATGACAACAACACCGCACCGCTCAACTGGGCCACGGCCATGGAGTATCTGCTCTTCAGAGACGGACTTATGTCGGGCACCGGTCAGTTTACGTCGAGGTTTTACTATGAGTAACTTGAGTCACTTGTCTTCGACCCGATGAATTTTCTTATAAGATTTAGGTTTAATAATTATGTAGTAGTCATCCATATACATACATATGTGAATATTGTTCTCGATGTTTTGTACATTTCGCAGGTATATCCGAAGTGACCGGTTTCATCAACACTAAGTATTCCGACCCGGCGGTAGACGATCCAGACGTGCAGCTCTTCTTTGCGGGTTTCCTTGCGGATTGCGCAAAGACAGGCATGGTGGGGGAGCGCCTCGGCGACGGGTCCCGCAGCGTGCAGATGTTTCCGGCCGTGCTGCATCCCAAAAGCCGCGGCCGCTTGGAGATCAGAAGTGCGGATCCGTTCGAGTATCCCAAGATTTATGCGAAGTGAGTAAAATTACTTGCAAATTATTTGGTTACTTTGAGAAAAAAACACTATAAATATCTCATTTGTATACTGAGACTAAACAACAAATTGATATATCTCGTATAATAGTGTTAAAAATATTTCTAAATATTCCAGTTATCTCACTCATCCCGACGATGTCAAAACATTAGTAGAAGGCATAAAATTCGCGATTAAATTATCGGAAACCAAGACGCTAAAGAAATACGGTATGAAGTTAGACAAAACTCCAGTAAAAGGTTGCGAAAAGATAAGGTTCGGTTGTGACGCGTACTGGGAGTGCGCGGTGAGGACGCACACGGCGCCCGAAAACCATCAGGCGGGCTCCTGCAAGATGGGCCCGAGGGGCGACCCCACGGCCGTAGTAGACAACCTGCTGCAGGTGCGTTACGTTATCCTTAGTTTTTACACCTATACGTACAATAACGGTCGATGAGACTTTCTTCATATTATAATACAGTATCAAATAATTTGATTAAACGAGTATAGACAATTTGGAAGACCAATACGCCTGGTTTTGAACGATCTTATAAAGCATGTACATCTGTCATTTAGGTACAAGGGCTGGACCGGCTGCGCGTAGCGGACGCCAGCGTGTTCCCGAGCGTGCCGTCCGGCAACACCAATGCACCTACGGTGATGGTCGCCGAGCGCGCCGCCGACTTCATCAAGCGACGCTGGCTCGGGGATGCTGTTAGTTACAATAAACTAACTATTAATCAATTTTGTAATGCGTTACCTCTTCCGATTGGTTGAGACAGTAGTCTCAAGTCGTAATAAGTATATTATGCTAATACTTGCACCTTTCTTTCAATTATAATCTAATTGCTATAAATGATAGATCCTAGCTGTAATTATTTGTTTGCCGCCCGTATATGGGCATGTTCGGTTGAGGTAATTCACTAAATCTTTTCAGCATAATAAATTCCTCTAAAAAGAACTTGATTATAGAATAGGCGTTTTAATTCACTACAGCAAGGTTTTACTTAAAATTATGGAAAGTGTTGTAGCTTCAACACAGATTTACGTTTTGTAATGGCCATCCTTATTATCAATGATGTTAATTTATACAATTATACAAATTTAAATTTAATAATTAGAATATAATGAAAACAATTGTAATTTCCAGGTGCCGTACTCCAATATCGAGGGTGGGGTTTCGAATATTCTCTCTGCGAGTGAGAGTCGCTCCGCCCCCTGGCTGTGGCGCTAACCCAACTACTAATATAAGTGTATTCATAATTATATTTTTTAAATTAAAGTGTAATAAAAAAAACAATCAACAGTTACGAGTAGGATTCGACCCTCTGCGAGTCCTGTCTGTACTTCTATAAATTGAACTGTTGTGTCGCCTAGATGAATTTATAATTCATTAGTTACTTAATAATATTAGGTGCTATTTAATAATAGTTCTTCCATGTCTGTTAAAATGTTACCTTTCTAAAACAAAAAGCAAAGAATTAACTTAACATTGAGTGAATTGAAGTTATTATCAGATCTATCTAGATCTTATCAAGATGTAAAGTTTAAAAAATATATGTGAAACGATGTTTCGAGATGCCACCTGAAAAAGCCCCGCATATCCCTCCAACACGAATTTATAATTATAGTTTTAAGTAGATAACTTTTATTAATTGTTTTAATGAAGTTGTGGATATTTCAGTGTACATACACACATATTTCATTATCTTCTGTCAATAGTGAAAATACTCGGTTCACAAATTATAATTGGACAAATGATATTCAATCTGAATAATTTATTTTTGTAACTGCTTTATAGCTCACTAATTCGTTACTCATTACAAATAATCATCCAGAGATAGCTACGAGTACCCTTAGGATACCGAAATTATATTTAACGTTTACTAATGGAATTATATTCAGGGATCAAACAGGGATAGACCAATCGTAACAGATCTATATTTAACCGACTTCAAAGGAGTTGGTTCTCAATTGAGATTAGTTTTTTTTGCTTTTTTGTAATATAAGTGGAATTATTTGTCTGATTATAGTTTTTTAATATTAATGTTAAGTAAACCAATGATACCGTACTATTGTATAAGTCTATTTATAAATAAAACTCTCTCTGTATGTAGGTAAGTCCTTTATTTATTGCTTACATTATTCACTTTATATTCACTATTGTTATTTCTCCTATAATTAGTGCCAATGTTTTCAGATTATCAATTATTATTCAATATAAATAGATTTTACTTACGTCTTCTAAAAAAATAATATAATTTTATTATCTGTAGACGTACCACCATTTTATTCGTATTCTTATACCTATATGTAAATCAGATTAAAGTGTTTGTTCCACATTAATAGCTTTTCACTAAATGCATGTGTGTACTTACTTAATAAAATATATATACATATATATATATAATCGTCTGTCTGTTTGGTTTCGCAAATCTGGACCGATTTTAACGAGAGAGAGAGAGAGAGAAATAAAATGAATTATCAGAATCAAGTAATGTATGAGGGTGCTCGTTACATATAGTTGTACGTTTGAGTTGTTTATATATGTATATTGTCACTGGAAATAGTCCTCGACGATTATTAATTACATGTCCTAAGTAATATAGATAAGCAATTATCGTTGATAATGGAAGTACAATTTATTATTTATTACAACAACCTACAACGTGAACTGCATCACATATGAGTCAGCTTGTTTCATCACTAAATTAGTATGGACATTTTGTATTACGAGAAATCACTAATTAAGCTTTTATTTATATTTAATTACAAATTTGTTTAATGTTTCTTTACCACAGTTATATTATATTATATATCATATAATATTTATTCAGTATCTGTTATAATCTATAGTTGACCTTATCTTTAAATATAAAACTATTACATCAAAACTTCATTTTAAAAAGCAAGAACTATTTAACAAAAATTTTCTTTCTCTATCCACCTTTTCAATATTCTAATATTTGAAAAAAGCAAGGACTACAAACGAATCACCTTGAAGATAACATTTTAAATATATTTTTTCATAAGAACAATGGCCGCACGTTCAAAATAACAATACTATACATTAGGAGGCAATACATTATTAAGTCTGCTAGAGGTCCACGTTGTTAAGTGCAAAGGGGAGTGTGTGGCAGTTCGCTAGAGGTCAACATTGTTAGGGTACGTGGCGGTGTGTGTGGGGGTTCGTTAGAGGTCAACGTTTTAAGGGGAGCGTGTGGGGGTTCGTTAGAGGTCAACGTTGTAAGGGGAGCGTGTGGGGGTTCGTTAGAGGTCAACGTTGTAAGGGGAGTGTGTGGGGGTTCGTTAGAGGTCAACGTTGTAAGGGGAGTGTGTGGGGGTTCGTTAGAGGTCAACATTGTAAGGGGAGTGTGTGGGGGTTCGTTAGAGGTCAACGTTGTAAGGGGAGTGTGTGGGGGTTCGTTAGAGGTCAACGTTGTAAGGGGAGTGTGTGGGGGTTCGCTAGAGGTCAACATTGTTAAGGTGCGAGGCGGAGTGCGTGGGCGGGTCGTCTTGCAGCAGCAGCGTGCCGATGGGCACAACGGCGGCGTCCCTCTCCCTCAGCTTGGTCATCTCGTGTCTCAGTTTAGTGAGCACGGCGTGGTTGGGTTCGTTTTGACGCGCCTTGTCCTGCAGCAGCGTGATCTGCTGCTCCTCCAACTTCTTCTCCTTGCAGCTTTTAACGGAGCGGGATCCGTACAGCCGCAGCAGCGAGCCCCACGAGCGGACGTGCGGGTGAAGCGCCTGTAACATACGGACGGATATACGTGTATATATATATATATATATAACAGTTGTACAGTTGGGTGTAGTCTGTGCACATTGTTACCTGTAGGATGGCCTGCGAGGCGCGTTGCTTGGCGGTCTTCTTGTTCTTGCAGACGACGGTGGCGGTATGTTTTCCCACCTTCATGGTCAGCTCGGTCTTCTGGTATTCGAGCTTCTTCATCTGAGCAGTTTTAAAAATAATATGTTTAACGTTCACATATTATATCTAATGGGATTTAGTTAATTCTTGATAGTAAACTAAATAATAGTGTTTCTAACGGTGCCATATGACAAGGAAGAGTGAACTATTACGTATCATGATCAGTTTCAAATACAGTTTTAGATAAAGTTCAGAAAGCAAGGAATTATGATCTCTAAATTTTATAATATTTAGATCTAAAATCGGTCCGTCATAATGGTACGAAAAAAATAAAAAGATAGGAATAACTTTACAAAGAAATCAAATCTACAATAAATCGACATTACACTCTAAACAGACGCAAAAAAAATAGAAAAAAACAATCAGACGGCGAGTAAAATTTTATCGTAAAACACATGCGTGAGTAGAGGTATGGTAGGTAGAAGAGTGTAATGACCTCGGTGTGTATGTGTCTGTCGCCGGCGCCGAAGTTCCTCAGCAGGCAGGTGCGGAGGATGGCGTGCGGGGAGGGCTCGCACGTGGACGCGCAGAACTCCGCGATGCGAGGGTCCTCGATGCCCACGTAGTCGAAGAACTGAACACGGTGCGAGGCAATTAAATAAATTGGCGGAGGCCGAAAGGCAATGAAAAAAGTATATAAACAGATTCGTGTTTAATATAGCTGTCTGTTCACTCACGCTAAAGTCCGTGTCGTTCTGCTGCGCGGCGGCGGGGGGCTCGAGGTGGTCCTTCATCTCGGGTATGAGAATATGTATGGAGGCCCGCGCGGCGGCGTACTTGGCCTGCCGCTTGCTGGAGCCGTGCCCGACCCCGTACTGCATGCCGCCGATGTAGACCGCCGCCTGGTACGGGGTCGCCGCGTTTTCTGAGGGATAGATAGACATTCTTTAAACTGGCCAGTGCCGTCAGCCACCAGCCGTGGCCGATAGTAACTTCATACGCGCGTCGCCACTTATATCGGCCCATAAATAATTATTTCTACTATGAGAGCCCAAACCAGTACATTGTGTTTCCCGGTGAAAATTAATTTATCTATAGTTTTAACATGATACACGAACAAACAAACAAGAAAATAAAAACAATTTCTGTATTCATAACACACTACGACTCTTTATAGAAAAACATTAGTATTTAATAACATATTAATTGTATAGTATAGTATATTAATTAGTATATTACCTAGCTGCTTGTACTCGTAGACGGGTTGCTTCTGCAGCGCGCGGCACACGTACTCGTGGAACACGGACAGGTAGCTCCGCCCGTTCATGTTCATGACCCAGTCGCGCTTGGCGCTCTTGCCGCCTATCGAAACACACGCACGTACACGATCCTCATACGTAGTAAAATTGAGAATACTATGATTTTGCTCTTACTCCTGCACTGGACTCTAATAATCGAGGTGAATAAATCATCTACATTTTCAATGAATTATATAATAAATTGACTCTTTTATTTAAAGTGCTCCCAACTATCATCATCTTTCTGAGACTAAACTTTGAAACGGTCTCTTTTCCTATCCATTGTCTAAAGATCGAATGTGGGTATAACAGTAAAAAAGGAAATCTCAAAAAGTCAATAGTTTATAAACAATTTAAAACATGAGTTTTGTGTTACCTTATCAATGTTATTTTATACTACAAGGTTAGAAATATTGGTTGCATGTGGATAAAGACGTTTATATATAAATTGCTACGTTAATCGAAACAGGTAGCGATACAGATATACTTCCTTTTCTACAGGAACGGAAGGACTGGGTTTAAACAAGTCTGTTTCAGAATTTTTCTAAGATAAATAAAACTGACGGCAATAAATGTTCACCAGTTGAAATAATTTTTTTGCAAGACCAAGAAAATTCTTTTAAACTTTCATAAAATGAAAACTATTAGAAACTTTAAAACTTTACGCGAATCTTATTAAGCACTAGCTCAAACAATATTCACTTATTTCAATTTCTGGGTGATACACGTAAAACGATTGATAACTACCTATATATTCTTTTAAGCTTAAGGTAAAAACAAATAATTATTTACATCATAATTCGTTATACTTTAGTGTGTTACCAAAAAATAATCTTAAACGAGCCATGGGCGAAAAAAAAGGGGACGAACGCTTAAAATTGTTTAGAATTTAGCTAGAATATAGGTAAAATTTCAAACCAGCGTCAGTTCCGTGGTGTGCGGGGATGGTTATGAGCGTGGTGCCAGCGGGTAGCGACGGGTACTGCAGCGTCTTGCGGGCCTTCGTGTATTTGCGACGATCCGCCCAACGCCTGCGAAGGAAAACACCTGTAGGACGCGATTTTACTTTTACCTTTACATGCAATCCACCCTACCAACGAATGCATGATGTGGGAGCAGTAGAGAAGTTTTATGTTTTTTTCTTTTTAGAGGGTAAACGAGCTTTTGGGCCACCGTTAATAAGTGATCACTATAGCCCATGAACTATGGCAACATCCGAGGATTCACAGAACTTTGCTGGCCTTGTAGCCGACGCCTAAAAACAATTTACATGTCAAATTCTTTAAGATGTTCCGTCGGTGAGTGAGAGAATCCGTAAGCCCTCCCCTCAACATGAGAGCGATGCCTTGAAAATATATACCCCAGCAGGATACCGGCCTTGACGAAGCGGCAGAACCTCTACCTGAGCAAAATCGGGGGAATGATTCTCGGATTCTGCTCGGGCTGCCCGTCTAATCTGGGACAAACGACGACAAACTATGAGTCAACACAGCGGCACCCCGCTTTACTCTAAATGGTGACTTTTGAAATATCCGGAGACTTCATTCCAACCTATTCGCCGTCCACTTTCATCTAGACACGGCGCAGCCAACCTTGTTATTTTTTGTTTGTTTGACGGAGACCTATCACACCCCGAGTATAAATTCGAACATCATTTTATTCCACACGCCGGGGTATCTGTGTTCATTAGGGAAGATATCTGATACCGTCGCCTTCAGGTTTTTGAACGTCGGGACCTGTCTGCATTCTGGGTACGCGTGGACATGGACGACCACGGACGACCTTTCGTCGCGTGCCTCTACCAGCCCCATAGTGGTAATGCAGAAACGAATCAACTTTTGGGTCAAGTCCAGGCGAACATTGACGAAGTGCTTTCACAGACTGCCTCAGCCAAAGGGTCTTCAACGGTTACATTACCGATTGGCTAAGTTCACGTACCAACGACTACGCAGGGCAAGCTGCGTTAAACATGGCATTGGCTAATGGTCTGTTCAAGACGCACATTCGTCTACCGGACGTGGAGAGCCATATGCCCTCTTTGTTGGATCTTCTGCTGACTACACATCCCGGAAAGTACCAGGTCATTGTCGAAGCTCCCCTATGGCCCACTAATCATTGCTTGTAGTAGTGCCCATTCAACGTCCGGCTCGCAAAAGTTCTGCGACTCTACGTCTGTGGTACAAGTCAGCGGATTGGGATGAAATGTGATCTTTTTTTGCATCCTACCCGTGGGGAGCGGTTTGTTTCTTTTCCAATAATTCCAGTGACTGCACTACGGCTGTAACTGATGCGATACTACAGGGGATCGAATTGTACCAAACTCTGTGGTACCACTTGGTGGCAGATCGCGGCCTTTGTTTGATGCGTCTGTCAGGGCTTCAGCAGCTGGCAAACGGCACGAATTTATTTCGAAAGGATAAGGATAAGAGGAAATATTACCGTGCCTCCAGATTCTTCAAACGGCAAATTGCTAGAGCAAAGTTCAAGCATGTCGTTAAAATTGGGGTTCAGCTGGTAAGGCCTGTCACACGCAAATTCTGGGCGCTTTCCAATGCCACTCTGGGAAACTTTAGCCAGCCATCCCTTCCGCCATTGCACACTGGCAACTACTCTATGGCCGATCTCTTGGGTACTCTTTTCGTCTCAAACACGATTTTGAGTCGACCAGGGGAAGACACCGCCTATAATCCCGCGGTGGCAGAGCTCAATGTTGGAAATAGTTTATCGGCACAATACTATCCGAAAGACTACCTTTTCCTTGGGCGTTCCTAAGTCGAGTGAGCCAGATGGTATCTCTCCAATTGTGCTACGGACATGTGCCCCTGAGTTGACTTCAACGCCAACGCGTCTGTTTTGGTACTCCTACCTTAAAGGCGTAGTGCCGGTCACATAGAAGTGTGCCCTTGTCCATCCGATCTCTAAAAAAGATAGCTCGGACCCAGCTAATTACAGACCTATCACCATTACCTTTCTTCTCTCCAAAGTAATGGAGAGCATCATCAATCAACAGCTCCTACTGTCCCGCAATGATCACATGTTGATCAATGGCCGGCAATATGGCTTTCGTCATAGTCGATCGACTGATCTGTTATATCTTACACACCGTTGGGCAGCTGTTATTGAAAGCAAGGGAGAGGGTCTGGATATAGCGAAAGTTTTCGATCGCGTATGGCACAAAGAGCATCTTTTGAAGCTCCTTTCCCATGGGCTTCCCGAGAGTTTATGCAAGTGGATCACCTAGCTTCTTCACTGGGCGGAGCACACTGGTCGTTCTTGACGTTTTTTGCTCGCACCCAAAGCCCATGAACGCTAGTGTACTCTTCGAGAGTACTCCTCTCGTCTCGATATTTCGAGCGACAGTTGATTTCGTGGTCAGTTGGAGAGCAAAGCTAAGTTATCCTCTGTGAAATAGGGAGTGAACAATAGACCGACGCAGTATTGTAAGCCTGGCCAAAGACTTGCGCTCTATAAGGCGTAAGTCCGGCCACACATAGAGTACTGTTCTCATCTCTGGTCCGGATAACCCAATATCTTTCTGAAAGACTGGACTCACTGGCATTGCGTGAAGGCGTGACCTCTTTGCGCGTTTTCTATCGCATATACATCGGAGAGTATTCCGAAAAGCCCTTTGATCTGATGCCTGCGGCCGAATTTCATACCGCACAGCACCTCATCTCCTGCAATACCATCCGCACCACCTGGATGCGTGGCTATCCTTTACTGTGCTGTTTTCAAGGGCCTTACTACCACATACTACTAAGATGTGGAACGAATTTCCTTACTGGGTATTACCGGATCGATACAGGGGTACCTTCAAAGAACGTGTATAATCAAACCTTTCGGAAGACCGGCAACGCTCTTCCGATTTCCTGAATGTTGCAAGAGTCCGTGGGCGGCGGTGAACACTTGTTATCGGTGGCCCACACGCACGCACGCACGCACTCACTCAATCACGCACTCATGAACGCACGCACGCACGCACTCATGCACGCACGCACGCACGCACGCACTCATGCACGCACGCACGCACACATGCACGCACGCACTCATGCACGCACGCACACACACACACGCGCGCACTCACACGCGTGCACACACACACACACACACACACGCGCACACACGCACACACGCAGAGAGAGAGAAAGACACTGACGCACACAACACTCGAACCGACGCGAGGCAACATGAGAGATGAATATATTTTGTCGGTGTCGGTAAAAAAAAAAAAACAGACGACTAATCCTCTTTAAAAAAGCCTAAACTTAATCTTCAATCCAATAGTCTTTACAAGTCTTTGCTTTATACATGGTTATACAACTAACTCCAATAGGACGAAAGAATCGTCATGTTGATTAATAAAACTCAACTATAATTTCATATTTAAATTATAATAAGAAATAACCTAAAGCCAGATGGAGGATGAAATAAACCAGTGTTAATTAGTCAGGGTGCAGAAATGATTATAAAAAAACCACTCAAAGCATTGTCTAAAATGCATTTAATACCACTGACAGTAATGACAGTTGATGACGACAATATTATTGTTAGTTATGTTAGATACAATAACATAAGAAGAGATTATTGATTACAATACATGTTTTTCATAAAATCACATCTTTGTCTGATCAGATGTAAATGATGCCTTACCCTGCTGCCTCGTCATTTCATATACTTACTTGAAATGCATTATGTTTACGCTCTTGAACTGAAAGAGACTTTTGCAGTACTCATTGACCTGCTCCGGAGTCAGGTCTTGAGTCTTCCAGCTGGAGTTGACAGACTCCACCCTAGGCGGAGGCATCATGGCGCCCCCCGGCAACACCACCGGCCGCCTACCGAGAGGGATCTCGTCCGCGGCCTCCTCTTTATCTCCAGCGTCGGTTGGCGACTCAATCTCTTCCTTGATCGATGGGGTGGCTACTTCGAGTTCCGCATCGGTTGAGACGTCGGCTTCTATTTTAACCGTGACCTCAACGTCCGGTACCTTTGATGGAACCGCTACTGGGACAAGTTTTCCCTCGCTCCCCCATTCTCGGGCAGTATGGGGACATTTTCGTTCAGGGACCTCCGGGTTCGGGTCCCCGTTCAAACTTACATTAATTTGATCGGCGTTCCGAACATTTGTTTCGCTTTCGTCATTACTCTTGGGTGCATCATTATGGTTATTTGTTTCTATCTGAAGCTGAGGTATAGGAACGTCATTATTGACTGTATTTTGTCCGTTTAATACATTACTACTGTCAACTGCCAAGTTACTATTGATATTGCCGGCGCTCGTTTGGTTTCTGATCTGTTCCTCTATCTTTCGATCGATTTTCTTTTGTTTATCTTCTTCTTCCAGAGCACGTCTGTATGCTAGGCACGGTATAGCACTGATGGGTATGTCATGTCTCTACGATAATTTCAATCAATTAAAATTTATTACAATTTGTTACAATATTAAGACCATTGCAATAAGATATAATAACACTTTCTTACCCTTGTGTTGCCTTTGCCAATAAAGTAAGGTTTGGAGAGAGTGCAGACGCGGGTACTGCGATGCATATAAATGGGCATGCCGCTGTAGTGACGCACCATCATCCAATCCAGAGGAAGATTTTCGAATTGGTTCACGCCCTTCTCTGCAACACATGTATAGAAAATAAATTTCAGCTTCCAGCTCTTTTAACTGGTAAATAGTGACGTACCTTCGAGGACAATTTTTGTTCTCGTCACGTATGCCTTATCTTTAGGCTTTGGTGCCGATTTGAAATCATCTGGCAAATTTTCATCTAACATTTTTTCTAACTCCTCTTCTGGCACGCCTAATAACAATAATCACAAATAATAAATAATCACAAATTCAATAAATGGTTTAAAATATTATTAACACAACAGAAATGTACAAAGTATAATATTTCCAATTTAACTATACCAGTTGAACTGTTGTCTGAATTCTCATCATTGCTGTCGTCGTCTTCATTAGACTTCACTTCATCTAGAACTTTAAATTCTCGAAGCTTCTGCAACTCTTCGGAATTGGCAAAGTCTTCGCATCTATCATTAGCCAACGAATCAAACTTATGTTCCACTTCAGTATCTTCAGTGAAGTCGATGTCTTCAGTGATGGTTTCATTATCAAATCGTGGCCTCTTCGCAGGGGGAGATGGGGCTTCACTCATTATTAAACTCCTAAAAAGATTACCAAACTCAAACACTGCACATACAATTAACATATAATCACAAATGTCATTAATTCTATTTATTTCTAACTCGGAGAGGTTGGCTTCCATCCATTTCTACTATAGGTGAAATTCCCTGACTGAGTTAGTTATGTTGACTCTTATACAGTTTCAGCAATTTACCACGAAGGTTTTTGGTACATACTTATTTAATAAGAAACTTATTTAAAGTTATCCAGTGGAAGGTTTCATAAGTGTTTGAAGCATTCCTATTATTCCCTACTATTTAAATAAGAAAGATTTGAACAAATTTTAAACTTTAAAACATCACTTTCAAATTAAGCAAGTTAGCCTTATTTTAATTATAAGTTAAAATTTAATGAAAAATCAGTATATGAAAATCTAAGACAATGTAAAATAAACTCATACTATTTTAGTTTGGCTTCTAATTATTTAAATTTTGATTCAATAACTCCCATTTGTAATTGCGTTTTCTTGAATATGCAGAAAACATTAATTATATAATATATTTTTTAATCAGTTTTATTCAATCTCTAAACAAAGCGTAGAGAGAAGAATGCTGGAAATGATGTGTAAAATGATGGAATGTTGGAAAAGCAGTCAGTAAATGAAGATTTAGAGAAAGCAGTGACTGATGATGAAGTAATAGTGGCTTTGCATGGTATGAAGAATGGAAAAGCAGAAGGACCGGATGCCATACCCGTGGATGAATGGAAGGTTATCATTAAATATGGATATAAGTAGCTGGCTTTGTTCTCCAATAGGTTTTGCATGAAGAAGTTATCCCCAACGAATGGTGCAATAGTACTCCACTGTACATAGATGGAAAAATAGGGATGATACACAAGACTGCAACAATTATCGCGGATTAAAGCTCGTGTCATATGAATGTATGGGAGAAAATGATAAAGATGAGAATCCAAGACTAGAGTGAAGTTTCGGAGAACCAGTTCGTTTTTATGCCTTGTCGAGGTACGACGGATGCTACATTCGCTCATAGAGGAAGTTTGTCAAATGGAGCGACCTTCAAACACCAAAATGGCATTACGTGCATTCAACGTACTAACCTTGGAAACCAACATTGATTTAGTGTTTTGTTTGAACGTCACAGTATAATTTAAAAGAACGGAATACCACGTATTCGCATGTATTACACAATATGATAAATGGACTGCTTTGTAAAGGAATTTCAAATTACTTTATAAATATAGATTATTCGGTTCAAGCTCAGGAAATGTTTCAATTAAGACGGAAATAACAAACATATTTTTTTGTATGACGTCCCAAAAAGTAATGCATGTTGGTTTCAATATATCTTTATGTCGTCTCTAGTAAGTAGATGTTCGAAGTCCGCGACACTGTTAAAGCGATCGATCTTACATCGCAAATTTTCCCGATAATTTCGAACCTAGTTCCTTACTCTAAGCTCCGAGAATGGCGGCACCTCAGTGTGACATGCGTGTACTCGTATCAGGTCGAGGGCGCGCCGCTAGGGTAGTGGAGGAAGGATGTAGTGTCGTCTGTGGGGGTCTCGCGATAGTCTTCGTCTTTTGCAGTTATAACTGGTACAGTCAGTTATTGCAACTCAGTCAGTGGTGTAGTCAGGTCATGTTCCAGGCCGATCGATGGTAGCACTCAACCAAACATACTATTAGACTTTGGCAGATGCTGATTTCAAATGCCTCACGTATTTTGAGCGATATTAAAAACTTTTTCCCAGCTTTGTCAAAACGCATATTGTGAGCCATTCCCGTATCCTAGACGTGTCGCATAATCGCTATCAAAAATTTTTACACTTAAATATTCAGAGAAATCCTGATTTTAGTTTCAGCGAGTCCCGTAGGAGACGCTTACCGCAAGGAACTAGGCTGTGGCGCCACCTATATCCGTAACTTTGTAATTGCCTTCGCCACGTTTTATAATGCCACTTATCTACAAAGTTCGATAGGTCGATAGGTGATAAAATGTTTGATAGGTCGGAAGGAAATGTTACAGGGCAAAGATAGGTGGTGTGCTTAGGGCTTACACACCCTTTGTTAGAACAGCTGCATGAGACCCTCAAAAACGTCCTACAAGCTACCCCCGGACCTACCTCATACTTACAAACTCCAAATGAGTAAAAAAATACAGCCAGGTACATAATAATGATGGATTATGAAAGTCATAGTATAAGAATTGAATGCCTGTTTGCTGAAATCTCATTACTCTTTCTTAATATTTAACTTCCACTCATTTATATTTTATAAGATAATATATGATAACCTGTGCTAGGTATAAAATATTTCATAGAGAAAATCTAATTTATATTAGATCAGTGGTTTGGAAATGTTGTTTGAATACACATACAATATGTGAAGAATATTTTTATAGACTGTTCTATAGATTTTATAGCTTAATTTATTTTTATCTAACTTAATTGTACATACTTTTAACTGGTGAAGATTAAGATCAGATAATGTTTTTTTTATCCAATAAAATCATTATAACCAATAAAATTTCGTACCTTATCCAATACTTTTTATAATTAATACAAATTAACAAATTATTTTGTGTTTCAATTACTGAGAAATAAGTTATTATTTGAAATATTTTAAACTATTTTAATAGCCTCTTAATAATTATAAGAATGAAAGATTTGTTATTGGTATAACATCAGGTATCATAGAGGTATATATTTTTAAATAAATTTGGTATGTTAACACTAAACCTACCAACAATTCTTGTAAACCTGTTCCTACCGTACGCCGTCAAATTGACCGGTAATTAAAAGTTTATTATATAACACAGGTAATAATGGAAATAACTGAAAGTAAAGAGTGAAGAAAATATTATATGCATATTCTAAAAATTGTCGTGTAGTTTGATAACGATATTATAACGTTTAAAAATGTGTAAGTTTTACAAAAGTTTAAGAACGGTCAATTTGACCGGTACTTGGTACGTTTAGTGTTAAAGTCTACTGTCTTACCTTACCGAGTGAGCCCGAGAGTGCTACGGTTTTAGAAAGGTATTTGCATCAACCATAAAACTACCCATACAAACTATTGACAAGCTTTATAGAAAAGAAATCATGACTCATGTTCGGGAAATTTAAATATTTTATAAAAAATGTAGCTTTATTTCAAGTTGAAAAGTATCCTCACGGAAGGGCTTATTTTGTTAGGTATGGCACCAAAATAGGCCCTCCTGACACTTCCATTTGACATACACAAGTAATCACTGGTATAGGTTTAAAGTGGAAAAAATATAAATAAATAATAAATAAATACATGAACCCATTTAAAAATAATTATTATATGTTGCAATGATTTATTTCACACGGTGTGTAGTGATCCTTCTAAACCATATTATAAATTGTTAATTCACAAATACATTTTGATGGAGTTTTATCAGATCTCCGCGGACCTACAGTTTGGAATCATGCAAAACGAATGACTTACATATGAACTGGAATATGTATCTACATATTTGAAATATAACAGTTGCAAAGCTCGGGAAGTGATATAATGATGGGATGGATTGTTTATTTAATTTTCTTTTTTTATATTTTTTACATACCAACATCTGTCTTTTGTCAGAGCCGCAGTGGTTGAATGTAAAAATTTAAACTTTAAATATTTTTCATAATATAATGAAGTGTTTTTGAAATTCTTATTATGTGAAAAAGATTATTGCGATTTTAAGGCCAAATAGGATTATTATCACTACGATAAATAAATGGTCCAATGAACAAGTTACGAAAATCAATCATGGAGTCTAAATTCTAACATATTAAATATATTTGCCTTGTTATTTATTTAAATAGAAAAACATTTATAATTGTGTTGTTTTTAGAAGACGTCCCAAGTTCCAACTAAGTTTTTGTAACACAAAAGTAAATAGTAGACGAAAGATAGTCCACAAATAGCGATAGCAAAAAAAGCCAATGCTGAATAACAATTGGACTTTTTCCATCGCTAGATGCAGCCTTTCGATGTTTCTTTCAGATAATAGCCGTCATATAAAATAACGAAGATATATGGCGAAATTGCGAAAGGCTTACTCTGGAGTAATACAGAGATAAGTCTTTTGCAAAGTCGCTAAAAGCATTATACTGAAGTCTCGTGCTCTCGCATCCTGTAAAGTATCACGTAAATACATAAACATGCACTGAAATGTCCTCATCCAAATAATATTGTAAGTAACCATATATAATTTGCATAAATTTAAGAAACTACGAAAGTAATGGTAAATGTCTTACCTGTATAGAAACTCGCTTCGTATTTCGTAATGTGCTATTAGTAATTATTAATGTAACCTGACTAGCAATTTCCAGCTCACTAATTCACCAATTGTTAATATGAGAACATGTACTATTATATCTGCTTAAAGTTTATAAATAATTAAACTGTATTTTTTATTACTTAATACTTTATCTTTATAACCTATTGGCAAAGACTCTGGGATCTCATAATCAAAACAATTAATAGCAGTGCAATTACTTAGCAATATATTATCTTTGCATCAGGCATCCGCCATCGATTCAATTTTAAAAAGTTAAGCCATAGATAATAACACCGAATATGTTATGTAAACCACTGGCCTTACGCTTACAAGCCTTCTACGCCAGATAGCGCTAGTTTCTTTTGAGAATTATAAAAGTTTTTGAACTATATGCAAGAACTAATTTTAAGTTACGACGATGACCACTATATTGAGTGATTATGGTCAAAGATTATATTAAGAAAAATGATAAAGGAAATAATTAGGTAAGGAGTGGTTACTCTTAAAAACCTTTCTAAACACATTTATCTACACATAGATCATATAATGCATATAATAACGCAAAATAGAACTGTTTTCGACTAAACCATTATTTTGTAATGCTATTAATTTTAAGGTACAAAAATATATCTAATTTCTCTTGTTTTTTTAAGCAAATAGACTATTTAACGACTTAAGTATTATAATTAAGTTTAATGTGTCATTTCCAATAGCCAATTGAGAAATCTAGTGAGATTTTAAAGTCGTTATTCTGCATTGTCGATACGCCGCAGATGACATGTAATTATTTCATTCCTTTTATATACTACTGTTTTACACTATGATATTGCGTTAGGGGTGTCCATTTGAAAAATGTATCGATATATTTATTCTGTACAAAATATCGGAATCTGACATAGGGGTGTCCACTTCGAAAAAAAAAAAATCTGTGCTTTTTCGTTGCGATATTTCGAAAGTGTGCATCGATGTCTTCAGATGTATCGGTAAGAAACATCGATGTTTTTGAAAATCGAGTACTTTTTTAACATTACATATATGAGAATAATCTTTGTTCTTTATTACAGTAAAAAAACCATCTACAATTTTAAACATGTTCTATTTCCAGAGTTCTTTTGATAGACGTTGCAAAAACAAAACTTTATTTAGACTTTTCTTTGAGTCTATTTCGTTGTTGGTTAAGGATTTGTGCCGCTATGGAAAACAAATCTTCAGATGGGACTGAAGTTTCTACCATGGTTATATATTTAAAAGCTACTATATAAAGTTTAGGAAGCTGAATCTTGAGATTGAATCTCTGCTTCTTGGGCTAAATAGATAGTTTCTCAGAAATAACATCGTCAGACTTTTTCTAGTTTTTGATTATTTCTAATGATCTTCCCACAAAAATTCATATTCCGCTGTCTCATTTTGTGCGTTAGTTTACAAAATTTCTTTCTTGTAAAATTAAACGTAAATCAACGTTTTTAAATAAAGTTCACAGAAACAACAAAGAGAACTAGCATGCGACCAAATATTACATAAACACATAATTCCGGCTGCGTTCATCTAAGTTAAAACAAAACAGGTTTGAAATAAAAAAACAATGGAAAATAAACATATTTTATAAGAAATATAAATGAAGAAAGAATGTTTTTGGTAATGATTTAGAGATCAAACTGAGTTTTATATCATTTATTATAACATATTATCACAGTTTATTACAAATTCCCTTTTCAAACAAAGCAGTGATATTTTGATGCTACAAGCCTACGACTACTTAAAATATTCTGCTGAACGAATAGACTTCATTTTGAATTACAGAGTAATTTTTATTTTAACATTTTTTCTTATATTTTTTCTACTATAGAAAATTTCAGAAAATAATTAGTTGGGTAAAGAAAGAAATAGGGCGCCGGGAGGCAGTGGATGGTGTGGATGATGCTCCTTGGGCGAGCCCATGTTCAACAGACGACATCCACAGGCCGCTGATGATCCAGATATATTTTTACTTTATATTTGACTATCCACTAAGTTCAAAAACAAAATATACAATCAATAAGTCAAAGAAAGATAGAAATAGAACAGAGTTATCAAAGATATCATCCACGAAAACACTGGCAGGTAATAAATAAAAGAAAATGTAATGTTATTGTATCCACGCTTATCATTATGAACATAGAACACGGTGCAGTAAATAATCTAACGTCCATGATGGGAGGGCTTCTATCGCTTCTTGCGGCGCGGCTTCTGAGGCGGTACGGTGACGCGCGCCCCCGCCAGCTCCTCGGGCGCCGCCGCCGCCGCCAGCGACGACCGCGCCTCCACGAAGAACATCACGTCGCGCAGCTGCTCCTTCAGCTCCGACACCTGGCCAGATGGATGGACACGATTCATCAGATACGGCCGTGTAGTAGTTAAACCCTAGACTATCGCCGAGTGCTTGCAAATCATATTAAAATAAGAGGTCATAAGCTGCGCACCTCCTTGGCGAGCGCCTCCTCGGTGGCCTGCGCCCGCTCCTGCCACTGGCGGTGCGCGCTCGCCAGCGCCGACGCCAGGCCGCGCTCCTCCTGCAGCTCGCTCTGCAGCGACGACACCCTGCACGCACATGCACTCATCACTATTATGTGCCGAACGACTTGATACATTTATTTGGTGCTGTGTGTGACCTCCCCGCGAGTCCCTGCAGCCGTCGCTCGGTGGCCGCGTGTTCCCTGGTGAGCGCGGCGAGGCGGCCCCGCAGCTCCGCCGCCTCGCCCTCCGCAGTCTCGGCGCGGCGCTCCAGGGCGCCGGACGCCGCACGGTGTTCGCTCTCTAGCCTGACGATGAGATGTTTTCATAGTATTCCTTACAAACTTAATAACATTGAGGCCGTCATAGTGTGTATTTACTTGCTAATCTTGTCCTCGTAGTATTGGCGCTGCGTGTCCAGCTGGTGTGTCAGGATGTAGGTGAACTCGAGCTGCGCGGAGTCCAGCTTCTCCCCGCCGCAGGCCGCGTCCTGCTCGGCGCCGCCCTCCGCCGCCACGAGCTTGCCGTCCGCCTTGTTCTGCACCAGACGGTGCACGAAGTTGTCCCCTGGTTACATATTTATTTTTCATTTAAATATACGGATAATCAAAACAATTTTCAATTAGACACGTCAATACCGAGCCATCTTATACTTATAGCAATAATCAATTATGTAAAGCCATTCACAACAAAATCAGCCTGGTATTTCTTTATTTTGATCACTGTTTCACAAACATACATTTTTTTGTGAATAATTTATGATCAACTAGAACCACCGAATCAAATAATCAATTCGATAGCCGGCCTAATAAATAATAAAAAAAGCAAGTAGATCAAAAGAGATTAATCTTTAAAATACAATTCATTGTTACTGTAATCTTTTTTTATCAAATTCCTTTTAATGAAGGAATTAAACTTATTTAACGATAAATTTAAGCTTTATTGTGGAGTTTATTTTAAAAAGGTATACAATTACCCAAATATTACATTATGTGGTGCCTAGAGAAGGCAAGTTTATTTTTATTTCTAGTATTAATTTTAGTAGATTACAATTTTATTGAATTGATTAATATTTTTTATTGTTATTAATTTTGATTGTTTTTAATTCAAACATTTTAAGATTTTTTTCATTTTGTATGTGCATAAAACAAACATTTTCAAATAATTTACAAAGAATTATTTATCTGTTTTAGACATCTCTCACAATTACCTTTGGTGTGAGACAGTTTATACAAGACAAGTACCAGACATGTCTTTTATAAATGAGGATACATAAAAGTAGAAGGAAGGCAATGGTATAATAAGTTTAAAAAAGTATATTGCATATGGCTAAAACAAACGTAGAATATTTTTCTACATACCTGCATAATCCCACACCCGGTTGGATCCCAGCTGCAGCGCGTACGTGTGGTTGGTCGAGAGAAAGTGTTTCGCGGCGTGTCCCTTCTCATATCTACATGAAATACGGCTCGTAAGTCGCAATCATTTCATTGTGTATCAATTGAATGTACGTTGGTTATCTACTCACCGGCCGCACCCCACGTGACCGCACACCAGGCAGATCCACAGGGAGCCCGCCGCCTCCAGCGCTTCGTCTGCGCCCTCGCCCGCCCAGCACGGACCCTCCGCCGGCACCTCGCCCTCTGAACAACAACCATAACTCAACGTTACTCCACTGGCTCCACTGGCACCCAGCCGCACATCCCAGCCCAAGCGCTGCCTCACCACTGTCGCACTGCAGGCAGATGGCGCTGGCGCGGGGTTCGGGCGTCTGCGCGCAGCGGCACACGGGGCAGCGCGCGTCGCTCCACCGCACCAGGCACTGCGCATGGAACGAGTGCGCGCACTGCACGCTCAGCACGCCCGCCACGCTTTCGTCCATGCGCTCTGGAACATGTTTCAAATAATCAATTACTGAATTTCAAAAATCTTCAGTGAGCATGGTGAATACGGTTCCCACCGAGACACACGGGGCAGGTGGGCAGCTCAGTGTGCGCTGGCGGTGGCGCCCCGGAGCGCGCGTGCTCAACCCGCGACACCCACGCCACGTGGCACAGGGCGTTCGGCTCCAGGCTGCTGTATGGTACACCTGAGAACGCACCGTGGAACTCCCTGGCCGCCTGGGAGCTGTGAAACCTGATATAGAAATACAGATTACACAAAATGTACAGAATACAACTTAAAAATAGAATGAACAATTATTTAAAATATATTTCTCACATATAACTTTAAGAATTAGAGAAGAACTCACGTAAGCAAAGCCATATAATGGTCAGGCGAGCCATCTCTTAGTACCCTCACATGACATATGTCTTGCTGGCATGCAGCAACAAAAGCCAGCAGGTCTGCGGCCCCCAGAGCCCCAGGCACCGACAGAAGACAGAGGGTTTTAGCCTCTTCTGCTTCTCGTAACTCACTGATATATAAATGACAAATTAATCATTATTGTGTCTATAGACATACTCAGCATATATAAAAAACACAAAATTTATATAAAACATTGGTATGAAAATGTAATCATTGTCTTTAACACAATTAACGGGAAGAATGATTGCAAAACATTGTAGATAATTGCAAACTTTTAAAATGTAGTTTTATTATTAATTTCAAATTATTTTTATTAATGTTAAATCTCAGATAAATAAACAAATGTGAACCCACTTTTCTTTATATAAATGAAGCACCCCCTTTGTAACCTCTACTAAAGGATTTCCGCAAAAGAAGCTTATAGTTTCTTGGTCATCACTGCCCTCAGGAGGAGACCTGCGTGAGCTGCTAGGCAGTATGCCGGGGTCAGGTGATCCACTAGATAAAACACTTGCATAAGTTTCAACTGTTATAGTTTTAGACTCACGAGCTCCACGGTCTCTCTTTTTTTGTTCTTTTGCTGAATCTGCAAACAATTATGTTTATATAGACATAGTAAAAAGTAATACACATTTTTATACTTAACATAGTAGGTAGTTAAATTAGATTTTTATTTAAAGAAAATATTTACGTCTTTAATAGAAATACATTGCATTGTAATAACTTACCAACGTCAGCTGAATTGTCGCCCATCTCGGGCGATTCTTCGTCAATTTCAATACGTAAAACACACAACGCCACAGACATTAATAACAAATCTGTAAGATAAAGTACCTTTCACAACAAAGAACTACAAAATGTTTAGACATAAGTAGCTGCCAAAGCAAAACGTTTTGTTTTCTTACGTTATTATTTACAGAAATGACAGGATGTTTGTACAAATAAATTAAATTTTATGTTTAAAGAACAATGCAAAGAAACTTAATTAGTTTAAATATGATAACAGCAAAATACACTATACAGATTTTTAATAATAATGAGGATTAATATAAAAATATTAAAAATTTTAAACTGTCGTAGATGTGATAATGTTTATATAAAAGTCGGTGACCGATTAGGTAGTATAATATGACATACGAATTGTCAATGTCCGATCTTTTGTCGCTATATAAAACTCGGTATTGCCATGATTTTAAAATAAGAAGAACAATTAAGTAAGATATTAGTAACCTAAATGGATTATACATAGAAAAATATATTTTCTATATTTGTTTCTTTTTCCACTAGTATATTTTTACATAAGCAGTAATAAAAGTGTGAATAGTAAAAAAATAACTATACTATACTTAAAAGATATACCTGATTAGTATTATTTAATATGATAAAAAAACTTAGCTTATATTATATAGTATTATACAGTAAGATTTTTATTGTTATATTATTTTTATTCAGTAAATACTTTATATTACCTTTCCGTGTATTTTTGTTTTTGTTTTTTCATTATTTTCTTAATATTCAGAATATCTCGCTAATAAGCTTTCTGGTGTATTTATTGAATTATTAGCTGATACGACCAATATTTTTTTTTTGTGAAATGTGCTTCTGATTAATTTATAAGAAATTCATTAATTAGACGAGGGCATTCCATTAGGTACTATTTGCAAAAAATATGTTAATAGTTAAGTTAAGTAATCATAGTTCAAAATGAATTATAAAGTTGTAGGCCAATATTTAATACAAGTTATCCGTCTTTATCTTGTTCATACACTTGATATTTTCAACCTGTAATATAATTAAAACAGCACTTCCTCGTTATGATGGCATTTAAAATCCAGGAGTACAAATGTATCCCTACATTTAGAATACCAAGAGCAAAACCGAAGACCCAACCCACTCTTATCCTGATATAGTCATCTAGGTTTAGGCTAGGTTTTAAGTCATCATCATCATTATCATTATCATTTCAACCTGATGACCGATTTTGCGCTGCCTGCATCCAGCTACATCCCGCGACCTTGACTATGTCGTAGAGACCTACGATTACACACTTAGAGGGTGACATACCACTCGGTAACCTCTCGGCCCCATCTAGGAGCTATATCGGTGATCTTTGTTCTCCTGCGGATCACCTCGTTTTCTATTCAATCTCGCAGCGAAACTATGTGCATTGATCTCTGAGTGACCTAGATTTCTCTTATAAGGCTCAACCACGTCCCAGAGCCAACGGCCACACACATTGGTCAAAGATTTTCGTCTTCAGTCATTGCGTTATTTTGGATGAGAAGATATTTCATTACTACCACAACGCTGCCTCACAAGTTGGATTCGATACGACCTACCCAGCTAGACGGTTTGTTTTTTGCTTTGTAATAATCCATTAAGGATACCCGCTCGCCAGGAAGGTGATGGCCAGTGGGTTATGTGGGACTACCCGGTGGCATAGAAGACGCCGCCATTTTTAAGGCTACCCACTAAAAAACCAACGGTTGCCCTCAACGCCTTAATGGGACGACACGGGATCGCGTTGGCACTCACCGTGCCGCCCCGGCGGTTACACCCGTGTGAGGGTGCCCCGAACAACTTTACTCTCGCCTCCTTCTACCCAGCCTCCCCCGGCGGAGCGGGTCAAAGGAAGAGGCTTGCTCCCTGACCCGCTCCACGATCTCCATTGCGGCGATGACTTGCTTGCAGAATGAGGCCATAGCGGCCCAACACCTCTCGCTGCCGATCATCGCGCCAACAAGGCGTGGCAGCGAGAGGTTCCTGCCAACCACGGCCACCAGCTCAGCGCGCTGATGACCCCAGGCTGCGCACTCCTCCACGGTGTGACGAGCCGTGTCGACGGTTTGTCCCAAGTATATGTAACCGTCAACAATTTCGAGCGTAGCACTTCCGATTACTATTTGAGTTGGCATGAACCCGTAACTCCATCTTCACCTGGCGCCTGGTTGTTTCTGATCTGTTTGAGGGCCCAATTAATCTCAAAGCGGCTGATGTCCGAAAGATCTTCGGTATAATGTCGAGTCAACCTTGCTCTTGGATCTTTATCCAGATTGGTTTCAGAGTCGCATATCAAAGAGTAAGAATAACTGCCCATAAAACTTCTCAACCACTATCATCATTTCAGGTTTGGATGATGTAATCCTGCCGTTATTGGTCTTCAGTTTCGTCAATTTTGGATATAGACAAGGTGTTGGACGGAGAGTTGGCCGCATCAGCCGCGATCTTTCCAGTTTAACATTTTATTTACCGTGCCTCGTACAATTCGATGATAAACAGGAACTAAACTTTTATAAAGTTGTTATATTTATCATCTCTCTTATTCTATTTATTATTAATACAATTAACCATAAAAGTTACATGTTTGCTAAAAATTAAATTTAATCTAATGATATTCAATCATCATCAAACAACAAAAACATTATTCAGGAAATAACTGAACACACAGTCTGCAATACAAGAATGCAACACTCGTAACACAGTCTCCAATTGCAGTCACTCAAAGACATTCAGAGTCACAGTTCAACCCTAAATAATATGCAGCCTTATGGTATACAAGACTGCTAACTATTTGGGATAGTTCTAGTGAAATATATAAATAGAATATAATTTCTTTTTCATCTTTAAGTACTTCAGAAGCGAAGTTATCAAAATAACTAATTTAATGAAAAACTATTCAGTAGCTTAGTCCAGTAATCACATGTAACTTAAAGAGGGGAAAGGATTTCGAAATCATTTCGAACAAAACAGCAGAGTATTTAAATTTTACGTGAATATTTTAAAAGCATCACGTGATTAATGATTAATTCCTTAGTGTAGTGTGCAAGCAAAATAAATATATGAATAAAAACCAATAACCTTTGTTTTTCTCAAAAAGTTTTTGCTAAAATGTATATATAATAACTCCTCAAAGACCAGACCGATTTTGATAAATGGTTCGTGATTTTACTTTTTCGGTGCCAACGTCAACCGAGCTCACTAGTAGTACACAAATTGTGATATTATTAATTATAGCCAATCTTAATTGAATATTGGATAAAAGAACTTCTTCTAAGAACCGCTAAAGACACATTAATAAGTACCAAACCATATATTCGACAATCCTGAATAAATTCACTTCGTACGGCGGAGCATCGAGAAAATGTCATTGAGTAATCCTCTCTACAAATCCCTGCAAAATGTCCCGTTTTGTTTTATACGATTTGGAAGACTAACGGATGTTCAAATGTAAAGGGATTTACAGATTTAATAAGATTGTATTAAGTTCGATTCAATTATATAAAATTATTAAATAACATATTCAAAATCATTGATTATTGTAATATTTAATAGTACTACAGCTCCTTTTACTCTTGTAATATGAAACGTTAAAAAGTTTTGTTAGTTTTTAAAACAAGATACCAATCAAATTGATAATCGGATTACTATAATCTGGGAATATTTTTAAACGAATTTTGGAATGACTGAAAACACATCATTGTTTGATGAGTCTGTCAGTCGTTTGACTACAAACGAGACTATTAATACTTAGTATACGCTTTGATCTTTCATTAATAATAATGTAATTAATTAATAATTTATCAACAATTTCGAGCGAGAAGAGTTCCGGGCGAGAGTTCCGGGCTGCAGCACGAATAATCATAAATCATACGAAAACTGAAACCCACCTGAAGGCCTTTTAGAGTCAGGCCCAGAGAAACGGAGATTTTTCAATTGTTGTGTCTTTTGAATTACAAATATTAGTTTAGGTGTGATCCAAACCATGTTAGCATTTGTTTGTAGCGCATTCAGGTTAGAATTCTATAAATTGTGAGCGTTATTAGGTGTGTTGGTTTACTTCAAACGGAGCCAGTGGCAAGAGCTAGTTATTCATAAAATACAAAAGAACCACTCGAATTATCAGTAAAGTGGTGGTTTTTATATTAATTAGCTTTTTAAAAATAAATGATTAATTAATCATAATTAAACCGTAAAGTTGATTTACATGTAAAAATAAATCTACCAGATCTTCATATAAATTGCTGCTGTTTTACTAATGTCGGTAAATTGCAGTATTTTATATGAAGTTCTGGTAGCCATGGTATCTTTACATACTAAGTACCATTCATAACCACTCTGCGCATTTTGACTCGTGTTTGTTATAATATTATTATAACTGGTTTGTCACTGTGAGGTTAGTTATTCTTTTAATCATATCATTTTTTTATTATCTCATTATTAAGAGTGTTAATAAACCTATTTGCATTACAATACATATTTGAACACAGCATGAACCCCGAATGCTATTTGGGCCGATTTCGATTTAATCAATAATAATAATAATAATCTTTATTGCACATCCTCAGAAAGATATAAAAGTACATATTAAAAGCAAAAAAAGATAAAACAAATGTAACCCCAATCCCAATGTCATATCTGGTTTAAACAGTATAGAGTAGAGAAGAGAAAGTATATGAGTATTCCTGAGACAGCGAATTGGTAGCCACTTGAGTTTTGTAAGCGCTCAAGTTTTTTCTAGCTGCTTTTTAGTAACATCAAGACAGCAAGTGTCAGCGTACTCAAGAATGGGTAGGATAAGGGTTTGAAAAAGGGCAATATTAGTAGAAATAGGGAGAAAATTACGTAACCTTCTTAACTCTTAACCTCTATATAACCGACTATATATATGTATATATTAGTAACCCTGGATCACGAAAGTTCAAATACATAGATCGATTAAAGAATTTAAACTTTAAACATTAAAAATGATAAATTTCAATTTGTCAGTAATATTTTTCTCTTTATATTTTAGTTTAAAGCAGAACGCAGGGGTTAGTTTTATTTTCACTAACAGTAAAGACTTAAAAAAAGGGAAAAAATTATTGAATATTTTTCACAGGTAGTATATAGTAGAATAATTTAATACGAGTGCCTAAGAAATATAGGTCTTGAAAAGGTCTACTGGAAGTCCGCAAGAATACATTGGGTTTATACGTCATAAAATCAACTTAAATTTTTTATAAATAAATAAAAAATAGATTATTCATGAAACGACAGGCTGAGAACTGGAATTGGTCCATTTAAATATTAACTTAGAATTTTAATGTAGTTGTTTACTATATGTTTATTTAAATAAATTCTTTAGTAATATTGAATAAAATGATAAAATTGCGTGTTTATTTACAAACAGATAATGCTTTATCTAAAGTTTATATGAAATATATATTTCTATGGATTTTAATTGATCACATTATGGTAACCAACTAATGATAATTAAGATGAGATGCAGAAATACCGATAATATATAATTTATAATCGCTCAAAATAAACAAATAAAAGCAACATTTAACAAAAACGCTTAGGTTTATTGAACAATTCTATTTTATATTGATGATAGACAATTGAAGTGAAGAAACATGCAGAAATTATTATTTCGATACAAATGCAACTTTTACTAACGCACCATTATCTATCACATAATTGGAGCCAGTAATCCCTTTGGCTTTATCACTCGCGAGGAATAATACCAAATCGGCAATTTCGTCCGGCTCCGATAGTCTATCCAGAACGGTGAACTTTGCATAGTCATCCCAATTTACTGCATAATTGGCGTTTTGCATAAATTCCGTCCTTACTGGACCTGGGCTTATGGCATTTACTCTTACACCATAAGGTCCCAACTCAGCAGCGGCACACAAAGTGAAGTGGCTCAGAGCAGCTTTGGAAACATGGTAGATACCCCATCCTGGATCGAATGGCGCACGACGGCCAGCAGCGCTGGATATATTTACAATATTTCCTTTAGATTTTATGAGATGCGGAGCAACCAAAGTAGTCAAATGAACAACAGCACGTAGATTAACATCCATAATTCTGTCATAGGCTTTTAAAATATTTCCGGTTAGGATGCTCTCGGACGTAATTGCCATCCCAGCGCAGTTTACTAAGATGTCTATTCGTCCAAGCCGTTGCACCGTCTGTTCAATAATGTGACGAACTTCATCTTCATTAGTGATGTCAATACAAAAGGCAAGCGGACGATCACAGCGTGTTGCAACTGCATCCAGTTGACTCTGCCCTAGTCCTACTAGCACCACCCTGGCTCCTTGAGTGCTAAATAACACCGCCACCGCTGCACCCATACCGGAGCTTGCGCCCGTCACCAGAACAACTTTGTCCTTAAAAATCATTGTGATATGTGATTGATACTAGTAATATTAAGTGATTGTGATCTGTCAGTGCATGACCTATATATATGTATAAGAAAGAGGAAGGAGACAGGGGTTAAGTAGACAAGTTAAATCATATCTTTTTATAAATTAAATATTTTTGTTTATATGAAATAAAAAAAAAAATTGGTAATGGAAGTTTTTTTTGTACTGCAATAACCCACTCATACATTTGCACCAATTGAGAAAAAAATCGATCATCGCCGAAGAGTCATAACATCATTAAAAAAAATCTTAATTTCGAATCTTGTTTAATATTATTTTTATTTGCATCTTAATTTCTGAAATTTTATTTTATATGTGAAGGTAATTAACCTATAAATAATTATATATATTTATTGCAAAACAGGAACAAACTTATATAAAGTTATAATACTCATCACCTCTTATTATATTTATTATTAATATCTAATTAATGATAAAAGTCACTTGTTGTTTACTAATAATAACATTTAATCTACTGATGTTTAATGTATATTTAGTGTACATAAATGTTTAGATATAATATGAATAAATAAAACATACAATCTGTTTATCGCTGTTACAGCAATGGTTACATAGAGAGAGAAAGAGAGAGTTACATGGTTACATTCAATGGCTCGAGAGCGCTGCAGAGCATGGGGGATACGACTCTGACATAGTGACACGAGGGTCGCGGGCATGTAGTGTTTAATTGATCAACTAAGAGTCATAACAGTAATGATTAAGTTGTTAAATAGATAATAAAAATTAATATACAAGTTAGTCAATTTATGTAAAAACCTAGATTACAAAAAGGGAAATTTCATAAAAGTTTTATAAACAAAACTAGTTTAGAAATAGGATAACATTTGCTTAGCAACATTATATTATATTCTGTGTTTTCTAATAAAAAAATTCTACCGTCTCTGATCAGGCTATTATGTACCTTTATGTAGTGTCATTGTACTGTAACACGTATTGTTATTTTTATTATAATAACTCAAAACAAAAGATTATAATAAAATATGTAATTAAATAAATAACACACGTGATAATATTTAATTTTGTAATCCTTTAATCACCTTAAATATGAGAATATAATGGAATTAGTATTAGCATAGTTATTTTAGAATTCTTTACAAGGCACGCTTTAAATGACTTCTAATTTGTGCTCAAACTTAATTGCTTTATTCATATTTAAGTTTTCTAAGAGAAGCAATAACCTATATAAGAAGTGTGTCAGTTATTTTCCAACCTACTATTTGCCGACAGTATTATACATTCTATTTACCGACAAACACATGTGTTTGTTTGTGTTAAAGTCTACTATATATACTATATCAGTATTATAAATATGTTTTCTATTTAAATAAATTTTATCTCGTATATTTTATATATCTTTAATTCTTTTGTAAGTGTTGTATAAGTTGCATATTTTTTTATGACAACAGATAGTTTGACCGTACTGCCTAGAATTATAATATATTTGATTTGTTGATCATTGCAATGCTCGTATCATTGTAATTCCATAATATATATAATATATTAATATTTATTTCACTACTACTACCAATATTTTCCTTTTGCAAAATTTCCTTTTAGTTTTCAGTTACTTGTTAATATAAAAAGAAATTTAATTGACTTTATACGGTGAAGTAGCCCGATATTAAAGTGAGAAAACACTCATCTTTTATTCAGAAGGTGCACTCGAGAGCATTAAGGTAGGTAGATAGGTAGTGGTAGAGGAAGAAAGAATTATGTGCATTTATTACAGAAGCGTTAGAACTAACGGTGCTCGTTTGTTCACAAACACCTCTAGATGCACGTTGAAAACTGTTTGAAAATTTTAAATTTAAAAATATTGAGATAAATGAATATCTCGGCAATTTATGGTAGCTAGCTGAGGTAAGTATCTTTATTTTGTCTGAATAAGGATTCACATTCAAAGTAAGGTATTATAAAAAGTTTATGTGGCCCAAATGGTGACTGTGAAGCTAGGTTTCAATTTCCAATTTGCCAATATTTATAGGACTTATCGATCGATCGATACTAATAAATAACATTGCAGACGACGACTACAATTAACACATTTGTAACAAGTAGATAACATTTTCAATTTCTCGCTATAATTCCGTTTGTGTCAGCCCATGCTTCAGTTACAATCCATCCAATTACACACATGGGACATACGTACAGCAATTACATCCCTACTTTTATTTATTATTAGCCACACTGCTGTAGGCGGTTTAAATGGATCTGACAGTCGATTGACCGATAAATATCTTAACTAATAAAATATCCTAAAAGACATATGTTTGTCACTAGAAAAAACCACTTGTAGTACCTCCGCTCTTCGAACACTCATTGAGCCTCGACATTTCGTTTTTATGGAGAACAAGGCCAAATTGTCTATAACGAAATTGGGAGTGATCATTAGAGCAAGGCAGTATTTCAAGCCTCTCAGAAGAATTGCACTCTATAAGGCACAAGACCGGCTACAGATGGAGTACTGTTCTCATCTCTGATCCGGATCACTCCAATATCAGCTACAGTTAACTGGGTCCGAGCTATCACCTTGTTTAGGGATCGGATGGATAAAGGAACGCTTCCATGAAACCAGGACTACGCCTCTAAGCCATGAAACCGGGACTACGCCTCTAAGGTAAGGGCAAGTTGTAAGAGTACCAACTCAGAGATCTTTCAGTCTTCTCAAGTTCGGAGAGGTACCGCTGCACAGTGCGGTATTCCATCTCCGAACTCGGGGTAAATCTTACGCCCTTTCTAAAGGGGCGTGCACTGGGGGACCCTGCCCAGCTTCTCACGCAAGGCGCGGAAATGGTAAGTTAGGAAACGTTTCCACCACTAGTGGTGGAAATTTTGGGCGGCTATCACGCCGGCGCGGCGTGATAGCCGCGGTCACTATGTTGGATGGAGGTGCCTGTGACACCTCCATTGGGGCTGGGGCCCTACTACGCCCGGGGGCTTGCAGGACTCTCGCATAAGAGGGCCCCGCGGGAGCCGTGGCGGGAGGCGCGGGAAGGGCGGCGGTTTGCGGCGGTTTGCGGCGGTTTGCGGCGGTTTGCGCCGCTGCGCCGCCTCGCGCTTGCGCAGTCGCGGGTTCCGCTGCGGGTGTGGAGCCGTGTACGGGGTAGTGTACGGGGGCCGCGCAGGAACGCTTCGGTGTCTCCACCAAAGCGTCAAATGCCTCGTCGGGTGACCTGGGTCTGCGGCCCGTGGTCACCCGAGGCGAAGGGGTCAGCCCCACGGCTCGGACAGAAGCCGACCCGAGCTCCCCTCGGACGAGCTCCTTACATCGATCGTTGAGGAACATACCTAAAAGGTCCCCGTCAGCTCCATCACGATCGAGAGTGGGCCAGCTCCACTCCAATATTATCGGAGCTCCACTCCGATAACTGTGAGCGAGGAGTCAACGGAGTGGAGCTGTGAGCGAGGAGTCAAAGGAGTGGAGCTGTGAGAGAGGAGTCAACGGAGGGGAGCTGTGAGCGAGGAGTCAACGGAGTGGAGCTGTGAGCGAGGAGTCAACGGAGTGGAGCTGTGAGCGAGGAGTCAATTCGGTCTCCATCCGAGATGGAGCTGACGGGGACCTTTTAGGTTTGGGTAGCTCCACCGCGGCGGACCGCGAGGGCCGCTGGGACGGGGCTACGTGGGAGGGGGAAGCGATCGCAGGCAAGAGACCGACGGCCGCGGGCAAGCGGACGAGTGAATCGCGCGTCACCCGAGCGCCGGCCGTACCCGCGGCGCCACCTACCGGAGAAACCGGGAAGGGGGCCTGGCAAGGAGGCCTCGGCCCAAAGGGGGCCACATGACCCAAGGGGGCCCCGGCAAAAAGGGGGCCCGAGGACCTGCGGGGGTCTGAGGGCCAGGGGACCTGGCGGTACGTGCGCCTTGAGCGCGCGTCACCGGCTCACTGGCCTTGCCCAGGGGCCTACCCGTCGCCTGTACAGGGGGGGGCACCGCGCGAGCAGAGGCACCGGGAGAGCGCGCGAGCGAGTCGCGTGTCTCCGGCGCCCTAGCCACACCGGCGCGCCCTCCACCTGCCTGGGCGGGGGCGAGGGCCGGGGCCACCACCGCCGGTACAGGGGGGGCACCGGGCGAGCAGAGGCATCGGGTGAGCGCGCGAGCAAGTCGCGCACCTCCGGCGCCCTAGCTGCACCGGAACGCCCACTACCTGCCTGGGCGAGGGCGGGCGGCGGCCGCGTGGGCGGACGTGTGACATCACGCGCCGCCGGCATACTGGCCGCGTCCGCAGCCAACCTTCCATCCCCACGGGGGGAGGGAGCCGCGGCCGGGCCCGCAGCGCCGGCGAGACGTGCGAATAGGTCGCACGCCGCCGGCGTGCTGGCCGCGGCCGGGCTCTCGCCGGCTTTTATAGCCCGACCTTGCGTCGGGCCGCTATGGCGGAGTCGCGAGAGGGAACGGTCCCGTCGCGGGTCTCCACCTTTCTCGCTCATACCGGCGAGGGCTTCGTATGGGTGCCTACCCCGGCAGTCATACGACCCAGGAGGGTCGTAGATGCACTGGGAGGGGCCGCGCTATGAAAAGGGCGCCCCAACCTCGACTCACGCCGATTTGGCGCGGTGGATGCTAAGAGTTATAAGCAAGCACTCACTGGCTTACTCCAGATGACTCGTACCGTAGATGATGTTCTTGGGCAGGCAGGCCCCAAATAAAATCGTTGTAGTATCATAAGTGATATTGTGTTATTAAATAATAAATTAATTATTAAATATTAAATTAATTTGTAAGAAAGTATTATGTTTTGCTTTCTTGTTATATATATATATTACATAGTGTAGTTCATTTATATACATACACATTGACAAACTGGCTACTTAGTGTTATTAAGTTTTATTTAATTAAATTTATATCATTTATTGTTTTTGTGTACAATCATTTTAGAGCTAAGATCAATCGATATTATTAACAAGCTGATATAAGCTGGCATTTCAATTAGTTACTAATTATAAATGTGCTGTTTGGCTCACCTTGCTTGAAATTTAAAATTTATTTGTGATTGAAAATTGAAATTTCCATTATTTATAGTAACCTTCTAGGAGGTACTTAAAAGTATGTGAGCACGATATTAAAAATAAGATATTGCTTCTAACTTTGTGACATTTAAGATTTAAGATTTTTAAGTAATATTATAGTGTAGTAATATTCTAAAAAAAATATTTAAAAAAGTTACAGCCATTTTGTTACAAAATCTCCCAGTGTTGGAGAAGACACTTACAAGTGTATATTATATTACCAATTGTGTTTAATATATCCATCCAGTAGTATTAACGCTTAAATGTTTTCAAATATAGATTAGGTATGTCATAAGAGGCATCTCATTATTTAGGTATCCTTTAAATAAAACCACAAAAGAATAATTAGTATATTTTGGTGTCTGCATCAATACATTGACTTACAATAAATAAAATAAAAATTAAAACAGACCCTAACAAACATACACGTAGACTACAAAATATTCCGATTCTGCTATGGTATAATTCTGGTCAAAGGCAGAAGATCTGAAGGGTTGGCTGACTGAGGCTTTGTCGTAGCTTTCTGTCTCCTACCGGTCAATCTGCTCCGATTTTTCAGCATACATCGATTTCTCCCGATGCGGGCGAGAGCTGCCCAAGGCTTTTCATCGGACCACGTCCACTGTGCCTGCCTGGCACAGCCATGGCACAGCCATGGCACAGCCCTGGTTCGTCGTCTGACGTAGTCCAACCAGGTCGTTGCACGACGCACATACTGGACAACCTGGTGGACTGCGGTGAATCCAAAAATCTGGATGTACCAAATATCTGTGACAAAAAATAAGGCATTAAAAAGGAATACTCGTAAAGTTATGTTAGGTTTTTGCTATTTTATTATTAACTATTGAAATTTGAAATAAAATAATATTGGTACATTTTGTCGAGTTTATTCTATATCTGAGACCAAACTTTCAAGGCACAGTAAGCCTCACATCTTGTTTCAAATAAATAATAGTAAATACATTAGAACATACATACCTTTGAACTGAAGGAAGGTAAGGTAGATTTCTTGCTAAGTTTGGTATCCCATCAGCCTCCTCATCCGAGTTATCAATCAAGCTCATGGGGCTTGAGGCCTGACAACTTAGTGAGAGATGACTTAAGTGTTCGTCGTATGTGCCTGCCGTATGTGCCATTTCTTGTAATGTCGTGCTGGTAATGAAACGAATCGAATTAATAATATTTAAAGATATCCGCGATTTTAGAATTTCAAACTGTTGATCACAGAATTAACTAATAATGTTGTATTATAATTAATAAAGTAGAAAGTTATACAAATACACAAAATGGGTAAACAGCGACAAAAAATTATCTCCTCCACAACATTGAAAGTGTGCGAGCCAAGTTCAAAATGTCAAATAATTTAAAATTTTGTAAAATGTAATTAATTCTGAAAAGATTATTTAAAAAAAATAAAAGAATCTCTAGTTAAGGTATGAAGGTAGGAATTTACACAAATTCCAACAAAACGAATAAATAATATTAAGAAGACATCTATACCTACCTACCATAACACAATAATTATTGCAAACTACATATTGTTTTTACCGAAAAATAACTATGTTCATCTAAATATTGTAAAACCTTGCATGTACCTCTAGATATAGGATTGGTGGGTACTTACCTTGTAATCACCTAATTCTGAGTAATTTCTTGGACTACTTCCAGCCGAACGACTCGGTGGAATGCACAGTTGCCCTTGAATAAGTAGGCAATAGTGTAATTCCTAATAAATACTCCTGTAACGAAAAATATACAGTTTAACTTACAAAATAGCACTCCGTAGTCTACTCAAATACCTCACAAGTAATACAATAGCCCATGTCGACTCCAATTGCCTTACTCGACTTAATTTTAATGAGAATTCAAATTACTTGTACCGGCAATACGTATTATGGATAATTAATAATATTTAATCGACCCTACAATAACACATTATAAGGACCGATGCGGTATAAACGTTATTAAGAACACTAAGAACAAGAGTCATGATATCGACTTGAAAATTTTAAATATGCCAATAAGGAGATAGTTGTAGTGTTATTACACTACAGGTCAGACTAAATGTGGGTAACTTGAAAATATTTACTAACAAAAATAATTTAGTGACATTAGACTAAAGGACTCCTACTTTGGAAATAAATAAGCATTATTAATTGATAATATTTTAATACTAGGGGTGCCAACAAACCATACTGCCGTTTCCATATTGAGCGAAGCGAGCCCAGTGTATTGACTCATCGTTTCCCATTGATTTCAATGGGATTCATAATTTTCCATCAAGTAGTTTTCAAGGCAAGTGTGATTTTTCAACATTCGCTAAACAATTTTCATAATAACATTTTATACAATCATTACATTCCAGTTCTACAATACCGGGGGTTCTGATTATCGCACTTGTGACCAGTTAGGAGAATTAAAGTACTACAGTACTTTAATTCTTGGAATTATTTAATAAATAATTTGTAAATTATTACGTAATTCCAAATGTAGGTCAGAGGTATCTAAAGTCTGACTTGAGGGTAGTTTACAAATTGCAATCAATACCTTTCAATATTAAAAAAAATATTCTTTTGATCGCCGCTTCTGAACCATGAAAATTTGTTGCTTTATGAAATATGGTCTATGGTAAAAAAAAAAAAATGTACTAAAATTTTAACAATAGTTGTCACTTTTACCTTAGCATTGCGCCGTCCCCTTTTTCGATGCTTTTTGGGCTGGAAGCACCGCTACTGATGTTCCCAGAGTCCCTTGATGACGAACGGACGCGGGTAGACTTTTTTGCTAAAACAGCATTCTTCCTGACGAATGTTCTTTGAACGCCGCCTTTCTTGGTAACAATCTAAAAAACATTAAAAACATTATCCCATGAAGGAGTAATTTCTTAACGATTCCCTTAAATAATTATCTTTCACATACAAAATGGCATCACGGCCATGCTGCATGATATTAGCAATATATTTTATAGATTTTTTTATATAATAACCTTCCGAAAAAAAACATTAATTTTAACTGTAATATAATGATATATTGGATAATTAATGGTTATTGGATTCTGAAATTCCGATAACCAGAAGATTAGTCGAGTTAAACCCTTCTGAAAGGCTTCATTTTGCAAAATAATAGCATGTAATAGCGGCAAGTGATTTTTCACATTCGCTAAACAATAATTTTTTTCGTAACATTTATAGAATCCTTACACTAGAGTTCTACAAAACCGGGGGTAGAATTGTATATTTTTTTTATTTCTCAATATCGAACTTGTGATCAGTCCAGAGAGTGCGGAGAGAGTAATTCCAAATGTAGGTCAGTAGTATGCAAAGTCTGACTTGAGGGTAGTTTGCAAATTGCAATCTTTGCGATTGCAACTTTTCTCAATATTAAATAAGTTTTGTTCTTTTGAACGCCGCTTCTTTATGATATGAAAATTTGTTGTTTTATGAAATATGGTCTTGTAAAAAGGCTTTTTTACTTAATTTTTTAATAATATTTGCCAGATTACTTACCTTAGCACAGCGCCATCCCCTTTTTCAATGCTTTTCGCGTCGCATCGGGCTGGAAGCACCGCTAATGATGTCAACAGAGTCCCTTGATGACGAACGGACGTGAGTGGTAGTCTTCTTTTTTGCCAAATCAGCATTCTTCACTGGATTCATTATAAAATATAACTTTTGTGACAAAATTAATCAAGAATCTTGATAGTGATTTAAAAGCGACTGCGCTGTTCAGAAACTGAAGCGCCAATGAGGGATACAGGTGAGTGGTGCTGCGCAAGCACATCCATCCCCACCGTCTGCTACATTATACCGGAAGGACGCTGTTTTTGAGTCAAAAAAGCGTTGTACTGAAGGAAACGGAAATGCCTCTCTCAATTTATGGCTTAGAGAAAGTTATGTTTTAAAGGTTATTCCTTTAGATTAATTGTTTAATCACGATTATTGAGACGTTTGTATTTAATCATGGTTGTTAATGAGTAATTTCTTTGTTAAATCGATAAGTTTAAATGTGTGCAGCGCCTCTAGTGTCATATTGAAGAACTAGTGAATTCCAACCAATCACAGCTAAGCAAAGAGGCGCGCACAGGTTTCAATAGACCGTTCAGTGCATCGTGGTTCACTTTTGTTCGACCGTCCGTCTGGTGAGGCTGCATTTGTTATCATTTATTTATTTTCTGTTATACTGTCAGTGGTTGAAAGATTATTTTTTTGTTTTCTCAATTTATTTTGTTACAATCTTAGAATTTTTAAAGGTTCCGAGGTTTTTTAATTCTAATTTGAGGGTCAAATCTGTTATATGTATATATATATTTTATACTATCTTTAGAATTAATATATTAATTATAAACTAGATATAAACCATATAATTAATTTACATAAATATTCTTAGTTGCAAGTAATGGGGGCGCTGTGCGAGTCCAGCGAGATTAAAAAGCGCGTGCTGCAGGAAGTGACTCAACAAGATGCCTTTGAGGACAGTGTTCAGCGTGCTGCAATACACCTCCGAGGTACACACCTTTGTATTTGAGTATATATAAACAAAATTACTCTTTTATGTCCTACATATTTATATTTTATATAAACAATAACAGAACAACCAATCATTGTATGTATGTCCTTTGTCCCCAGACGGGTCCGGTGGGCGCGGAGCCGGCGCAGCAGTGCGTGGTGATGCGCGCCGCGGCGGGCTGACGCTGGCGCCGCTCAGCCGCGCTGGGAGGCCGCGCTCGGGGGTTGTTGGCGCACCACCAGGTAATCATATATTGGACTATTAGAGGGTCTGTGAAATTGCACCTTGGTAACAAATAACATTAGCCATTATAAATTTATCTTTACTTAAAAAATAATTAAAATCCGTCTTTTATAATTTATAATAAGCATATATATATACACTAGCAGATCCGGCCACGCGTTGTTGGGACTATTTAAGGGGTAACGGTAAGAAAACATCTACTATGAGAATATCTATGTTTTCTTAGTCGATACTTAACAAAATAATTATTTTTTAATTATATTATTATATTAAATTATTTTTAAGTTTATTTCAAAGTTTTTAGTTTATAACGTGAACATTTAAATTTTTGCATGAGGTAGGTAGGGCAGAGTTTAAAATTTTTAACAATATAAATTATTTTAAATTTAAAATACTTATAATTTCAATTAAATTTAGCACTAATCGGTAAACAATATTTTTGATTACCCTGTTTTTAGCTAACACAATTAGACTCAATGATTTTTCTACACGTGCAAGACATAGTGGCCCATTAGAAAAATCATGGGTTTTCTAATTCTAAATCACAAATACAATCCAGTCAACAGATACCGTGATCTTTTAGAATCGTTTGGAGCTAATTGAAAATTGTTACTGCCAAATAATAAACAAATAATTTGCAATAAAATAATATTGCAACTATAAATTGAAATGGAAACTACCTAATATCTTTCAAGTGTGGTCAAACTGCACGTGGTGTGTAAATTTCATTTAAATCGGTTAAGTCCATCGCGGACAAACAACGTGACACGTAATTTATATATATTAAGATATATATATCACAATATAAATTTAAATTGTTAATGGACAATTTTAAAGTATTTGCGATTTTCATGACAAATGTTTTATACGTGTAATACATCAGGTCCGCAAGTTGCTGTGCGCCGGCCTGACGAGCGGTAACGGAGCACGCAGATGACAGATCCTGCAGCTCATTAAGCACCACTACTTCCCTCGAACACAAACCAGGTAAAAATAAGTAAAATATTGTTATAAAACAGACAGACACGTCCATTAAATGACAGAGCAATAATTTAAAAGCACAAGATATATTAATATATTTTTTTCTATTTATTTTTCAGGTTCTCATCAGCAATAATGTACCTTTCTAAAACAACAAATGTGTCCATTTACCTTATTATAAATAATAATTATTGTTTGTATCGAACAGATATTCGGCGACAGTATCCCGAGTGCGTCGGAGGTGAGCATGGAGAGCGCGTCGCCGCGGGAGGAGTGCGGGAGCGTGTGGGAGAGACTCGCGCCCGCGCAGGAGACGGCTATTGATGAGCTGCTGACTAGGCTGAGGGAGGCGCTACACACTGGGAAGGTACTCCTTCTCCACTAGACTCCGCTGACCTAGACTCCGTTTTAGGTACAGGTTTTTATGTAGGGTCACCTTTTGTTCTTGTAGTTAAAGGACATTTGTTACTAAAAGTAAAAAAAATAATTGAAGTACGTCGCGTGATAATAAAGTAAATTTTTATAATTGTTTAAAAAATGATTTTTTATTGCTTTGTGTAGATTACACGGCAACTTTACATTGTATATTGTAATTCAACAGTGAATGAAGGTATCATAATCAAACAGACATTTTAATTTATTAACTTTAAAAAAATATTAGAAACCTAATAAAGCAGCAATAGGTATCGTTTTTTGTAAAAGGTTTGCAGGATTTTTTTTTATATCGGAAAAATCAAATTATGTTGCGTGTTGTTTCCATAAAGTGTAAAGTACAATTGGTCGAAATAATTTAGAATACTTAATGGGTGGCAACCCTAGTTATGTGGATCACATATGGTTACATCCATGGCTTTAGAGAATCATGGTCCTGGTCAAACGTCATGACATAATTTACACTCAGACGAAGTATTTTAAAAATGTTTTATCAGTCGGAAATGATATATAACAAATTAGTACCTAGTTAAACCTTACTTCAACACACTTTACCATTAATTAGTGTAATTAATAAAACAGTGTAAGTAATATGTATGTATTATTTTACAGATAAACAATATAGCAACATCAAGTGTGATGGCGCTGATGGCTACACGATGACATGCTTAGAACAAAGGTTGCATTCACACTCACTCGCCTTGCATGTAATGACGGTATTCAGTTATTAACCCTTTGCCGTCGAAATCGCTTCTCATATACTAAAGAACAACTGTTAAAGAAACATTGATATCCATTCCAGGGTGCGACAGAACACTTGGCGTTATTACAGCACGTTTTCGCGTTAATGAGGGCTACTAATACTTAGCTCAGCAAGACGTCTTATACACGACGCAGATGCAAAATGACAAGTATGTATAATAACTATGAATAATAGTTTTCTTTAGAGATTTGATTATAAATAAATATTTATATATATATATATATATATATATATATATATATATATATATATAATAATGTTTCACAAGATATCTTAAACCTTTTTATTAGTTTTAAATATAAAATCTTATTATAATATTCAAGAATTTTTAGTGGATCGAAATGTGTGGAAGTTGTTCTCGTGTAGGTACATGGTTGATAGAATAATGTATACATCAAATATTGTGTAAATTTCATTTCAAAAGAGCAACTTCTGGCTTGGTCTTCTCAGCAAAAGCAGCATTCCGAACTTGTGGTAGCTTACTCACGGACTGACTACACCGATTTTTTTAAATATAATATTTGACAATTTAAATTGTGTGCAAGTTAGTAATATTTTGAAGTTAGGTTACTAATTAAAGTTAGTTAGTATAAGGTTTTTGTTATACTTTTACATATTACATAGTAGCGAGTTTGCTATATGTTGTCTTATCTTGTAATTAAATGCTTGGAACCTAATTGCAATGTCACTTACCAGATCCATTATTACAGCTTAGACCTCAGGGTGCCCTCATGCTTATAAAAAAACTTAGATGACGCGGAAACGGCACTGCGGTTTTCGAGCGAAGTTAGCAGCTGAGAGATTAGACAAAGAAAATCAAAGAACATTTGCAACAAGAGTTCAGAGCTCAACTGGCTGTAAGTTTTTTATTAAAGAAATACAACAATTTATTAAATTATATCTGGACGCCACCTGTCTTACAGTAGCAACAAATGAAGCAACCTAGAGTTTGTTTGTCAATAGAGGGCGCTTAATTATATATTTTATACAATAATTTATTTTCAGAACATAGAAAGCGAAATGAAAGTGCGCGAGAAGAACTAGAAGAAAGACTGAAGCAACAAGATGGTGATTATTACTCAATTCTTTTTAATAATAATTTTGACGCTTATTTCTCTGGTATATCCGTCCGCTAATAGGACATATAAAAGCAAAGCAAAGCCTTTCCTTTTGTTCTAAGAATAAAGAAAGAAAATTTGATGTTAAGTTAGTTTAATAGCATCAAAATATACATTTTTTATTCTTTTTTTTTGTACCTTACATTAACTGGTTATACGTATAATTATATAGGTATAATTATAATTGTATAAATTGTTGTAATAGACAACAAGCCCAGCGAGCTAGGGAGTGTTGATAAAGTTCGAGGAGCGCGTGAAGCAGCGAGACAAGCGGCTGGAGGAGGACGCCGCCGCCGACCGAGCCCTGCGACAGGAGATAGAGCAGAGGGACACGGTGAGACTTCATTAACAATGTCCTACCGCAGGACATGTGCGGGGGTGGTTTAGAGTTAAGTAGTGATTTTGTCTTAAAAGATAAATTACCAGGTCAACCGAAAAAAATCAAAGATGCTGAATTACAAGCATTGCTGGACGAAAGCTACCCCTCGCATATAGCGAAAGCGGTAAGAGACACCATGTCTACGTTTGGCTGGGAACTCTTTCACGACTCGCCATATTCATCAGACCTGGCCCCATCTGATAACCATCTGTTTTCAGCAATGTCCCCCATGCCCTCTCTACTAAACTCTTGAGAATTACGAAGATGTCGAAAAATGGCTAGGCGAATGGACCATATCGAAAGTTGAACATTTTTTTGGTAGGACTATCCACGAATTGCCAGACAGACGGAGAAAATGTGAATCAAGCGATGGCGCATGTTTTGAATAAACTGTTTTTTTCTTTGTTTCTTAAATGACGTGTTTCTTCGTTAAAAAAAAATTTAAAAAATTGCCATCGCTTTTTAATTGGTATTTAATATATTTAACTCCGATATAAAGATAAATAAGTCAGATAAAAAAAAAAGATTATAGAAAAAAATGTTTTAACGAAATAAAAACTATGTATTTTTTTGTATGTATGTTTTTGTATGTATTTCTTTTTACTTCGTAATGTATAATAATACATAATCCCCAGATGATAATGCGTCTGGAGGAGACGGCGGTGGAGCATGGGAACAGGCTGTACCAGGTGACGTGGCAGCTGGAGGAGATGAAGAGAGTGTAGGAGATGGTCGCCAAGCTCATGAGCAAGAGCACCTCCAATGCCACCTAACGGTACTCACATACTATATTATGGTTTTCTACCAATATATTATTAGGTATATAATTAAGATAAGGTCAGATTTAAATTAAAAGTACTCGATAATACTTGATACAAATATTTTTTGTTGGCAGTTCAAAATAAACTTAAGACCTCACTTAACGAAATTAACGTAAAAATAATTAATGTTGTGTTAATTGAATCTTCTCCTCCTTCTCTTACAGATTAAAGAAAACGGTAAATATGAAGAGAAGAAAAATGTGCAACATATTATATTTACACAAACAGTGAAGAATAAAATATTTTAAATGTAATGAAAATGCTCTTAATAAATTAATAGTTTTAGATATTATTTTTTAATAATGACATCTATCTATTTCAAATGTAAGACACGTTTTTTTTTTTTGTTTTTTCTTCTCTGGCTACCCCGCAAGGGATATGGCGTGAAGGTAAATAATAATAATAATGACACGTTTTGCATCTTGTAAATGTTATTTGGCCAATTTTGATATCAATTTTTATATTGTGTATATGAAATTATGAGAATTATGTAGAATAACTTTTGTTATGACTGACGAATAAAAATATTATGTGTTTTTTATTTACCAAGTAACCTTAATTAGGGCAACTTTTAAGTTCCTAAATTACGAAATAAATGATTTTGTAGACAGCAGCGTTACACAGCAGCCAACCATTCACATCTACTGCCTTTGACCAGAATTGTACCATAGCAGAATTAGTTAGTAATATTCGAGAAAATTAGTGTACTTATTATGTTGAAATGATTATAAATAAATATTTGTGAATTGTTTATATTAGGAACTTCAACACGACATGGAAAATAAGACTACACGAAGGTTATACTCCTATCTTCCAATTTAGGTGATACCATCTCACTTTAATCAATTACTTCGAGTTGTATTTACCTTACATTATAATCAATCCCTAAGCATTATTTCTTTAAAATATATTGGCCTTTAAAGTACCATAATATGATATCTGAAATAAATATAAAGTTTTATTAAACAGTATTTCAAATGTTTGCTTACGACTTTTGAAATAGATCAGATCGGATCAGGTTGGAGAAAAATTTAATAAGTACTAATTTTATAAGTTAGGTTTGGTTCAATTTAATATTAATTGGATACTCTTAGGTTCTTTATATTATTTAACAAGAAAGAACATCAAAATAGAAATGTCTCGCAATTTGACGTCACACAGGAAATGTGCAGTTTCCTTTCATTGCGCTTCCAAATCTCACACCTTCGACCCTTCAACTTTATCAGACGAAAAGTTGTTTCTACAAGAAAGTTGCGTCTTATTTTTGAATAGAGTTAAACTTATTATTCGACTTATTTAAATAGAGAGGATTCGGGTTATTTAGCGGATTTAAAAACAATGTAAGTACCTTTATAGTATATGTTGTATCAAACTCTGATAATTAATATCGTATGATATATATTTTAATCAAATTATACTAAAAATGATAAAATACTACTACAAGTTAGGATCAGCGTTATCTTGGTAGGAAAGTCGATCCTGTCTTTGAGAAACGAAGCGAGAGTTGGCTGGATATATAGATACGTCATGAACTAATATTATATTTCAAAATATATTTTTAAGTTTGTGGTATGAAGAGATTTAAAATAATATAAGATAATATAATTTGTTCATATTTTTTTTTAATTTGCCTTTTGATTGGCCGTAAGCTTAATTTAATTATCTTTAATCAATTGATGTATAATTTGATATCATCTTCATGTATATCTTGCCAAAGTAGCAGAAATTTTGAGAATACTAGTGTATTAGGATTTCAAAATCCATACATATCTGGAAACATCAAAGAATAATAAACAAGATATTTCACAAATTTACAATCCTGGTACAAGCTGACAGCAGCGAAAGATTTATTTAATAAAAGTCAGAGTCAGTTGCAGTCATGTTTGCACTCGCTCTATCCATCGCGGCATGTGAATGTAAAAATGTTTTTTTAATATAAGATTTAGCACACGTCTGTTTTCATACTATGTTTTGGAAATTGGAAAGCCGTTGATGAAAAGGCGAAAAATTCTTGAAGCGTTTGTTGTAGTATCAATGTACTTATATTCACTTACACGGTATAAATATTACTTTATGTTAACTACTTAAAAAAGGAAAAAATACCCATTTAATTTATTAGTTATAGAGAAACATAATAAGGTTTTTTATTTTACAATAATACAAGAAATATTAAAGAGTGATTATAATGAGCTTGTGAGAAGTTACAATGTAAAAGTAATCCCTCAAACATTATATTTTAATATTGTTAAGATCCAGGTCAAATATTATCATTTTTGTGTGTTTGTGTGGGTTTGTAGCAGTTTGAGGTTTTAAATCTCGTAAATATAAGCCCAGGCATATACCTCCCTTAATGCGGAATGGTTTATCTCTTAATGTCGTCTACAGTTTTAAACATTTAGGACACAATCAAAAGGACGACGAGGACATTGAAAGAGAGCGTAGATCTTTAAGCCGAAGAGGCAATATGATCGCTTGCTTGCTCGATGTACGGATGACTGTCAATATTACACTTTTTAAAACATTTACTCGCGTGGTCTGTGGATGACCTATTCCAAAAACATTCTTAATACACTAACATTGCAATATAAAAATGCTTTAAGAATATTGTTGAGTTGCCTCGGAATGTTTAAGGAAGCGCGTGTAGATGGTTTTCATGCCATTAATAATTTAGTCTTAAATGATGACAAAAGTAAATGCACAGAGTTTACAGTTCTTAATGTAAGACGCAAAAATTTTAGCTTGCTCCTTAACAATGAAGTGTTAAAATTTTATGACTCAACAGACTTCTTAGGAATAACTTTAGATAATAAAATCCGATGGAATCCTCATCTCTCAGCACTCGCAAACAAATTCAGCTAGGCTGTCTATGCAGATAAAAAAGTCAGACAGTTAATAGACGTTAATACGGCTCGACTTTTTGGTTTTAGTTATTTTCATAGTATATTCTCTTAAATAAGTTTTTTGTGTATTTTTACATTTAATAGTTCTTTAATAGTTCAAGTTACTTTCATTACTATAAATAAAAATTAAGTAGTTTTGTTTACATTTTTTAGTTAAATCTGTTAAATCGTAATTCATTGGAGCATTAAATGTTAATTATAACTAATTATTTATAACGTTGAAATATACAATGTAAATGAGACTCATTATAAATGCATCTATTGGACGCCGCGAGGGTGACGTTGTCAGTAATATATTAAGTCATAAATTGCATAATTGAATAATTGTTGACCTGAGTTAATCGTTTAATGTTATTTATAAGTAGGCAAGCCTTTATAAATGTTATTTAAATATTTTAATAATAGTAAGTAGCGCAAAAATGATGCTTTCACAATTTCTATTCAAAAACTACCATATAATAATATTGTAGATATATAATATTATAATACTGAATCGGATAAATAGCATTGAAAATATATTTTTTGGTATAGTGTTTATTGAACGGCCGGACGAAGTAACTTAATTGGCAGAGCGAATAGGTGGTTTCCAAGATGTCGGAAGTACGAGTCCTGACCAGGTCGATAAAAATTTCATTCTACAAGAGAGTTATTAAAGTTTTTGGTAGTTGTAATTAGTTGCTGATTATTATTCTGCTTCTTACAAAAGCCGAGCACTTGATACTTGCACTTAAAATCAGGATTCAACCACTGGACTGAATTGCTACATTACTAGTTGACATTATTATCCAGAATAATAGCTAGAATAATTAAAATTCTAAAATATAAGAATTTCAACTGTGAAGATGAATATCGCCTGTTTTAAACAAGGGATATTCTCGCCGCGACTTAACGTGTTAATGTAAACGTATATATATTTTTTTTTCAATGCGAAATATATATATATATGTATAACTGTTTACTTCAAAACATAATAGTTATTAAATAATACCATCTACACAATATTTCGTAAGAATATTCAACTCTGATATTAATTGAAAGAAAAAAAAGTAAACAAGTACAAAAGTATACTTTCCTTATGTCTTATGAAAACTGATACTAACAGATGTTATAATAACCATCAGTACTTGTTTGCAAAATAGACTTCAATAAAATACTAAAGTAATAAACGTTTAAATTTGACTTAGATTGGAAGATATCTGTATAGAGTAACTAAAGGAATATTCATTTATGTCATTGAAAAGTGCTTGAGATTACCGTCACCACGAAGACAAAATCACTAAATTTACTGTTTCCTTAGAAAATTATAGTAAATTCTAAAGCTTTAAATTATATTGCATAATAAACTTAGCCTCCGCAGTATTCCATTTTGTAAATGGTTGGAATAAAAGAGCCTCAACATTCCACACACGCACACCTAAATGCATAAATAAAGTCATTCAGTGTGTGTGTGAGTATACTCGTACAATAGCTCGGAAGCGAAGCCGCCTCTGTAAAAGAAGTAGCGGGTTTCAGAATTTCTCGCTATTATATGTGGCTCGTTAGTGGACATTAGTAAAATATTTACGTTTTTGTTTAATGTTGAACAATGCATTTGAATAAGGCCGTTTTATACAATAAACACTTTTTTAATTTGAATTTAAATAATAAATCCGACTAACTCTTTAACTATGACTTTATGATCTATAAGGCACAAATGACTTTCTTATTTTTGATTTTACATGTTATTACCATCAGAATTCGTGTATATTGCCTATTCATAATACGTATTGATGGAAGAGTCTTCATTTAGTAAGGTTTATTATATTATGAGTATTGAGAAGTAATTGTAAATCAATGTTACAAACTTAAAAGTAGACCTTTAAGCTTTTTAATCTATTATAAACTAGGAATTCTCAATATCTGAATTACTTGGAATAATCCATAGTAGATACGACATAAACTTTTCAAGTCGATGTCAATAACATAACATTAATATCTACTTGCTTTCTCAAATTAAGTTGAAACAACAACCTAAGGCATAATAAATTATACTATGAATGTCTGAACGATAAATGAAACTGTTCTTTCAATTACAAAGGATCGAAATTGTCTTGGAAATAATTAACAAACAAGAATTTCCTAAGAATTCGAGCGCTCTTTGTTAGACTTCGAGTTTAAAAACGTGTTTCACAGCCTGATCAAGGGGAGAAGAAAATGGCGATTGAAATATTTATTATTATTTAATGGTTAAATATAGATTTACAAAATATATGTGCAATAAATAATATTTTTAGGATCGATGCTATAACAAAGGACATGTAGTTATAATAGAAATCTATAATTGACCGTAAATTAAACTAACAATAGAAGTAGACAGATTTATTATAATAATATTCCATAAATCAACGGCAATTGAAACGTCCTGTATATATATTGTTGTCTGTCTGTGTTGTCAGTGAATAATAACGTAATAATTCTAAGTCCGATAGTTCTCACCTAAAGATGGGTGTTCCACAAAAATCTATTCTTGGCCCCTTTTATTTTTACTTTATTTTAATCACTTACTTTTTTTTAGTAAAAGATCTATGTAACATTGTATTTTTACACATTATACAAGAAATAAAAACAAAATCGTAAAGCATAAATTTTGTCTTCGAGAAGTTAAAAAATCCTTCATGAGCTTGAGTGTACGCATATAATAAAGTTCCACAAGATATCTTAGACCTTCCTTTTCTTAGTTCTAAATCTAAAATCAAAAGTATATTATTTGACAAATCTTATTATAACATTCAAGATTTTTTTGTGAATTAAAATGTGTTAAGTTGATTCATTTGTAAGATTGATTTATAATGTATACATCTCACATTGTTTTTTCTTTCAAAAGAGCAAGTGCTGTGTTTCTAGCCGGGTCTTCTCAGCAGAGCGGTATTACGAGACGGTGCACTTACGGGTATAATACATAAAAAAATGGCCATAAGTCATATTCACAAACTTCATGATACAGGTAGCCTTTGTTTTGGATTAACAATAGGACAACCTAACTCATACAAAACCGGTTCATTAATGCCGCCAACGCGCCCCCCGCACCAACCGCGTTAATTGGAACTCATCTGTTGTGCTTATTACACGTTTGTTTTCTCAACACTTCCAATTTTTAATCATTATTCTGTGCAGTTTCACGCTGTTGTGTTTAGTGCAGGCCTAAAATACTTCCATGGATTCTTCAGGCATGGGTATGTACATGTATTTTAATACCTTACTAAACTATTACAAACATTTTTTCATTCATAAAATTTGGAAGACAGTCATGACCATTTTTGAGTCAAATAATTCCCATTAAAATAAGTTTATAGAGTACATTTGTGTATCAGTTAAATAGAGTTAAGCTACATTTCTTATTTGGGAGTATTCTATGTACTTTTGACTTGCATTATCAAGAGAAAAACCTTCCGCAACTTTCCGCCTCCATATTTTATGTATATTTAATTAAAAGTGTTTTAGGAACAAATAATTCTAGTATTTTAAGTTCTGTAATAAAAGCAATGGTTGTCTTTTCACGGCAGGTCCCCGTGTTGAATCCTTGATGACCATAGCAAGAGAGGATATGTTCAACATAATAAAACAGTGTAAAGTGAAAAATATAGACAAAAAACTAGACTTTCTTGAGGGAAAACTGACCGAAATGACTAAATGCCCCAATGATAAAATCAATTTACTCCGCGATAGTTTAAAGTCTTTTAGACACCATTACAAGTCCAAATGAACCGCAGCGAGCTACAAAGAAGACCGTTTCCGCAAAACAAATGAACAATGGCTTGAGGGTACAATCTCACTACCTGATTGGCGAGTCCATAAACCGGGCCGCCCTTCAAAGGAATTCCAGGAATGTAGTGATCGAAGCAAAAGGCGCAAAACAGAACACGTGAGGTCAGAAGTACCTCATGATGAGTTGACTTATGCTGCAGTGATGAGCGAAAGAGCCGCAGGAAATAACGATCTTTCAAAGCTGATTAAACAGGCTTCAGTAACCCCGACAAGAGCCACCAAGTTTCGGAAAATTATTAGTTCAGCTGAAAAATGTTCAAAAAGTGGCAAACTGACTGTGACAAAGGCACTTATGAAATACGTGGAAGCTGACTTAACCCGTAAACAATACAATGTCATTCGAAGTGGGCAAGAAGATATTTACCCGTGCTATTCGCTGCTTCAAAGAGCCAAAAAAGAGTGCTATCCTAAAGATGTGATAGTCTCTGAAGTGAAAGTTGAGGTAACGGTTCAAAATATTCTCGATCACACCGGCGAACGTCTCTGTCTTTATCTAGAACAAGTGCTAATGACGGCAACCAAATCTGAGATGCAGAATATGACATTAATCAGCAAATGGGGATGCGATGGCTCGAAAGCCCAAGAATTCAAACAAATGTTTGAAAATCAATCCGATTCCGATGCCCATGTTTTTATAAGCTCGTTAGTGCCACTAAGACTGACAAGCAATGTGAATGACACACAAAAGGTTTGGTGGCAAAATCCAGCTCCCTCATCTTCACGATTCTGCCGTCCTATTAGGATACAGTTCGTGCATGAAAGCACTGAAGTGACCCGATTGGGAATCGAATATATAGAAAACCAGCAACGATATATAATTCCTACGAAAGTTGAAATTAACGACAAACTAATAAAAGTATCGCACACTCTATTGCTCACTATGGTTGATGGCAAAGTGTGTAACGCTGCCACTAGCACGACATCTACCATAAGGTGCTACATATGCAAAAAAAGCAGCAAGGACTTTAACTCGCTCGAAAGAATCGAAGAAAGTGCCATAGATCCCAGCACATTAAGATTTGGCCTATCTATTTTACATGCACGCATTCGATTCTTGGAAACGTGTCTGCACATTGCTTACAAACTACCAATAGGGAAATGGAGATTAAGCAGTGAAGAAAAATTAATTTCAGCTGCGAAAAAAAAGGAAATTCAGGAAGCATTCAAAAATGAATTGGGTTTGCTCGTAGACGTGCCGAAAACTGGATTCGGTAATACCAATGATGGTAACACGTCGAGAAGGTTTTTTGCCAATGCAGAAGTTACGGCCAGAATCACAGGCTTGAATATAGAGTTTCTAAAAAAACTAAAAGTAATTTTAGAAGTTCTGGCAAGTGGATTTCGTATTGACACAGAAAAGTTTTCAAACTATCTGCGATCCACTGCAGAATTATATGTTCATTTGTATAAATGGTACCCAATGACACCCACTCTTCATAAAATTTGATGTCATGGGTCTTTAGTAATAGAACATGCTATCCTTCCAATCGGTCAATTGTCAGAGGAGGCTGCTGAATCAAGAAATAAACATTTTCGTTTATATAGGAAAAACTTTGCCAGGAAATTTTCGCGAAAGGACTGCCTCCAAGACGTGATGAATCGCCTCCTTCTGACTTCAGATGTGTTCTTGAGCTGCAGCAGCAGAGCTATTATAAAAAAGGTCAGGAAACCGTTCTCGTCAGAAGCATTATCCTTCTTAAAAGCAGACGAGTACGAGAGTACGAGTACGAATACTGTTGATGAAGGTAGCGAAAGTGATGATGCTGATGATTATTAATAATAGGTAATATATTAATTTTAAAGTTCAAAATAAGTATAATTAATTAGAAATGAGGAAAATTAATGAATATTAATTAATAACATACAATACCTGTTCTTTTTATTTATTTTTTGGCATTTCATTATATTTTGAATAATTATATTAAAAAAGTCGATGGAATTATTATAAAAAAGCTGTAAAGTTATTTTGATAATGAAACAATTCCAAATCTACAACAATTAGGTTTTGGCCAGTTTTTTATGTAATATACCCCTATGTGCGGTGGTAGCTTAGTCACGGACGGACTACACTGACCTTTTCTATTGTTATAATTTACGATTCAAAAGTCCGTGTAAATGCCTACTTGAATAAAGATATTGTGAATTTAATTTTGTACTTACTCTAATAATTTATATATAATAATTAAATTTCGTTAAAATATTTTTATTTTTATATTAAATTCTTTAATTATACCAAAAATTTATAAGGTCGATCATTAGTGATGCTAATTTTATAGTACATTTAGTTAGTTTGAATGTGTATAGTAACTGTAAAGAAAAAAGCTGTTGAAAATGATAAAAAGTTACGTTTAAACAAACAATACGTTTGAATAGGTGTCTCATGTTATTTATTTGTATATTAATTATTTTATTTGCCATTGTGTCAGTCTCCACACCCGGATATTTTTAAAACTTGCGAGGGACGCCGTAATTGTTTTTATGACAGGGTAATTTCTTGTATAAAAGTTTTGTGAAAAGCTAAATGCGGCTTGTTCTGGCAGCGTTCCTGAACTTGACAAAGGAGTTTTCTTTAAGAACTCGCGTCATCGCAACTTTGCTTCGGGCGCTCTTCACACTGACGGCGGTTTTACGACCCTCAATAAAGTTAGATCAAAGACCTTTTCTATTTAGTTATACTTATAACTTTTAACAGTTTATATAATTTAATTGTACGTATATTGTACAATATTATGAAAAAAATATTGTCAGTATAAAACTGTATTAACTCTTAGAATTATACAGGTGGGCCAAAAATTTTTGCACTTTTGAAACATGTCTAGAAATAAAAGTACAAATGTTATTTTGTTTATGATTTATATAACGTAATTATCATTTATTAAAAATATTTTTTAAAAATGACATCGTCGAGATGTGCTCCGTCTCGTCGTTGGCACTCCTGAAATCGATTACCTAAACTTTGGAAAACTCGTTGACACATACTGCGAGGAATCGCGGCTATCTCCTCGTGGATGTTTTCTTTTAATTGGGATATGGTCGTCGGTTTATTAAAGTATACTCGACTCTTCAGATATCTCCACAAGAAAAAATCGCAAGGTGTAAGGTCCGGGCTTCTGGGAGGCCATGGGATATCACCTCTGCGAGAAATCAATTTGTTAGGAAACATTTCTTTGACCACCGGTAAAGTCACGTTTGATGTATGGCATGTTGCTCCATCTTGTTGCATCCAAGTCCGGCTATTGTATCCTTCAAATTCATGCAACTGTGGTGTCAAAAACTCTCGCAACATTTCACGTATTCCACTGAGTTCACAGTTACGTTATTTCCTTGATTATTTTCAAAGAAGTATGGACTGATTATGCCCTTTGCGGATATGGCAGCCCACACTGTCGTTTTTGGTGAATGAAGAGGCTTTTGGTGTTTATAGTGAGGGTTTTGCCGTGCTCCAATATCGACAATTATGTTTATTTACATGACCGTTAATGTGAAAATGGGTCTCGTCCGTAAACAATACATTCCCAAGGCTAGAGAATCGCTCCAGTATAGTGTCAGTAAATAACTTGCGTTGAATATAATCGTTTGGTTTCATCTCCTGTACAATTTGAAGCTTATATGGGTGCAGTTTAAGGTCCAAATGCAAGATTCGCCGCAGACTAGTTCTTGGTATAGCAAGAGCCGCCGACCGCTTACGCGTAGATGATTCTGGATCGTCCCTTAAAGAAATTTCAACCTCCCGAATGTTCTCTTTGCTTCTTCTTGAACGTGGTCGCCCAGTTTGTTTAATGTTCGTTGTCGATCCCGTTTGCTCAAACTTTTTAACCCAAGCTTTAATTAAATTAACACTTGGACACTCATTTACACGTTGTAATCCGTATTCAGCTCTAAAGAGGCGTCGTACAGTAACGTAGGAATCGTTGTTTTGTAAAATTGTTTTACGCAAAAAGCACGCTGTTGTCCCGTGAAGCGCTCCATCGTGACTAAAATTGCATTAAACGACGCACAATTCCCCACCACCCGCGCGCCCCTTGCTCTCACGGTTTTGGAGAAATCAAGTGTTGCTATTTGCAAAAATTTTTGCCCCACCCTGTATTTGTTTGTTTCAGTGTGAAGTGTCCAATCGCAATGACTCATCACAATATAATATTAAAACATTGTTTTTGTAAAACTTATACACTACTCCGTAATTTTAGGTCATCAAGTTACTTGTATGAGAAAATGCTTTTATAAAGTACATGCGTTTTAAATTATACTGACCTATATATTTTAATTATAAAGACTAAATATCGTTTCAACATAAAAAGTTTAACAAACAAATGGGGAGGATAAATATACCAAAGAAATGAATCTTACATTTTCTGTAATCAGGCTGACATTTGTAACATTGTTAACAATTAAAATTGTTAACTTAATTGATTTTTTTATTTCATAAATTTTTAATGGAGCCGCCGCTATTCCACATATTTTATTACGGAGTATTATTAAATTATAATATAGAATAAGGTATTAAACAAAAAACGACAAAACTTCTATTTTCATTTATTAAGAGACAGGTAGCTGCATCGCTATCATATTTTTTTACAATGGCAGCCAATAATTTGGCTAAACAAACTGCTTTTATTGAGCAATATATAGGTGGAAGTAAGACAAGTTTGGATGTTATCCCAAATAACATTAGTTTAAACAAGATTTTAAGATAGAAGAGATATCCTCTAGCCAAATAAATGAAATGTGCAATCTTAATAATTATTATAGAAAAGAAAATATTGTCAATGTGAGTAATAAAAATAACAATGTAAATCATATCAACCTGGTGCATCAGAATATCCAGTGTATGAGAAATAAAGAATTAGAAATAGAGTTATTTTTGAATAATTTTAATATTAATATTTTATGTGTAACTGAACACTGGCTGAAAAATGATGATATTATGTTTAATTTTAATAACCACCAGGTAGGTAGTTCGTTCAACAGAGTTAATTCCATACATGGTAGCCACCATGTTCTTTAATTATTTTAAATAAACAAATAAAATTCAAAACACGTAAAGACATAGTAAGCTTCTCTGTTGAACGGATAATTGAACTAGCTTCAATAGAATTAGAACAATTTATTATTGTAAGCGTTTTTAGGCCACCGTTATCTAACTTTGAACAATTTGAGCAAATTATGGATGAGGTTTTACTGAAAATATCTGGTATAAATAAACAGACAATTGTTTGTGGAGATTTCAATATTAACATCTTGGAAAATAATTCAGTAAGTGTCAAGTTTTTAAATTTATTTTCTTCACATAATCTATCACACATGTAGAATCACCTCCACTAGTGCCACCTGAATTGATAACATATTCACTAATATTATTCCGACTTCCAAATGTTTAATCAATACACTGGATTCAGACCACTGTGGTCAATTTTTTAATTTCAAAAGTAGTAACAGATCAAATTTAAAAAGGTTAATAACTTTTGTACCAGTAACTGTGACCGAATAAGTAAAATTCAAAAAGACTTACTTTGCTATTTACCATTATTAAAAAATTCAAATCCCAATATTATATATAATGATTTTTTATTAAACTATTTAAATCAGTATTTACCGCGAAATCTGTATTTGTTACTGATATATTAGTATTTAGTGAATGGGCAACAGCAGAGCTACATAAAAACAGAGAAAAATTATATCAACTGTATGCGGAAAGGCAATCTAATACTAGTGAAAAGTTTAAAAATGATGTAAAATTATTTTCTAAATCGTTTAAAAAAGAATGTAGTATTGCCAAATCATTGTGTATAAGCAGAAAAATTAAAAATAGCAATAATAAAATAAAAACAACTTGAAAAATAATTAATGAGAATGTAAATCATTGATATAAATTTTAATTCAAAAAGGTTAATGACCAAAAAATAATAAATATTTAGATTAAGCAGTTTTACCCTGTCAAGTGACTATTAAGATAAAAATCATGTTTGCGTCAATTAATTTTTATTCTGTATTTAATATTCGAGTGACATGACTCAGATGTAATTAAGTTCTCATCAGATTTGCTTACAAAACCTTAGCACTGAACTTTTGTCTCTGGAAACCAATCTATCTCGTCTTCTCGTTCTAGAAATCTTGGAATCCTTATTAAACGTGAATTAAATTCGAAAAAACAGTTTTATTTCTATATTCAAAATGTTTTTTAAATATTACAATTTAATAATATGGAAATATAAAATTTGGCTACTAGTTATTACAACATCAATTCAATATTACACAGGAACAGATGACATTCCGGGCGGCGGCAGCAGGCTTAGTAAAGATGTGCTATTCAGTCACGTAATTTTTTGTATTATATATGTTATAGTTTAATATGTGGGTCATCATACATACAATATAATACATGTAATACAATATATAGAAATAAGATATGTATAAATGAGAATTATATGATTGATACAAAGATAAGAATATACGAGTAAATGATTACAGCAAAAGACAATACAACTTGAATTGATAATATAAATCTGATGTTAAAGTTAGTAAGCAGTGATTTGAGTCAACCCTAGAATATCACGGGTTCATGTGTTGGAAGAAATATAAGACTTATGTCTAAATTAATATTATTATTATTGTAAAAGATATTTATCCTCAAGTTTTCCTTATATATTTAGTTTATTTCATAAATAAATATTATCTAATTTCAGCTCGTTTCTTAGTTACTGCTTCAGGTATATATAAATAAATATATATATAAATGAATCTTTCACGTGCGACAAAACTAAACCGAATCAAAATTCATAATAATCAAGTACATATTTATATATTATACCTTAACAAATATAATCGATTCAAGGCGTTACTTTACCCGTCTAAACTAATATCATTAATAATTAAGTGAATGCCAATCTCGTCATCTCCGCCACGTCAGCTTATTAATAAATGACTGCTCGGGGGATTCGTTTCTGTGCGGGTAAAGGCAAATATTTCAACAAATTTATTTAAATATTTCCATAATAACAGTAATATATAAGTGTTTAAAAGTTACGTTTTTCTTATTTCATATAGGTGAGGCATTTTTTAACCACATCCAAGTAGCAAAACTGAAATCCAAACCATATTTTTTTTCAAGAATACTTCAAAGATGTTACAGTTACAAGTTACACATTGCAGATAGTAGAATAAATATATTGTTTCTCCATTGGTGATATAGTTGATTTTATATATAAAAAAATATATAATAAATTTATGAAATACAAAGAGAACCGAGTATTTATTGACAAGAAAAAAATGGCTTAAGTGAAGGGATACAAAAATGTTTATTAAAATAATATCTATTATTCTCTTGAAAAGGCGTTCTTTGGAGAGACAAATCCTTCGCAAAAGAGCTTTTGCAAATATTAAAAGAAGCTTTTAGTTAATTTGGATATGTTTTAAATGCAAATCAAAATAACGGAAAAAATTTCTTTACCTTACATTTTCTGAAAAAAAGATACAAATAAATTTTAGTTACTAAATAAATAGGAAAATATTTAATCATTTCAAAATATCGTTTGCCTTCAAATACATGTACTAAGACTGGACAGATATTTGTATAAATACTGTGGAAAGAATGCTAAATTGAATGCACTAGAAGCACCACTGCGGGTTACATTTCCCCAAATCACCTTAGCTTACCTTAACAATTATGATGGTTTCCTAAAAATATCTTACTTCACCGATTTTCAAGTATAAGTTAATATGTATCATTTAAATATTTTTTTACCCGGATATTATACCAAGATGCCACAAGATGTACCTAACATAGAACTCAAAACAATAGTTTTTAATAATGTTGTTTGTTTATCTGTTTGTTTGTGGTTGTTGATATTGTATTTCTTTTAACCCGGGTTTGATATAAACAGATACTTATCTACTATGAGAGTAAATCTAAAACAACATGCGATGGCGCTAAAGATCTTTAACGCTGTAAAGTATCTCTGCGGGCTCGCTTTTAATTATTTTTATAACATATTTTGTTGACACTACAGTGAACAATATCACCTGAAGAGACGTTTATTGTGAAAAGGTCACTGATATATTACGTGTGTGACTGAATGAGAATTACAATTTCTATTTGATATACTTATACAATAAGTTATATACATATACATAACATTAAGTTGTTTTTCAAGACAAGGAACACTGAATTGTATATTATAGAATATTTTATGAAAATTGAATCGGGTTATAAGAAATGTTGAGAATTTTTTTTTTATAAGACCACGTAAATCAGAATGCGATCGACTAGTTTTTTAATATGACTAATTCTTTTAAAATTTTAAACTTTAAAAAAGGTTACCAACTAAGAGGAAATCAGTATTTGAAAAAAGGCATGTAGTATATCACTATCTATAAAAATATATTTTTAGAAAAAAAATACTTGTTCCTTTAATATCTATGTGTCTATTAATAATGACATGTTCAGTGAGGTCATGAACGGTCTTTTGAATTGAACTGCAAATTTAAACTTCATATGCACTGATTTTGTCAGTAGCTTCGATCTATGAAAGTTCAACAAAAAAAAAGAAAACGAATTACAAGACTTATTTACTTAAGAGATGCACAGAATGTCAGGTACTAGTGAAGATGTTACAGTGAGAATGAAGAAGAACGTGCTCAGGTGGTTTGGGCACGTCGAACGAATGAGTGATGAAAGAATGGTAAAAAAGATTTATACAGGAAAAGTGAGTGGAAAGAGAGAAAGGGGGAGGCCTCGACGATACTGGAGGAAGGTCACGTAAAAAGCATGAGGACCCCTCGGAGGGCATGTATGAAGAGGTTGATGTCTGTGGCCGAGGCGAAAGAGGTATGCAGGAACCGTAGCGTTTGGCACTTCGTCGTCTCCGGCTACCCCGTAAGGGATATGGCGTGAAGATAAATAAATAAATAAATAATATTTACTTAATGAATCATAAAACCATTATGATGCCATCATACAACTCACGCACATGCACATCGGAAGAAATAAATAAAACTGTTAGAGGAATATGAAAGTTAATAATTAAGGAAGACCTTAAAACTGACCCAGTCATAATAAGATTAGATCTAAGAGACTAGAGAGTATATATAAATGTACTTTTTTATCCCCCCCTCCTCTCTTTGATAATAAATCATCTTTTTATTAGACTAAGATATATAAAATGGTATTGATAATTGTGGTCATTCTTGTGATTAATTAAATGCCTCATTCTATAAAACTCCAGCTCAATTTTAGTTAAATTTAATTATTATGCCAACTAAATTAGTTTTAAAACGCTTGCAGTCATAAAACTGAATATTAAATAAAGTTAGGACAATGTTGGTGCTAACAGAAAGTTAAATTAATTATTCTTAAAATTATATAACTAAATTAATTAAATCGTTGAATGTTAGAATTTTTAAACGTGGCCGAGGTTTACAATATTATTATCGAGAAAATTGTGTTACAGTTATGGGAACACAGTAAAAATAAATGTATAATTAACAGGTACCGGAAAAAGTAATTTACATTTTTGTGTTTTAATTTGTTTGAATAAATTTTTATATTATATATTTATATTTTTCTAATGCATTCAATACACCATTTGATAGCTTTTTTCATGCTCTTTCTAACAGTATATATATTTTCTCCATACGTTATATTTAACCCATATATTTTTCAGTTATAAAATGGTATACTCTAGCTTAATTATTCGTGCAAATTTGTTATATGAATATAAAAATCAGCTCAAGGCAGCAGAAGCAGCACGTCGCATTCGTAATGCATTTGGAGATGATGCTGTAAGTGATGAGGTAGCACGGTTTTGGTTTCGACGCTTTAAAAGTGGTAATGAGTGCATTGAAGATGAGCAACGTCATGGTCGTCCTGAATCATGTTCTAACGACGAAATCAAGAAATATCTGTGTGAAAATCCTCGTGCAACATGTTCTGAAATAGGGCATGCATTAAACTGTAATGAATCAACTGTTAGAAAACGATTACATTCAATTAACTACATCAAAAAGTTAGATAAATGGATTCCACATAAATTAACCGAAGATAACAAAATTATGCGCTTGTCTATTGCTCAATCACTACTTGCACGGAATGCAAATGAGTCTTTTCTTGATCGAATTGTTACATGTGACAAAAATGGATTGATTACGACAATTCACGCCGGTCTGGACAATGGGTAGAAGTAGGTAAACCTGGTGGAACAATACCTAAAAAAAAAAATGGTGGACTTCTCGTGGCATTCTACATATTGACTATCTTCCAAGAGGCCAAACAATCAATTCAACTGTCTACTGTTCGCAAATTGACAAAAACTGCTTCATAGACAAGCTTCTTTAGTCAATAGAAAAGGTGTTTTGCTTCTACATGACAATGCAAGACCACATGTCGCATTAGAGACCCAGAGAAAGCTTCAAAGTGTTAAATGGGAAACATTACCTCATCCACCGTATAGTCCCGCTATTTCTCCATGTGATTATTATTTATTCTTGTCTTTGTCTAATTTTTTAAGTAATAAGCGGTTCACTTCTGAAGAGGAGGTTAAAACTGACGTCGATTCTTTCTTTAATTCCAAGAACCCTGATTTTTTTTCTCGTGGAATATATTTGCTTGTAGAACGTTGGCAAAAAATTGTAGATTCTAATGGTGATTACTTTGTAGAATAAAAATTATTTTTAAAAAAGTTATCTTATTTTAAACTTAAACATTAAAAACGTAAATTACTTTTTCCGGTACCATATATTTCAAAGACTTTCTATTATTTTCTTAAAAGTTTATGAGATTGTTCGTATTTTAAATTAGTTGTATATTATATTACACTGTCTTACACTTCTTTTACACTGTCTTTACAACAAATATATTAACTACAAATGCTTTATATGCGGATTGAGTAGATAAGAGTAAAGATAATTTGATAGATTGTTAATTTATATATAAATATATAAAATGTGATTTATTTAGAATTCTAAATATTGTATATATATATTTATATGAACACAATGTTATTGTGTATTATTTCATAATACAAAAATACTGTAATACAATAATTACTGATGGACTAATATTTTTGAATTTTATTTTATTATTATTTATTATTTTAATATATTTTCGAATCCATTCATTAAACCATCTCCCGTACACAAAGGATATAATAAACCAAGGATATAATAATAGTGGTAATTTACTAATGTAATAAGTTTTATTCTAAGTAAAGAATATAGGATGTGTAATGGTTCAGTACCTCGTTATGGTTTGTCATTAGGGTAACAGCGGTTACGCATGCGACTGTGTACAATACCGCTATGTACGTGTTTTAGTAAATAATATATTTATTTATCATTACTACTCATGAGTTAAAACCACATTTTTATTTATGCTTAGTGTTACGAACATTTTGTTTTCAATTAAAATTATATTGTAACAACCTCACATATTATTACAATAAATAAAATGTACTTTATAACAGACACAATAATAAAAAAATAATCTGTTGTTATTAATAGCTAATAGATGGTCTTCTGTTCCGCTACAAAGAGAAAGAACTGAAGCTAGGATTTCAATTAAGTCGTCTACCAGTCCGGAACATTCCGCGGTCTAGTTTTAATGCTACGTAGCTTCGGAAAAATAAATTAAGTCCTGTGGATATTTGTACTTGTTAATTAGTAGGTATTCTTAATATATAATATAAGGCACTTGTCAAATGATGTCTGACTATGGATTGGAACTATTAAAATTTAATTCTAGGTTCCTTTTATAACTATAATAATAATCAATCACTAATTTTTTAAAAATCTAAGGCGATTTTATACACGATGAGATGAGATGATTGTTAAAAATCTACGAAAATTAGAAGTTACATTATTTTAAGCATTTAAGTCACATCACTGAATCATGGTCGGGACGAGTCACTCAGTAACCTATAAATATACCAACACTTTTTTTTAACAGTGTGTATATACACAGGAACAGGAACAGGAACTACGCATAATATTATTATTATGCGTATTTCCTGAACATGTAATATTGTTAATTGATAGTTAATAATCAAAGTAAATCGTTATTAAAGCAGAAACAATTTGTGTATTAAATAAGGCGACGGAAATCAAGTTATAATTTGCTTTTATTATATGTGAAATATAATTGACTTATATTAAAATAACATTAGAATAATAAACAATAACAAGCGTTGGGCGGTAACACTTTGTTAGCTTACAATATTCATCAACACACACACACACACACATATTTACTTACTTTTCAGTGTACGCCTTCCCTTATCACCTCCCTAAGTAACAATAAATATTTATGAACAAAATAATTTGTCGGTGCTCTCATATTTTTGAAATCAACCAATATAAGAGTCCCTCCGCAAGGCTCTCACTTAAGCGAGGTCAAGGATGCGAATTTCCGCATTTTGTGATTAGCACCACTCCCGGCTCAATCTTTTTTAAAATCTTATTGTTGTTACCAATATAACTATATTGCAAATTTTAATAACATGCAAGACAAATACTATTTTATAATTGAAAAAAAAAACTAGAATAAATAATATTTACCCATTTTCATTTAAAATATTGTTGTCTGTTTATCCGAGTTATTCATATCGGATAGTATAGAGATATCCATAATTTGATCTGAAAACTTTACCACCAAAACTCCAAAGAGTGAAATAACTTGATTATATAACATATAAATGATATAAAGATCCTGTAACAATGGGTTGTGGGATCTACTTCCGTATCTGCCAGGGAGGGGACGCCACTGGCAGCGTTAAAATGCGCATGCAGGAGCACAGACTTTTGTTGAAAAGTGTAATATATTTTAACCCGCGAGTACCAAAATGGTAGATATTCTTCGTACAGCTTATAAATTTATTAAAATTGCAATATACAATTACTTTTGCTTGAAGAAATTTATTAACTGCTTGTGAAAAGCTCATCAAATACATTTCAATTTTTAACAGTACTAATCAAACAAACATACCGTTGTAGATGGTAAGTCACCATCTACCTACACAACGGAGTTTATTTTATAGACGTGAAATTTAATAAAAAATTTAATTTAAGACCTATAAAATATATTTTCATGAACAATATTTTTGCTATACCATATTAATATAATATTATGATTATAGAACTCAAATCATTGACAAAATGTACGAGTATGTCTGTGTTGTTAGTTATTTTGCTAATCTTCCCCGACTTGCTCTAACAAACAAACCCATTTTCACAAATCGTTCTCATCGAGGTCAATCAATCACACAGGTGATGCAGTAATGCGATGTTTCCCGTGCATTTGCTTGTTTCCAAATGTTATAACCTTTTCATCAGAAGTATAATCCTTAGTCATAGAACAATAAGTCGTTCAAACTGAACTTTCTCTGCATTAGAAATGTAGAATACAATTTTGGTAGCTCTTTTGTAAGAATTCCCATTTGCTACTGCTACTGCTGGAGTTTGCCGTGCATATTTGAAAATGTTGATTCAAAATGTGAAATACGAGTAAGTTTACTAAAAGTTTCAACAATGCTCTTTGTTGGTATATAATTTAAAAGACTTGTCCGGTATCACCTTTTGATGCAACCATTGCAACATCTTAACCTATCCTAATAGTGTAGGTATTTAATTATAAACATAGTACTACCTTGAAGGAGCTTAACATGTTTAACGCGCCATTCAGAAGGACCCTCATTAGCGCGAATGGGCAGCTTACGGCCTCGAGGATACGAGGAAAACTATCTGATGGCAAAAGTCGCTTTGTTGAATGCTGACAACTGAGTAGCCTAACGTAAAATTAGCTCAAGTACCATCTCCAAATATTGATTGGTGTTTTTCTAATATATTCACAAACGTTGACAGGAATTAATGTTATAAAATCTTCTCAAAACAATTTTAAAGCCGAATAATCCTATGTAAATTTTTTCAATAAGCATTCCGTTTTCTTGCTTTACTTACAACATAGTATTATGTACTGTGTTAAAATGTTATTCTCTAATCAACTTACCAGATTTACTAATAAGTTACAAAGAGGTTTACTTTCTGTAAAAGAATATACGTGAAAATACATGGGCGTAAATACAAACAAACAACAGACTTTTGGAACATTTTTCCATATTAATCTGAACCAACCGGGTAAATAGGTTATTGTAATAATTTAAAAATTAACCTTTTTTACCGGTACTGTAAAAGTACTCGGCAGTATCTAGGAGTGTTAAGTGGGATCAATCAAGTTGTGAGCCATTTCCAATAAATGATCTCGTTATAAGTTAAAAACTATCCTCAATACCATAATGCGGGGTCGCATCTAATTTTACTTTTCATTGTTAATAGGTGTATCATTGTATTGTAGTTACTAATTGGGATAGTTGTTATCATATTAAATAAAATATATTGGCAGAAGCTTAAAAATATGGTTCTTGCAAATGCTTTGTCACCGTGAAGTAGTCAGTAATGTTATATTCTTAATATAATTTTATTTAACCAGAATATGTTTAATACATTGTTATTCAACTTATTCATACCTTAACTGTAAAATATTTTAAATAATATTTATCTATCATTTCCTGACAAACTAATAAAACTCGTAAATATGATAATGTATATTTATTGCTGTTTTCAACTACCAACGAACATGTTATCGGGAAACGAGCTATCTCTTAAACTTTTATTGCTAAAAGTAGTTCAAACTGGTTTAAACGTGTTAAAAATACCTCAAATGTAACTAGTTTTCAGTTTCAAGTAAATGATGGTACGTATAAAAGGAAGAAAAGTTTTTATAGTTACTGCTAACTTATATATAATAAAATAGGAACTTATAACGGGTGGGCCAAATAAGACCTACTAATGTTAAGTACAAATAACTTTTTTATTTTTTGACATATTTATTTTTCTCTTTTTGTAGATTAAAATTGAATTGTTGGCAATTTATTATGGAAACCTACAGAACAACACAACGCGTTAAAATTATCGAGTTTTTTTATTCTTTTCAACGGTCAATTGTTTTAACGCAGCGTAAATATCGGCATTTTAATTCCAGATCAGCTCCCACAGCCTTCATGATTAGGAGTTTGGTCGGTCGTTTTGAGGAACTGGGTTCAGTGGCCGACCGTCCTGGATGAGGTGCCCATCGAAATATTCGCACTGAAGACCACGTGGAAACTGTGCGGCAGAGTGTTGCAGATGATCCATCTGTCTCAACTCGCCGTCTTTCCAGCCAATTGGGCATTTCCAGAACGACATTGCGTAGAATTTTAAAGTTGGATCTTAAGATGTACCCATACAAAATTCAAATTGTGCAAGCACTGCTACCGCAAGACCACCAACAACGACTACCATACGCTATTCATTTTACTCAATTACCCACACAAATTGATTTTTTAAATAATGTTTTGATATCAGATGAAGCGCATTTCCATTTAAATGGTTAGGTCAACAAACAAAACTATAGATTATGGGGCTCTGAAAATCCAAGGGCAACACACCAACATCATCAACATCAGTTGCACCCATCTAAATGTACTGTTTGGTATGGTGTTATGGCCAGTTATCGGTCCATATTTCTTTGAAAATGAGGATAAAACGCCGAAATTGATTTCAGGAGCTTCTTACAGAACATTGATTGAAAACTTTTGCCGGCATATGGCGGAGTAGTATCAAAATTTGTGGTTTCAACAAGATGGAGAAACTGTGCATACTGCTAGGCAAACTATGGACCTGCTGCGTGAAATTTTTGTCGAACGTCTGATTTCCAAAAATATATTAAACCAGAGACTATTAGACAGCTGAAGCAAAATATTCGAGACGAAATACTGAGCCTTCAACCAGAAACATTATGCGGTGTAATGAAAAACGCGTTAAAAAGAGCCAATCTTTGTATCGAGAAAAATGGTGGACATTTGTCTGATGTAATATTTCATACATAATTTCCATAAAATATATTCAATGTATAAAACCATTTAACCAAAATAAATAATTATTGCAAAAGTTATTTGTGTTTAACATTAGTAGGTCTTATTTGGCCCACCCTGTATAATACGCATATAATAGATGTTTATGCAAAATTTTTAGATAAAAAATATATTATTGGAAAGTTAATAGTCATGGGTAGTAAGTAATAATTAACTTAGTGTGTATTTTTTCTGTGTCATTGCAGCATTAAGTGAATTATTCAATAGTTCCGGACTTCATGGACACTAGCACTACTAAAAATTGAATTAAGTTAAAATTCGGAAGTTTTTACACAAGGCGCTTAGAAGAAAACTTTATCAGATAGTTTGAAAGCGACGTTAAAGTACATATCCAGGTTCTTTTCTTTTACATTACATTCATTTCTCTAACACAAAGTCGTGGAAATAATGTTAATTTCCATTTCATAAATAACGTGATTTTTAAACTTTTTTGACTGCATCGCTTTAAAACGTCTGCTGAATTTGGTCATTGGTCATGGCCAGTGAAAAAAAATATAGTAAAAATAGTGAAGAATTCTTGTGAAACTTTGTTTTCTTTGGGATTTTTAATTGAAATATTTTGGCATAGAATGTTGAAGACTACTTTCAATTAATTAAGTAATTATTTTTAGATTATGTATAAAATTGTTTCAGAAATATTCATTAGTACTAACTGATAAATGTGATGTTAGGTCAATTTAATAATGTATTCAATTAAAAAATCGCAGACAACAAGAACATCAAAAGAGATGTAATAGATTTTAATAAGAAGTATTGATATGATAATGTTTAAAATCGATATCGGTGGATGCACATATCGTACAACACTACTGGCACACTACACGGCCTACTGGCGTCACGTCACATAGCACGTGGCATTAACCACCGAGACAGGCCGCCACGTGACACTGATGTGGTTTGTTATAATTGATTTATTATTTTGAATGAAGGCACGTGGAATTGTAATTGAAATATGCTACATTTTGATATGCCTTAGAATATTCTCAAAAATAACAATCTATTCTGACACTATTTAACAATAAATTCAGAAATAAGTTTGATTATCTACACGTTAAAATACTAATAATGTAAAATCCTTACTATATAATAATGACCTAATTGACTCTGTATGCACGCGCATCACTTATCATCCACAAATCACACAATAATGTGTAATACATCAAAAAAAAGCTATTGAATCAGGCTACAAAATAGGATGGGTGCCAACCTTATACGTGACATTTGACCCTTTCCGGCCCTTCGGGCCGGGAAGTTCCCTCGTAGTTATGTATGCACGTATGACGATATACTTTATCTTTCGTTCTTGATTATTTTATTTGCCAAAAAAAGACTCAAAATTCATGCTGACTCAAGCAAGTGAATGTATGATTAAAAATTGTAAAGCCATGTATTTAATATTCAAGTATATTTTATTCGCCCTCTGAAAGATGAGACGTTCACTAAACAAACTTAGTTTGTGATCAATGTACAGTTGTTTCGCGAAGCATATTTCAAATATTTATTATTAAAATTATATTAAGTTATTTGATAAAACAATGAAACACTCAATTTTATAAGATAAACACGTACATTGTTATGTTTCACAATAGCAATAATGAACTACTTCCCCTTAGTTAACTGTGTAATATTTTTTTTAAATAAACAATTTATATTTCATCTCAACTACTGCCTTCGTCATTATTGTATGTACACAAAAATAAGGTATCGTTAAAATCCATATGTATCCTTAAGTATGTCATAGTTGATCTAAATAAATCAATTAATTCCGCTAGTTACTTAACAGGACGCGTAGTAATTTAGAAATATAACGTCGGTCACTCCTCGGATCTGTCTGTAAAGTTATTAATTACTTAGCATTTTAGATTTTTTACAAAGGACACAGAGTCGTACATCCATAGATTTTATATTAACAGAAAAGCTAGTAATTGTTGTTATTACAAAATATATTTTGAACATAATTGTGTTTAAAATATATTTGTATTTAAAGTAATCCGGAAAGGTAATCCATCCCGTTTAAGAACTTAGAAATATATTAAATTGATTCGTTATAGAAAAGTGATTCGTTCCCGTTTTAAAATACTTGAAAAGTTTTAAAAAGCATATTTACTGTTATGACTTGAGTGTTGTTTTAGATTTTTTGGTTAATCGTAAGAATATTAGTATGAAGTAGTAGTACTATAATGAATAATATACCATATATAAAGTAGACGCTACCAGGCAGTAATGTAAATGTTGGATATCCTGGTCTATTCTTCGTACCATATTTTAAAAGGAGGATCTAGAAAAATCGGTGCAAAAAAACCGTAAATAGATTACTTGTTGCTAGTAGTCGTAAATCTGACTATTGGACTGACAATATTATGTGGTGGTGTGGTGTGGTGTAGTCTATTGGAAAACAATATTTTTTAATGACAATATAATTATTTTAAGCACAGTCTGCTTCCATGAAGTGAATTTCTTATTTCAGAGATTAAATTGTTTTAGAAATGATTTATTTAGCATATTATTCTAAAGCAAAATGTGAGCGCAATTAACCTCAGAGATTTCAATTAATTAAGAGTATATCGGAATAAATATCTTCTATAATTACGTTCACGATTCTTAAATAAACACTTATTAATTTAAACAAAATTCAGTATAGCTTTATTTTATGGTAGAAATGTTCAGAACGATGAAGGTATTCCTGATCTCCCATTCGTCTAAACAATAACTTCACTTTGGTCTTCTGTAAAATCGTGGAACTACAAACATTTAACAAGCTTCTGTCGAATGACTAGAACCAGGGGTTACCCATACAGAAAAGGCAAAAAAGAAGAAAAAACAATTTTCAATCACTATAATGCTACATAATATATCGTTTTTGCTTATAACTTTTATTATTTAAATTACACAATTTAATATACTTCCAATACATACAGTAAATATCATAAGAGTATTATTTTAGTAATATAGAATTATCTGACCTGACCTATGTGCGACCTCAGGGTCGGGGACGGTCACCCAAAGCTTGGTGGTTCAAGTCAATTCAAGTCGTGCACGTATTCATGAATTTTTCATTTCTTATTATTTAAAAACATAAAAGAGCCAAAAATGACTTACTTATTAAAAGAAACAAACAATGAAATAATTGCTTCCAAAAATATATATTTTATTTATTTAATAAACTATTCTCACAAAGAATAAGAAACAGTAAATGTTTTCGTTAACAGTGAGTTCAATAATAGTTGATTCGAATTATAATTGTAACAACACTCTGACATTGTTACAATTACTGACATTACTGTTATCATTATCATTTTTTTAGTATTTACTATTATAAAATTACTGTATAAGTGTTTAAACAAGGCCATACAATTTTGATATACATTTTTTAGACACAATATAGTGATAGATATATATTTTTAAGAACAATATAGTTACTTAGGTGCCTTATTTTTGTATAATAAAGATTCCCGGGTAAACAACTGAAACATTTAACAACCGAAAAGAAGTTGTTAGAACTATAGTTAAAATATATAATATATCCTACAATTGAATAATGTATTTCTAATTTAAAATAAATATTTTTTTAAATATAACAATATTTTAAGTAAAAAGGTAATTTGAACAATATAATTTCATTTCAATAATTTGTGAGGTCAATACTAAAACTGAAAAATGCCTATGTTATAAAGTTAAAAAAATAATAATTGACAAAAAACAAATTGGATTAAAATAATCCGATTTGTTGAATAGTATACAAATGTTATTCTTGTATTAAGGTAACATGCTGCAATTAAACGTAATTTTACAAATTGTTAATAGTTTAAATCACATATTTCTCCTGCAGTCGCTTGTAATAGCTAGTTTTTTATACACATAGTAACGGATTGCCAACAGTGAGTGTGTAGTGTATAGTGTGGTAGTAGATATCGACTGATGTAGTAAATTGCTTACATTTGAATGATTGCGATGAACTTATTGTTCGTGTAATTTAATAATTGTTATTAAATAGGTTTTTAAAGATTTTATTGTAAAATAATAAATATATAATAAAAATAGTGCATATTATTATTTATCACGTATAGTTAGAAAATGATATTTCGCACCCAAGTATGAGGCACGATTATCCTCTTAACAATTTAAGGTACGAGTGATAAAACCTTTTATGAAAATGAATTATTATGTTAATAAATAATAAAAATATTTAAATATGTAACAACTTCTGTAGCAAGAATTATATAATGGGAATACAAAACAAAAGCCAGCTTTCTTTAACATGTAAACTTTTCTTAAGTATACGTGTATACTTCTTAATAAGAGTGTGTTTGTGTGTGTTCAACACATGTGCTTGTGTGTGTTCAACATAAGTGCTTGTGTGTGTTCAACACAAGCCATGTACTGCGTGCACAATGTCTACAGTAACATTAATGAATATTCGGAAAACAAAACAGAGACAAAAAAAAGAATAAAAAGTAAGTTTTAGTTAGATATCATATCTTTAAAAAGAAATGCATTTTATTTTGCTTACATGAAACAAACATTATTATTATCATCAGGCCACAATAAGAAGAGAGTGTAAATAATCATGTGTTTTTGCTACTCTTGAAATCTCCTCACCTTTCTATTAAAAATCACATCTGTTTTTTTTTATACGAATTGATTTATTTTTATATTTGCTTTAAATTCAGATATTATTTTAATAAATTCTATTAGGCTTGTAAATTATTTCTGAAATAATAATTAATAAACGTTTGTTCATCAAAAAATTAAAACACGTCGTAACTCAGTACCCTTCCTCTACATCCCCGTTATAATATATTTTACTTTTTTAATTCTTACCGTTGTCCTTATCACTATGTCCATCTGCAAAGGTAACATCTTCTCTGCATCTACTTTGAAAGTACCGGGATGTCATAACATTCTCAATGTGTGTTTTATGGTAACAATACCGCTAGATGTACTAATAACTACGACAGAATTATAAATACAAAAAGAGTAGGTATAGTTTAACGCTATATATAAATATTAATAACTATAATATATAAATATATGTACGAGGGGAGGTCCAAAAGTTCGTGGAATGAAAGGGATCTAAAAAAAATAAAACAACAAAACTATTTTTCAATATAATCACCCTTAAGCTCATTTATTAGACCTATGAATAAATTCTTCTAAACCACTATAAAAATATGTTTTATCTTTTCCGTCAAAATGAGCCGAAATTGCCTCCCTTACCTCAATGTCGTCGGAAAATTTCCTTCCCCTTAAGGCTTTTTTTAAATTGGGGAATAAAAAAAAGTCACTTGGGGCCAGGTCTGGACTGTAGGGTGGGTGAACTAGGGATCCGAACCCATGCTTGTGCAGAGCAGCCATTGCAATTCCGCTCTTGTGAACCGGCGCGTTGTCTTGCAAGAGCAACACACCCTTTGTAAATTTTCCTCGCCGCTTTTCCTTGATGGCATCCTTTAATTTTTCTAATATCGTTGCGTAATATTCTCCGGTTATAGTCCTTCCCTTTTCTTTGTAATCAATCAAGATTATCCCCTCACAATCCCAAAAAACAGTAGCCATCATCTTCCCAGCCGACTCCGTCACCTTGAATTTCTTTGGCGGTTATGTCCTCTTTTTATGTTATGGCATGGACTCTTGTTTGGACTCAGGCTCAAAGTGATGAGCCCATGTTTCATCTCCCGTAACAATTCGGTCCAAAATCTGTGCAAGTTTATCTCCACACAATCCAAAAAAATGCTTTGACGCATCGACGCGCTGCTCTTTCTGAAACGGCGTGAGCATTCTCGGTACCCATCTTGCACTGACTTTTGTCATATCCAGGTGATCATGTAGGATTCGCAAAATGGTGATATCTGATACTCCAACTAATGCAGATAATTGTTTTTTCTTCAAACGGGCATCGTCTAGTACAATTTTCTCCACTTTTTCGACGATGTCCGATGTGGTGGCCTCAACTGGCCTTCCTGAGCAGGGGTCGTCTTCAATTGACTCTCGACCATATTTATAAAGACCATGCCACATGTAAATCATTGATTTACTAGGGAACTGTTACCTATAAACGACTCCCATTTCATTCAAAATGGTTTGAGCGTTCTTTCCTTGCTTGGTAAGGAATTTTATCACAGCGCGGTGTTCAATTTTCTCCATAGCTTCAGTTTTCATTATATTATTATCATTAATAAGTAAACTTCTAAGAGATAAACAAAATGAATACCGACTGAAGATACGTAGAATAATATTATTATCGTTGCAAATTATATATCATTTAGTTGCTATTTTTGCTTTATAAAAAAGTTTTCTATTAAAAATTTTCACTTATTATAAAAATAAATTTAAAAGAGAATTTATCAATTAAGAATCTATTATGCAGAGTCGGATCTCATGATAGTAATTTCAGAGGATATTACAGTCACAAAAAGTCCGGCAGAGAAGAGTTTTAATATCGATTGGTATAGATATACTCCACTCTAAGAAGCTTGTTTTAATTACTCTTTACAATATTATTAACAATATTGTTTTATCTTTTACTCTTGTATAGACATTTTGTTTACATGAAAGTATAGAAAAACGTATATATACTGGATGAATAGTAAAGTAACATATTATTTTGTGATCTATCAACTTTATACTATGATTTTAATAAAAGTTGATAAATAAAAATTTTTGCTATATCTTACAAAAAAAAACATATTTAGTGGTTTTGCAATTTCTGATATATATTTTAATTTTAAGCACCTGTTTTCTTTGATTTATTATACCAACAGACATATTAATGAATAAAGTTATTTAATTCGACTACCAAATAACTTAAAAGTCCAAAAACAAAGCCTCCACTTATACAGGGTGCCTCTCTCCCGCCCCCGCTGTGACTTTAAGACTGTGTACTTGGTGTAATAAATGTTCAATATATTTAAAAAATTCTACATCATGTACGTAATGACAGATTTTGCTATTTACTACTTTATTGTAGTAAATGTGAACGCAAAAATTTTTAATTGAATGTCAAACAATATAATATCTTAACTGAAGAACTGTTTCCATTCTTACTCTAAATATAAACGTATAATACCGAGAAACATCAGGTAAATCGATAACGGGATATGGACAATCTCTATCAAGCTGTTATTGCCCGAGATGAGGTTGACATCATAGAGTTATACAAATATAACAACAAACAATCCAACTGTGAAATTACATCGAAATAGATATTTCAGATTATGCATCTTTAATTTTAAATGCCGAGATACGAATTCAAGATAATATTTTTTCCGAAACATAGTAAAAAAAAAGCATAACACGGTTAATATGTTAAAATAATTGAAATTATTTCAATTGATTGTATTGATTTTAATATATAAACAGTTACTTTGTAATGAACAAACAAATAATAAATAATATGTTTTAACACCCAGGCAAAGAACTAAAAGAAGTAGTTGAGATTTCAATGTTGTATGTACTGATTAAATATTATACTAAAGTATTGAATATTGTCAAAATGATAAAGAAATTTAAAATAAATACTTTGGGCTACGTATAGATAGTGCAATCCACGAAGACGCGCCACACCAATGTTTGGTTGAGGGGCTCGCGGGGTACGGGGAGTTTGCTGACTCGTCACGAAAGTTGCTCTAGTTTTTTTAAAATGTCAAGAAAATATCAGTGTGTTTTACTTAAAAGCCAGGTATGCAAATTATTTTTTAAAAGTTTATAGTTACTAAAAACACATGAAAAAAGCAAAGTAATTTATGTTTGAAATTAGCAAATTTGACTAAGACTTCATTTCAACATGGAAAGTGAGAAAAACTATTTAATGATTACTTTTTAATTTTAGACAAGATAAATTATTTCTAAAGTTTATGATTTTATGAAAAAAGAAGCAAGTAAAAAAAAACATAATCCTTTCCTTTCAGTTGGGTAAAAAATATAAAATTGAAGTAGAGCATCTTTCACTTTGACCATGACGCTCGCTCCTGATTAGTTTATTCAATGTAGTGTGCGTGTGCACTTATGTAATTAGTGTGTACCGATAACACTCACACATTGACAAAAGATAGCACTCATATATTATAAACGGTTAGGAGCACCAGTGCCGCGCGTCATCGTGGGTTACATTATATATACACAGAAACATTCATATTAAGCGTCAAGTAAAAAAAAAGTACGGTCGTGGGAACTCCGTCAGGAACGGAGGGAGTTCCTAACGTTTTTTCTTCAGCTCCGAATGTAATTCGAAATAAAATCTGTAAATGTTTATTTTATATTACCTGTTCAAGACCAATTATCTAAAGGAACAAATTACACCAGAAAGTTTTATTTCAGAAAAAAAAATATTCATATAAATTATTTACAAAGTAGTCAATTATAGATTGTATGAAGATAAATAGAATCTTAGCGTACATTTCTATTGGAGTGTAGTCATAAAGACGCTTTATATTCCAACGGTTTTGTTCACAAATTTCTAGGAAATAACTTGCGATAATTCTGTTCTCGGTATTCATACAAACTTGTCTTAGGAGTCTCTTCAGTTTATTCAGTAAACCGAATGGCTTGTTCGGTTAATCAGTGATTATGATTTAGAAGTATATCAATTATAAAATATACCTCTCTATTTAAATGAAGGTCCCTAATAAAGCTGGACAAAATTAATTTTCACATAAAATAATTCACGTGCACACGTGCATACGTTTTGCAGTACAGCCATATTTATTAGTCTTTAAAAATAATTTGCATTGCAGTTTTTACACTTAGTCACACGTAAAAATCAGTTGTCAAAAAATTCATTAGATTTTTCTTTTGGGAGTTCTGAACATGCTTGGTCCCACCCTGCCAACAACTCATACAATACAGAGAGCAAGGTCTGGACTGTACGCAGGATGCTCATGCACTTTAACACCAGTATTCTTCAAAAATTCAACTGTCGCATGAGCACAACATGCAGGAGCGTTATCGTGGAGAAAATGCCAACTGTCCATTGTTGAATATGAACGACATTCTTTGAGTTTCTGTACAACTTTAGGTAAACATTCATTTTTTTTTTTTTTTTTTTTTTTTTTATGTTATAGGAGGGCAAACGAGCGTGCGGGTCACCGTTAATATGTGATCACCGCCGCCCATGAACTCTTGCAATATCCGAGGATACACAAGAGCGTTGCCGGCCTTGGAGAAAGGAATATATGCCTTTTTTGAAGGTACCCATGTCGTATCGATCTGGAAATACCGCCGAAGGAAGTTCGTTCCACATTTGAGTGGTACGTGGGAAGAAAGTCCTTGAAAACCGCACAGTTGAAGATCGCCACGCATCCAGGTGGTATGGATGGTAAAGGAGGCGATGGCGAGCTGTGCGGTGGTGAAATTCGGCGGTAGGCATCAGATCGAATAGTTCTTCGGAACACTCCCCGTTGTAAATGCGGTAGAAGACGCACAAAGAAGCCACGTCTCTACGCAATGCCAAAGAGTCCAGCCGTTCGCAGAGCACCGGGTCCCCGACAATCCGAACGGCTCTCCGTTGTACGCGGTCAAATGGTAGAAGCTGATATTGGGGTGATCCGGACCAGAGATGAGAACAGTACTCCATGTGTGGCCGGACCTGCGCCTTGTAGAGCGCAAGTCTTTGGCCAGGTTTGAAATACTGCCTCGCTCTATTGATCACTCCCAATTTCGTCGAGGCCAACTTGGCCTTGCTCTCCAGATGACCACGAAACTGACAGTCGCTCGAAATGTCGAGACCCAGTATTCTGATACTAGGCGAGGCAATAAGAGGAGTGCTCTCGAAGAGCGGTGATACGACAAATGGGGTTTTTTTAGTGGTAAACGCGCAAACCTGTGTCTTGTCGGGATTGAACTGAACGTGGTTCAGTTCACCCCACTCAGAGATCATCCCCAGGGAAGTCTCTATTGAAGACACAAGTTTCTTTCGGCACTCATCGACGTTTTCCCAAGAGAGACCTGCACGACCGGAATATACCGCATCCCCAGTGCTGTCATCCGCATAACAATGTATGTTGGAAATATCCAACATATCATTGATGTGCAGGAGGAACAGAGTTGGGGATAGCACGCAGCCTTGGGGTACACCAGCGTTCACGGGCTTGGGGTCCGAGCAAAAACCGTCGAGAACGACCTGTATGCTCCGCCCAGTGAGGAAGCTGGTTATCCACTTGCATAAACTCTCGGGAAGCCCATAGGAAGGTAGCTTCGAAAGAAGCCCCTTGTGCCATACACGATCGAAGGCTTTTGCCATATCCAGACTAACTGCCAGACCCTCTCCCTTGCTTTCAATAACCGCTGCCCAACGGTGAGTGAGGTATAACAGAAGATCACCAGCTGATCGACCATGGCGAAAGCCATACTGCCGGTCATTGATCAACTGGTGATCCTCGAGGTACGTTAGGACCTGTCGGTTTATGATAATCTCCATTATTTTGGAGAGAAGGGAGGTAATGGCGATAGGTCTGTAGTTAGCTGGGTCCGAGCTATCACCTTTTTTAGGGATCGGATGGACAAGGGCACACTTCCATGAGACCGGGACTACGCCTTTAAGGTAGGAGTGCCGAAATAGACGCGTTAGCACTGGAGTCAACTCAGGGGCACACGTTCGTAGCACCAGTGGAGAAATGCCATCCGGCCCACTCGACTTATGAACGTCCAAGGAAAATAGAGTCTGCCTGATAGTTTTTTGCCGAAAAACTATTTCCGGCATTGAGCTCTGACACCGCGGGATGATAGGCGGTGTCTTCCCTTGGTCGTCCAAAGTCGAGTTGGAGGCGAAAAGAGTGCCCAAGAGATCGGCTTTCTCTTTTGCCGTGTGGGCCAGAGAGTCATTCCCCATGTGCAACGGCGGTAGGGACGGCTGGCTAAAGTTGCCCAGACTGGCCTTTGAAAGCGCCCAGAATTTGCGCGTGCCAGGCGGGTACTTTGCCAGCTGATCCCCAATTTTGACGACATGCTTGAACTTTGCTCTAGCGATTTGCCGTTTGAAGAATCTGGAGGCACGGTTGTATTTCCTCTTCAGAACTCTAGAGTTCGGATCCTTAGTGACTAACGCATTGGCCCAAGCTTGATAAGCCTGCCGTTTGCCAGCTGATGCAGCCCTGACAGACGCATCAAACCAAGGCCGCGATCTGCCACCAAGTGGTACCACAGAGCTTGGTACAAAAAGTTCCATGCCCTGAAGTATCACATCAGCTACAGCCGCAGCGCAGTCACTAGGGTCGTTGGAAGGGAAACAAATCGGCCCCCATGGGTAGGATGCAAAAAAAGACCGCATTCCATCCCAATCCGCTGACTTGTAGTGCCAAACGCGTCGAGTCGCAGGTCTTGTGCGAGCTGGACGTTGAATGGGCACTACACTCCGTACCAGACAGTGATCAGAGGACCCTAAAGGAGCCTCGACAGCGACCTGGTACTTTTCTGGATGTGTAGTCAGCAGAAGATCCAACAAAGAGGGCGTGTGGCTGTCCACATCCGGTAGACGAGTATGCGTCTTTACCAGCTGGGACAGACCATTTGCCAGAGCAAAGTTAAACACAGATCTCCCCGCGTAGTCGGTTGCACGTGACCCTAACCATTCGGTATTGTGCGCGTTAAAGTCCCCGAGGACTACGACTTCGGCGGAGGGAGTCTGAGAAAGCAGGTCGTCAATCTTCGCTTGAACGTGGCCCAACAGTTGATCTGTTTGTGCATTACCACTATGGGACCTGTAGAGGCACGCGTAGAATCTGACGTGATCGTCCATGTCCACGCGCAGCCAGAGCACGGACAGGTCCCGACCTTCAAAAATCTGAAGGCGACGGTAGCAGATATCCTCCCTTACGAACACAGATACCCCGGCGTGTGGTATAAAATGATGTTCTAGTTTATACCCGGGGTATGATAGGTACGCTGTGTCGCTAGGTTGAGATATCTGCGTCTCCGTCAAAAACAACAAGGCCGGCTGCGCCGTCTCAAGGTGGTAGTGGACGGCGTTTAGGTTCGAATGAAACCCCCGGATGTTACAAAAGTCCACATCTAGAGTGGAGCGGGGTGCCGCTGTTTGCCGTCGTTTGCCCTCAGGAAACACAAAGTGCGATACTTTGCCCGCCCCAGATACGACGGGCAGCCCGAGCAAAATCCGAGGATCATTCCCCCGATTTTGCTCGGGGAGGGGGTCCCCGGCTTCATCAAAGCCGGTACCCTCCTGGGGTATTTTTCTTTTATGCATCGCGTTCATGTTTGGCGGGGGGGGGGGGGGGTTGGGCTTCCGGATTCTCTCACTCACCGACGGAACATAACCAAATGAATTTGGTTACTACACGTCGGTCTTCTGTGAGAGGGTGGTCCTTCCCCGGTCGAGCCAGCCCAATAAAAATTGATGTTGATCATTGATATTGATGTTTCAAAGAGCTTCGACGTTGCATTCTATATTTCAAATACGAAGAATGTCAGTGTAAATGCCTTATTATAGTTCTTATTGCACAGGAATACGGTCATATTTTAGATGCAAATGATATAATAATGGAATCAAGAAAATGCAAGAGAACATCCTATTCGCATCACCTGGACGATTTATTGAACTCCAGCTGAACGGTCGGTGCGGTTAAAGAAAATCAAACAGTTTTCTTCAAAATATCTTCCTCTTATCATTCTAACAACAATATGGTTTACTGCTTCTTCATGTTTCAGCGATGCTCTGCGAACTTTAACAATTTTTCTTATTTATCACTGTAATAAATAATTCGTAAATAGTTATTATTACTGCCACATAATTATTTTTGTTATCTGATTGTTTTCTGGTTACGGAATAAAATAAAATAAATACTCGTATCACAATAGTATAGAAAATTTTAGATTGGCCAAAAAACAGCTAAACAATTTAGACAGAAAGGGCAGCTTCAGCTGGTGACCATCCATCAGGAACACCGCGACAGCAGCGCTGATCGATGTCACAATTAAAGTGACCATTTGCAGGGGTGTATCATTGTCATTGCTATATCTTAACTGTTAAACAGTAACTAATTATTAATTCCGTTCCATTGGATAATGCACAAAATTAAAACGTAATAATTCTGCACCTGTTGTTGTTGTTGTTGAATGTTAATTTTTTTATCTCAAAACCAAATTAATCTTTACAGTATCTCGAATGTGTCGAGAGAATTTAACTTGGATAACGTAACATCAAGAAGAGTTATCTTTAGCCGAAAACTTGAGGAGAATCAATGAGATATCATATTTACTCTTGTTAACTTATATATGTTACATACAAATATGAGTTGGTTAGACGAGGTTAAAATACTCCATTTTAGGTACAGTATAAAACAATTTGTTGATATAAATTCTTTACTTTAAATTAAAACTAATATCAATAATATTAAGTTATATTTTATATTTACTTTATTTAAACATTAAAAAAAAAATTATATACAACACAAAATTATTTTCTCCTTAGAAAAAACAGGTTATAATGATTTTCTAAACAATCGAAAATACAATTTTAAAATAACTATTAATGCGTTATCAATATCTCATCCAATATCTTATCAATATCTCAATATCCAATGAATGTAAAAGGATCGGGTGAAGTATCGAAATGCCATTTGAATGATTATAATTTGAATTCTTTACGATATGTTGTTGATAATATTATCTACAAGGGTCTAATGTTCTACAATCTTAAGACGTGGTGGTGTTCTTTACACAATAAAGTTATAAAATTTAATAATGTGTGTTTGTGTAATTTACAAAACAAATATCAAATTTACTGAGTCTTAAATTGTCGGTGTTTTACATTCCTTTCTTTCTCTGAAAAATTGTGTTGACAGAAAATTTTTATTATATTTATATAGCGAGGAAATATCGAAATTATGCTTATTCATATGAGTGTTAGAATTTATATTTTTTATAAATATTTATCTGATGATGTATTAAAAGTAAGATCCTTAGAAATCAACCAAAATATTTTTTAATAGTATATATTATTTTGCTACTTTTGTTTATTGAAATCATATTCCAAGAACTATTTACCTTAAAATGTTACACAACATATAAATGATAATCTATAACGTTATTAAATGTGAATCAAGTACAACACAAGATGTGAATAGGAACATACTCGTATTCAATAAGTATAATATGATTTACGAGCATTAAGAAATAATACAAAAAAGTTTATAAAGATAGTTCTTGTGACTTATTCTGTAGCCGTAAATATTGATTTAGCACAGGGTGATGAAAGGCGTGAAGCTTATTTTAAAAAAGCCATTTACTTACATACATACCTATTATCACGCCTCCTTCCCAGAAATTAACAGAAGGGTAGGCAGAGATCAAAGATTTCAACTTCAATATTCTCTTTTCGCTTATTCTACTCTCATATTTTCCTTCATACACGCTCATCGTTCCAGGTATCCTTGACCTGTGCTTTCAGGACATCCTCAATCTGATCAAAAAATGTTCGTATAGTCCATCACGTTTCGTTTATTCTCTCTATATAAACAAATCATCTAAGCATTTTTTCTCTATTCTAGTGTTTACATCTTCTTTCACATTATAACGTATATATTCTTATTTTACTATTCTCTATCTTGTTACTCAATTTCATACGTATCAAACTTTTTAGGAACCATTTTAATAGCATTGTTCTTAGTTTCATTCTTCGTCTGCCATATCCAAGTGTCACTTAAATTCATTATTGTCGGAACTATGTTGGAACACCCCCCTATGTCAGTCGTAAGAGCTTTTTAAGACCTTTTTATTATTTATAAAGGGGTGCTAATCTCATTTGGTTTTAACACTTACACACGATTTTGACTTTATTTTTGTAACAGAACATATGTAACACTGTGCTTACAAACAGGTAGCGTATTACTTTACAGCAGCTTTGTTCCTATCAACTGTTTAATATCTACGTCTGCAAAGGTAATTAATTTGAAAACGGATGTTTGTTCAAAAACTTCAAGGGCATGGGTCCTTAACGGTAACATGTCTTTAATACAGGTATTTAATTAATCAGTGACAACTGACTAACATATCATTTACGTTTTGGCGTACGGTTAATTTTATAAAAGATAAATATTATAATCTGAATAATCTATACGATCGGTTTGATAAATTATTTTTAATTGTATTTGAAACTGAATATAAACTTGGAGTTTCGTTTATCGTAGAATTGTGTTTAACACTTTTTAAATATTTAGTCTACAGATTTTGATACGACAATGTTGTATATAGTATAGGTATCAATCACATTTGGTGACTGGCTTTCCCTTTCACAAACGTGAGGAATATTTGTTATTGCACGCAGTACATTCACGTTGAAGTATATTATGATGAGAGGCGATAAAGAAAACGTAATATAGTCTGTTTTATGATAATTAAATATGTTATTACACCGGGCTTGTAACTCATTTGATACTATATAAATTCCTTGAATCACTTTACCCAAAAAAATATTTGATTTTTTTTCAATAATGGATTTGTCTCCAAATGTATTTTCCTTTATTATATGTGTCTCCAAGTTTCAATGAGTTATTTTAAATACAAAAGTTATACAAGCTGTCTCTTGTTTTGTCACTTCAAAATTGTGGTAAGTCCTAAAATAAATATAAAACATTTTATTACATTACGTCACGTACTAAGTATTTTAAAACATTAAAACGAGCAAAAAGTTTCTCAAACAGCAAATAATTCAATTGCGTAGATAATTTATAACCAAAGATCGGAATTACTCTCAATAGATCTTTCAGAGGCAAAACAAATTTCACAATGTAAATAAGAGTGTTAGTTTATATTTTATTATATTACAATGAGTTAAATTTTGGTTAAATAATATTCACCTTCATTTACTCGCAGTCACTGAAATCACAAATCATTTCAAATTATATAATTATTAATTTTATCTGCATAACAAGTTCAAGATTTTTTTAATAATATACTCAATATAATAAACTTTTAATAATATATTCATTTGAAATATTTAAAGACATATTTATAAAAAAAATATTTTTATTGAATTTTAAGAGATTACTTAACATTCGACACGATGGTAATTATTCGTATGTATTGTGATGTCATTATACACATTGGATTGTGTGTTTTTATCAGCCATCTGGTCTTGTTACTCAACAAGATACCAATTTAGTTATCATGCACACTCGTGCATGATCACATAGAAATGATGTCTAGGAAGTCATAACGAAACATTCTAAGCTGTAATATGTGTTATCTTATAAATGAAGCTTACACTGAATCTCAAGAGAAACCTTAGGAAAGTGGAATGAGGGGCTGGTATTAAGTGTCTTGTGATAAATTATATGAGAATTACAAAATGATGACCGCAGGTTTGAGATGGGCTGCTAGATATTATAATTTTCGAATATATTAATAATAGTTAGCCCGCGTGAAGTTGGTGTAAAGCCCAAGAGTATAGTGCCATCTATTTACCAAATATTGAATTACTAGGTTTTTTCGGATAATAAGGTATTAAAAATAGTTTATATGTTATTCTGGGTCATATTCTACGTCTATTAATTCTCTTTCAAAGCCGTGATCTTCTTCTCTTTCAAGCATACTTACTATATCAAAATAGAGCTAAGTTAAAAGTAAATAACTGAAACGTACAATAAACCCAATGAGTCGATTTAATTCAAATAAAGTTACATATACTGTTCAAAAAGTAATGCTATTAGAATCATTTGTATAGTCAGGTAAAACTTGGAAATTATATGTTCATAATTAAATGATGTCTGCTCGACGAATGGACAAATTTTAAAGATGTACAGATAAATTTGATCTACTTTAAACATACTTTGATGATGAAATACATTTCATGAGGTTTCATATTATGATATAAAAAACGAAAGTACAAATATGAGTGAAACAGGGAATGAATTTACAAAATAAAGTGGTTTGAATAATATTAAAATATAGGTAAGAATAGGTAGGATATATATATATATATAGAGTTACTACGGTTTGCTTGTAACCTATTCATATACTGCACCGTTCAATAAATTCTCTATGTAAATCTGTACGACGCGAGAGTGATGGCCGCCGCTCTTAGGAAGCGTGTAAATCATGAATTCCTTTTCACGTCGGACAGGCTTTAGAGTGCCGATACAATTGTTACAACTACAGATTTGCATTGTTCAGATTTTTCAAATTAATGTTGAAAAATTGGACTGCGAAAAATTTATGGAATTAAAAACAGGAATGAACCGACGTGTGGTTTAATTGTAGTAGCAACAAAACAATACAATAAGTATGATAATTATTATTATATTAAATGACAAAATACAATCTGTATATTAATTTATTTATTTTATGTTTAACATTAATGATTTACCCAATTTTTGTAACATATAACTATTGTATCGGCCATTTTCTTCTAACACCTGAGCGACACTCCGGCGCCGGCCACCTAAGTCCAGCACCTGCGCGACAGCACGGCGCCGCGTTCTGATTTGTATATTTGTGCCGCACATTTACCTTGAATTAGCTATTGTTAACCTAGCTCTTTAAATTTATAATATTTAAACTAAAATTGTTAATTAAGTTTCATTAAGTAATTTTATAAAAAAATCCTAATAAATCTACTTCACCTACGACTGGGATCATTGTGAAGTGACGAAACAAAAAATATTTGTTATTTCGGCATATGTTGACTGTGTGTTCCCTAAGGTAAAATTAACTATTTTTGTATCTGAACTAAAAAAATACAATTTCAGATTCTCACTCTGTGATCGTCAAAATAATTTGTTAATAGAAATTGATTGGATTGACACAAGTGATCACTGATAATGATTCAAAGTGGAAAAGATATAAATAAAAATTTGAAGACAATGGCCTAGATATAAGAGTATGTCTGTGGTATTTGTGAGTTTTGTGGTATTTTATTAAAATTAAATTAAAATTTTAATTTATTCATTCGTTTCAAATAAATATTTCTAAGTGTTTGAAAGACTTGCCGAGAGTAGTTTATTTTAAAGATAAAGTATTTAAAACTTACTTTTAGTGTATACGTACGATCACAGATGTAAATATAGTTACAGTAAGCTGTTGGAAACCTTTACTCTTAATAACAATATGATTATTTTTGCAGTTGCTGCTGGTGGTGTTGGTGGTGGTGCTGTTGTGCAGTCGGGTCCCAACATTCAAGGGGTCTCTCTGGTTGAAATGCTATGTCCGACTAACGAAGTCATCGTTTCAGGCACGCAACCTCATCCCGAGGTCGCTCAAGCTCAGAGTGTCCGAGAGCGATTTTTAGCTTGGTTTTGCTTTTTACAAAATTAAATTTCTACGTAACAAGCTACTAACCATTTTCTGGTACGTTTTCCATAACAATTTTTTATCTTATAATTGAAGATAAATTTTAGCTTTTAAGATAGTCTGGTTGGATAATTAAATTAACAATTACTAAGACAAAAAAAATACATAATTTTTGACTTAAAGTTGTCTTCAATTGGTATCAACTCGTTATCACTCAGTTAGACCTTACGTAGTAACTATTTATCATTAAATAAACAATATTTTCAAATTAGTTTTTCAACTAAAAAAAATTAAAAAATTTTGTCGTTTTCATTTAACCCAACGCTTGATTGTATCGTAAAACTCTTCCATCTAGATTGTTTTACTTTCAATGACCCTACTCCGTCGTAAGGAACACTGAACAGTTATTTTTTGTTCTTTTGATATTTTACTACTTGAAACGAATGATCTTAAAAGCGTCCACAAATATATATATATATATATATATCCTTACTATATAATAATGACCTAATTGACTCTGTATGCACGCGCATCACTTATCACCCACAAATCACACAATAATGTGTAATACATCAAAAAAAAGCTATTGAATCAGGCTACAAAATAGGGTGGGTGCCAACCTTATACGTGACATTTGACCCTTTCCGGCCCTTCGGGCCGGGAAGATCCCTCGTATATATATATATATATATATATATATATATATATATATATATATATATATATATTTATAATATTGTTACTTTCATTATGGTTCACCATCAAAAATATAAAATAAGTAACAAAATAGAAAAACCAACAAAAATAATACAAAATGAGGGTCTTATCGTTCTGTACCTGACACCAATTTAGGGTTGCTTTTTAATGCGAATTAGTTATAGTACCCTACTGCTAATACTAATAAACTTTTACCATTACCAAATACGGATTTACCATAAGGTGATGGGTTGTTAAACACTTTTAAGGCTTAACTATAAAATACAGCAGCCACTTAATACCGGCAACCTTTAAGCTTTTACGAATTTCTAAATATTTGATTGCAAAATATCCTGAAAAGAGATTACCTGAACCTTTATTAAGAGCTAACAAACGTAAACATACTATTATGAAAACCCCTGTTATAATCTAATTTACTCTTTGTAGTTCTGAATCAATGTTAAATGTTATTTACCATTTAAGTTATAATAATATAATGAAGTAACTTTTTTTTTTTATTTTAAAGAAAATGATTTTATTATAGTATATTAACCTTCCTTGTACTTACATTGGGACGGCAGCTGGCTCCGAGCCAGTCTCCGGCATCACGACCACTCATGTAACATACGAGTATAATACCATTAGAATTGCATAATGACTATTAGAATTATTGGAAGCAGATAAACATATCTATTAGTCCGGTTGTATTCGGTAGTTTCACAAATATACAAAAAACAACGTCGTTTGCACATAATTAAATGAGTAAGTGCAAGTCTCAATGCAACGTTGATTTAGACTTTACCAAAACATAAAACTCTGGATTTATTATTATTACAAATGTAAGGAAAATATTACCCTTACAATGAAAATGTATATTACGATTAACGTTGTGATCAATGCTCCCGTTTCAAATTCAAGTAATTCTCCCTTTTCAATGTTAATCGCAAAATGCTATTGTTTTTATACAATGATTTTCTCTCTAAAATATCAACATATTTTTTAGCCATATGTCATATACTCACTAGTGTGCTAGTTAGCTAGATCCACGGTAAATATATTGTAAAGTTTTCTTTTTTTCCATCTCAAGCCAATAATTTTATATAGCGTTCATGTAATAGCCGATATATTTCTAAGGGACCGTAGACCCATTTAAATAATGTTTAATTGCTAACTGAGCAATAAAGACCTTGGCAGATAGAAAAGTAACTAACAGAAGGATCTTATAAGTGTTCCTTTTTCTTATTGAAATTACTATTATTAAATTTATTATTAAAAACATGGTTTGCATTTTTTTTCGTAAGAGCATTGTTTCAGAACCAAGGAAAAAATATAGATGAATCCAAATTTTACATATTTAACTGAATCGTGAAGAATGTGATCAATCCTTTTATTATTTTAATCTTTTCTTAGCGTACAGTGTCGGAGAACGCAGTCGTTCGAAATTATGCATAATTAGAGTTCACGTGGTTCTGTTTCATTTATCAACATAGACTGGAGAGTATAATTTTAACTTTGGCTTACTTCAATATTTGTTTATAAATTAACACAATATAATCATTTACTTAGTGTTATTTCATTGTACTCTCTAATATCACAATAGGGCGTTTAACACATTGCGTCTTTTTAAATGTATTATAGGACCGTAGAACATACTTTCGAAATATAATTTACAACATATAACTAACTTACAAAATAACTATTTTTTGTTTTAGAAGAGGGCTTGGAGGGCAACGAGCTTGTGGGTCACTAATGATACGTGATCACCGCCGCCCATATGTTTGTATAGGCCGAAAAAGCCGTCGAGACGACTTATATGCTTCGCCCAGCGAAGCTTGTGATCCACTTGCATAAACTCTCGGAAAGCCCATAGGAACGAAGCTTAGAAAGCAGCCCCTTGCTAACCCCGCAGTGCTATATACACCATCGAATTCTTCTGCCATATTCAAACTAACTAACAGACTCTCTCCCTTTCTTTTAATAACCGCTGATCCCGATGCGTAAGATATAATAGAAAATTACTAGCAGATGAGCAATGACGAAAGCCATATTGCCGGTAATATATCAACTGGCGTTCCGCGAGGTATGTTAGGAGCTATAATTATTGATGTTCTCCATTATTTTAGAGAGAAGAAATGTAATGGCGATAGGTCTGTTAGTTAACTGGGTCCCAGCTATTACACTTCCGGTGTTATAAAACTTACCAATGTAAAATAACCAAATGAATTTTACACACAATGAATGAACACACAAACAACCAAATGAATTCTACACGTCGATTTTCTGTGAGAAGATAGTTCTTTTCCGGTCAAGCCAATCAATACGAGCTGCAGTCAAATAACTACAACTTATTACGGAGCTCTAACATTATCGACATAGTATAAAGTATGAGGCAGCCTCTATATTACATACATGTTATATACTCTGTGCTCATTTTAATTTATTTAACTGTTCAATACCCGCTTTTTAAGCCACCTTTAACCTTATTTTTTTAAAGGTTAATTTTTTATGACATACAATGATGTTTTATTCTACTCATACAGTTCTATTGTTACTTACAATAAAAAAAAATCATAAAATTAAATACAGTTGAATGACAAAAAATTTATACTTTTGTTACCAACAAAAACCGATTAAATAATTTACCAAACTCACTATTAATAATACTAAGTAATTAATTTTACATCGCACAAATAGTCGTTTTTGATTAGATTTTACAATATCACTATGGAGATATATACGTTGAATATATTATTTTAAAAATTTATATTTAATACAATATATTTAAGGCAATAATTTATTTTTACCTTGTGCAATTGTGTATATAACTTTTCAATTATTTTTTTTTCCTCTTTTTTATATGGTTTTGATCTTTTTATTTTATTCTTAATTAGCAAGCCCTTAATGTTGTTGCTGTTAACTGTATGTGTATATTTAAATAATTGCTCTTCTGTTTATTTATTTTCCTTATTTCTTGTTATATTAGAAGTCTAAAGACTTCTATTCAATGGCAGGTTGTGTTGGTTTTTTAGTATTATATATTTTTTTTTGTTATTAGATTTATTTTGTATTGTCGTATTTGTAAATATTTATATTTATTTATATTTTATCTAATTTTGTTTTATTTATTTATATTACTACGCACTTACTATGTCTGATTGCGAGTCCTTCATTTCTGCATATGATACAGATTCCTACTTTTCGTTAGATTCTACGGATACTTCTACTCTATCTCTCACTGAAAAGTTGTCCTCTAAATTATCATGTCATCTTAATTCCTTTAATTGTTGCCACATCAACGCACAAAGCATACCTCAACACTATTCAGATCTACTTAATACCTTTTCTTACAACAAAATAATACATGCTATTCTTGTATCTGAAAGTTGGCTAAAACCTAACCTAAGCTCCGACGCTTATTCGTTACCTGGTTTCCAGTTAATTCGTTGCGACCGTTCTGGCAAACGAGGTGGTGGAGTCGCAATATATCTCAGATCTGATATACCTTTTAAAATTTTGTGTACTTCACCAAGTTCGTATGCTGCTACGGCGGAATATTTGTTTCTGGAAATAAGCCTTAAAGGAGCCAAAGCTGTTCTGGGTGTTGTGTACTGTCCTCCTTCCACTAACTATTTTTCCGACTTAGAGTCAGCTCTCGAAATAGGAGGTTTAGAGCATATACATCAGATAGTTATGGGTGACTTTAACACAAACCTATTATCAGATTCTCCTTCTTCTCTTAAATTAAAATCTATTTTCAGTTCACACAGTTTAAATATCCTTCCTTTAAAAGCTACTCATCTTAATCTTACGGTTCCCGACACCTGGATCGATCTAATTGCTACCTCTTGTTGTGACAAAGTTATAACACACGGTCAGTTATCAGCTCCTGAATTTTCTAATCATGATTTATTATTTCTCTCCTATAACCTTAAGTCTCCTAAATTTAAACACCCAGTGCTGCACTTGCGGAGTTTTTCAAAATTAAATATAGATCGTCTTTTAACTGATGCCTCTTATGTCGACTGGGATGCCATTCATAGCATGCCAGACATTGATAGCATGATTGCTGATTTAAATAAGAATATTTTGTGTCTCTATGACAAGCATTTACCCGTAAGACCTGTTAAAATGAAACACTCACCATCGCCATGGATTAACGAAGAGATACGATCAGCAATGCATAAACGCAACAAAGCTTTTCGTAAATTTAAGCTTGATCGGAGTCAAGTTAACTGGAGCCATTACAAAGCTGTCAGAAATCGTTGCAATCAGTTGGTAAGAGTTGCCAAACGGCAATTCATTCATAATAAAATATTAAGCTCTTCTGCAGCAGTTACATGGAAGTTTTTTGAAACATTAGGTGTTACTCAGTCTAGCAAAGTCTCTGGTCTCTCTTCTTTCTCATCCAACGAGTTAAATCGACATTTTTCTTCAGTCCCTACGTTTAACCGTAATGTAAAATCTCAAACTATATCATTTATATCTTCCTTGCAAAACTCTAAAACTGACTCATTTTCCTTTTCTTTAGTTTCTGAGGACGAAATTAAAAGAACTATGCTGTCGATTAAATCAAATGCTGTTGGCGATGACGATATTAGTCGATTTATGATTGTGACATTGCTGGATGTAATTCTGCCTTTCTTAACCCATATTATTAACTTTTCATTATCTTACGGGTTTTTTCCTAAAATCTGGAGAAGAGCCCGTATCCTTCCAATACCGAAAGTTCCCAATCCCACGACTTGTAATGAATTCCGTCCTATTTCTATACTCCCATACCTATCAAAAGTTCTTGAAGCAATTGTCCAAAAACAACTCTCTAATTTTGTTTTGAAGAATAATCTTCTTAGCGATTTTCAGTCTGGCTTTCGTCCTGGCCACAGCACTTCCACAGCATTACTTAAAGTCACTGAAGATATCAGAGATGCGATGGACCATGGCCGTTTAACTGTGTTAGTGTTAATTGATTTTTCGAACGCCTTTAACACTGTTGACCATGATATACTCATCGCACTCTTAACTCACTTAAACATTTCGTCCAAAGAGCTAAATTGGTTCTCTTCATACCTTCGGGACCGCCAGCAGGCTGTTTGCATTGACAATACTTTGTCTGACTGGTGCAACTTGGCAGCTGGGGTCCCGCAAGGTGGTATTCTCTCCCCACTTCTGTTTTCGTTATTCATTAATTTCATCACTATTAATCTTTCTTCCTCTTACCATCTGTATGCTGACGATCTGCAAATATATTCTCATGCAAAGCTGGAATGCATTGATTCAGCTATCACTGCCATTAACAATGACCTGCAGCACATTCTCAATTGGTGTTCAAAATTTGGCATTCAAGTAAATCCTAATAAATGTCAGGCAATTGTTATTGGTAGCAAATATGGGCTCTCTAAGTTTGATAGTTTTAATACGCCACCAGTTATGTATAACAATATTATAATACCTTTCACACCTTCAGTAAAAAACCTGGGTCTGTATATTGACAACACGCTTAGTTGGAATGTCCACATAGTAGAATTATGCCGAAAAGTAACGTATTCACTACGATCTCTTTATCGGCATAAACACTTTTTACCCATTCGGACCAAAACTCTGTTAGTGCAGACCCTAATCCTTCCGCTCATTGACTACGCTGATGTATGCTGCTCTAATATCTCAGAATCTAATTTAGATAAATTGGACCGTCTTCTTAACAGTTGCATTCGTTTCATATTTAATCTCCGAAAATTTGACCACATTTCTCTGTACCGCTCTAAGCTTAAATGGCTCCCCATCCGCGAAAGAAGACGATCCAGAACTTTATGTCAGCTTTTCTCTATCCTGCATGATCCAGCTTCTCCTCGATACTTGAAATGTAAGTTTCAGCTACTGAGGTCAACTCACGTTTTACATCTTCGGTCAGATTCTAATCTTAGCTTATTTGTACCTTCGCACCATACTGGCTTTCTTTCTAACTCTTTCACAGTACACGCTATTAAACTCTGGAACGGCCTCCCTGAAGTGCTTCGACGTGCCCCGAATAGAACTGTATTTAAAAAGCGTATCCGTAGATATCTACACCAGAAAATGACATAACCATTCTTGTAACTTTTTTATAATTATTATTGCGTAGTGATATTTATACCAATATTGGCATAACATTATTTTTATTTTAATATATACATTATCGTCTTACTATCGCCCTATGCATGTATGTATGTATATGTATGTATCTTTTTTATATATTTAATATGTTTATACGTATTCATGTAATATGTATATGTAGTACAAGTATATATATATATCTATCTTTATATATGTTGATTGTTATCTACATAAGTTGTGTGTATTCGTTACTTTGTTTTCTATTGTACCCCTTGTTTGTTTTTCTGTATTTTATATTTCGGTTGACTGGTAGAGAATGCTGTAGCATTAAGTCCGCCATTTGTATAATTTTGTTGTACAATAAAGTTTTTAAATTAAATAAAAAAATTAAACAAATAGAACGGTATATTTTTTCACTCCAACCATCTCAAAACTTCTATTGCAATCTTAATCTTTAAGTCTGGCAAAAAGCATACGAAGTTTTACCCAAAACCATTTTTAAAACAATACATAAATTCCCTCTTAAACTTAAAACTCTAGATTGAGTTTCACTTTAATTTATACATTTCAAAAAATAAATTTAATGGTGAGACAAATATTACTACATAACATTATATTAATAAATGTTGTTCCGTGACTTATACAACAATAGTCTCTAGAAATTGTTTCAACGATTCTATTATATCACTAGATCAATAAATTTTTTAAAGGAATAAGTAATTAAAACTTGCTGTTGTATATTTCACAAATGCATAAAATAATATATTTTTCACAATAGTACATTTTATAAAACACGTTTTATATGGTTTCCGTTTCCAAATGAACATAACAAAACTTGAAGCATATTCTGCAACGCCGAATGTAACTAACATTTTTAGAACACGAGCGACGTCAAACTTAACAAATACTTTTTGTACGTAGCGCTGTAAATAAAGGATTTCTCTGAAAAATGTAGCAACTGAAAAGGACCTTCCTGTTAAGTTCTAATATAAAAAAGGAATAATTATCAAAGTAAGAGGATCGAAGTGAATCGAAGTGAAAAGTGATCGAAAAAGTGTTTTGATTGAACATCGTAAGAACATTACGATTTATCATTTTGTGTGTAATTTTTGATACGTTGAAAATAAGTGTAAATTGAAATCAGCAGTGAAATAAAAACTTTTAAAATAAAACTTTTCCTCTATATAACCTATTTGACTCATCTCCACTTCTCACGGGTGGTAAAACATATTCTAATCTTCATTTTCTGTGGATTCGGTACCACTTATCATTAGGTTGTCCGTCTGCTAATAAACCGCATGTTGCAGTAAATTGCTACTAGACTACACAAACAAAATATAATAGAAACGAATACTTACCTTATTTATAGTCGCATAAGGGTGCTTTACGCTGCATGCATATAATGGGCGATGCAACCGCAAGTTCATAGCAGGATGGTAGTAATTATAGCAGGTCGAACTCTGCGTTATGAGTTTATACCAAGTAAGACTTGGGGTAAATAAAGTGGTTTTAGTCTTACTTAAGATAGAATGAATATAGTATAAATAAAACTTTAAGTATAAATTACTATACCCACGACAATGTGTGTTATTTATAATTTCATAACAGCCAAGAAATAATATTTCAGTTTTATCAGTAAGGAACCGCAAGGAGAGTGACGTCACGTAATATATCACTGCGGCGCCATAACCACTTACACGTGTCTTGACACTGAGTGTTTGTTTTCATTATATTTGCTTAAAATCGATGCGGTTATTAACAAATATACCGATATTTGTACGTTTAACAACCTGAACTACGGTAAAAGTTTACAATATTTATACATGTTAAGTGACAATCAGAGTAACAACCAAAGTATTAATGAAATGTGCATGTTCCTTCAATGTAAGTAATATGCTTGACACTGTATATTCTAGGTAGTGATTGTGTCGGATAGTTAATTTGTTCTAAGACGCCCTTCGCTGCTACATTATATTATTGAGCGAAGCGAACGAAGTGAGCGGAGCGTTTTACTGGAGACTTTTTACATTCTTTGTCACGAATTGGCTCGAAAACTACTAAACGGAAAATTATGAAACTTTGCAATCAAAAATAAACATATTAGGTGATGGTTCGTATAAAAAAAAATTTGAAAAATGATCTCAAAAAAAAAAAAAAAATTTTTGTATCATGTCAAAAAATTTATATCCCATTGAAATCAATGGGAAACGATGAGTCAATACTCTCGGCTCGCTTCGCTCAATATGCAAACGGCACCCCAATTTCACGAGCGCAGCGAGCCGAAATTGAGGGCTCGTTGGCGCCCCTAGTATTATATTGTATTGTATTGTATTGTATTGTATTGTATTGTATTGTATTGTATTGTATTGTATTGTATTGTATTGTATTGTATTGTATTGTATTGTATTGTATTGTATTGTATTGTATTGTATTGTATTGTATTGTATTGTATTGTATTGTATTGTATTGTATTGTATTGTATTGTATTGTATTGTATTGTATTGTATTGTATTGTATTGTATTGTATTGTATTGTATTGTATTGTATTGTATTGTATTGTATTGTATTGTATTGTATTGTATTGTATTGTATTGTATTGTATTGTATTGTATTGTATTGTATTGTATTGTATTGTATTGTATTGTATTGTATTGTATTGTATTGTATTGCATTGCATTGCATTGCATTGCATTGCATTGCATTGCATTACAATCAGTGAAAACAGTCTTGGATACAAAATAAAGGATTCTTGTTTTATATTTACATCACAAAACAATCGTTTAAGTAAAAATTATCTCAAAGGTAAGCTACCTTTTTAATACATTTATATACTTTGGAATAAAAACATCAGAATATCGTATTATTATTAATAAGATATAACTTAAACAACATCAAAGGGAGCAAGAAATTATTTGAAATCTTGACAACAGATAGACAGATACTACTACTGATAAACAAGATATACAATTTATATTCTTTGTAAAGGAGATCCTGTGTCAATTTTGCGGTACGTTGTCGTAAATAGCTTTCCCAAGAGGTATTAGACCCGCAGCGAAGTAGCTTGCAACAAGCCTGTCAATGCAATAATGCAGTTTGCAAAAGCAAAATGGAGCACTGAGAGGAGATAAAAAGAACAGCTCAGTAAATATAAATTCCAACTGTACGTATATTATTATCTTGATTTCAGTTTTTAGGTTAAAGTTAAAATGTTTTAGGTGTTTAATTTTTAATTTATTCAGACTTAAAGTTTAAATTAAAAATGAACTTAATTTTTTTTTTTTGGGATTTTGTTATCTCAGTTTCAATCAAAATGTACTATTCTAATTCAAAAAGTATCCAGGCCAACTCTTTCTTGTTTTTATTATAATAAACAACGGTTATAAATATTTTAAATACTAGCTTTTTACGCGGATCCCCTTACGAGTAGAAGAATTGTAGCACAACGTAATTTAAATAACTTATTTGTAATAAAAGTGTTATAATATGGTTTTATCCCCTTTTCTGAACTTTCAAAGGTCGGAAGACATTTTACGATTGAGGGCATTACGAAGTGTCGATACGAGAAACATTTGTTAGTACGCGAAACGTTGGAATTCAGTTCCCTTAGGTCAGAAATTTTTAACTACGCTTTCTATCTCAGTCTTAAAAAATGATGTCTGGATTTACGAGCTGAGAGCGTCAAAGTTAGAGCGGATATTAAAGGAATGTGAAAGGACAACGGCCCGAGGGATTAGATCAAAGACTATATACATTTTGGTAAACATTATTAGCTGTTGCTGGTGAATTTTTGAAAATAATTGTAATATTAAATAATTTGCTTTACTACCTAGATTACAAAGTTATATATTATTTATATATATTAAATAACCTTTGACGTTGTTTATCCTAATGACGAAAAACCGTTTAATTTAATTACAATAGTCGACTTCGAATACACGTTTTTCTGTTAGTTAAAGAATATTCTCTTTCTTCTTTATTGGGAAAATAAAGCTAGATTTCTTTTTCTTTTCTAATGAAATTAGTTAATATTAAGATTGGGACATACTTTGTAAATAATATGTGCGTATATTGATGATATTTATATCTTATGTGTTTTTGTGTTGCTATTTATTTAAAGTCGTACTTTGTCCCTAACAAAGTTACTTAGAGAGTCCCCTGTTTTATATAAATAAATCCGAGTCATCTATATTTCTGCTAGATTCTTTTGATTCCTCATTACTTGCGATTAAACATCTTTGATATTCGCTTTTAATACCAAACTGTTTTAACGTTTTCTTCTACAATATTATAACACTTCAAAATTATAGAGATAAGATAAGAGCGGCGCTTGAAGTTGAAGATTGATGACTGCTTTTTAGTATATATTTATACTTTGTAAACGAAATTTCGTAGTATTTGAATATGATAAATGAAAATATTTGTATAAGAAACTCCCAACATTATTTAAAATTTTAGCTTATTATGAATCTAGTGCTTACTGTTTTGAAATTAAACAGCGCAAGTACTGCTAACCAACGTTTTAATTTAATACAATATAATCATAATAATTAGTTTTGGTGGCCGCGAAGATTGCAATTTAAATAAATTTATTTTATAAAATTTAATAAATGAGTTACAATTAACACTTATAATCAATTAATATTAATAAGGTGATTCCAGATCAGCGTTTGACCCAAGAATGCCTGTAGTGCTATTAGTTTTTACCTTGTTTCCCACCGATCGCTGCAACGCGGGAGGTGTCGTCTTTGCTTCACTTGAAGGTGCTGGGTCGTTAGATGTAATATATTAAACTAAATACGAATCATGGCAGTTAACTCTAATAAAATCATGTATACATTATAAATCATACATTCGTTATTTTTTGACAATCTTTTTATTATTCCCATATCTTCCTTATAGAACCTTTTTTTAGGTTGAGCCTCTACATCAATGTCGCTATCACATTCCACATAAATATTTCTTTTATGCATATTGTGAATGGTGTTTGTAGAATCAGTAGACGTGAATATATGTCATTTATCGTGACAGATCTTTACTAAGACCGCAATAGAAAACAAAAACATGAATTTTACAAAACATATTATTAATGTCTATTTTGGGTAGACCTCGAAGAATTCGGTCTGCCCATTCATTTGTACCCGACTTTTGAATTTTGGAAAAATTTCTTCACAGGAGGTCTTCTTATGACCCCCTGAGTCCGAAATGACCATTGGTCAAAATATATATATATATATATATATATATGCGTGCGTGCGTCCAGATTCGACTTTTGTCAGCACGATAGCGGCCGCAGTTTCGCTCGGATCGCTTTCAAACTTTGCACAAAAATCAATCATCCAAAAATTAAGGTCAAGTTCGTTAACCAGAGAAATCCGGCCACAGGGGGCGCTAGGGCCTCACTTTTTCTGATTTCAGTTTTTCGACCACAAAATTTTCCCTATACAAAGTAGAGCAATCGCATTTTTATTATATGATGTCTTTGATGAATACCTATAACTAATGTAGATAAACTGAAAACCTAACGTCAATAACTTAGGGGTGGGGCTAAAAAACCGAAAATTTTTGGAAAAAATTCATAACTTTTTTCTGGTAAACATTCTTACATTACAAGTATTTTTAATGGAAAGGTTATTTTTTACTCTAAATTTAAGTATTAGAAGTTTTGCCCGTAAAAGGTACCGTTTCCGAGAAAAAAAATAAAAACCACTTTTAGCTTGAAAATTTAAGGTAGGTAAAACCAGGTCAACTTTTTTCTGGTAACATTCCCTCATCTCAAATATTTTTAATAGAAAGGTTATTGTTTACTCTAAATTTAAGTACCAAAAGTATTTTAAAAAAAGATACCTTTTCCGAGAAAAAAAATTAAAACCGCTTTTTGCTTGAAAATGTTTGATGTAAACAACGGCATCATGTATTATTCTTAGGTAGTGAGTTATATTTACACACGAGGTCTACCCACGCGTGTCCCCAATTGTCTTGCGAATATTTTGGGTAGACCTCGAAGAATTCGGTCTGCCCATTCATTTGTCCCCTACTTTCGAATTTTTGAAAAATTTCTTCACAGGAGGTCTTCTTATGACCCCCTGAGTCCGAAATGACCATTGGTCAAAAAGTTTATATATATATATATATATATATATATATATATATATATATATATATATATATATATATGCGTGCGTCCAGATTCGACTTTTGTCAGCACGATAGCGGCCGCAGTTTCACTCGGATCGCTTTCAAACTTTGCACAAAAATCAACCATCCAAAAATGAAGGTCAAGTTCGTTAACCAGAGAAATCCGGACACAGGGAGCGCTAGGGTCTCACTTTTTCTGATTTCAGTTTTTCGACCATAACTTTTTCCCTATACAAAGAAGATCAATCGGGTTCATATTATATGATGTCTTTGATGAATACCTATAACTAATGTACATAAACCGAAAACCTAACTTCAATAACTTAGGGGTGAGGGAAAAAAAACCGAAAATTTTTGGAAAAAAAATCATAACTGTTTTCTGGTAAACATTCTCACATCACAAGTATTTTTAATAGAAAGGTTATTTTTTATTCTAAATTTAAGTATCAGAAGTTTTTCCCGTAAAAGGTAACGTTTCCGAGAAAAAAAATAAAAACCACTTTTAGCTTGAAAATTTAAGATAGGTAAAACCACGTCAACTTTTTTCTGGTAACATTCCCTCGTCTCAAATTTTTTTAATAGAAAGGTTATTTTTTACTCTAAATTTAAGTACCAAAAGTATTTCCAAAAAAGATACATTTTCCGAGAAAAAAAATTAAAACCGCTTTTTGCTTGAAAATGTTTGATGTAAACAACGGCATCATGTATTATTCTTAGGTAGTGAGTTATATTTTAAACGAGTTACACACGAGGTCTACCCACGCGTATCCCCCTGCGGGCACGGATTTTTTAAATTAATTAGCGGAATAAAGGCGAATGACAAAAAAAATGGTTTAAAGGCCCATAATTGAAGTTTATCAAATATTATGCCCTAACATTATTTGCCCGTCCTGGAGCTACGCGCAGAGGGTTGTATAGTAATAAACTAGCTCTTTTTAGCTACAAATTATGTTGAAGTCAACATTTTAAATTTATTTTAGCTTATAAAGACTTGTCCGTCATTTCGTTCATATGTTTAATACAAATGGCATGAATGAATGCTGTCTTTATGAATTACGTTACTACGTATCTGAGACAGTTATCTGAAATTTTTATTATTTTTCTTAACATGAATTATGTTTTAGTTTAATTATTTTAAAATACAATAAAGATAATTGTTTTAAATTATATTAGATTTAGAAATTGTATTAGAAAAAAAAAAATCTCAACTTAGTAACTTTTTGATATAAATAATAATAATAATAATAATAATACAAAAAATATGAATATTATGTATATTAGTACTTTGATTTAAATAAAGGATATTAATTAAATCTAGCATTCTTTAATGAAATACTCTACAACCTGACGTTTAAGAGACATAGAGACGAGTTCGAGACATCGAACATGAGCTTTACTTGATCTAAGACTGACGCGGTGACTGGTTGTGTAGCAGGCCTATTTTTATTTTTTATTATTATTATCATTATTTTTTTATTGCTACTATTATTTATATTATTTTCATTATATTGCGACGGTTCTAGTTGTTCCAAAATAGCTTTTAAGATTGACATTTGTGAAACAGTGATCACAATATAAAAAAATATATATCCGGTTGAGTTTGTTGTGTGGTTCTTCTCAAACTAGGATGCGTTTGGAACCCTCATAGCTTTAACATTAAGTTGGACAGTGCTTTTATAGAAGGGCTTATTACGATAAATCTGGTATCGAAATAGGCCCTCCTGACACTTCCATTTTGACGTACACAAGTGATCACTGATAATGATTCAAAGTGGAAAAGATATAAATAAATAAATAAAAATAAATAATTAAATAAGAAGAGCAGTACTGAGTAATAAAAATGAATTTGCTTGAAAAACAAAGTAATATGTCATCTAAATTAGGTAATAACGAAAATTTGTTTAGAAACTTGACTTGACTAAACTAAATTTGGAACAAACTTTTGTGTATTTTATAGTTTTTATATAGTAAACTGTATACCACACCAACCAACAAACCCACCTGGAGTGCGCATTCTAAAGCCACTTTGTGAATCTTTTCCTAGTCGAAAGTCGATCTTTGGGACCGTTTTTTTTACCTGAAATTCGACTTTCGACGACCAAGGGAAGACACCGCCTAATATCTCGCGGTGTCAAAGCAGAATGACGGAAATAGTTTTTGACAAAAACCATCCGAAAGTCTTTATTTTCCTTTGACATTCTTAAGTAGAGTGGGCCGGATAACATTTCACCAATGGTACTACGAACATGTGCCGCTGAGTTAACTTCAGTTCTATTACAGTATTAGTATGCGTCTATTTCGGCACTCCTATCTTAAAGGCGTGGTCTCGGTCTCATGGAAGTGTGCCTTTGTCCATCCGACCAAGCTAACTACAAACCTATCCGTATTACCTCTCTTCTCTCCGAAGTAAAGGAGAGCATCATTAATCAACAGCCACTAACGTACCTCGAGGATCCAGTCCAGGAGATCGGTTCATCAAGGAGTGGAAACCAAGTTTACCACAAGTTGATTTGCTGGTTAGATTCTGTTATGTCTTACGCACTGTTAGGCAGCTGCTATTAAAAGCAAGGAAGAGAGCCTGGCAGTTAGTCTAGATGTGGCAAAAACCTTCGATCGTGTATTTCACAAGGGGTTTCTCTCGAAGCTTCCTATCTATAGGCTTTGCAAGAGTTTATGCTAGTAGATAACCAGCTTACTTACTCGGAGGAGCAAACGGGTTGTTCTGGACGATTTTTATTTGCACCATTCGAGCAGCCCTTTAACTCTAATTCAGTCGCCGCGAGACACATTTATCGCAACCCGGGAGCGCTCTCTCACTATTTTGATATACGTTAAAATATAAGTCGACGCTTTTTAATAATAATAATTTCTTATTAATAATGTTTACTTTAATGGGAACTTACAAGTTTTTGTATGTTATATAATATTTTTTCCATATTTACATTATATTTTCTAAGATATAAAGTAATGGAAGGACGTGATCCTATATTACACATTCATCTTAAAGAACATTAAAACATTAAAGTAAAGAACATTAAAAATGCCATATTACTACCACCATGATGATGCATCTGGATGATGACACTATAACATAGTATTTTGTTATAATATACTATACGAGGGAACTGCCCGGCCCTCTGGGCCGGGAAGTGTCAGGTGTCACGTATGAGGTTGGCACCCATTCTATTTTGTAGCCTGATTCAATAGCTTTTTTTTTTGATATATTACACATTATTGTGTGATTTGTGGGTGATAAGTGATGCGCGTGCATACAGAGTCAATTAGCTCGTTATTATATAGTAAGGATAATATACGGGTATTCAGAAAACATGGAAGAGCTGCAAGATGAGCTGGTAAAGATCAGTAATTAATTTATACGGCTTTATAAGAGAGATTTAACCAAATTTTCTAAGTAACTTTCATTCCTTCTTTTTTTTAGCTATCCTAACTTTTCATAATATTTGGTATTGTTCAAAATATTTTTGTAATATTATAGGAAAGCATAGTAGAAACCAAAGCACCTATCTTAATATATAAAACACAAAGGCACTCACTGACTCATTCATCGCTCTACAACCCAAACCGTAATACCTAGAAAGCTGAAATTTGGACACAAGACTCATGACATATTGAATAGGTGCAATAAGAAAGGATTTTGCAAAGGTCCAAAACGCTTCAAAGTTACAGCAAAAAATTGCAAAAAATATAACGTGCCTGATTTGATACCTCCGAGGTGGTGTGGAAATTCAAACAAAATGTTTGATCACTTTCGCCCTCGTCGCGAAGCACGGGTATAATATATAAAACACAAAGACATTCACCGACTGACTCACTGACTCATTCATCGCTCTACAGCCTAAACCGTAATACCTAGAAGGCAGAAATTTGGACACAAGACTCCTGACATATTGAATAGGTGCAATAAGAAAGGATTTTGCAAAGGTTTAAACTATTTCAAAGTTACAGCTACAAAACTGCAAAGTTTACCCCCCGCTCCCTCTCTTCTTCACTTTCGCCGTCCGTCGCGAAGCACGGGTAACCTGCTACTTCTTTATAAACCTAGCAAGGACTTGGTAACAGTGAATGTCACCAGATGGTATTTATCGGCTTTTAACGTGCATTGTTTTTAATTTCGATGATTTTCGTGACCTCGTTGTTCTCGTAATTTGAATATTTCAAATATAAGGTTTTCAAGATTTGCAAGTAGAAAATAATATATTTATAATTGAAATAGTGTTGACAGTAAATTAATCTCCTAACTCCTTAAAAAACCTTATTATACGAGTGAGTGTGTTTGAAAATGATATTTCACCTACTATTGATTCTACGCCTGTACTGATATCACCCGCGCTAAAAATATAATTAAGCACCCAGCAAATTCGGAGCCCCGTATTTTAGGCTTCGAAGGTGATTACCGTTAATAGAACTAATATAAAAAATATCTATTGTTAAGATCAGAACGAGAAAGTGAAATATGCTATAAGAATAACTTAAGTTTCTTCTTAACCTAAGCCTTATTTTTTTAAGATCGTTAAATCGGTCCTACTTTAAGAACCAAGTAGATTAACGTGACTGTGAACGTTAATGGGTTTTAGCACGAAACTTCATCAAACATTAAATGCGATCAAAGTTTTGCCAATTTTCCGGTATTAGTTATGTCTAAGCATTACGCAGTCGACCATCTCAGTAACCAGCAATAAAGATACCTTCTAGCTTCTGGTAGCTTTTCTCGATTAGTTAAAAGATAATCACTACTATATACACTTTAATTATGTTAGTACTTCAGATTTTGATGATATTTATTGTGTTACACTTATTTTGTTACATGATATTTATTTTTTTTATTGAATGGTCATGTTAATAAATAATAAAAATATTTAAACATGTAACAACTTTTGTAGCAATTATTTAATAGCAACACAAAATATAAACCAGCTTTTTTTAAATCTAAACATTTCTAAGTATACTTATAGACATACGTATATTTAAGTACGAGTATACACTGACACGTGTGTTAATCCCAAATTTATACATAAGAATATACGTAGTACAATAATTAAAGTAACATTTACATGTACTTCTTTAACAAAAACCTGACAAAAAAAAAGAAAAAGTATGATTCAGTTAAATTTAAGATTTTTTCAAAATAGCTATGCATTTTATTGTGCCTTGGCGAATCAAACATTATACCTAATAATGTTTGATTCGCAGTATTCGAGTATCAGGATACAGCAGTAGAAAGTAAGGCGAAGGTTAAAACAAATACCCATATTCAATGTATTTAAAGTAGCCTTAAAGTAAGATGATTGAGGGACGCAATCAAAAATAAAACAAACTAGTACTTATAACAGTAGCATTTCAGCTCAACTTGATTTGATTTGGATAATAAGCAATTAAGAAAAAAGTTTATGCACCACATCACTACTGTTAATTGTCATCACCATTGCCTGAAGAGTATTAATAATGATTAATAAATAATGACTTATGAAACAAAGGAATTGGATGTACTCTTACATTGCAAATACTCCTTTAATTATGTTTACGAGTATTCTTCCTCCTGGAGAAATCTTCTCGCCTACGCGGTGGTATTCGCCCTAACCAAAATCATACCTTGTCTTTTCATACGGAAATATGACTTTTTTAACTTTAAATTTAAATGAGACGAAGCTTCTTAGCATTCCATGGATTCACCGTGCGGGTGCCGGGCCCATCGCGTTGCAGGAAAAGGAGCGCAAACAATGCCTGGGACTTGCGACCCAGGTGTAGGTTTAAGGGGCCCCTTTAGTATGCGCATGTAATTCAATTCTATTTCAGTAAGCTTGTAAAAGCTTTCAGTAAGCTTTCTGAAATAATAATTAAAATCGTTTGTTACTATAGAGAAATATTAACATATCTTTTGTTAAAATTAGCTTTTATTTATTTTACTAATTTAAATTAATTATTTACTTTTAGAAGAAAACTATATAAAGGCAGTAAAGTTATAGCTATATAGCTAGAAAGTGAAAATGTCGGAGAGAGGAGAAAAATGGAAAATGAAATAACATTATCATTAATAAGTAAGTTTTTATGAGATAAAAAAAAACGAATACAAACTAAACAGACGCAGAAAATTTTTACTATCGTTGATATTTATGTGTAGTTTAATTTATATTTCCGTTTTATAAAAAGTTTTTTTGTTAAAAGTTGTTAAGGACATGGAGTCGAGAATTGGTCTATTAAAAATCTATTATGTATAGTAGGCTCTCAGGACAGTACTTCAGAGGCTTTTAAAGTAATGAAAGATTTGTAGAGAAGAGTTTTGCTCTCGATAGATGTGCTCGACCCTTGGAAATTAACTATAATTGCTCTTTAATTTTTTTTAATTCTTATTTTTTATAGACATTTTTTTTCATGGATTTTTTAAAAAACAAACGAAAAAAGACGAACCATAAAGTAACAGATTATTTTATGATTTTTTAATTTTATATTACAATTTGAATTAAAATTTTTAAAAAACTGATTTTGCTGTAACTTACGACAGAAAAAAAGCACTTCGTAGTTCTATAACTTCATTAAAATATTATTATTTTAAGCATCTGTTTTATTGATTTATTGTACTAACAGACACACCCCTAATAAATATTCATGAATAAACTTATTTAATTCGGCTACCAAATAAGTCCAAAAGCAAAGCCTTCACTTATACAGGGTTTTCCTCTCCCGCTGCCGCTGTTACTTTAGGATAAATATTTATAAAAAAATTCTACATTGTAAAATGGAACTTTATAATGAGAGATTTTATTATTTACTATGTTATTGTAGTTAATGTGAATGCATACAGTGAATATTTTTGGGTTTTACCCAAAAATATTATATCTTAACTGAAAAACTGTTCATTGTTACTCTAAATATAAACGTATAATACCGAGAAACATCAGGTAAATCGGTAACGGGAAATCGACAATCTCTATCAAGCTGTTAGTGCCCGAGATGAGGTTGACATCATAGAGCTATACAAATATAACAACCTCGATCCAACTGTGAAATTACATCGAAATAGATATTTCAGATTATGCATCTTTAATTTTAAATACCGAGATATGAATAAAGGATAATATTTTTTTCAAAACTTAGTAAAAAAGCATAACAAGGTTATAACGTTAAAAACGAATTTAAAACATATTTTAATTTGTTGTATTGCTGTACACTGCTGGCTTCTTATATTCATTATGTATGTATTTAATATTACCAAACATAGAAGTTAAAATTATAATACTATAAAGTAAATATGTACGTCCATCTGGATTTAAAATAAAATAATAAAAGTAACCTCAACATTTACGTTTTGATTCATTTTTGAATGTGACGATCACCTTTTTTTGTTTTAATTTCAGAGCGACTCGTGAAAACTTCTTCCGGTTTTTGTTCGTTTTTACTTCAAAATAACTATCCGTGACCTTTCGTTTGAGCATATTTGTAAATAAATAATAAATTGAGATGTAGTGAACTTCACGTCGAGAATCTTGGTGTATATTTCTTTTGAAATATTGTCATAAATAGTCATTATACTTCTGCCTCTAAACAATTGTGTTTTTCTACATAACTCTAAGAAATAACTTGCAAAATTGTTTATTTCATATTTCTCAATGTATACTTATAATAAATCTGTAATTGTCAAAAAATCTATACACATGCTTCATTACAGAAAAGGTTTGTAATGAAGCATGATGGAAATAATTCAATGTTTATTATGAAAAACTATATAACTGCTTTTCACTGTTCAAAAGTAGAGCAGGCTTGTTAGGAGCATACATACGTTACATCAACTTATAAATTCAACGGATAGAAGTTGAGTCATCAGCAAAAAACAATTGCCATTAAGCCTCGTTTACGTTAGATACATACGCGAAATTAAATCATAATGGATACAAACTGTGGTTTGGAGAAATGTTGTTTTACTAAAACTATTATTTTTTAATATAATTACAAATAACCGTGTAAAAAATCGCCAAACAAGAATCATTAGACCATGAGTGGTATTTAATATAGTCTTAAATCCTTATACGTATAGTACAGCACTCAGTATTGAATGCTTTAAATTCTAATGATTTAGCAGTACGTGTATATGTTTTTCATGATGCTCATAAAAATTTGGGATATTAAAACTGTTATTACCTCTTACGGGTACGTACGTGCGGGTTGCGGGTACTTGGAACGAATGAACGAACGAACTGAACGTGGAACGAACTTCCTTCGGCGATATTTCGGAATCGATACGACATGGGTACCTTCAAAAAAGGCGTATACTCCTACTTCCAAGGCCAGCAACGTTCTTGTGAATCCTCGGATGTTGCAAGAATTCATGGGCGACGGTGATCACATATCAACGGTGACTCTCAAGCTCATTTAGTCTCCTTGCTTTTTTCAAAACGTTTGATGAAAACAACTTAATCTGATGTAAGAAACGTCCTTTATATGTTACACTTGTCAATCTCGTTTCGTTTATCCTTTCTAGATTGCCAAACCAATCAATTCTTTTTTCAATCCTAGTCATATCTTCTTTCACATCACAACGCTTCCTTATTTTATTATCTTATTACTCAATTTCACACATATCATGCTTCTTAGTGCATTTTAATAGTTTTATCTCACTTTCCCCCTTCTTTTGTCATTACTAAGTTTCATTTCAATACTTTAATATTGGAAGCAACAACTCCTATGTACAGTCATACGTACTTTTTGGGACCTTTTTTTTTACTATTCATATCGGCGTCTAAATCTCATTTTATAGCAAAATTGATCTGCTTATATTTATTTTAAAGCAGAAATTTCACCGACACATAAGTTTGGCTTTCGTTTTGTAGTCTCCAGATGTAGGTGAGACATGATGTTTAAGAACGGGTAGCTTACGTACGAACAGCTAGAACGGATTTGTACCTATCAATTGTTCATTATTTACGTATGCACTGGTACACAATTTGAGGACTATTATTGGTTGACTAACAGCCGACTTATGTAACATTTACGTTTTGATATAGAGTTAATTTTAGAAAAGAACAATATTATTACAATGTGACTAATCTACCCGATCGCTTTCCTTCTTCTTCTTCTCTCAAGGTTTATTTTGTCTTTAGTAAGAAACTTGTGGTTTTGTGTATAACAGCATGATCTTTAACACATTTGAAATATTTTATCCAAAAATTTTACCTCGACAATAATGTTTATAAAATAAGTATCAATCATATTCGCTTATTGGCTTTCACTTTGACAAACGCGAGGAATGTCTCTTACAAAATGTATTTCACGTTAAAATATGTTATGATGAGAGGGGATAAAAGAAAAGTTATATAGTTTCATGATGATATAATATTCTATTACACCGGGCTTGTAACTCACTTGATATCATATAAATTCCATGAATAACTTAACCTAAAAAAAAATCTTACGTCACATTTTGTCTTATGTATAAATATACAAAATATAAGGTTCAATTAAATCATATAAAATTGAAAAGATCATGATCAATCTTCTTTCTTTAGAATATTAGTATAGATTATAATGTTTGGTTTACTAACATATGTACAAATATGAATGAAACCGGAGTGATTTTTCAAATAAATTATTATAATGATTATTTGTGTTACTTATGGTTTGCTTGTTACCTATTCATATACTGCACCGTTCAATAAATTATCTATGTGAATCTGTACGACGCGAGAGTGATGGCCGCCGCTCTTAGGAAGCGTGTAAATCATGAATTCCTATTCACATCGGAGAGGCTTTAGAGTGACGATTGATTTGTTACAAATGCTACAGCTTTGCTTTGTTCCAATTTTTTAAGTTAATACTAATAATTAGCAAAGTACTAATAAATTTAAAAACAAGAATGAACTCGCGTGTGGTGGTTTAATTCTAGCAGTTACAAAATGTCAAATAAGTATGATAATAATTATTATATTAAATTACAAGTTCACTTAATTAATTTTATGTTAACCTTTAACCATTTTGTATTTTCGTAAGGTATAAATATTGTTAAAGCCAATTTTTTTCTAACCCGTAACCGACACTCCGGCGCCGGACACCAAGTCGCTCACCTGCGCGAAAGTGCGGCGCTGCGTATTGTTCTTATATGCTAGTACCGCACATCCGCGCGATGTAATGGAGCTTTCAAACTATTACATTATATATTGTTAATAATTTCGATATTTATAGATGTTTTAGACACTTCATATTTAATTTATCCATAGATAATATATTAAACCATTGATTACAGATAATATATATTTTTAACAGCGGAGGAGTTTAAAGACACAGAGTGGTGTGAAGTTCATATATTTTGAAGAAAGTAATTGATCCATTTTAAATTTGTGGTAAATACCTTCTATGACATGTTAGATAAATTTCTCTAAAGTTCTCTAAGGGGCCTAACACTTTGTGCTACTTCCGAATTCATAATATTTGAATAAAAACGAAACGTTAATCAAATAAAATTTTATAAAGTATTTTTATAAAAAATCCTAGTAAATCTACTTCACCTACGATTGGGAGCATTACGAAGTGACGAAATAAAAAACATTTGTTATTATAGCAAGTGTTGACTGTTAGTTCCCTAAGGTAAGATTGACTACGGTTATATCCGAACCAAAGAAATACACTTTTAGATTTTCGATATGAAATCGTCAAAGTACATTGTCAATAGAAATTGATTCAAAGACAATGTTCTGGAGATTGAAGTACGTTTGTGGTATCTGTGAGTTTTTTGGTATTTTATATTAAAATTTCAATTAATTTCATTCATTTTAAATATTTCTCAAATAAGTATAGCTAAGTATTTTTAGAACTTGCCCAATGTCATTTATTTTAAAGATAAGATATTTATAACTATAACTTATAAGGGATTTAATAAGTATATATATTTTTTTATGTTTAGTAATGTAATCTACTTACATCAGTGGTACACTCCCGAGGCATAACAATGTGTCTACAAAAAGGATAATATGTAATTACATTTAAGGCTCCGGAGGTTAACCGGTTACATTAGTTAGATGAACCATAAAGGGCATAATGAAACTCCGGTCGACTCATTGAAGTTAATTCATATTGTTTGTTCTGTCGTTTATAATAATTGCAATTAATGTATAAAGTTTCATATCTGAGAGGGAAAATTCAAAGCTATTATTTTGTTTACACTTATAATGATGTTTTGTGACTGTTTCTATGCAAGGTTGCAAATAATATGTTTTATTAGAAAACCAGCTGAAGAATTAGTTCGTAAGAATGAATGATTGAACCGATAAATTTCCAATCGCCTTACAATAATACGAGTACCTATAAAATGTTAAAAATTGTTATGTCTTATTTCCCGGTAACACTTACAGTAGGATCCCGTTACGAACTCAAACAACTTAAATTTTACTTTGTACATTTAATATAACATCGGTGTGTTATATTAATAAACTATTTATTTAGTATATAGCTGTAACTAACTTTTTTCAAAATTTAGACCAAGAAAGTTATATAATTCAAATTATTCATGATACACCTATATAATATTATATATCTCATAATTTGGGATCTGCACAATATCTCAATTCCTTCATCTTCTTCTATCATAAAATTTGAATATTAAATTATACATTTAAGAAGGAAGTTTCCACTGGTACGATCTTCTATTATAAATCACGCAAGTGGAGACTTCCTTCTTTACCGTATAATTAAATATTCATATCTTCGGTCTCTATTAACTCTTATAACCCTACACATTAATTCTTTAATTCTTCCAGTTACGTGTTCATCCCTCCTCGTTACCTGACCATATACAATATATAAACACACACATTGAATAATATACTTGTTATTATTACACATAGTGCAGCTTATTGTTATGTTTCTGTAATGTTATTATCTTTATTATTATTTATAGTTTATTGTCAACACGGCTAATTTATTACTATTCTATGATAATTTGGAATTTTATACTTATCATTCGTGGTTAAAACTCTGTCTTCCTCGGTAGTGTTTACTTTATTCAAAATATAAACACCATCACGTCATAATACACAAACATACATTTTCCATTTTAAAATAGATTTGAATTAATGAAAATATTTTTTTTAAATTACTATAACACTAGTTTTAGCGACAAACATTTGCTGATTGTTTAAATTAGTTCTCTTAGTAATTCAATAAACTCCAAAATATATAAAATGAATAATTCATAACCATAGAAGCTTGTGCCGTATTTCGGCAAATGTAAGAAAAATAAATAAATCCGAGGATTGAATATTTTATTTGTGGTACTTTTCTCTCTGATTATGGCGATGTTGTCGGGATGCGAATAAACAGGTGTTGAATAAAATTTTATTTAAATATAGTACTTTGCATGTAAGAAGCAGTTTAAAAGTGTTTATTTAGGTTCGTCCTTTTAATAGTTTTATTATATTGTTATTGTAGCTCAAATCAGTATTTCCATTGTTTTATTATAATATATACACATAGTTTAAAATAAGTTATAAATACGTTGACCGGTTTAAAAGTACAACCATACTAAATTTCAACAAGATTTTGCGGGAATCGAATTGAGTATAATAAAGTAGGGTTGCTGAACTGCAAACAGTTGATATTTCATTTGAATTGACTTCAAATGGTTGATTGATAGTTTAATTGTGAGGTCTGTCATATTGTTTGCTTATAGTGTGTTTTATGTATATTGTTTTATATTGTATTGAAACAAATAATGAATGTTATGCTTCTAAACAATTTCCCAGCAACGAGAAGAATAAAGGATGTATACTGCGAGTGATCAATCAGTTCAATTTATAAAACACAAAGGGCTGTTCTGAGAGGATTAACAGTGCTTTCAAATACTTAGCTCCTCTGAGTGCAGAGTTACGTCACGTGCCGCAGAGTGACGTTTGTAATTTACTACCTACGAGATAGGATTTGAGCTAATTTAAAAATCATGACAAAGAGTCGTAATTTTGAAATAGATTGTCATCTTGTTGTAATATTATTAACATTATAACAATATTCTTTTCTTTTCTTGCGGTTTCTTATTTTAGATAATTTCGTTATACCATCTTATTTGGTTATATTATGATTTAGTATTTCACTCTTTTTCTAAATAAGGATTTTCTTAGAAATGCCTGTTGTTATAATAGTTTTTCGATATGAGTTTCATAAGTAAGATTTTTCTTTACATTTTTTTTAAATAAAATGTTTTCGATCATATGCTTCTTTGTACTTGCATTGAGACGTGGTCTGCCGGCAGCTGGCTCCGAGCCAGTCTGCGACATATATATAGCACTCATATAATATACGAGTATAATATCATTCGACTTGCATAATGACTATTAGAATTATTGGGAAGCAGATAAACATATCTATTATACTTGGTATTTTCACAAAAAAATAGTAAAATAAAGTTATATCTGTCATTGGATACCCATTCATAATATATTATTATTATTATGAGTTAAGAAAGTATATATTTATTGATTTGTATTACATACAAAAAATACTGTGAGTCTTACTAGTGAAAGGATAATTTAAACTTGCCTTTAAAGTCAGTTACCAAAATATAAGGATAATAATAACTTTGAAATTAGAAAAAGGTATATCCATCTATTTATATCTGCTAGGGGGCCAACTAACGTTTGCATATTGAGCGAAGCGAGCCCACTGTATTGACTCATCGTTTCCCATTAACTTCAATGGGATATCAGATTTTTGAAATGGTATTAAAAAAATTTTTTTTTTGAGGACATTTTTAAATTATTTTTTTAAAACCATCACCTAATGTGTGTCTTTTTGATTGAAAAATTTCATAATTTTCCGTCAAGTAGTTTTCCAGCCAATTCATCATAAAGAATGTAAAAAGTCTCCAGTAAAACGATCCGCTCACCTCGTTCGCTTCGCTCAATCATATCTATACATATATGTACTTAGCGATAAATTCTCTAATTGCAAATAAAAGTCCTTAATCGCAAAATGCTATATATATGTATATAACGATTTTCTCTTAACTATTTTTTCTAACTTTTGTTTATTAATAATGCCCCCGAGTGGATAACAAACTAATTTTATTATGTTTAAACAAAAATTTTGGTAAATATCTTATAAAGTTTGAATTTTTCTATGTTAAGTACTCCAGACCAGATCATATGTTTGTACAACGGTCAAGTAGAAGCCAAAGTTTTTCTAAGGCACCGTGGACCGATTAAATGTAATTTTAAATTCCTGACTGAACAAAAAATGTCTGGCAGACAGACAAATTGCCAACAGGATGGTCTTAAAAGAGTAACTTTTTTCTTATTGGATTAAGGATGTCGAGTATTAAACTTGTATTGTTGTAATATGTATCACGAAATCTTAATAACGTTCAAAGTCCAGACATGGATAGTGTATATGTACTCTTATATTTATAGTATTATTGAGAAATGTTGACAAATAATAAAACATATGTAATTAAAATTCAGATTATATATAAGTATTCGGCTTGACCTGATCTTGCTTTACATCCAAATAAAATTATCATATCATATAAAGTATTTGTGTATTCAGATTATCAAAGGGACGGAGGTCCTCCATATCAAATATACATAAAATTCATCATTTCATGTTAACAATATAATATAATTTTAATAAAACTTTAAATGTTATTTCGACATTAACAGATCTAGAGATATATAATATAAAACGTACTGAATTTCTTTAAAAGTAGAAATAACAAGTATTTATATATACATATACAAGTATTACATATGAAGCTATACTGTATCACTAATTTGATAATTGTTTATATAATGGGATACATAAGGCGTGAATTATTTCTCATATACGAGTATGTTATATTAAAGCATTTGGGAAAAGTTGCACTTACATAAGTAAATGCATAATAAAAAAAAAACTCTAACCTTTATTATATTCTTTTCAGTTATCCACGGTGGAGTTTGTTCAACACAGACTATTTAATATTAAATGGTTGCTCTTTTTTCACATAAGGGACTTTAACTGAGAACCTCAAGAAAAATATACACTAGAGATGATATGAAGGTTCAGATGCTTGGGAGAATATTTTACTAATGAAAAGACGTGTGGTTTTTTTGATGTTTTATTTCTAACCAACTCAGTTGACATCACTGCACCTATATTCAAAACTAATAAAATAATAAAAAAAAATTAAAAACCCAACTTTTTCAAATGCACTCAAAAGAAGAAAATAATTGCCCTATGGCAGCTCTGAGCTCCACGTCTGCCTCACTCCAGCACCCCTCCTGCAGCTGTTGCCTTAATTTGTGTCACTCATAATCTGGTACTAAGCTGAAGACTGAAAACGTGCGACGCATCATTTGATGATTTGACTTATACATGTGTATTGATTAGTTCCAGGTGGTTTTTAATTCTTAGTCAATTGAGAGTGAATTTCAATGTATGCGTTTGATAGCAAGGCTGTTAGAGTTAGAGAGTTAAGTTTATGAGATTCATGGGAATCTTCCAACAGTGAGTTTGTATGAGAAGTGTGGATGTTTAGTCTAGGAGTATAAGGAAAATTCTTAGTAATTGCTAGTGTTGTAAATCTATATCAGTATAATTACGGATTAGAATGGACAATGAATTTGATCGGAAGAGAAATTAAAGTTGATATTCTCGATATTGGAAGGAAGATTAGAGTAATGTTTATATGAGAGTAGAGATGTGTGTTGATGCGAATATTTTAAATACTAGCCCTTTTACGCGGATTTCCCTCACGAGGAAAAGAACTGTAGAACAGCTTAAAATTCAAAGAACTTATTTCTAACAATAGTATGGTTTTATCCCCTTTTCTGCACTTTCAAAGGTCGAAAGACAAATATTTACGATCGAGGGCATTACGAAGTGTTGACACGAGAAACATTTGTTAGTACGCGAAACGTTGGAAGTCAGTTCCCTTAGGTCAAATATTTTTTCACTGTGCTTTTAGGTAGATTCCATAGATGAATCTACCTATTGCAATTGATGCGATGACGGGACCCAGACCCCAGAGTAGGGGCGCTACGCCGTTTATGAACTGAAGATTGAGAATCCGTTGACAAAAAAAATTATACAATTATACATATATATATATGTATATATGTATATATGTATATATGTATATATGTATATATGTATATATGTATATATGTATATATGTATATATGTATATATGATCCATCAGTCCCAATTCATCGTAGGCGAAATCTGACTTCACAGGTCGATAGAATAAATTAGTAGGACAAACGTAGCATCTCGTTTTTTTGGAAAAAGAAAAAGGGGGGCTGGGAGGGGGGGGTGAAAGTGCAAACCTTTGGGACCGGCTACAGGTCTCAAAGGTCAAACCCCTCACCCAACATATGCCGAATTACCCCTCAAAAGACTCGTATTGATCATTAAAATACTACTGACTAGGTTTTTTCTCGTTTCGATCCCCCCTAAGTAAGAGGGAGGCCCTCACCCCCAAAATCACAGAAACCAAAATTTTTGTCCAATTCAATTAGAACTCGGTAGGCTCATTCTTTAGGACATTGAAAATGCCTATGTAAAAAATGGGCAATGCCAGTAAAGTTAACTTAAAAAATGATGTCTGGATTTACGAGCTGAGAACGTCAAAGTTAGAGCGGATATTGAAGGAATTTGAAAGGACAACGGCCCAGGAGATTCGATCTAAGATTACATTTTATGTCCTTATCTTTTAATAAACAGTTCAAAGATCACATTCCAAATAGTAGATTTTTTCCTGACGATGCCATAATAAAAAATCCACGGAAATGGAGATTTCAAAATTGTAAAACGAAATCAAAACAAAGTAGAAGAGACACACTTGACTGTGAACGAAATGATATCTTATTTCATATAACACATTATTTAATACCACGTGATAACGGTTTATGCTTTTGATGAAAAACTGTTTAATTTAAATAAAACAAGCGACTTCGAATGACACGTTTTACTAACAGGCAAAGAATTCAGCAGACCTTCTCTTTCTGCTTTATGGGGAAACAAAAAAAAGTTTTATTTGTAAATAATATGTGACGGTAATGTATTGAATATATTTATTTTATATTATGTATTTATATGTTGATATTTACTATACATTAATTTAAAGTCATCCTTTGCCCCTAAGTTATTTATTATATAAATCAATTCGAGTCATCTATATTTCTGTTTGTTTTCTTTTGACGTCTCATTACTTGCGGCTGAACATCTTTAATATTATGATATTCGCTTTTTAATACCAAACTGTTTAACGTTTTTGTTCTTCAATATTACAAGAGTTCAAAAATAAATAGTTTAAAAAGTGATAATAATACCCGGATTTTAAATTAAAAATTAATTAGTGTTTTTTTTCATTATGTATAAATTTTTTATATATTTTCATTCTTATATTTCTGGGTATCAATGCCTGAAGTTTCGAAATAATCTTATTTATAAAAAAATAAATAGAATAAATATTAGTATCATTTTTATGCACAAGTAACTTTTTTATTTTATTTTTATTTACCTCTAGTTCTGGTTTCATAAAACCTCTCTTCTCTAAAATAATAATACCATTGGTTACTTTGTTGTCAATAAAATTGTGAAAGTACACAGCGATTTGGAATGTGTATCCTCATTCGAAATTTAACAAAAATTCCAATGTTAAAAATTTTATAACTCACTTACTTTTACTACTCGTATTAGAGTTCCCTTTTCGGCAGTATAAGGAAATTCACATTTTCATCCACTTTTTTTTCCTCCATTTTATCTTTTATGTAGTATCTGAATATGCTAAATAAGAGTTTTAAAAGAAACTCCTAATTTTATTTGAAGCTTGAACTTTTCATAAATCTAGTGCTCAGTAGTTAAAGAATGAAATGAAAATTCAAAAAAGCAACAACAAAAAATATTCTTATAACAAATAACACAAAAGTATTACGATATACCACGCCATAGGACACCGATGGAAGTACATAACATACTCGTAACTTCACTGTAACCAAGATATTTTCTTACAGCATTCTCAGTTCAGAATATACTTTTAATAATTCTGATTTATATCAATTGTAAATTATATTAAACGAAAATCCGTGGAATTTGTTGCTAAATGGACATATCCTATGGAATCGGTAATTAGAGTCCGAAGTCTCTTAAGTGCTGTATATAACATAAATTATAATTAATTAATTATAATAATTATAATTTTTATAAAAGACATTGACTTTTACACATCACAGACACACATTCAAATCTAAACTGAAAAACAAAAGTTAATAAAAATCACTTTATTTTAATATTATACTTGGAAAAAATACTGCATACCATATAATATTATATAATATATATTTTTAATTTATTATATTTATAAATAACTCTTTGTCATGATAACACTATGATGACTATGTTGTTAAAGCTTAATGCATGTCTTATAATTTCAATGTCACTAATCCAAACTAAGCTACTAATATAAGTATCATAGCCTACATTATTCTGCATGCACCGCGTAACTCTCCACTTCCCTCGAGGAGCTCGCTACTTCCAATTCCGTCGCCGCGAGATGCATTTATCGCAGCCCGGGAGCGCTCTCGCTGTTCTGATATAACGCTCATGTAAAATGAGACATTTTGATAAGAACATCTGCATGAGATTTTGAAATAAATCTTTAATTTAGTACATTTTTTATTTTCTAATTACTATATTTTAAATATTTACTCTATTTTAGTATTTGTTGTTCGAAGTAAAAAGTAGCAGTGAGGTTAGAAACTGTTTCCTTTTAACGTACAATAGTTTGGTTCAGTGATGTTTGTTTCATTTAAGTCTTACTGTTATACTATAATTTATAAAAAATATAATTTTTAGAATGATAAGGATTTGTCTATCGGTATATTGTTTATCCTGAGACGGAGTCTTCATAATGTCATCCATAATCATCAGTTTACATATTTTTCTTTTTCCAACTAAGAGACATTCTTAAAATTTAAGTAAGAGTTAAATATTGAAATAAAAAATTATAAAAGCGTATATAAAAAAAATCCTTTATTAACGTTACATTATTCTGATATATCTTATATATTTATAACATAGAATTTAATATTTTCATACGATTAACGCTATATAATAACATACAATTTTTATTCTTATGCTCTGAAGGCTTTCGTTGCTGATCTTTATCAGAAGAACTAATTTGAATACATTTTGATTGTTAGTTGATATGCTTAATATATTTTTAGTCTTAATAGAAGTTTAATACGTCTTCATAAGTCAATACGTTGTGCATAATTTTAACATAAACCAGTGAAGATGCAAATACACAGGATATTTCGCGAACGAACTTTGACGAAATTATAAATGTTAATAAAAAACAATTGATTTTTAAGTAAAATTTGTATTATTTATTGAAGAAAATAAAATGTTAAATACATGTTTAATTATAATTACTAATAAATTACAAAAAAGTGCCATTAATGATAATACAAAATAGTAATATAATTACATATGAAAATAAACTAAATCAGTAAATTAAAAACAGCGCCATCTCTCGACAGTAATGAAAAATTTTCCTGTCCACAGACATCCATCCATACATCCAAGAAAAGTGAAAACAATACCGGACGAACAAAGTTCGTTCGTGAATACGGACATTTTCTTTAACAACAGACATATATGTTTTATAGAAGCTTTAGCTGTTATGTCTTCGCAATGACCTTATAAATATTTTTATAGTTAGCTGATACTTTTACCGATATTGAAACTTATTATTCTTGAATAAGAAACCCCCTTAATTATTAATTAAATATATACTCGACTAACATTCTCTGTAAAATAAGTAATATTGTAAAAGTTTTGAAAATAATTTAGAAAACTTTATAAGATAATTAGAAAAAATTGTACGGATGGAATAACTGTGAAGTTAATTTTATACCTTTGTATAAAGAAAACTATAATAAAGTCAGACTTTTAAAATAAAATTGCCTATCTGATAATACTATAATATCCATATAAAAATGTGCTGGTGTTGTACAATTAAACATATAATAAATTCTTTTATAAATCAACTTTAACATGTCCAAATCCAGACAATTATTCTATGACCTTATGGTTGTTTGAATAACTTTATATAATAATAAAAAATACCTTATTTTATTATTGTATTGAAGTTATTCAAAATTATAACTAGTAAATTTAACTCAAATATTACATTAAAAAAAACTAATAATAAAATAATAATAACCGTTCTCGTGTCAGTTCAAGAAGGTCAAATTCTTGATTGATTCAACTTTAATAAAGTATTCAGCATCATTTGCCGTCATATAGAAGGTCTGTTTGTATACCATCTGTTCCGTCATCATCCACCATCATAACTGAAAAAAGTATATAAAATAATAAAAATAACATTAAACATTTTAAAATACTAAATTAAAAAGATGTTTCATACAATTTATGATCATTCATACCCAACATCTCAAATGTCTGCTGTTTTAAGTTATGTAAAACAATGTATTGTTCTGTTGACAGATTTGTAAGAACTCGTGACTACAACACTGAAGACAGTCACGTTCTGAAACAATAATTAAACATATATGGGTGTTTCATCTCGTCATATCCACTAAATTAATGTTATCAATCAAAAAATAATTTTAATAATAAAACTGAAATAATTTATGAAGTTTCCTTTTAAATTTTGTACCAAATAAATGTAATACTAACTTTTCTTTTTATTTGTTTCTCATAATATCATTAAATATTTTTCCTATAACAAGACTTGGATCGCGATAACTTACTGCGTAGCTGTTACGACACTACAGACTCCAAAGAATTTTTTTCTTTCCATTGCTACTTGCAAAATCTATTTAAGTTCGTCGTTCCACAACATGAGCTAGGGTTAGGTCTAAACAACAATCCTCATACCTTATCATTTACTGAACTTAAACCAGGTAGCACTGAATATAGAACATGTAACGAAAATATGTTTTGTGGCCTGTGTATTTTAAGTATAGGAAATGCTTGTTTTGTAGTTATTACGTGTTTCGCTGTCGAGTCTAAGTTTGATATAACAAGTAAAAACAACAAGTTATTATAAACATGCCTTACTTTTTATATTAACGTCGCCGGTCTCGCGATGCGGTAAATACATCCCGCGACGACTGAATTACAATTAGTGTAAAGCGGAACTGGGGGCTGAAATACATCATATTATTATTCCGTAGTACTTTTCGTTTACATGAAAACTGCTTAATGTTTGTTCAAACTTCGCTACTTTGCTGCATCTCATTTATATTATTCACTGTTTTCGTTAAAAAAAATAAAATAATTTAAAACTCATCTTGTTATAATTATGCCAGAATTACTTAAAATGCCAAAAAAGAAGAACTGACAAGAAACTATGTATACTTTATTTACTTCTTATTGATTTATTGATTAAGTTACACAGTAATTGATTATATGTAATTATACATTAGAATTTAGATAAATCGTGCTAAAAAGACTAAAATAATTTTGATTTCATATTTACTCAATTATTATAAGTTTAAATAATCAAAATTATAGATCTTATATTCGGATTTACAACGTGCACTTATTTTTTAACTAAGAAAAAAGAACGCCTTGAAAGTGTTTACAGAGTTGTACATGTGTAGAACTCTTAGAATTTTGATAATTATTGATATGACAATATACGCCAACCTTAGTTTGTCCATAACTGTATTTATCAATAAACAAGATATTACTTTTAAATTTGGAAACTGTAATTTTTATACGATTTTTCATTGTGTTCTCTTATTGTCTGGCCAGTATATTATAAAATATTCTGTGTTATTAAAATGGAGTGGGGTAAAAAAAGAACTGAATCGGTTATATACATAAAAATGATATTACATGGAGTCAAATACAATGTCTAAAATCCTTAATACGCTTGGTATTAGTCAAATGTTAGTGTACCGGGCTATTGATAAGTACAAACGAACCTCCTCTGTTTGTGACAGAAAAAATTCTGGCCGTCCACGTTGTATTCGTACAAAAAAAGCCAATTCTGTCCGAATTCAAAAGATTTTATCTCGTGTGATGAAGATAGCACCTAGAACCACGTCACCTATTTTAAAGGATGGCATAGAACTTGCAGCCTATAAGAGGCACTGTTCATTTCGTAACTGATAATAGTAATAAACAACATATTCAATAGACAAGATTGCTTTTTCAACAAGAGTACGTAGACTCAATCTTGATTAGAAACGAACGTTCCGGACAACACAGTTCAACAGAGCTGAAGACAGGCGGACTGTCATGTAGATCTTAATCCACTGATAATAATTTATGGTCACTTTTAGAAAGTAAGGCCTGCTCTAAACGACATGATAATTTCGAGTTCCTAAAACAATACATACGATTTGCAATACAGAATTTTCCCATGGAAAAAGTGCGTGCTATCAATAATTAGCGTTTCAATGTTTAAAGGACTCTATTGCTGCCAGCGGAGACCACTTTGAGTAAACTTTTTATTTAATATTGGTTTTATACTAATGTTTTAAGCTAACATAGTGTAATAAATGTTACGTACAATAAAAAAAATGTTTTTTTTTAACAATGTTTATGGCAAGTAAAATAAAATAGGAATTTTACAAAGATAAAGTATATGATATGTTATATTTGGTAATAAATAATAATATAAGCACACGATTTATTTACTGTCTTTTTATAAAGGGATGCTACTATAAAAATCACGAAATTAAATTTTAAACACTTTAGATTTATTTTTGGGATACAAAAAAGGAGAATGAATAATGACTTCGTGACAAAAACACTCGGATAATTAAAAAAAAAATACAGAAATAAAAAAAATATTTTCATATTGTAAGAAATTTGCATATTTGTGTTATTTTATTAGATTGTTTAGATACTAAACAGTATCTGTCCTTTCTTACATTAATTATAATGATATCAAAATTCTCACTATTTATTTCTAGCTAAGACGTAAATTATGGTTGAATGAAAAATTCATTCAACCATAATTTACATTTTAAATACTATTTCTAAAATTCTTAAAAAATTACAGAATTTTTATTCCAAATGCTTGTATGGATTTACAAATAAAGTGGAATCAGAAATCATCAACTGGAAACTTGGTATTCGCGGTAATTATAGTAGTAATTTATGTTAACCTAAGAATATAGCTCAATGATTAAAGCGCCGTATCAAAACTCGTTTAGTTAAGTCGACGGACATAATGTAAAATCACTGCATGTTATGCAGACGATCCCGCTCGTTACAGCTATCTGTCGAGAAACATTCTTGGCTTCTAGTCTTTTTAATTAAAGTTTTAAATAAGATTTTATGTTTGTTTTGTAGTAAAAATGTAACAAATTAAATTCAGGAGTGAGTAGGGGTAACTGAAGGTGTATTATAAAACAAATATATTATACTTACATTATTTTATATTTACATAAAAACAAACACAATTAACATATTAAAGATCACTCTAGGGGGGGTTTAGGGAGGGAGACACCTTGTCTCAGAATCATCTTCAAGGAATATTAAAAGCAGTTCTTAAAACTGGAATTGAAATTCGTGTCCATAATCATATTATAGTCGGCCATAATTTGAATCATAAATAAAAACCTAAAAATATACAATTTCATTTAGTTTGTTACGTGAATTTATAATACAAAACCTCTTATGGGCATCTTTTTGTTTGTTTTGGTCATCTGTTTTCCCAATATAAGGTATAATTTTTACTTCAATCCGTCTAGCCGTACAGTAATTATACACTAAAGAAGACTTTAGTAAATAAAAAAAATATTAGGTTAATATAAACTTTGTACTTGTCTGTTTTACAATGGATCTACATTACGAGTGTAGCTTGGAAGTGTTCAACGTTCTTAGTTCTAGCTGACCTGCGGTGCACACTGATCCACATACAGTCACCGCGCTGCGATAGATATATCCTTTACCAATGGAGATCGCTTTCTCTCTTTACATAATCCTGAAAATATCAGTCTTATGATTTCTTTGAAGTTTAACTTATTATATCAATAAACAGTGTTTTACTAGAAATGTTCAGTTCTAAGTTAGTATCATTATAATTTAAGTGATAAGAAAATCAAATTTCGAGTGCGGAACAGACGAAGTCATTGGCAACAACTAGTATTTTAATATGTGACATAAACATCAAATATATATTATATATATCATATGTACCATAGAATCAAAGCAATTAACGTTATTTCCCGACTGAAGGGCTAAGAGCAGCGTATAGATATGCAATATCCTTACAACATGAAAAATGAAATATCATTTTGTCTCTCTTAGTGCATTTCCTCTATCCAAGACCGTTTTCATCGCCATTTAGTTTATTCCTTCTTATTTAGTTTCCGAAATTGAAATTCGCTTCATCCAATAAATAGTAAAGCGCTTATTCCTACCATCGTGGTTTCTTTATCATTTCAACATTCTATCAAACACACTGCTTAAATATACTATTTAGACTTCTACATTTTTATTATATTTAATTGACTGTAATTACAATTAAAACTCTTATTAAAGATAATTAAAAATATATATATGGTTATTTTATTTTAAAACCTACAACAAGTTGGGACAATATAAAGCTCAAAAGGTCACAAACAGACCTCAGTGATCAAAAAACTGTATTTGTTTCCTGACAGACATTCACGTTGACATTTGAATAAGGGTCTTATATTAAAGATTAAACCTTAGTATTAAAAGCATTTAGCGTGTTGTTATTATCTCTTCTATATCATATATAATTTACATGAACATTCACAGTATTATTTAACTCCTAATTACTTAACTAGAAGCAACTTAATTGTATGTAATATTTTAAGAAACCGGAGATGCTGATTTAAGAATTGCTTTATATCGAAGAACAAGGTACCTGTACACACGGATAAGAGACAAAAACAAAATAGGTTTATGATCTTTATAAAATAAAGACCAAGCGTTAGTGAACATTTTCGAATCCTCAAAGTATTCATGTTTCCATGTTTTTGCACTTTTTTCTTACATTGTTATTGAAGAGGTTAAAGAGTACGTTGTTATTATTAAGATGTTAGGAGTCTATATAAATTTATCTTTGTACCTCTGAAGGATAAGATTTCAGATGTTTATATTTTTCAAGTAACACGTTTATTTAAAAGTTTGAATATTTTTCTGTAACTATTATGCCATGGTGCAAGTGTGAGACTAAACGTAATAACAATAAAAATTTGTAACATCGACCCTGGAGTTTCTTCAGATTTTCAAATCCATACCGTTTGTAGAGCAATACAACTTATTTTCCTTGTTACTTGTTTCTGATTCCGCGTCCCAAAATTTAAAGTTCAAAGTTTTTTTTTCTAAAGCTACAAACGTTTTAAAATAAATAAAAACATTTTTTTTTATCCTTAACTAACAGAGTGAATGCAAAAAAAACAATAAATCATTAAAAGCATTGGGATCGATTACATTTGTACAAGGAATCTCTCTAATTGTCTCATCCGGAGGCAGCTCTACAAGTGTCTGTCTGCGACGCTGATCGATGAGCTGCTGTCTCACGACGCTGACGAATGACCATCAGCTGATGCTGTCCTTACTGTCTGTATCTATGTATCGTATCGTGGTTACGGACACTGACAGATCCCCTTGGAATTGATATTTTTATCCAATCATTTACTATTTTAATAGTCACCTTCCGGAAAAGATAATGAATGTAAAGTTTAGATCCTATAAACCTACAAACAAAACACTCTCATTCTCACCATCATCGCTCTAATTTTCAACAGGCTCTATTAACTTATTATATTTTTATTTTCTTGTGATAAATTTCGAATTGATATAATATATATTAACGTACAAGAAATAGTATACATTATATTACATAATTTTGTATTGTATTACAACAATTTTAATATTCAACATAAGTTTTATCATAAAAATATGAAATAGTTAATCAGAGTTGTTGAATGTTTCAATAATCTGATGTAAATATCGCGGAGCGGAATGTGTTACAAACTCGAGGCGGAACAAACTTACGCAAACTTTTTCAATAAGCACTCGGTCTCGTTGTGTTATCTATCATCTCATGTTCTATTTATACTCTTAAGTTATTTCAAAAGAAATTTGTTATTTGTAGGTAAGATGCAAATATTATATTTTAATAGGTAAAAGAACGAAATAAATCTTTATTGGTTAGCTAATTCGAGACTGTACATTTCTAGACTTATATATTAAAAGTATAATTTTATATAAAACAAGCAATATATTAAAAATAAAAGAATACAAAAATACAAAAAAGATTAAAAAGAAAAGAATTGGGATAAATAAAAAAACCTACCACATTCTACTTCAAATCAAACACACAACAATCATCGAAATATCGAAGTAACTCTAAAAAAATAATAAACAAAATACCTTTCCCAATATATGGCGGGTACTCCAATAGCAATCGCCGGATTCACAAATAGTTTCCGAAATTGCATTCTATACCACAAATGCTACAATTGCTTCGGTAAACCTTACGGCGGTGGATATAAGGGTCACAATGGTATTGAAATAAGCTTCGGAGAAACAAGCAAATGCAAGAGAAACATCGCATTACTGCATCACGTGGGGTGATTCACTCAGCTCGATCTGAACGATGTGTGCTGAATTGCGGGATGTCTGTTAGGAAATAGATTTAGAATTCAATTCAAGATTGATTTCTTACCCTAGTTCTAGTGCGGGTTCGAGCATTACATTCGTCCTACTTTGGAAGTGTTAAAAACTAAACCTTACTACAATGAATTATTATACAAATAATACGTTAGTTTTTTAGTACCCAATAAATGTTAATTCGTTGGCAAAGGCATAATCTGAATTCTTATAGATAGAATAACTATATTTTTAATACAATATTATATCTAATTTCTACAGGAAAACTAACTATTGAAACCCCTAACCGTATTGTTATTAAATATTCATACAGTAATATTCGTTATTTTCATGTTGGTAAAATCGCGTAACACGTCTTTCTGGCTTTCAAGTTATTACATATTTTGTCGCCTTAACCTCGTGATATAAGTACTATATTATAATATAGTTAGTAAAGTGAACTAAACCCCAGAGTAAATTGATAATATGACTCCTTGTTAATCATCACGTGCATTACACTATATTGTGATAGAATCAAGTTACTCAAGGTTTTGATGAAAGTATATATATTAATAAACACAATTTACATAATTTTACACACCAACATTTTTGTTTCAAAAAGTGAGAATTAGAAAAGGTTTTATAACACCTATCCAAACACCTATAATCTACCTGGCTACCGCCCACGCGCTTGTTTGCCCTACACTTGAATAAAAAAGAAAACAAAAAGATATAGATATCGGATTGACATCGTTATTAGTTCTTTTGTCAGACATAGCGTGGACGAATCGTATGATAATCGAGCAAAGGAAATGAAACGTAATGCGTAATCTTCAATATTTGCACTAGTTTAACGTAACAACGACGCGCCGACGTAATAGGTGGTGCATCCACCTTTGTAAGTTTATATCGTGTTTAATATGATATTATTTATTTATTTATTTATTTATTTAGCTTCACGCCATATCCCTTGCAGGGTAGCCAAAGACGTCGAAGCGCCAAACGCTACGGTCCCTGCATACCTCTTTCGCCTTGACCACAAACATCAACCTCTTCATACAATCCCTCCTGAGGTCCTCATGCTTTCGTATTTTCGAAGGTCACTCGAAGCCTCCCCCTGTCTCTCTTACCGCTTACTTTTCCTATATATTTTTTTTTACCATTCTTTCATCACTCATTCGTTCAACGTGCCCAAACCACCTATGCTCGTTCTTCTTCATTCTCACTGCGACATCTTCGCTAGTACCTGCCATTCTGTGGATCTCTTCATTGCGGATTGGGTCAGCTAAACTGACTCCGCACATTCGGCGAAGAGATCGCATCTCTACAGCATTCATCTTTCTTACATTCTTCTTCTGTGTTACCCACGTTTGGCTGCCGTATAACAGCGTCGGTAGCAAAACCGCATTGTGTACAGCCCAACGTGCAGCTATGCTGACGTTTCGCCGTCTCAACAATGCAGCCAAAGCACCGTTAACTCTGTTACCGGCACCAATATGCCTTCCCTACCATTTCGTATCTTCCGTCTCTGTTAAACATACTTCCCAAATATACCACTTCATTCACTTGTTCTATTATCTTTTCATTCACGTTGATCTTACATTCTGTTCTTTCTTCATTTCTTTCAAATATCAGAACCTTCGTCTTATCTACATTCAGGTTTAGACCATCAATTTCACACCCATCTTTCAGAGTGGTGACCAATGCCTGCAAATTGCATTTTGATGATGCCATGAGCACTGCATCATCTGCAAATAGCAAGCAATTACTTCATCTGCTCCCGCAGCCTTACCACATTTCAGACTTCGAATCACACTCGCTACTTCTTCCAAACTGATTTCACCATAGTCTACATCTGGACTCAGCATTTCGCTAATAGTCAATACCGAGGCGTCCTCACGTTCATACATCTCATATGATATGGTATCATTGATAATGTAATACTGTTCATTATTAAGACCATCGCCAAATATTTTTTTGCATTTAGCAGTGAGTGACTAATTGTAACATCATATCAATTAAAAAAAATGAATTACTTATTACAAAAACAAGAATGATTTTTTATGCACTCAGTCGACCTCGGCTTCATAATTTTATATAATCAATGACAATAAGGAACGTTAGTCTGTACGAAGTTATCAGATGCACAAAGTTTGTCTTTACAATATTTATTAAAAAAGTAACGCAAATCATACCTCTTATGCAATCACTTCAATATAAAATATAAAAGAGATAACAATAGGTAACTTTTTTTCTATTTCGATATTTTGTTATATCGGCTAATAATAATAAGTTAACGAGTCAGATTTTACCACTATTGACGGTGATTATTTTATATTTATACTGCCTGGCTCCCCTGAAGGCCGCTGTCATCGTATGTCACGTATTTCGACGCGAATTAGTGATGCTACTGTTTTTCAAACATATCGATTTTAAGATTTATTAAATTTATTAAATTAACCAATATTTTACCACTTTAATTTTTAGTTAAGAAGTTCTAAAAAGTCTTAGCCTTTCTAAAGTTCCGAGTCAGAAGATAGTATTATATCAATATATAATTGTTTGATAATATAGTTTTATTTACTTACACAATATTTTTTTGTTATTATGTAAAATCTTTATTTTATATGCTAGGAATTACCTAAGTACATGTCAACTACAGTAACTGGTAAATGTAAATAATTTGAAGAATTATAAAATTATGCATTTCTATCGAAATGCAAAAGTAACACAATCAAACGTCGGTTTTAATTCTTAAAATCGGATTAGCGGTCGATCCATTAATACAAAGCAATCGACACAAATTTTTATTTTTGCCTTAAAAATCTATTTATCTATTAATCGATCTTAGATCCTATCCCTAGTCCCACCAATTACTAATCAGTTAGTTTCCGCAAAGGCTCCTTTGAGGTGACACTTTAATTTTTTTTCCTTGATTTAAAGTATATTCAGTGATTAGGTACTATAAAATATATAGTTATTATTATTTATATATCCTTTGCTTTATTTATATTTCCTTGCAACCAAAGGACCCTAATTGGACAGAGGACATTCCGTGCTGCGTCCAAGAAAACGATTAATTGAAATGTTTAACAGCTGATTCCAAACCAATATTATTTAAGATATAATTATTGATGGTATTCAAGGATTTAATATTAATCAAATAATGTGTTTAATATTAATAATAAAACTAAACAACTTTTTTGTTTGTAGTTACGAAATAATATAATAGAACGATCCCACTTTTACATTATTTATTATACACTAGTGAATTATTCTTCGATAAAAAAACGTCTTAGGAATTGAAAAACCTTTTGATAAATGCAATTTTAAGGACACGCGGGGCGGCGTTTGGCGGCGGCGTTGTGACTTAACGAATAAATAGTTGTCGAACTGTTTAGCGCCAGCGTCCAGCGCCTTTATAAAATTCTTCAGTAGGGTATGAAAACGGTGTGTTTTGCAGCACCAATCCAAGCACTAATGCTGTATAAAAAACTGTCTTAAGTCTGGATATCTGCTTGCCCTTTTGCTCACAATAATATTAAATTCTAAAATATGTAATAAAATTTCTAATAACATAGATACTCGTACATTAAATGTCAAAACTTTTACTCAATTTTGTTTGCTTAAACTTTTTTGTAGACATTAACTTATATGAATGCGAAATCTGAAAATATCTAAAGTATTATTAAAAAATATATATGTTTGTCTTTGAAGAGATCTTAAAAAAAAATATATTACGTTAGTTATGTTATATTTAAATTGAATTCTCAATTTTCTTATCTCTTTATACTATGCATTCATAAATGTTTTCCCCCAATTTATTTTCTACAAATATTTAACTTGTATTGATATACAAACCGCACATATAACTAAGAAGTTAACAGAGCTATTCACAATTTAACAACTTCCCTGAGGATCGAACGGAAATCGACACAGATTAAAACTAGTAAACCGTAAATTAGTAAACCGTACCAAATTTGTACAAAACCAATTATAAACCAAAATGTACTCTATGTGTATATGAATAAGCACACTACAGCTGTAACTGTAAATTGGCAGGTACAGCCACAAGTGCTTAACTATAGTATACTTAGTCTTTCCATAAATATTGTTTCAAAGAAAAACAACATTTTATATCGTACGTAAAATTTATTACTATTGCAGGCTCTGAGTTTAATACATTAATATAAAACCATTAAAAATAGCTAAAACCAACAACACAGCGCTGAAGTCTGTAAACGCCCACGTTGTACTCTGTTGACTAATTTGGGAGCTTCTTTAGAGCTTTCAGCATAAATACGGTTATTGTTTTAATATCACAAAATATTTTACAAAATATTGGTGCCAAAATAAGAAAACATAATGAACAATCGTATAAAAATGCCAGATTACAAATTCAAAAGTAATGTTTTGTTTATTTTTAACCGTAACAGTATTTCTGACCAAACGAAGTATATCTGGATGTTTGACAACATTAACACATAATCGATATATCATACACATACCTATCTAGTAACCAATACTAATAAGTTGATACATTTAGTGTCTTAGAGGTTTCCTTGTTTGTAATTATCTTCAAACTTATCACAACTCATGTTACACGTCACCAGTCAACGTCAGTGACGTCACGTGGTATATAACTTTGACGTCATAACTGCCTGAGGTAAACTTGTCACTGAGTTGACTTTGAGTCAAGATAATATTTATATATCAAACATTATTAATATTAAAGTCTGTACTAATAATGATCTTTACCGTAAAAAATTAAATGTATGTGGTAAATTCATATGAAGTAAATTAAGCCCAACGACGTGCGTTAATATCAAAGTTTTGAAAATATTGTCTTTCTAAAAAAATTAATTTAACGTATTATACTCGTACACTGCGATTTTTATTCTTTTTCATTCAATTCATTAGTGTAATCACGGTCCGACGCCAGAGATCTGGTAACGTATTTGTCTTAACGAGTTGATTGATTCTATCTGTGTTGTATTGTCTACTCAACAGACCCCACAGTCGCGTTGAACATTTTCTAAGATATTCTATTTATATCGACAGCTTATATATATAGTAATAGTAGTAAATCCATTTCATTGTTGGAGCTTATACAATTTTACTGTTATTATCAATGTCATTTTTCAATTTGATGATTTTTTATTGTTTTTTTTATTCTGGGTTAATTAATTTATGAAAAGTTTTAAATAGGATATTATAAAATAAATGAAATATGTACACCATTGAAATGATGTCCTCGTTTCTGATATTGGCTCCAGTTGACATACTTTAAAAGATGGAACGACTTGCAAATAATAAAACTCACCGCAATAAAAGATACCTTTAATAATAAGTAGTATATTAATATTAAATTTTTATTTTTTTATTAAAGTGTAAGTGACAAATATCCAAAGCTCTGCACTGTAAATAATAGGTTTGTATTTTATTATTTACAATAAAAATGTGCTTTCAAAATTTCTTTGTTTATCTTTTTATTAATAGAATATGAAATAAAATACAGAAATATCTCGATTGATCCATGTTAATTAAAGTGTCATTAAGCAAGCAAGAAAACAAATTGAAGAAAGTTTCAACGATGGCTGTTACGAGCGCCGGTCCACTTAACATGCTCGGCGACTTACATTACGACCGGCTATTTAACTAAAAGACTCCAGATATGGTCCATTACCTCTGTATCTCGGACGACGTTGGCTTCGGGAGTTTAAACTTAGCTTATAAGCGATTTTAAGTTTTTAATGGTGATACCGATAGAAACTAAAAATATTTCATGTACTTTAAACGCCATATTATTACTGTACGTGGAGGTAACAGAGTAAATAGTAGTAGACATTATTTACTTTACAGATATTTTTTGCAATATTATTTTTAAAACAATATTCAAATAGTAGTATATATTGTTACATCGATTGTTCTGAGCGAAGATATAATTATATTGCTTTTATACCTAGGCAGACTCAACGCAACATAAACACATGGAGAATATTGTTTTAGAACGTGCCTGCTTGCGTATGGTCGTCACGCCTCCTTTCAATTCTGTCAAGAGAACGTGACGCGAGAAATTATATTATTTCTTACGTTTTTAAACACTTTTCTTATAGATATTGTATTAATGAATTTAAACTAATATTATTATAAGACTATATCTTTGTAAACGTATGCTTTAAATGATTTTTAAAATAAATAAAATATTGTTATAAGATTAAGATGAAACTGTATCATGGTTCATGTTACATACAATTGTTGTTTATATATTATTACACATTATTATTTTCATGAATGCGTTAATATTTCCATGGCCATTAAATCTTGAAGTTTTATAAAACCAGAAATTAATCTTTTACATCAGAAGACTACTATTTTTTTGAATTAATTTACTTTTTACGCAGCTATATATTAGTAATAGTAATAGTAAATAAGTAAATAGTTCCAACTACATAGGTCCGCAATACACATACAATATAATAAGAAATAAATCAAATCTTTAATGTGACAATGAACAACCGAAGACATATACACAGCCCCCTCATTTGTCAGCACGGGAAGACCGCGGATGAAAACTGTAATTTATCAAATATAAGTAAATAATGTTGAACAAATAAATTAAGTTGAGCATCACCAGAGAACTTCTCAATAATACATATAACTAGACTCAGTAATATAACGGCAATGGCAAAGATAAGGATACAGCATCCAAGACTACGCCGCCAAGTATCACGTAGGTATACCTGCGATATAAATATTTGCGGGTGAAACATATCCTCCGTAAAGAGACAGTAAATATAAATTATAAATTAGTAAACAATTACTTTAATATTTTGAGAAACTTAGAGTAACCTCCAGATGGCAATATCTAATTTCTATATTAATAAGAATTCTTATAGACTAATTTACTTATATTAATTAGCTGACAACAGACAATTAATAAATTAATCACCCTGATGTTTTCTTTACTACGCGATGGACGACCATTAAAAGTGTGCTTTAAGGTAAATAATGAGAGTAATGTAATTAATAGTAACTCTTTACATTTTTTAAATATTTTTATTTAGGTATTTTGGAAATCCTTATAAATTTCTAACAAAAAGATTCAATATTCTTATTCACATTATAAAAAGATTTACACATTTATAGAACGAAAGTATAATGGCCCCGTCCAAGGAAGGCGGAAATCATAAATTTCGATCCAAATCGAAGAGGCTTTTAAGTGCCGTACATTTGTTACAGCTCCGTTCACTCGCACTGTTCATGCTTAGGAAGATTATTTATTTATACATATTATAAAACAAACTCCTCCAAAGCTATCTGTATATTATTGATTTTATGAAAAAAAACCTTAATGGAGTTTTGTAACTTTTTTACTAAAAGATCAATCAATTCTTGAGGATGATGTAGGTAAATAGTACAATAATAATAAATTGACTGAAATATAACGATTACTGTTAAAGAGGTGGCACGGTCGTTTAAATTCCGCCCGCTGGGAGATTAACCCGCGTGCGCCGCTTAGGTACACCTCCAGAGATACACTAAAGTAATGTACTAAAGATTTTTTTTTTTATGAAAAACTAACAACAACTAACTTAATGTTCAAAATTTTACTTACATTTGTTAGCTTCTCCATTTAATATAGATCAACAAAAGATTACACTATATAAATAAAATAAATACTTAGGAAGTTATTATTGATTTCAAATTATACGCCATCAAAAAATTATCAGCTCCGAGAGCCAGCGCTGTGTCCATGACAAAACGGACCGTCGTCCGCGCCGCGCCCGTCCCTTGACCCGCCCGCCCTCGCTGTATAAGCCGCCAATGTTACGTACAACTTAATATACAACGCGAGCGAAACCGCGGATATGAGCTAGATTAAATATCTACATATTAGTTGATTGTAAGAATATTTTTAATTTAAGTATATAGATGATTATTTTCTTTTATTGTAATTCAATAACAAAACAGATTACTGTTAAAAATTAAATATTAAATGAACTTACTTAATCTCACGAAACTTGATATAAGAACAAGTTATAGAAGATGTTGTAAAGTCTTGTGATCTATAAATACTTTATTATCGCATTACATTGCTTTTAATTAAATACAAAAACAATTACAACAATTATTATTTTGTTGTGCTATGGCCTATGAAAGTACATTGTGTTGACCGTTCCATAATTATATTATTAAATAAATATTATTATTATATTTTAATATTAATTTATTTATATTAATAATATTAATTTATTTATATTAATAATCAATGAAAACAATTGTCTTAAATATAAAAATACTAAGTAGCTTTAACTGTTACCTCTGTGTGAACGTTTATTAAAATTCGAATAGCGAAACATTAAACCTATTTTAGGGTGTCTTTGACTGAGCCCTGAATAATGCCGTCTACGATACTGATTTACGAGCTGAGGACATCCAAGTTAAGGCGGACGGGAGACCAATGTCGAGACACAATGGCCGGAAAGATTACACATTAAGATAACATTGTATCTACAAATATCTTGCTAAATATTTTGTCAAACCTTTTAAGTTTTTTTAAGAATTTTTTGGTCGTCCTAAAAGTTAATTATTTGTTAAATATATTCTTTTTATAAATAAATTCTTATAAATTAATTTAATAATTCCTACAAACTTCTTAAATGAATTTAATAAATAATATTACAATACCTATTATGAATTTATTCTTTTATAGGAAATGTAAGTGAAGTTACGAAACAGTAAAGAGCAAAAAAACATCTAAGATACATTCGTCTTAATTACCGCGGTGACAAAACGCAGCGACGCGGATGTAATACATCTACTAATGAACTCCGCGAGTAAAAAGGTTTTTTGTCATTATTATATTTATAATCTTTACTACGTAATAAATAATATTTTTAAATGTTACGAATCCGCTTATTACGGTACAATATCTGTTGGAACTCCAACATTTACTAGTGCATTTACATATTAATTTGCATTACATGCATTTATTTAGTATATTATTTCATTTTATTTATATAAAAAATATTTAGTATATTTAGCATATTCAGTATTCATAATAAATATCTAGATTTTCCCAAAATTACAGAGCCATGTAGGTGGTACTGAGCTGGTAAGTGTGTAGGACATTTAGAAATACGAAGCACAAAGTCAATAACCATCGCAAAGAAGGAGATTATTATTATACAAATCATAAAATTAAAACACATGTGTTATCCGACCCAAGAGAAGATGTTCTGTTGATGCTTTAATTAATTTCAAAATGCAATCTGTTCTCAGTGTCTTTTTAGTCTAAATCTAAATTCTCTAAAAGAGTAAGACGAAATCTTTAAGGTTTGTTTTGTTGTTATTAAAATGCGAGATTATGTAGAATATTTTTTGTGTGTGTGTAGATAAGCCAACTTTAAAGTCTTGCATTGAAACGACGAGCAACATAATTTAAAAAACTTGCGATATGACAATAAAAAATACGTAGTACCCGATAGCATTAAGTATACTTATATCAGAACATGTCTGTGCTTATCATGTCTTGTTGTTTCGGCTGTCAGTTTTCTGTCAGTATCAAATTGAACATTTCTTCGATTATTTAGATTTGCACGTGTTAAATTATTTACGACCACAAATAAAAATAGATAAGGAAGGAGAATAATCTGATTAGTAAAGCAGGCTATATGGTGTCATATAGCCTGCTTTACTTTACTTTAATGCTTAGAAAATAAAAAATCTACAAGAACTATATTCATTAGTTGGGACTTATTGAAAAGAAAAGAAAACAATATCAAATAACATATTTAACAGTTTACAGTTACTATACTCAATTACTAACTACACAGTAAATTTAAATATATAAAAAGTAACAACATCAAATTAAAATATTAAAGACAATAAAAGTATAAAAATAATCCGTTCGACAGGGTCGATCGTGTTAGGTAGATTACCGTCACGCGATTCTCGATATGCAATATGCGAAGGTAACAATGAAACCGAGAATGCGATAAACATGTAATGTATGATAAAAGAGGGGGGTTGGAACGAGAAAAAACTAGTCAGTTGTATTCTACTGATCAATACGAGTCTTTTGAGTGGTAACTCATATATTGGGTGAGGGGTAATGTTAATTTCTTACATTACCGGACACAAAGACCTAAAATGGTTTCATGAGCAAAATCTTCGATCAAATATTCAGATGAATGTTCAAAGTATTCGCGAAGATCACAAAGTAATTAAACAAACCAGCCGGCGGAGTGACGGACAGAGGCGTTTAACTCTTTACATAATTGCAGAGCGCAAGGTGCGGATAATTTATTTGAGAATTTACTAAGAAAATTGTATTTTGGTCGTAAAATTAAAATTTTTTATTCAACATACTAAATGGCTGATAAACTTCGAGTCATTTAAATATAATTTGAACTTTATACAAATTATATGAACGTAACAAAACAGGACTTATTGGTACAAGTTTACTTTAAAAGAATAATAATATATATATTAATTACATAGAAAATTATAATTTTCTGTCCTTGTGTCTGTCCGTCTGTTTGATTACGCTAATCTCTGAATCGGTTGGACTACAAAAATAAAAATAGAAAAGAATATATTTAATTTAATTAAGTCGTAAGAGATTTCAGTACAGCCGTAAAATAAATTTATACAATTCAATTTTAACCTTCTTTGTGACTTTGTGTGTTATTTATTTTAACTTGTCGAGATCTGTCCAATACTAATCCAAGAAAAATTACAAGTTCATGTCCTCTTATTTCAAATCTATGCTACATTTTGAAAAGTATAGGAAAAGAGACCGTGTTAAAGGCCTGAGCCGGATCTAAGAAAATGCTTAGACTTTTTTGGCTCTCGTCTAGATAAGAGGCACCATATTCCGTTAACAAATACATCCCTTGCGGTACTATTTCCTGATGTGAAATCGATATTTGCAATCCATAATATATTATTTTGTAAGAAATTAATTGGTTTGTTGACATTGCATATTGTCATTGTACTATCTCTAACAGGTGTCGTCGGTTATAATTTCTGGTACGGTGATAATAAATAAAAGAATTAATTTTACTATTTTAGCTAAAATAATTGAACTCCTTTTAAATGTCTGCATTCATCAGATACTTACTACGCTTTAATTGTAAATTAATAAATTTATAGGAGCTTTTTGACGGTTCTTGTCCATAGATTTATACTTTAGAAACGTCAATTTAAACAACGCTCGCCGTTTGACGTTTCATATCTGCCATATATACCTCAAAAGCTTTGATTTTGATAAAACAGCCTTAAAGAGACATATTTTGCATTTGTTACTAATGATAATAGTTTCGATAGGCTATATTTTTTCACTGGTAGTTTAAGTGAACAAATATGAAAATTTCTAACAAATTTCCTATAGATGACATTACAGTGACATTCACTTAAAATCTTATGGAATGGAATGGAATGGAAAAAACCAAAATAGTACTAGACTATTTAAGTATAACTATTATATAAGAAAGAGCATAATATAAAAATATAGTTCTTAGTTATTCTTTATATAATTTCTGAATACTTCTGAATTATTTCTGATACTAGAATAATATTCTACAACTTACGTCTCTTAAACAAACTAAATAAATTTAAAGGAATTTACTTACCAAAAAGACTGCCTTATTTAAAAATAATATATTTATTTTTCAAAAATAACGTCCTGATCACTCTAGACTCGTCTATTGCCATTAATTTGTGATGATATCACGTAGAGGATACAGAACAGTAAAATACAAGTCATGTTATTGACCCGTCACTTACAGAAACTAAATATTTAAATTGTGTGTTTTAAGAATTATTGTACAACTAGCTGTTATCAACAAGTTAGTCTGCAATCCTTTAGTCATCTAGTATATAAAATCATATTTTTTTGGTTTACTAGTATTGTAGACCAAAACAATTGAAAGTATTTATTCTTGAAAATTGTAAATATAACGCAAAGTAATGTTAATGTTTTTCCAGACTATGTTTAAAATACTTCGTGGAGGCATTCTTCATGATAACTTGTACAATGCACCACATCACACTAAATTTAACTTAAATCTCTTAATAGTTTTATTATATTATAATGATTATAGTTCTAAGCACTTGTTAGTGCTTTGTCTTAAAATTGAAGGTATTTACTAGATGAAAAGCATTTTTTGTTCCTTGCATTACACATTGTATCTTGCCATTAATTATACATGGGCTAAAATTTAATTAAAACATGTTTTGTGGTTTTGTTGCCTTGTAATTATATCTAATCAGACTAAATCAGTTTTTGCGTCTGCCCGTGACGACTTATAACGTGAGTATGCTCTACATCAACAGAGCAATTCCATCAAAATCAGTAGAGACTAGTGATGCGAAAACAAAGAGACAGAGGGACAAAAATATTTTAAACTATTGCTTTAAGGTGCTATCACGTATTGAAAAAAAAAGGCACAAATTTTGGTCCCTCACTATTTAATTAAATGTAAAAAAATGTAATAGTTTATAATCATTATATTAAGATTTATATTATGCTTACGTGCAATATAAGAACAGATGATATGACAATTCTGCTAAAGTTATATCAGTATCTTACAGAATATAAGATTACATTTTCAATGATCAGAACTAAATTATTATAAAATTTAACATTAAACTAGATGATTAGCAACTTTATTTAATAAAATAATAATAAGACAAACGATTATTACCAGGGAACGATTTTGAAAATGAACAGACATTGTCACAGTAAGGTCAATATTTATTGAAAACATTAATAATAACTAGACTTCTTTTATCGCTTATTAAATAATTGAATCTGTAGGAAGTTATCGTGCCCAGGTTTTCTGAATTGGTAAAACTGTTTATATATATATATATATATATATGGCTCGCGAATTTCTCTCGGGGGCTTAACTCTTATGTTATAGACCTACAAAAAAAATTATACCTATATAATAAGAAGGCAGAAAATAGACACCTTTTTTTATTTTAATGTAAAAACAAATGCATAAGTTCTCTTATCTTTGATAATACAAAACTCAATATAAGAACAGAACTAAATCGTTTCGTTTTTTGTAACAAAAGAATAATGAATTGTCTTAGCAACAAATTCGATCCAGAATGATATAACAAAAAAATATACGAGATAAGTTAAATTAAAACATAAATATTAACTTACAGAAATGGTCTTGAGTCAAAAAAAGTATTTTGAAATATTTAATATATAACAGAAGGTCATATAAGAAAACCGATTTAATTACTAGACTTAACACAACCGTAATTATAATATTTGTTGATTCTTATGAATAGTATATACAACAATTTTATCACTATTTACCGCATACAACAAGAATATTACTATATACTAATTAATATAATAGAATAAATATAGTCATAACAATCATATTCCTATACATACATATATGTTAAAATGAGAGTTTTAAATAAAATAATATTGATTCATAGGCAGTTTTTTTTTCTTCTTTATTGATTTGTTATACTTGACTTTGGAAACTGTATATCTACATCGACAGCACATGTCGTCGGCACAGCGGGAGGGAGGAGCAATTCTGCGTCTTTCGGGAGAGCATTCATCTTTGTACCGCAGAAGTGATACAGAATTGCTAAAATAAAATTATACATCATATCTATCACTGTGTGGAGCTCATTAGTTTGAGAAGCACATTTGTCTGTAACTGTGGGGAAAAAAAATTGATAGCAACATCATGTCTTTGGAAAAAATGTATAATATAAATAATTATAAAACATATTCTTTAATTGGAAATAACTATGAAATTTAAAAATTACTCAACAGAACAAAACAATAAATTATTTCGTTGCGACGCTTTTTCTGGTTTACGAATAGGAAAGCGCGTCGTTAAAGGTGCTTTTTATAATGACGATGGCAGCAGGGCTGACATTATCGTGGTTATTGTTATTACAACTCATATTTTTACTTAATAAAGATAAATAAGACGTAAGTTTTACTAATTTATTTACCTAATAAATCAAATAAACAAATGAAAACTCAAAGAACAATCTAACACAACACAAAATTCCTGTTCTTGAAAATAATTGAAAGAACTTGACTTTATCTCGTGGTCCGCTCAGTCCCAAGGCTTACACAGAAAAAGGACTTATTATTCTTAGAAGTAGTTCTCCAATCCACCGAATCGAATTATGAACAAGTAGCGCACTCTAAAGCGTTCGTTTCCGTCGGTTGTACGTTAACTCCGACCGAAGTTCGTTGATATAGATGGCGCTTTACAATGAGACATTTAATCATAACTTAATATTTAATTACATTGGCTATGTGGAATCCTTACATAAATAACTATAATTATTATAATTGAAATCAATTCTTAAATAACTAACATTAGTATTTTGGATGTTTACTTACAATGCAATGATCGAGTGCCGTCACCCCACAGTCGCGCCGACATGTGTATTATTATCACTCTTTGAAGTATCATTATCATTACTGATCATTACTATATGAATGCAACGGAGATAACCATTTGTTTTATCATTCCACTAAGTCAAAGTTTAAATTAATATACTTTTATTTAGAATAAACTTTTAAGCCCCACAAAGGTGTGATGTAAGTGTAAGTTCACTCTCACCATGTATTAAAAACCAACAATAAACATTTGTAGGAAAAAGCCGTGCTAATAAGAATATAGAAAACGTTATGAAATCTCTAAATATAATTTATAATATCACAAATTATATTAATAAAGAACCTTAAATTTTTGTGTAGTTTCTGATAGTTCCTTAATCCAAGAGCAGATATTCTATAGTTTAATTAATATTACACGACTGATTAAAATTAAGTATTAAGATACAATACCATACAATATACAAATATGAATGTATTGAACCCGTAGGTTGAATATAGTATTTTAAAACATTAAATAATATTGTTAAATAAACTTTTCCCTACTAATAAGTATATTTTTGAAACCTTGTAATAATTGTTACAAACAGTATGTTACATCAAATGAACTTCTTATTTTCTTATTTATATTTAACATTATGTATAAATAATAAAGAATATTTACCATATTATAAGTTTCTTTCCGTCAGCGAGTATTCATGAATTGTTATCAAAAACGGTGTCTGTTGAATGTGAATTGAAAAGAAAGTCATGATAATAATGATTCTTATAAATAAACAGGGAAGGAAGAATTTAAATATATTTGTGTCGTGTTAGACTTAAATACTATTTTGATCCTCATTTGGTCATTTAATTGTGTACAATTTAACAACCTACAACAAGTAACTTACGTATTTTCCTTTATTTGTGAAAATATTCATTTAATTAAGATGATCATAATGTTGGACAAAAAAGTTCCACTATGATAATATAAGAATGCGTTAAATATGAGGCGGTGTTGTCAATTTAATAAAAATCCAATATAAAAAGCCATAATTATTATAATAAAATTTATATATATTATAAAGTTATTACTTTATACCGGTATAGTTCTTATATTTTTTTTACATTTACATAGAGTTAGTTCTAAAGTTAGTCTAATTAACAAAACTTCAATCGAATCATCCAAACGGGACTATAACATATAGAAATCAAAATTGTTAAAATAAATATAAAAATATTTATATTACCTTATATTTTATAACATAAATGTTTGTGATTTGTTTACGTTTTATGTTAGGATTAGGATGAGAAACGAAATAATTATGGGAAAGTTTTGTTTAATCCAGGTTTGTAGGCTTTACTTTTTAATACATTAAAATATTAAAGTTTTTCTATAAATATTGTTTGTTGAGAAGTATTCCTGCCTCATGTCTACAGATATAAATATTTTTCGGAAAGATATATATGATATCTAGATTTGAATGTTAGAAAGCATTCAAAATAAGTAATCATTTCAACCAACATATAAGAATAGAACGAACAAATTCATTCATATTTAAAAATAAATTCCTTATTTTTATATTGTTTCAACAAAAATGTAATCTTGGTACAACCGTAAGCTATCAAACATCTCTCATTCGTAGATTACGTTTGAAGCATGCCTACACTTTAACGATTCCCGAAGGAATTTCTGTTTCCGTACACCAATACTAGTGTAATTAAATAGTTATACATTATAAGTATATTGTATATATCAACAACAGTTTTATATAATACTGATATGAATCTTTGTATATTTTTGTATATCCGCTATTTTGCGATAAAAATAACAAAATAAATTTTTCCGAACATCGCACGGAAGACAAATAAAAGATAGAACAATTTTATACCATATAAAATGTACATGAATGAAGTAAAGTTAGAGAGAGTCATGTCTGAAGAAAAACTTCTCAGTCAGGTCATTTTAAATAAAAATATCAGAACCTCGTGCTCTGCAATTATGCACAAAGTTCGAACGCCGCCCCGTCGCTCCCGCGGGTAGTTTGCGTAATTACTTCGGGATCTCTGGAACGTTTGAAACATCAACTCGGTATTTAATATCAGACTAATTACGAACATTCATTATATCTAACATTTGCTCGTTGACTTTTTATGTTTATAAATTGTTGCTAAAGATATTTTTATGTCATTGTGTACATAGTTGCTTTTATTTTGAATATTGACGATAGTCTGAATCGACAAGAATTGTGAATCTAAGCATAGATAATAGTGAAGTAGGACATAGAACCTCTGCAGTGGAATATGATAAATATTAAAATACTTATAAGAATTATGATTTACGTTCAATTGTTTACATCGAGAGCTTTTAAGTTACAAACAATTAAAAAAATATATTTTAAAAATTCATCTCCATATGTTAAATGTTATTAAGGTCACAACAAAAAAGATATATATTACAACATATTTCAATTACGGGTTGAAGGTAATCACGATCGAGATCATCAAGATAAACTAATACGCTAATGATGGTAGTTGATTGCGTGGTTGTTGGTTGTTCCGGCGGTCAGGAGTCATTGAAATATGAGCTTTGATATGACACAGGTTCCAACATGTGGTTTAATTTTATTTACCTATTAACTTTAACCGCAAATTAGTTTGTGAATTTATTTAATCTATACAGTACTGTTGATGAGGTACTTAGCTATTAAAATAATTGAATTTCCTTAGCTATTAAAATTACCAAGAATGATTGTACATACTAATGGATGATCCATTTGTATGTAAAATCATTTATATCAATAAAAAAGGGGTTTATTTGTTGTCATTAAAGACGCTACAGGGTTGAGTATCATTTATGATTAACGGGAATAAAAACTGCGCGTGGTACCTGAGGACAGAAGACTTATATTAGGTATACAAAAAATTATCTATTCTCTATATAATTATATATTCTCAGATATAATTTGAAAGTAATTATGTTAATGCTTAATATTACAAATACTTAAAATATAATTGGAGATATTCTGGTGATATATGATTGCTCCGTGACGTCGGCTGCCGGCGCAGAGCCAGCTGTGACGAGCTCTCCGCGCATAGTGTAATTGGGGAAAGGTTTAGGTACCATATTTGATTTATAGCATTTTGAGAATATCATTTTATCCGGAAGGAATACAATATCCACAAAATTAATTTTGATCGCCTTGCTGTGTTAAGATTATTTAAATTATTGTAAAATCATTCAAGTTTTATACTAAATTTATTATTTTGGTTAAAACTATTTTTAATACTAAAGAAAGCTTTCACCACTTTTAGGCAGTCACCTCTCAATCTTTCTTATATAACAAATTATGTAAGTTTGCGTATTAAACTGTATTTTAATTAAGTCGTAATGACATACAACACATTAAGATATATTTATTCTTGATCTACAGCATTTATTAACTATCCTTGTCCAATTTTCTTTAAGCTCAAATGAATATTATTATTATTAATTATATTATTAATAAGTCCCCAACACATATTTACATTTTACATAGTCATAATAGTTAAAAGACAAAATCATTATATTAAATTATTTTCAAATGGTGTTTCATGTGTGTTTGTGTTGAACATTTTTTTTAATTTTTTACTGTTTGTCCGTTTCTTTATCGCAAGTTACTAAATGATTTTAGTTTTAATGAAATTGTGTAAAGCTAGAAGAATAAAGATTATTTACTTAAATGTACTTGCCAATAAAACTACTGTACGGACATCTCTTAAACTTGGCGTCGTGGTATCGCCCTGGTCACCAAAATAGTGTTATTAACTTGGAAAGGTTACTAAAAATATAAGGTGCTTTTTAAATCTATAATTCTAAAATAAGTTGATTTGTGTAAGGTTTAATTGAAGCTTATAATTTAGGTCAGAAAAAAGGGGAGTGCAGGCATATTAAATGCCATTTCTCACAATGTAGTTGTAAACATTTTTATTTTTACATTAATCTTGCCAAGCATATTTCCAAAAACCGTTTTTTTCCATCAAGATGAGATGCTAGTGTGTAATATTGGAAAACTATCGCGACTAAGTAAGTGGCTGTTCGAGTTTCCGAGTAATAGTCGGTTAACTGAAATATATATTCTTGTACGCTTATATTATAAACGTCATCTAGGTTTTAGAAGATAGATCAAAATAATGTGCTATAGAATTGTATGGGTAATTCTCATGAAATCTCGAAAAAATGTAAATTAAATTATTCAGAATTATTTTAGTTAATATCTATTAAATTTATCTTAAATTTGTACTATATGTGTTAGTAACTTTAGGGAATATAGTGGTCCCCAGAATAAACGAGTTTTAAATGAAGTAAATCAATATTGATAAACTTTAAAAGTGAGGGAATGACAGACAAAATAAAACATAACCTCAAAAATCTCCAAATGTAGTAAACTGCTGTATGTAAATTTTTCGGTGATTTTACTGCTTCTAAAAACATACTTTATTTTTAAATTTATATTCGAATATAGTAATTACCTCTTTGTTTTCTTCTCAGTGATGGAATGACTGTCTGAAATGTAATCTTTGAAAAATTGTAATTTAATCTTCTTCCAACAAGTACTCCGACAATTTTAATACAACTTCGCCATTCTGAGCAATTGTTAGTGTCACCAACTATCAAAAATTAATAGAAGTTCCAATAAAAAATCTCAAGTACGCTAACTTATCGACTGTCGGTAATGGTGTGAGGGAATGACTATTTTTTAAGGGACACATGTCAAATCAACATTTCCTCATTTATTTACGATCTATAATCCTAAATTCGAAGAATTTTTGAAATTTTGATGTATTTTTAATAAAATAGTCACACGCGCAAACATAAATTTTAAGCAATTTCTAGTTAAAAAATTATAACATGTTTTATTTTAAAGTTTGGGACATAGTGAGGGAATGATTTTAAGGGTATTATATATTTATTATTCCTTACAGATATACATAAAGTTTTAAGGTTATTACCAAAATTATTAGCCTAAGTGATGTTCCTTAAAAAAAAAAAAAAAATACCACCATGAATAGTTTCGAACTGTGTAAAAACTAAAAGGACAAGAATTTCGAGATTCCATGAGAATTACCCGTATATCTTAAAAAGCTCTATAACTAAGTCCGCGAGTATAAATTTCTATCTAATAATAAAAAATCTATAATTATATACTTAAAAATAAAATTTGTAACTAAATTACACCCCTGCATCAGGTAGTATACAATATATTTTTCCTTATTACAATAACTGCACTGTGCAGTTCTCTGGCGCGCACTATTTCAAAGCCAGTCGCGCGGGACGTGTTTATCGCAGCGCAGGACCACTCACTACAATGTTACAACGTTACTGTAATAGATGAGACATTCTGATTAGTTGTATGAATATAGCCCTTAAGACTGAAAGGATTATATAATAAAATTATTATCTTTTATATAAAACTCTGGTGTATTTTTATTTAAAAAGAATGAACATAAACTGTATCCTAAGAAATCATTTCATATAAGATAAGTTGCCGAAACTGAGGACATAACTAACTTACCATAGCTTTCATTAATAAATTATCAAATTGTCCACAAGAACTTCAATACATTCTCTAGTATTAACCAGATCGCTGATGATTCCAAGACATGATGAAAAGCTTGTTTCCGCCTCGGTTGTGTGTTGCACTTTACTACTATAGATGTATATAAACGTTTACTAAGAAATAAAAACTTCGTAGAAATAAGTTTTTTAAATGGAATATATTATTTCAATTTCTTTTCCTGAGAACATTTTAAATGTTGAGTCGTTTTCATGTTCGCGTTATAATTAAGGATTAACATCCTTCGTGTTTCGTTTTCAGAATTATAAACGCACACTTCACACCACCGGCTCAATTACTCTCCAACTACTCATTTACTTTTATTTCTTTTAATATTCGAGGTATCTTTTCACGAACGAGCTTTGTTCGTTCTGTATTGTTTTCACTTTTCTCGGATGGATGTATGGATGTCTGTGGACAGGAAAAATTTGCATTACTGTCGAGAGCGCTGTTTATAATTTACTGATTTAGTTTATTTTCATATTTATTTATATTACTATTTTGTATTATTATTATTAATCACACTTTTTTGTATTTTTTTAGTAATTATAAATAAACATGTGTTTAACATTTTCTTTTCTTTAATAAATAATAATCATTTTACTTCAAAACATATTGTTTTTTATTAACATTTATAATTTCGTCAAAGTTCGTTCGGGAATACCCTGGGTATTTGCATCTTCACTGGTTTTTAATTTCAATTTACTGTTAGTTATACCAATAAAGATTGTAAAATTTAACATTCAAGTCAACTTAAACAAGGAATTTATAAATATCAACATTACTAAAATAATTATCTAAATTTATAATCAATATTGTAAATTGTTACGCGCGATCCAAGGACATTCAAATATTATGTTTGTGTCGTGTAGATCAATATCCACATAAAGCAAACCAACTGATTATAATTTTGACTTCCCCTCACCTTGTAATAGAATGAAAAAAATTTGAAGCTAAAGAGTAAGATGACTGCATGTCCTAGGGTGTCGTTGAACATCGCGACACAGCTCTCCGACCGACAGACCTACTCATGTATGTGTACACTTTGGCAAGTAATTACGAATAAAAATCTTAACTTAAGTGGAATATGTGGAATGGAAAGCATGTTATACGTATTTAACTTTATTGTGTTGCATTTTTATTACCTCATTAATAAACTTTCTGTTGGCGGCGGAGTTTAGAATATTAACATTCAAGAAAGTTTATTGTTTCCTCTTTAAAGTTACAAAAAATAAGACTGCATACTCCATTTCATAAGAACTATTCTGTAAATAATTCAGTACACCATAACATAATTACATTGTAACAACATAGTTTAGTTATAACAACTTTATATAACAATACTGTATATATATTTATTTTTTATACACAATAATAACGGTTTTATTTTTAAGGCATTAAGAAATTTTATAATTTGTATATTATAATAAATTCTTTCACTAGATATATTATGTCAATTATTTTATTCATCACCTCGTACAGAAACAATTTAGGTATACCATTTTTTTTTTCATTCAGTTCCCTTAACTTACACAAGCACCTTCAAGGCTTTTAAAAAAACAAATTCTTAACAAATAATAATCGTATTCTTTACGTTCATCGCACAGACCTCGGCAACGCGATAATATTAATTATTATGAATAATCGTAATTAAAACATAACATAACATCTATATCTGGTACTCTGTGTAGTCCCACCTCCATGTCTTGTTGAGGGTGTTGTCGTCGAGGGTGGCGGGAGGGGGAGCGACGTCCTCCGTCTGCAGGAGTAACATAAAGAACAGGAATACAATATGAAAGCAAATTTGTAAAATCAATTTACAAACATTTCATTAAATCGTCATAAATTCATCTTTATCTAAAAACAAGTTTCAGAGATAAACAGTTGTACGTCGCGAGTCCGGGGACGAATACGAAACAAATATAACCGCAAATGGAAAAATCTTTTCTCGTTTACACCTTAATAGAGTCTCCGACTTGTGTGAGGTAAAATGTGTCAGTGCCGCCGCCGCACATAGGGGTATATTACATAAAAAACTGGCCAAAACCTAATTGTTGTAGATTTGGAATTGTTTCATTATCAAAATAACTTTACAGCTTTTTTATAATAATTCCATCGACTTTTTTAATACAATTATTAAGGAAATTATTCAAAATATAATGAAATGCCAAAAAATAAATAAAAAGAACAGGTATTGTATGTTATTAATTAATATTTATTAATTTTCCTTATTTCTAATTAATTATACTTATTTTGAACTTTAAAATTAATATATTACCTATTATTAATAATCATCAGCACCATCACTTTCGCTACCTTCCTCAACAGTATTCGTACTCGTACTCTCGTACTCGTCTGCTTTTAAAAAGGATAATGCTTCTGACAATAACGGTTTCCTGATCCTTTTTATAATAGCTCTGCTGCTGCAGCTCAAGAACACATCTGAAGTTAGAAGGAGGCGATTCATCACGTCTTGGAGGCAGTCCTTTCGCGAAAATTTCCTGGCAAAGTTTTGCCTATATAAACGAAAATGTTTATTTCTTGATTCAGAAGCTTCCTCTGACAATTGACCGATTGGAAGGATAGCATATTCTATTACCAAAGACCCATGACATAAAATTTTATGAAGAGTGGGTGTCATTGGGTACCATTTATACAAATGTACATATAATTCTGCAGTGGATCGCAGATAGTTTGAAAACTTTTCTGTGTCAATACGAAATCCACTTGCCAGAACTTCTAAAATTACTGTTAGATTTTTTAGAAACTCTATATTCAAGCCTGTGATTCTGGCCGTAACTTCTGCATTGGCAAAAAACCTTCTCGACGTGTTACCATCATTGGTATTACCAATCCAGTTTAATCCAGTTTTCGGCACGTCTACGAGCAAACCCAATTCATTTTTGAATGCTTCCTGAATTTCCTTTATTTTCGCAGCTGAAATTAATTTTTCTTCACTGCTTAATCTCCATTTCCCTATTGGTAGTTTGTAAGCAATGTGCAGACACGTTTCCAAGAAACGAATGCGTGCATGTAAAATAGATAGGCCAAATCTTAATGTGCTGGGATCTACGGCACTTTCTTCGATTCTTTCGAGCGAGTTAAAGTCCTTGCTACTTTTTTTGCATATGTAGCACCTTATGGTAGATGTGGTGCAAGTGGCAGCGTTACACACTTTGCCATCAACCATAGTGAGCAATAGAGTGTGCGATACTTTTATTAGTTTGTCGTTAATTTCAACTTTCGTAGGAATTATATTTCGTGGCTGGTTTTCTATATATTCGATTTCCAATCGGGTCACTTCAGTGCTTTCATGCACGAATTGTATTCTAATAGGACGGCAGAATCGTGAAGAAGAGGGAGCCGGATTTTGCCACCAAACCTTTTGTGTGTCATTCACATTGCTTGTCAGTCTCAGTGGCACTAACGAGCATATAAAACATGGGCATCGGAATCGGATTGATTTTCAAACATTTGTTTGAATTCTTGGACTTTCGAGCCATCGCATCCCCATTTGCTGATTAATGTCATATTCTGCATCTCAGTTTTGGTTGCCGTCATTAGCACTTGTTCTAGATAAAGGCAGAGACGTTCGCCGGTGTCATCGAGAAGATTTTGAACCGTTACTTCAACTTTCACTTCAGAGACAATCACATCTTTAGGATAGCACTCTTTTATGACTCTTTGAAGCAGCGAATAGCACGGGTAAATATCTTCTTGCCCACTTCTAATGACATTGTATTGTTTACGGGTTAAGTCAGCTTCCACGTATTTCATAAGTGCCTTTGTCACAGTCAGTTTGCCACTTTTTGAACATTTTTCAGCTGAACTAATAATTTTCCGAAACTTGGTGGCTCTTGTCGGGGTTACTGAAGCCTGTTTAATCAGCTTTGAAAGATCGTTATTTCCTGCGGCTCTTTCGCTCATCACTGCAGCATAAGTCAACTCATCATGAGGTACTTCTGACCTCACGTGTTCTGTTTTGCGCCTTTTGCTTCGATCACTACATTCCTGGAATTCCTTTGAAGGGCGGCCGGGTTAATGGACTGGCCAATTAGGTAGTGAGATTGTACCCTCAAGCCATTGTTCATTTGTTTTGCGGAAACGGTCTTCTTTGTAGCTCGCTGCGGTCCATTTGGACTTGTAATGGTGTCTAAAAGACTTTAGACTATCGCGGAGTAAATTGATTTTATCATTGGGGCATTTAGTCATTTCGGTCAGTTTTCCCTCAAGAAAGTCTAGTTTTTTGTCTATATTTTTCACTTTACACTGTTTTATTATGTTGAACAAAGACAAAAGAAAGAGGGAAATATCTGTGTCGCCTAAAATCGACACCCAGCCAAAGAAACAACAGACATTTACATCATCCAAATTAAATCGCACAAATGCCTTTGATATAATGCGAGGAAGATCTAATTCTCTCACAAACTACCCAGTACAGAAAAATCAATAGCAACTAAACATCGGCGACCGGAAAACCCAAACAAACAAACGAGCAGGAAATGAAAACAGAAGAAGAAGCAAAAACACTCCCCCAAGCCGATTGGTCATCGTGGGGGAAAACGACCTTGACCCTCTAAGGAATAATTGGAATAAAGATAATAAAGCAACAAATATCTATATAGCTACTTTTAATACTAGATCACTAAGAACGCCAGAAAAATTATTAGAACTCGAAACTGCCATAGAAAAAATCAAATGGGACATACTGGGTATCAGCGAAATGAGAAAACTCGGAGAAGGAATTGTAGACAATGGACAATACATCCTGTATTACAAAGGAGAGACTCCGGGAATGTATGGAGTAGGATTTCTAATAAAAAAGCACTTAGCTGGCGGAATAGAAGAAATTAAAGGAATCTCAGAGAGAATAGCTGTTCTTAATATAAGACTACCCATAGGGAACGATAGCCCATTGTGGACTATCATTCAATCATACTCGCCAACAGAATCTAAAAAACCCGAAGATCTAGAAAAAACTGACAAATTTTACAGAGACTTGCAAGAAACCATAAATAATGCTCAAAAGTATATCATCGTGATGGGTGACTTCAATGGTCAAATTGGCAAAAGTAACACGGGAGAACAATATATAATTGGCAAGCACGGATATGGGAAAAGAAGCAATAATGGTACAAGATTAGTTACCTTTTCTTTAGAAAACAAATTAAGCATTTTAAATAGCTTCTTTAGAAAAAAACCAACGAAGAAATGGACTTGGGCTTCTCCCAATGGACTTCATAAAAATGAAATTGACTTTATTATGTCGAATAGTCCGAAGATCTTTGCAGATGTTACCGTGGTCCAAAATTTGAATTTTAACTCGGATCACAGAATGGTTCGAGCAACATTGATATCAGGGAGTATAAAGAAAGCTAGAAGATTCCACAACAAATACGCACCTCTTGTATGCACTGGCAATACCGATACGTTTCTCCATAATTTGTATATATCTATAAACAAAACCAAGAAAGAAAATATATCAACACAAGTGAAATACGACAATCTACTAAACACACTCAAGACCGAAACTAATAAAATAAATATGACAAATAAAAACATGATATCGATGGAAACCCAAAACTTGCTTTACGAAAGAAAAGAACTCATAAGAGGAAATAAATCGAATACAAACCGGCACAAAATATCAGAAATCAGCAAAAAAATAAATGAACAAATAAGGAAAGATCGAAAATTAAGAAGGACAAGAACGATGAAGAAGTATATTGAAAGAACGGGTGGTATTAAAAAAGCACTCAAAGAACTAGACACAAGCAAAACATGGATGCCAAATATGATAAAAAAAGACGGAAACCGCACTGCAAAAAGACCAGAAATAATCAAAATAGCTACAGAGTACTACCGAAATTTGTATTATAGTCGGAACTTGAAGAAATCTAGGACAGAATGTACAATAGTGGATCAAGAGCCTATACCGGACATATTAAAGGATGAGACAATGCGAGCTATCCACTCTCTAAAAATAGAAAAGGCTACTGGTCCAGACTAAATCACGAATGAAATCCTCAAAACAACAGCACCAGTCATTACACCGCATTTAACAGAGATATTTAATGAAATTATAAGAACTGAATACATCCCTCTTGACTGGACGAAATCAACAATAATTCTGTTGCACAAAAAAGGAGACAAAGGAAATATTGGGAATTATAGACCGATAAGCCTGATGTCGAATATCTACAAGGTATTTTCAAAAATACTACTCTCTAGAATCACCAGGACACTTGACGAGAACCAACCAAGAGAACAGGCAGGTTTCCGCAGTAACTATTCTACCATAGATCATATCCACGTATTAAGACAAGTGATTCAAAAATACCAGGAATACAACAAACTTTATTACCTAGGGTTTGTTGACTTTAACAAAGCTTTTGATTGTTTGGAGCATCAATACATATGGGACGCTCTAAATAGACAAGGAGTACAATCAAAGTACATAAGACTTTTAAAAAATATTTACGCAAAGAGCACTGCACTCGTAAGGTTAGAAACAGTAGGTGAGGAATTTTCAATACAGAGAGGTGTCCGTCAGGGTGATCCAATTTCTTCAAAATTGTTTTCAGCAGTTTTGGAGATGATATTTAGGAAACTGGAGTGGTCACAAAATGGACTAAATATTAACGGTGAAAAGCTCAGCCATCTTCGTTTTGCTGACGACTTAATCTTATTTTCTGAATGCCCAAGAAATATAGAACAAATGCTACAACAACTCTCTAATGAAAGTGCCAAAGCCGGCTTATCAATGAATACAAATAAAACCAAAATAATGACAAATTCGACAAAAACATATACAATTAAAATAAATAACGAGGATATAGAATATGTAGACGAATATGTTTACTTAGGGCAAATGATATCTACAAAAAATTCTATGCAAAAAGAAATAGACAGAAGAGTTGCAAATACTTGGAAAAGGTACTAGTCACTCAGTGAAGTAATGAAAAACAATGAAATGCCTATAGAATATAAAAGGAGAATATACAACACGTGTATTCTCCCATGCTTAACATACGGCTGCCAAACATGGGCACTGACGGATCGACAATTGAAGAAAATAAATGTTTGTCAAAATGGAATGGAGAGGAATGTAATCGGAGTCCAGAGAAAAGATAGAATGAAACTGAAAGACATCAAAAGTAAAACTAAATTTAAAAATGTGCAAACAGTCATCAGGACCTTAAAGTGGAAGTGGGCAGGCCATATGCTAAGAGAAAAGAAAGTAAAATGGACAGGGACAATAACAGAATGGTATCCACGAGATGGCACAAGAAGCAGAGGAAGACAATTTAAGCGATGGGAAGATGATATTAAAACGACAGCTGGCCCAGAGTGGATTAGAATAGCGAGGGATAGAGAGAGATGGAGCTCCTTAGAGGAGGCCTTTGTCGGAAGACAAGCTGCAACAGGGGAAGAAGATTTGCCGATAAAACAAACAAACAAACAAACAAAGGATAATTCAAATTAGATTTAAGAATAGTTAAGGCATGCAGTATTTTAAGATGGAAATTGTTAAGAATTTATGCAGTAATAAAGGCTTATTTTATTTTTTATTTTATTTTATTATGTTGAACATAGCCTCTCTTGCTATGGTCATCAAGGACTCACCACGGGGACCTGCCGACAAAAGACAACCATTGCTTTTATTACAGAACTTAAAATACTAGAACTATTTGTTCCTAAAACACTTTTAATTAAATATACATAAAATATGGAGGCGGAAAGTTGCGGAAGGTTTATCTCTTGATAATGCAAGTCAAAAGTGCATAGAATACTCCCAAATAAGAAATGTAGCTTAACTCTATTTAACTGATACACAAATGTACTCTATAAACTTATTTTAATGGGAATTATTTGACTCAAAAATGGTCATGACTGCCTTTAAAATTTTATGAATTAAAAAGTGTTCGTAATAGTTTAGTAATGTATTAAAATACATGTACATACCCATGCCTGAAGAATCCATGGAAGTATTTTAGGCCTGCTCTAAACACAACAGCGTGAAACTGCACAGAATAATGATTAAAAATTGGAAGTGTTGAGAAAACAAACGTGTAATTAGCACAACAGATGAGTTCCAATTAATGCGATTGGTGCGGGGCGCGCGTTGGCGGCATTAATGAACCGGTTTCTTATGAGTTAGGTTGTCCTTTTGTTAATCCAAAACAAAGGCTACCTGTATCATGAAGTTTGTGAATATGACTTATGGCCATTTTTTATGTATTATACCCGTAAGTGCGCCGGGGGCTCGGTTACAAAATAGGAGAGGGCGCAATACGGACGGAACAAATTAACACGGTAGAAATGTTTCAGCTGCGACAAATTAAACGACCAACAAAGTTTTATAAATAAAGCCAAGTACAGGACGTCTTTACCTAACTATTTATATTTATTATTAGGGCACAGGTTTGTCTAACATTTTTAGGCGTGCTTTAATTTATTTAAATCTATATTTAAGTAACAAACAACGAGTAGCGATTGACGAAAATTTAAAGGGAAATTAAATCCTATTATTATATAAGTGTGATGTCCCTGAGAAGTAGAATAATTAAAAGTAATCTTATAGTACACTTAAGATACTTAATAATAAATATATAGTATTGTATTATATTGCAGGAGTACCGTCGGTCCGTCGGCGGGGGGTCCGAGCGGTTCGTACCGGTCGTCGGACAATCCGCTGTCGGGGGAGCGGTCCGCGAGCCGGTTCCCGTACCCATGCGCCTGCGCGCTCGACCGCACGCAGTAGTCCCCCGTGAAGGGGTTGTGGTACGCCACCACCGTCCTGCCACGGGATGGTATAATGCATACACTCGGGTAATTGGACTCGTCCGTCAATTATTTACTTCTCTCTGTATATGTATCGCAAACCTTAGTTAATCGTTTTCATCTCCTTTCTTGTGTGAAAACAGCACTTTGGTCGGTCTGAGCAAAATAGCTACCTGAAATATTATATTTAAAAATATCACCTGTTTACGGCACCTCTAAATAAAAATAACACAATTTATTAGTATATTAAAACGTAGTAGTTATATATTTTTTTTGCTCAATAGACATCATTAGTTTAATGAATTGCTTAAATTTGGCGTATGCACTAAAACTTTAAAAACAACTTATATTCAATGTTGAGTACCTTTATGTTTAAAGAAAATATTTAAAAAGCGAAATTCACAACATCTTCCAACTAAAATATGTAATCCCTTGATATATTATACATTGTACTTTGGTTGGAAGTCGACCTCAAAGACGCGTACACGAGCACGTCCCAACTCAATACTTATCCTCTCATATTTTCACGGCAACACGTTCCAAATAGAAATTGTACAAGTTCTCATAAAGGATATAAGAAATATAAAGCATGATATGCTCAACTTAAAAAGGTACTTGCAGAATAAAAGAACAATTGTGGGTAAATTACAAAACACAACACACGTACTTGTCCATTTTGTTGCAGTCTGTGTACGCGGTACACGCAGAAACCACAAGTAAACAGGACGAGGAGAAGCTGAAAACAATATTTAATAAGATACATGTTACATTAGAAGTTTCAATAATACTATTATACTTCAGAACGGAGTGCATTTTATATTATATAGACTTACGACAGTTTGTAATAACATATTGTCAACTAACATTTAGATAGTTATTCTTCAAAAGCGTTACTCCCAAGTAATAATAATCATGGAAGCCATATTACTATTGATTATTAAAAAAAAACAAAGAAACTCATGTGTGGAATATTTTATTTTTATTCGATTTTAGTTATTTCTGAAAATAAAAGTTAGGAAAAAAAAATTTTTGCAATGTTTATAAACAATGTCTTAATCAAAATAAATTCAAACTAATTATCCTAAACTAATCCAGTTCCACACGCAAATAAGATGACGAAATAGGTAATATTCACCAATATATATCTCAAGTGATATTAAAATAAATTTATTACATTAGATCAGCACCAAATGGAATTGCTGCTGGAATCGTCAATTTAGAGAACATATTAATTGAAAAACTCACCAACACACTTAGTAATATTATATCAATGTAAATAATGATCATATTTACACAATATACACAACCACTTCAACATTTTTAATAACACTCCGAAACAACTCAGAAATTTGTTGTCCTTTAGATCAGCATGAAAGACTAAAAATTGGCAAACTTAAATATTGCACTCCCATTGGCAATAATAAAACCGACCGGGTTGTGATTGGTCGATATAGTGAAGTAACAAAAAAACCACCAATGGAAACATACTACAGTTTTGATATGGTAGAATCTAAGCTATTGTCAAAGATTATTTAAGTGTAACTGACGGGCATATTTCGATTATAAACATAACTACACACACTTTAAAATTAGTCGCGTGTCATTTTAAATAAAAAGTATCAAAGTATGTTTTATCGCAATTCCGTGGTACAAAAAATATCCGTTCATATTTAATAATAATCTGTACATTTGATCATGATCGGTATATCTACGGTAAGTTCTTTTTTTATTAACAATATAATTTAACCATGAAAAATAACTCAAGATATGCTCCAATACAATCACATCCTTATCTCAACAGAGAAGATATCTTCTGCGGTCTTCATACTCTATGCACGAGGCGTCCACTACGTAATAATAAGTACACTAAGTACTTATTATTTAATAAATATATGTATATGCTATGACCATCACCAAAGTTCTTAAAATAGGTAATTCCTATTAATTGTATCCGTTGTTACAATAAACTCTCCAATAAAGATTTAATTTGGTCATTTAATAAATTTAAATTATCATTGAAATTTAATTTGTTAACAAAAATCGTATTGTAAAGGATTACCTTAAGAAGTGAATTGTTTTCACGATTAACCAGTGACCTACGCAATTGATTCTGACGCTGTTGGTTACTCTCGTTAGATATACCGGCTGCACCACACGGCTCCCTTGGCAGTCATTACTTGCGGTAGCGGGGGAGGCCGGGCGATATAAATAAATGTTGGTGTTTAAATTAAATTAATATACACATATTTGTGTATAATTAAATAGTTTGATTAGTAGTAAATAGTTTGACTTTGCTATATTTAAATTTAAACATACATTAATAACCTCACGAGTGACGTTGCGGAGGATGCGCTAGTTAAATAAAAGAAACGGTTTGAAATACGAATTGTATTGAAACTTTACGCCGGGGAGGGTCCATTAAGATCGTATCGCTGTTATTGTTTGATAAACTTTCAATTAACTGAACAAAACGATCCCTTTACAATTTACATTATTCTATTATTGTGAGCTGTTTTGTTAAGGGGTTCTCCGATAGCCATTTGTACGTGAAGGGACAAGTTACACTGTCCACTGAATACGTTTTATTACAATTATATTATATATTAACAAGGAATAATAATAATAAAAACACTTAATACCATACATTTAAATAAAATACATTTTAATATTTCATTCATATAATTGAATGATAAAAGTGTGTACTTGTCTCTTTAATAAAATATTTATGAGTTAGAAAATCTGATTATTGAACTCCATCTTCGCGTCCGGGAAATTAAAGGTATTTAACATCTGGAGTATAATGATGTTGTAATTCATTTTACTTTACCGATTATTCTTTGCTGTTCTTTAATGAAGTTATGTATTTATTCACTAAGTATCTTTTGTTTTGATAGTGTTTTTATGTTCTCGAAGATATACCAACAATATAGATAATTAGATCTAATTTTTTTTTCTAAAATAAAACAGGTGGTCACTGTGGTTATTAACATTTAATTAAACACAAATTCGATATCTTAGTGTTTTGTAAATATTTAAATTGTAATCATAAAATAATTTTGTAATCATAAAATTTTAAAGCACTAAACGGAAAATAATTTATTTCTATATTTATAGAAATAAACATTTACTTCTTGCTAATGGCACATTAGCGCATTGTTAGGTATATGTAAAATATATTATGATTCAATTAGAAAGAAATATACAAATAATCTTGGGGTATAATTAAGGGCCCTCCACGATAATTAACTGTTGAGGGTTGCTTTACTAAAAGGTCCTAAAGTGCCACTCATGTTTAGAAGAGACAAGTTAATATAATTAGACAACTCTTAGATAAACAAATAATCTTATGTATTGTACTATAACTTGTATGTAATTAAAATTGTAAAGAAATAGACTCAAGAAGTAAATACATGTTTTTATACGCAAATTGACAATTAAGTATTAAAACATGCCATTCTGCCATGACTACGTTGTCTCCTGTGACATGCTTGTCATTCCTGTGAATGCTGAATCCTTCCTATCGTGTAGCCTAAAGACAAGTTCCATGCAGAGAAAACAGTCTCCCACCTCAGTGCCATGGAATCACCTGCACGCTATGCTATTGCGTACTGTCGACGCCTACGTAGTCAGTTTGGTATAATCGGGGTATTTGCGATACCGTCCATGTTTCGATCGAATTAAAGGCTTTATAAAGGTACATAGTCTACGCTGCTAAAGCGTTCTTGGGAATTTACTTGGAAGTCATCACTCTTGCTCTTTAGGAGATTCGTATTGAATCTGGAGAACAATTTGGTGCTACAGCTCGAAAATGAGATGGGCTTGTATTTCTTTGGCAAGGAGTTATAACCCTTTGAAGACAAAAATAAGAATGTACAGTGTTACAGAAGAATGTGTATTACATAAGAATGTATAACTGATGTTTGAGTGACTTATATGTAAAGAGAGTCGTGCCATTATTAGCCGAACAACACAAAATTGATCTTCTATTATAATAATATATAGATATATTCAAATAATACAAATATATATATATTCAAATTCTATAGGTACGTGGGACAAAAGCCGGTTATCATTATATCCTAAGTAAAATAATAAATATTTAATTGCATTCAAATTAATGTGTGCTGGATACTATTACAAAATTATTATGTAATTTAGATAATGAGAGAACAGTAGATATGCCTTTATTGTATTAATTAGCACATAATGTAACAATGTTCAGAGCTGTGTCAAAATTACCATTTATAGGTTTTTAGGGCGTGTCATCCACCTGCGCTTATTACAATTTACTTGGCATGGACGCAATGTAGGTTCCTTTTACGCTCTTCTTTTAACTCTTCTTCTTTTAACCATTCATCTTGTAGGGCCTAAAAACTAATATTATGTTAATTATTCCGAAAAAACTTAAAAGTTAGTTTTTCAAATCCAAATTAAATAATGCACCCGCCATCCTTCTGTGCTTTAATCGAGTCTATTTACCCAACATTATTGAATATTCAACTCAATATCCTTCCAAAGCGACGGTTGCTGATTTGATTCCCGATCGTTTTCCTTCGCTCATTAATTTTATTACGACTTCTAAGAAACGATTTCTTGATGTTGTTGGTTTTTCTTATTAATGGTATAAATATTGAAAATATATATTTTTTGTTTCGCTGCTAGGCTCACGAGGGAAAATGTTATATTTTATTTATTTATTTTCACGCCATATCCCTTGCTGGGTAGCCAGAGACGACGGAGCGCCAAACGCTACGGTCCCAGCATACCTCTTTCGCATCGGCCACAGTCATCAACCTCTTCATACATGCCCTCCGGGGGGTCCTCATGCTTTTACACACAAATAACATCCATATCTTTGCTATCTATCACATCTAATAATTCATTCCTCCTCTTACATTCCACGTAGCTATTTGTAGCTCCATCCTCCACCTCCCGCCGTTCGGAACATGGTGTGTTGGATGGCGGTCCCCATTTGTTCAAATTGTTATAGTAGGGAGTAGAAAGTCTTAATGCTTTAGTTTTTAATCAAAACTAAGCAGATGAAGTGACACAAAAAAATCCAAACAATTAGAAAATGACGTTTGTAATTGCATTTTAATATACGGTTCTAGCAACGAACGACATGTTTCTTAGTATTTACGGGATATACAATTACAGTAGACCTGCATCAACATAATATGTAACAACTTACTCGTACCTCCTCTTCTGTTATACTCGTATCTCGGTATTAAATTTCTCTTTACCAGATTAAACCGGGATTTTAATCTTTATTTTGGGAGAATATTAATATAACCGTTAACTAATTCAGAAAATGTAATATCTTTTCTAATGACAAAAACACGTTATATTCAGGCACGAGGCGTAAAGTAAACTGCTCCATGAATAATTCATCGTGATCGCCTAATACGCAATAATACGCAAGCCGTGTAGTGCGTTGTGTGTACTCTAATTTGTATTGTTTACTTGCTTTTAACAGATAGTACGCCTACATATAATACAGTTTAATTAACAATAAAAAAAATTAAAATTAAAATTTCTAATCTAAATTACTTTAATAGTAATGGCACATTACTCGAATCAGTGTGTGTACAAGGAGAACTAGCCTTTATTGTAAGAACTAAATACTAACTAATTGTAATATGTTTATAATATGTTTTTTAAAATAACAGCAACCTAAATTACTCCTTATAACATCAGCGGCTACCGAGTTAAATCCCGTTAAATTTAAACCGGCTAAAGAGAAAGGGGCAGGCCTCGAGTGACCTTCGAAAACACAGTATCTATGATACTGGAGGAAGGTCACGTAAAAAGCAAGAGGACCCCCCGGAGGGCATGCATGAAGAGATCGATGTCTGTGGCCGAGGCGAAAGAGGTATGCAGGGACCGTAGCGTTTGGCGCTCCGTCGCCTCTGACTACCACGCAAGGGATATGGCGTGAAGCTAAATATGTACTTATTATACATTGCCTTGTGAATGTAACACTTCTCTAGTTAACGTAATTACAACATAGTCCTTTACTATCCTCGTGCATAAATACTATAATTAGCACAACTAGTAAACAAACTGCTGTTAGATATCAACAATTAGCTCCACCGGTGTATCAATTAACAATAAATCGAATAATACTAATTAAATGATTAATGTTAAAGTAGGTTTCATTGATACCTTATTAAGTACAATGTATCATGACCGCTATATTACAACATGCACATACTCGTACTTATTACAATAAGATCTATCTCTTAAGCTATAAGGCAGTCAATTTAATAAAAGTATATATTCTATCATAAGTCTAAATAAATCTTTGAATCAGATTGGTTTTATCTAAAGGTTTCAGTCTGTGCCATCTATCAACACAATTACATTACTAGTCAATACTCAATACTTTAGCAATATCCTCTCAAAGCGACGGTTGCTGATTTGATTCCCGGTCTTTTTCCTTCACTCATTGATTGAGTTGAGAAAATTGCAGTTAGAATTTTTATTTACTGTGAAACGATTCTGAATACGCAGGTTGTGTTTGAGAGAAACTAGAAGATGGCAGTTACTCAACTTCGGGATCAAGAATTTCAAGAAAGTCCAAGTTTGTCTGAGTTCTAACTCATTTGAAACATACCTGTAGGTAAGGTAAAGCCCTCGGGACCCACATAGGTGGTCCTCGGTGTGAAAACAGCTCTGACTTTATCCTTTAATAAGTGGCCGATGGCAGAAGTAAATCAATTGTAACGATACATTTATTTTAACTATCACTTTCATATATTTACTTATATTAGTTACAGGTTTGTTGATATCTTTCTAAATTAAATATTTATTGTTAGATATTTATATTACAAACATCATCTGAAAATGAACAGTAAATTAATTAATTGACAAATCATAATAAAACTTATTACATAGTTCATATTACATAATATCGCTCGAGTTTCATAAAAAGTAAGGTTTTATTAAAGTAAATTTTATATATATTTTTAAAATAAAACGTAAAATATATATGAATAGTGCCGCAACCAAAGCAAAACATTTTTTTTTGTAGTGAGATTGAGTCACTTTAAGTATTTAATTTTTAACAAACTTTAAAAGTATAAACTACTTTCGAAACTCGCTAACTTTTTGACCAAAATATCATCTGCTTACTTTGACATAATCGTAATATCAACATTTAATTAATAGTTCAGTCTGTTTGCAGTCTAAACTATTAACCAATAGTTTTTTCTTTAGAAAACACGATCCATAACTTCGAAACCTAAATAAGATAGACTTTAACTGACTCAGTTTCAACCTTTGATAAAATATTTAAGTAATATTTCCAGATTTCTATAATAGAAATCCAAGCCTAGTTATAAAACGTACCACAAATTGATAAAAGACATTCTTCAAAAATAATTATAATTAAGGTAGTTACAAAGTCGTTGAACGGCAAAATAAGAACAAATCGAGAAGTTCAACGTTTCTGCTTTGAATCACAAATGCCTTTTATTATTGTATATAAATATATACGTAGCCTTTGTTGAATACTTTAAAACAAACTTCATAACTTAAAGGACGCGTGCCATAAAATTATAAGAAGCATTTCTGATACTTTAGTCTTTATGATAACACATTAATTGATGTGGTAACAACTCAGCCTTTAAGGCTGTAATATTAGACATTCACAATGAAATAGTTCATTTAGTAAATCAGTTATTTTTTTTTCTCTTTTTTTACTCTTGTAATTTTTCTCCGTCTGGCAATCTGCCAAAGTATACCAAGATCCTCCCTAACTAATGTTTTCTGCCAACATAGTATGAAATGTTCAACTTTAGTCTAAAATTGTACTTTTAGTACCACTATTAATTTCAGTGCATTTTGCATTTAAAATTATATCTTATCTTAAGGTGAGCTTTTGTACACTGATCACTTATTACCTAATAATAAGTATAATATATTGCTTATCTGTAATTAAAGTCAACACATCAGTCAAGTCAAGCGACTGCTGCCGGCAGTAGACCGAGCTACGAGATGCATCCACGTGTATGATTGCTTACAAGTGCTTATTACCACTAGATGTGACAGTATATATACGTTTTGTTACTCTAATAGGTTAAAGTTTCCAGGTTTCTTGAAACTACAATAAATTGTCTACTACCCGCATCTACACAATCGCATTATACATAAGAGCTGACTAAGACCGGGCTAACTGATTATACAAGCTTTGTTATAAGCTTAACCAATTTCCATGAAAAAACTTTAATACTCTTTTATTGTAGCGATAATACTGATGAAGTCTCTTTTATATCCTATGGTATATTTTTTTATTACAATTCTATGGATTAAGAATGATGAGATAAAAATGAGCGAAAACCTACACATTTATTAAACTACAATTAATGTATGTAATGAGACTGATAAATAACACAATAACCTATAAATAATTAATACCTACCACATCTAGTATCTTATAAATATATATGTCAAGTGCCTGCGGTACGACGTATGTGTTGTATCGAACTATTACTCAATTTGAAAACAAATCTCTAATAAATAGAAAATAAATTTTCAACGTCTGGGTTTATTTTGAAAAGAATTGAAATATATACGTTTGAAAACTTATGTGCGCTCTGGATGTCAGACTTTGTCTCACTGTCCTACCATTGTAGACACAACAACCATATTGTTGGTTACGTTATCTTTTGGGTAAAGAGATTTCTGGAGGCAACTATAAAGTTACATATAATGAGAAAATATTACCCGTTCGTTCCTCGGTTCCTTAAAATTATATTGGTTGTTGGAGGTAGGTGGTAAAGAGATTTCTGGAGGCAACTATAAAGTTACATATAATGAGAAAAAATTTCCCGTTCGCTCCTCGGTTCCTTAAAATTATATTGGTTGTTGGAGGTAGGTACCTCTTTGATTCCATGTGCCTAAAAGCCTTATATACTAACTATAATATACTTCCTTTGCCGCAGTCAAATCATTAACAGTCAACTGCAATTTCCTAAGGATAATTAAAATTTAAACCATCCAATTGTTAAACTTTATTTGAGAAAAAAGAATTCTATAATAATAAATGTTTTACAATAAAATCTACCGTTTGACAAAGAAATTTTTTAAAGTCATTAATGTCTCAATATGAAAAAGGTATGAAGCTTAACCTGCCAAGTTTTTTGGTAAAAACGTTTCCTGAACGAACAGGACTTAGACAAATGTTGATATATCTCTTACTATTACGATAGTTATAATATAATAAATATTTTATCAATTAATAAGAGCTCACCCATAGTAGAAACAGACAGCTCACGATACCTAAAAAGCCGCAAGCCCAAACACCATCACCAACTTTACGGTAATCTTAAAATGTTTTATATACATATATTATGATGTGAGATCTAGTGGCTCACAGCCTTCTAATGTAGTTGAGTTCTATGCTCACAACTGTTAATCTGTCATCTCTATGGTGCGACATCTCCGCGAAAATTTACAATGGTGGATGAACCTTTATCATTATGTGGCCTGTCAGTACGTGCCGTCTTGTCCCTCCAGTAGTGTAGAAATATAACGATGTATTTGACATAACATATTTTTATAATATATAATTTCGTTTCTATTTCCAATATTATATATTATCCAAAGTTCAGATGTAAGGGATTAGGGATAATATCAAGCAAAACCCTCGAGAGTTACGCAAGTAGCCCTTGGCGTGAAAGCAGTTCTAACCTTAATCATTACTAAGTGGCCAACATTTTAAGTTCTATACTTTGTTTTCTTTATATGTATATCTAGTAACAAATTTATTTAATAAAAGTAGACCCAAATAACTTTAATTTAAGAACGTGAATGCGTTATCTAAATAATTAAATAGTAAATGATAGAAGGATCAAAATTACTAACACAATACCAATACGAAAGTACGCCTTATACAAATGTTGAAAAGAAAAAACTAACAGCTACTTTCTGAAAGGATGTTAAAAGTTGAACGATTGGACAGCAGTGTCATTTGACTTCATCTGATCAAAAAGATTATGAGCGCAAAGCTACTTAATGTGGATTGGAAAAACAAAGTTACTTTTTATAATAATTACTTTGGAGAACCTGAATCAAGTTATAGAAAAGTGTTTGTTGAAATAAGAAGAGAACAGATGTTAACATCTTTTGTAATTTTCGGTTTCAGTATCACAGCCCGTCATTATTAATAATAAGTTTTCTAATCTAAATTATTTAATGAAATTTTATTCTACCTTACGTTCCTATAATCTTTTATTAAAATTGGTTTTGCTTACATACTAGCAATAAAGATTTCTTAAGTGAACTAGAAAATATATTAATGTTGTAACGATATAAGTAGTATTAGAAGACTTATTCCCACGGTATAATTTATTAACCCCTACAGTCGCTAATCACTAGTGACTTCACTTCTTGATGCTAGCAGCTCCAACGATACGAATGAGCCCTACTGACCGGCGAGTGACTTATATACCGTCTAGAGGCAAGTTTCGTAATAGCGGTGCTACCCGGTCTTTAACAATTAATCATGACAAATTTCACGCACCAAGTATTGAGAATGTTAAAAATACCCTCCAAAAAGTACTGGCGATAACAGTAGACAGAAAATATGGCAAGAAATGGCTAGTGGTTACTGTTTCTGATGAACCAAAAGTCGTGGGTTCGATATCCATATACTTTTAAAAGGAATTAACCGACTTATCTTTAGAAAAAAATTACGGTCTTAGGAAAATCTTTTTGGTACATGTCATCAAAATATTCATAATGACTGGTAAAGTACCAGTTACTATTTAATGATTCTCTCCTCAGAATTCACAGTAAATCATAACTTCCACGAATATTAACTTGTATACTTATTATGTTTTTTAAAGAGTCCTTCAATACAAAGATTAAGATATTTAATTCTATAGTAAAATATGTTTTTACTCCTATTTATATAATTTGTGTTATAAGCCTTAAGTAATTATTTTATTAATAATATTTCTCTCTACAATATAAAAGTAATACGATCATGAAATAAGTATCTTTGCCTAATTCTATATACATATTGAACTATTGAAGTACGAGTGAATCTATTTTCATGTGAGTAACATGGTATAAATTTATTTTAATTTTTAAAATAGCCATTTTAATTACTTCTAGGTTATAACAATACTAGCTGATTACAACCCGCTTTGCTGGACACACTATTAATTTGGATGTGAACTTAGACTTCTTGTATTGACAAAATGTTAAATTTTATTTTAAAAATTTTAAAATAAAATTTAACATTTTGTAAATAGATAAATATAATGCCAGTCAGAGAATACACAGATTTCTACATCACCTATGAGGTACTGTATATTGGGATGCGTTCCCATTATGTAATGTGGTGGGATTCCCAGTAGGCCTACACCACGAAAAAATTGCCAGCATATAACTAAGGAGAAATTTTGAATTTTTTTTTATAATATTTATTTATTTTTCAAATATATCAAATTCAATATCGTAGTCAATTATATCTTTACGTCCTTGATTTTAATTTTATGATAATTAATAATGTTCAAATCTCAACTTTTTGCACCCCCCCAACCTCATCTAAACTCTGGTTGCCATGGTAACCGTTGTCATGGTAACTGTGGCTGTGGTAAACATTGATATGGTAACCGTTGCTGTAGTAACCGTAGATATAATAACTCTTACTTCCATCTATGTACACACTCATGAAACCTCTATAACTATAAGGCCGATTGATTGAAATTTGTTGAAATCCGTTGGGACAGGAATTCCGTAAAATCCGTTCTTAGTAGACGTCTACGTTACAAAAGAAGTAACTATGTAAAATTTTAAGTTAATCGGACAGATAGTTTCGTAGATTTCGAGATGAATCAGTGAGTGGTAAATCGCTTATATATAAATATATGTATATATATTACTAAAAGAACAATAGATTAGAATTAAAATTAATATTATTAATTTTCAACCTAGCATTTAAATTTATGGTATATTGATAAAATAGTTTCAAAAGTTTTAAAAGCTTATCGCAGAATGTAATAAATAATAATCCCGCACCGGGAATCCACAATGTATAATGTAATCGACAAATTCTTAAAGTACTAAATATATATCATTAATTAATTCACTATAAGAAATCGTCATTATTCTTAACTAAAATATTGAAAAATACTTTCATTTAAACCAAAAAAAAAACCCGTCAAAGTCGAGTCGGACTCACTCACTGAGGGTTCCGTACAAAATTGAAGGTTACATATAGTGGAGTCAATTCTCGAGTTTTCTTTTATTCTTCTATTCTTCTTCTTTATGAATAACAATTTATGCGTCATAAAAAATAAATAAAATACGTTTCGAAAAGTCCACAACAAGCCCTCTCAGATGATACCACAATTGACCTAGTAGCTATAGCTTATATTTCAACCGACTACGAGTATATATATAATTATAGCTTTCAGATTTTTCCTTAAACTTTAATTATAAACCGATGTTACTTGTTATATTTCAGGGTTCGAAAAGAAAACGGGAAGTACCATATTAGTTTGGAGAACACATATAATTAATATATTACCTGTATGTTGTTTTTTCGTAGGTACTGACTGAAATATTTAAATTATGATATATGAATAACCTACATGTCACTTTGTGAAACAATATTAAATATTCTTAATGAGTTTCCGATAATAATTAAGTATAATTACATTGTTAAGTCAGCCGTAATTCTGATATTACGTAATATAAAATGTAACTTAAATATTTATTTAATGTTGAAATTATTTCCATGATTATTAATGACTATAAAAACAACAAAAACATGTTAAACAATAACGTATGTAATACAATATCTAAACAAGGAAAAAATCTCTGGGTAAATTTGAGAGCATTTCTTAGAAATGTACAATAATTACTTTACATATAATATATGTCACTTGCTGCAAATTCTAAGATATATTTCAATTTGTCAGCTACAGCTATATTAAGCAATTTATTCCAGTAATTATACATATATATTTCTGAACAAAAATGTTAGTATTGTATTCTTCAATCATGACTTTATATAACATAAAGCCTACGTCTCCTATAATAGTAATAATACGGAAGCCGAAATCCGCAGCGGGCGGAGGAGTTATATACGTTATGCAGAAATTCTTATACCATGTATATTTTGGTCTAAAAGTATTCTTTAACCCCGATTTCAAAGTCAAGTTTCAAATTCCAAATATTTAATTTGTTAAATTATCTGAATAATTTCGGAGGATAAAAATCCAATTAATATTCACGAAATTTTGATTGACAAGATTCTAATCTTGAAGATGATTTTGGGATGACTAATATTTTACTCCATATTTTACATAATTATAGATGTTAAGTTTATACAGGGTCAATTTGGGTTACAATATATTAAAGGGCAAATGTAATATAACAATAAGCCATAATTATCCCATAAGTTCGTTTCCTACACTCAAGTATAGAAAGTAAAGTCTCAAACAAATTAAACTGAAAAATAATCTAATAAAAAATACAACATGATTGGGGTCAATATGGATATAACTATATGGTCGAAATCGTTATAGGCCTTTTGTACCAAAGCAATTTCATTGATCACTTTTATTTAATATTATATTTTTGAATATAATAACTACAAAATTACATTTATAACAAACCGGTAAAATTTTCAATATGGCCGACATTATGTCCATATTAAAAGGTTGACGATTCTAAAGTTAAATCGTTCTATAATGTTTTTTGTAACTCCAAAAAAATGTCTTTTTATTTTTATAAAGACGCATATTATTTCATTTTAATATATCTTATAAATGTGTCTACCTTCAAGATCTTGAATAATCCTACCTCAAATAATATCAGGTGTTAAACATTTCACTTAATCGTTTTGTTAAATACAGCACGGAATGACCTCTCAGAGTTTTTACGGTTGCAAAGGAAACTCGTTATAAATAAATAATAATAACTATTAAAAAACTAATCACTGAATTTACTTTAAGTTGCTGAAAAAAATAAATGAAACAATTACAAGTGTCATCTCCAATGATCATTCGCGGAAACTAACAAATTAGTAATTGACGGGCCTAGGGATGGGGATTTAAGATACATTAATCGATGAATTATAGAAAAAAAAATATGAATGAAGATTTATAGGAAAAAAAAACATCTCTCCATAAAAATCTAAAGCACACGCTTTAGTACTTTTCTCGTTATTTTTGAATAATTATTATAAAGACAAATTTTGTGAATCTTATAACTTCGTAAAAAGTAAAATGCTTCAATTGTCATTGACTAGTAAAAAAGTATAAATCTAAAGTCGACTAAGGGTTAAAGTTTCTATGGAGGTAGAAGGTACGACTTTATTATATTTTTAATTAATACGTTTTTAATTATTCTCTACAATTAGTGATTCATTGCGAAATGCAAAAAAAATATTCGGCGAATGTCTTTTTAATGAACTGTATTGTGCGTTTGTCGACACCACAGCGTATTACTCGTAAACACGATACATACTTATAGAAGCAATGCATTACTTTACAGCGCCTTTGTACTTATCAATTGTTCAACATATTATAGGTGTTCTGTGCTATTTTACACTTTGAGGATTGTTTTTCATCATTTCGTTAAAAAACAATAATGTGTATAAGCCCTTTTAACACCTATTTTTCTTCTTGAGGTCTTCGATCTCTTGGCCACTAAAATATTATTTAAGCATATCATTATTTTTCATCATAATAAAATAATTAAAGGCGGTAAAACAGTTATTGTAGTTACTTTCATAGGGCGAGTGGAAGAAACGGATATCTAAATCACCTCCTTTTCCCGCCGTATGTCCTAGTCTTCTATATCTTCCATCTCATTGGCGGCAACACTCATCATCATCATTCGTGACAAAGAATGTGAAAAGTTCTCCAGTAGAGCGCTCCGCTCGCTTCGCCCAATAATAAAATCACTTTCTATCAAACAATTACTGTTGATATTACTTACTACCAGGCATTACATCACCGCTTCTATTTAAACATGTTATTTCCACCTGCATGCGGATGTTTTGCCTCGTACGTTATACGTCACTATAAAAATTACGACCTTTACAAGCAAAGTTAGAAAGAATATTTTTAGAAAAAAAAGTATTGGAAGTACCTGCTACAAAAATATCATAAATGCAGTCCGTCTATTTCTACCAACAGAGACGATCTATACACGCGTTTGGCGTTCAGAATACTTTTATACAATTGGATTTCATTGAGCCTTTTTTATAATATAATATTTACAGAAAATAAAAAGTTTGTGTATAGTATTTAGTATAGTATTGTATATACTGATTGACGGCAGTAGATTTGTACAACTAGACGATTGTATATATTGTACATGAGTAGGATAACTAAAACATTTGTTTGTGTAATTCTTATAAATACATTTTTATTATTTAGATCACTCTTCGTGTCACGTAGCTTGTGAGTTAGTAATAATTAATTATTTACAAGTTTCCTTTCACCACAAATACTTAATAAGTTAAAAGACGTTTGTTAAATTGCATTAGTACGTATAAACAACTACATTCATATGTTTAATTGAAACATATTAATAAGATATCGCTCAAGAAAACTGTTTAATTAATTACAAACACAATATTTAATATTCCTTATCTTAGGAATAACTTAGGAATATAAAATTAAATATAAATGAAAAAAAAAAAACTATAATTTTTTTAGAATTTAATCGTAAATAAACTAAAGGATCTCAAAAACTTATCAGTCAATACCCTGTGTAACATAAATAAATGGAAAATAGACCTGTATTTATGTATGAGGTCTATAAAACCGTTTTATTTGAATAAAAAAGGGAAGCAATCCATAAAATGAATATTAGTTCTGTTATACGAGGACACACAGACGGATGGACATATTTGTGTGATGTTTGTAATATATTTGTGAATAAGTACCGCCGCTACGGCTATTTAAATTTCAATTTAAGGTCGTAATTAATAATCAATCTACGATCGGAGATTGATATTACATATACAACAACTTAGATTGCTTTCGAAATACAAACCACGGAACTGTTAATTTCATTAGACCGACGGAAGGCGCTACAATATATTTCGTATCAATAGTTTGGTTTAGATTAGAATCGATTAGTTGTTTTGGTCGATAAATAACAAGAAACGAAATCTTACAACTCGCTGTCCTAACATTATTTATATTTCATACAAATAAAAAAAATACAATGATTTTTATATACATATAGTGTTTAATACTATTGCAACTACAAATATATAATACCTATATGTAGTACTTTTCATTAATATATTATATTTTTTTAAGTATATAAAAATGTTTTTGTCACATTTACACTAACCTTTAACAAAATTATTATAAAAATATATATTTATATACAATTTAATAAAAATATGACTTTACTTCTAACAGTTTTATTCCATATCCTATACATTATTATACCTGTAAATAATAAGTTAACGATATTTTAGCCCTAATTTTGTACATTTAATTGGACTGAGTCAGTAGAGCCAGCTCGGGAGCGCTGGGAGCCTGCTTGTCATATATTTGAGGCATCAACGCATCTTTCCGCTGCGGCCGCAACAGACCACGCTTTGACGCCACAGCGAGAAGAAGAGTCGCCGATACGAAGAAAGAAACCAACTGTAATGTTGAAATAGCCTTACGTTATATACAATTGACAAACATGTTAACTACCACATCATTAAGTTGTACGTTAGGCTCTCATTATTATTCCATGCCTAGTTCTTCAATTGTTTTGAAAATAAATGTTATGACCCTGAGATGAAACTTAAAAAAGGACAAATAACATATTTTTTAAAATCTTAAAAAGTACCTTAAGAATCACTTTGTTAGCTAATTTTCCTAAAAAATGCATGAATAATAGGAAGATGATATTTTGATTTAATATAAACCTAATAACTATTATATTATATTATATTATATTTTAAAATCTTCTTAACGTACGTAACGACTGGTTAAAAGGTTATCGTATTTCCATTTATAACTTGCAGGCGTTGGGAACTGAGCACCGAACTAATAACAAATTTTTTTTAATTGATGAAATCATAAATTATTTAAATAAATCATAAATCACTTACCGCCGATACTCCAAAAGTAGCAAATATTTCGTATGACAAAAACATCATCACCTAATAAAAAAATACGCAAATAACAAACGACAATCAGAATATTTAAACTTGCAAATAATTAAAATGACTGAATTCAATCAATCATAACACACAACACACTGACACAATTCTTATACGATTTAACCGGAAAATACTATCACACCACGACAACTCTGTTATTGTAGGAATGCGCTCTGACACTGAACGCACAAAACGGCAACGTCTGACTACGATGTCAAATCATATGTAAAAGTATAATAGTCGATAACAGACCTGTTTGACACGTTGCACTAAATGACAACGTCGCAGTCGTGCGACATTCAACACTCACGCGCAGACGATCATAATATACTCATAAGAACACTGATAATACAAATTCTGATTATATTGAATAGCAATGATGACTTTATAAAAGTAAAAACCTTTTTTAGGCGCTTTACGTGTATGTGTAGAATTTTTCAAATATTAAATTTAACTAGTAAACAAATCATTAAAAATATATACCTGTAATTCTAGAGGAGACGCTTTAAATAAACGCGGGTGCTTTAAATCGCTTGACACGTGACATCGTTAAACAACAACAATTTTGTATTTCTCTTTATTCCATTCGGTTATTTTAAGCGATTAGGGAAATGTAAAAGGATTTATTTTGAGAAACGTTATGTAGTCTTCAGGAAAATGAAACAGTAACATGTTTGATCTTTGTCATTTATTTAATTAAGTACGTCATTGTTGCATTGTTAAAACATTCTAGTGTTCTTAAATTTATCATATATATTTAAATTACAAAAGATTTCATGGCATTATAAGACTAACTATTTAATTGATCCTAATTCCGTAGTTTATAATACTTTTTAGCAACCCGAGCTGATTCTGATATACCTGCCCAGGTCTCCATGTTGACTTGGTTGATGTACGAGGGTGGAATCAGGAACCCGTAACCCATTCCCGGCAACTCCAGGGTAAAGGAAAAAGGTACTCCAACCGCCTAAATGTAAAAATAAAAATATCATGTAATTTTTCTTATTATATAAAATATATAATATTTTTAATAAGAATAAAAAGCTGGGAATGACTATTTATTTTTTTATTTCTCTGTTAATCAATTACCTGTCCATAATCCTGTGCGGTTCCGGCACTGAAGTAAAGTACACGTGCACTATTACCGACCACATAAAACGGAGCTTCGAGTAACTTTTTATTATCAATAGCTGCTCCCATAGAGGATCCTACCAGGTGTAAGTGTACAGCGTTAGAGGGATAAGATCTGTCGCAGTAACCATAGAGAATAAGGTTCCCGTGGCTGTGTACGTTCAGGTACACTTGAATGCGATAAATATGTTCTAGAAGAATATCTCTAACATATCGTGTTTCAGGTTCAGAAAAGGGCTCATGTCCACGGAACGTCGTGTCGCAGGGCGCCGTGCTGGACCCGACGCCATCGAAATCTACGTCAAAGTTACGATTCGCATCGACTCCATAGCATTCGAGGCTTCTAGTGGCGTTGTAGGAACGCGTGCGCCTCCAGAGACGGTCCTAAAAATTATTTTGTAGTATAAACTGATAAGATGATTAAATATGTATCAAAGTTCTCATGATGATAACTTACAGTAGTATGGCTATATTCATAACCGTCTGGGTTAAGTATAGGCAACACAATCCAATCTATCTCATTCAATAAATCTGTGTCGTCTACTCGTAAGTCCTCCACCAGGCGGTGTATAGTGTACAGGGCCGGGGGTGTTGTGATCCACTACCGAGCATGCATTGTAGCATCTAAGAAGTAGATGGGCTTGCTTTTATCATTGAAATTAGATGTAGATATCTGGTAAAGGATATATTGTATGAGATTAGTTTATGTTATGCATCTGGCAGAATCATTCGCTATACTAAGCAATTTTTTATAAGGTTTTTGATCACTGCGATATTTTTCTATGAGATTTAAGACAGAACTTATCTTTATCTTGGAAAAATAAATACCTTTAAATATTTAACAGCTCGTCCCTGAAAACTGTTTCCAGCATTCACTAAGGTTACGATTCCTGGATTTGCCTGGGCAATCCTTTCCAGGTATGCATCCACCTGTTAAGAAATCATTAATGTAACTTACTTCAAAAGTAACAATATAACTATTAACAAACTGTTTTGCATTGAGACTTGCGTTTTAAAAACAATATAATAACACAGAAATATAATTTATATAGATAATTTATTTACATAGATTAAAAATTTGATAATTAATAATTATCCAAAAAATATGTTTTAATATGTAATATAAATATAACCTCAGCGTATGTTGAATAGTTCTGAAAGATGCTATTTGATCGACTCATCTTCCACGTAGACACCTCCTCGGCATTGTCTTCCAAAGCCCTGAAATCAATAATTGGGTATCTATTTTAATCTTTCTTTATCACGATAAATAAAATCAATCTACTAAAATTTTCATTTTAATCTTCAAAGTATGACATACCTAAAGAGTATAATCATGTTACGGGATAATTAGTTGGAAACTTAATTGTGTTTAAGAAAAAATATTGACTTATAAGTGTATTAATTACTACATTTATTCCATAAATTATCTATAAATTATTTTTCCAGTGTTGCTTCTCAAAATCTCAAGTTTATCTACATCAGGCAGGTCATAAAACGGTACATTGGCTACAGACTATGAGGGTCCCGAGGGTAAAAGGACTTGTTTATGGAGGTCCTGATACCAGAGATAAACAAATCCCGAGCATGATAAGTAGCAGTCGAATTCCAAATGTGCTGTGTATACTTTTTTTACGACGCTAAGAAAAACGAGGCCTATTTTTTTTTATTTCATATGAAAATAACTAGAAAAAAGCCCAACTTTTAAATAATAATAATTATCCTACTATATTTAAGATACTCACTGTGCCACGTCAGAAATATGAAGGTGATGGCTAATATTATTCTGGTCCAAGGTGTCTAGGAATTTCAATCTATTCTCCGGTGACACCATAACAAGAGCGTCCCGCACCGCGGCGACCCCATACTCCCACACATCTACATTCAGTATGAATTGCTGCTCGTAAAGGATTTTTTGATCTAATTCATTTCTTAGCTTTATACTATGTACGGTATATCTGAAAAATAAAAAATGATTATACAACAAGTATTTAAATGAACTCGAGTAAATCAACAAGGAAGAATAATTTTGGTATTATAATTATTTCAAAGCTTTTTTAGATAAAAAAATTAAGAAGAACATAATACATATTTTAATGTAATAAAATAAAATTTATTAATACTGAAAAAAATCATATTGTTTCCGAAACAGAAAATTGAGAAAATCAGCAACTTACCCCAAATAAATATCATGTTTCCCAGCCGTCGTCATTATTATAATATCTTCTAATTAATAGTAAAACGTACAATTTTACATCTGAAAAAATATACATAATAAAAAAATAAAAAACCTACTTTAAAAACCAAATAGTGTGAAATCAAAAATATAATAAAAAAAATATATAAACGACTGCGTAAAAAACATTAACTAAATAAAAAAAAGGAATATGACAGTCCACAAGATGTGATACATTACTAGTCTAGTATCTATGAAGGTTTTACCCAGACCATCCGACCGTCTAACCGTAGACAGCGATAAGTCTGAGTCCAACCAGTAATGTTATTGCAATGCTATAAATAAAGGCAGATAGATTTTTCTTAATATTGGGAGCGGCCATTAGTAAATGGAATTTTCCGTGGTTGAAATCGCTATTATAGGATTCTGTTGCAATGTTAGGGAATAGTTAGTATAAAATATTATATATCAGTCTGTCGGATTTAGTTTCGCTTAAAATAAAACAATAATAAAAAAATATTTTATTTAATTTCCGCTGTATAGTATTTTCGAGCTACTCGAGCTGACACTGCGATTCCTTCCCAAGTATCCGTGTTAAGTTGATTGATGTAGGACGATGGGACTTGGAACCCATAGTCATATCCCGGCATCTCCAAGGTATAGGAGAACCCCACTCCTGCTGCCTGTAAGAATGGGTGTTAATGTTTGTTGTCTGGAGATGAAAGAAAGCCCTTACTTTAGGTCATAACTCAATAAATTGAATCATTGAACCATTTTACCACACAAATGTACGGCACTTTGACATTATATAAACGAAAATATATCTTAATTATACAAAAAAAAAAATGGATCAAAGGTAGAACAATAACCACAATGATTACTTAGGACGATCGAACGGGTTATTGAATAACGTATTGTGAAGGAACTAAACAATTACTGTATTGGTATTACTTAACATTTAATATTAGTATTATTAGAATGTTCTATCGTAACATAATCTTAAATTTTATAAGGTATTATATTATTTTAAATGGACATATCTTATATAATTACTCGATACGAATAGGAAACTGGTTTTATTATTATTATTTTTATCCAACAAGTATATTACCTGAGCATAATCCTGACCACTTCCAGAGACGGCGTAAAACACAAATTTAGAATTACCAACAATATAATAGGGTGCTTTGTGTAGCTTATGAGTGTCAATGGAGGCACCCATCAATGCGCCGACATTATATATATGCAGAGCATTCTGTGGTAGCGTTCCATTATCGAAGCCGTAAACAATATAATTTCCAAAACTGTGGACATCCATAAATACTTGGATCCGATCAGTGTATTCCAGTAAAATGTCTCTAACGTATATAGTCTCCACTTCAGAGAAAGCTTCATGTCCAGGGTATTGATGAGAGCAAGGGTTGGAGGATACGCTGATGGTGTTGAATTCAATATCGAAATTTCTGTTAAGATCGGCGCCATAACACGTGGCGCTGCTTGATGCATTGAAAGAACGAGTCTTTCGCATCATACGATCCTGAAATTATTATTAGTTTCAAATTCTATTCAATTCAATATTATCATTCATAATCATTACCATCTGCACGTATTGTAACTGAAGTCCCCATGTATTGTGTCTATAAATATAAAGATTAAACTTCTTATGTTACCATTACATAATTTTTTTATCTAAATATCAATAGCGGACATTAAGATTAAAAAATGGAGTCACAAGGACTGTACCTGTAGTATTTGAAATATTCATATTGAATAGCTTAAATAAGTAAAAACTCACGGTCGTATGAGAAAATTCGTATCCATCTGGATTCACGATTGGAAATATAATCCAATCAGTATCTTCCAATAAATCCATATCTTCTTTTCTCAAATTTTCAACTAAACGATGGATGGAATACAGAGCAATTTGTGTCGTAACCCACTCCCTGGCGTGCAACGTCGCCTCTAGAAAGTATATAGGCTTACTCGTATACTTGAAGTTTGTTGTGGATATCTGAAGTTTAATATTTTGTTATATAAATTATTAACTTTGAATATAACCTCTTGAAATGTATAAATATTTTTTTTAATTATTCACCTATGATAGGAGAATGTTTTACTACGCACCTTTAAGTACTTCACAGGTCTTCCTTCAAAACTAGGTCCGCGGTTTACTAGTGTTACTAAACTTGGGCATTCTCGTGCGACCTTCTCCATATATTCGTTAACCTACTCGTACAAGCAATTGTTTTTAACATTTTAATCATATGTTAAATAAAGATTGTTGAAATAAATTAATCATTTTACGTTTAAAACGTTAACAACTAATATTACCTCATCGTATGTCGGGTATCTCTCAAAAATTGATAATTCACTTCCTTTATTCATTTTGCAACGTAATGTCTCTTCATCACTTTGTCTAAGATTCCTTTAAAATCGATTTGATATAAAAATAATACTTTAGGAATCTTTATTAGAAATACATCTAATAATATTTTAATATTTAACTTTTAAATTATTGTAGGTACTTACTTAGCAACGTTAGCGAGTCGTAAATAGTATTTCATGCCTTTCTTATCTAATTTATCTAGAAATATAAGTTTATTTTCCGGATTTACCATAACTATAGCGTCGCGTAGTTCTGGTACGCGATCCGACGTATCCTGTATCTTAATCCCGTAGACGGTATATCTGAGTACAACAATTCAATTCAATATTTATAACTGAGTATTTCAATATTTAATATAAATGTACCGCACTGTCTTACACCAAAGGGTAACTGGGAGAGATCTCTAAAAGAAATAAGCCATCCTTTGTACGACATTGTTTTCTGTTTTTTTTTTGTATTTATGATGTTTAATGGTACATTAATAAATAAATAAAATAAATAAATGGGAAAACAGCATAGCACTATTATTTGTTTCTACGTAACAGTTACAGTTAACTCGGTTGTCAATAATATAAATTAATATAAATAATAAAAAATTAATAAATCATTGAGTATCTCGATGTTTCTTATCCTATCCTTTGAAATCTTGAAACTAAAGTCTGTGATTCTATAAACACCATGTAGCGATTCGAAACCAAAGTATTGTCAATCTACTAACATCTGCGGTAGTTTTAGTGTTTTTTTTTTATTTCATATTACTGTTAGGCCACTCTAGTGCTCAAGTGAGAACTATAATGCTCACTGGCTCGTTCTCATTGAAGTACTTCTCATAGCCATACCTTAGAACTCATAAGTATTATAAGGGAGCATTAATGACTAATGATAAGGCCTTAGCCCTTTCTGACTAAAACTATAAAGATATCTTTGCAATCCAAATATAAACACATTTTACTTCGATTTTGCCTGACTCCGATTCTGTAATCTTACGTTATATTTTTTGTCGTTAATCTATATTTTAAAAGGTTATTATACATATTAAATAAAGTGAGACATTTTTAAAAGAGGCATTGTAATTGCTAACAACGTAACAAATATACACTACCATATTTTATTCTTTTCATTATATTTTATTCGAAATGCTTAGCGAGCAACGTTTTAATGTAATAACAAAAGAATGGACATATCACAATACATTTCTCCAGAGAACGGGATGACTTTATATAGATGGATGTTACTGAAAATTTATATTTATTACGTTGACTTATTACAAACAGGTTTATTTCAATGTACTGTAATAAAAAAATAATTAATCTTAATTTACTTCTATTTAGCTGCAAAGTTCTTTCAAGTGTATTTTTACGACACTAGCCCCTAAATGTCATATATTTCTTGTTTTTCTTATTCTCTAATTTTTTCTCTAATTTCAAAATTCATCAACTTCTCCACTGCTTCTGTCTATTAATATCTACATGATAAGTTAGGAAAAATGTACAATAAACACACGTTGTCACTTTAAATGAACGTTTAAGAAGGAAAATTTACTAGGAGAAAGACGTTGCTCCAAGTTACACTACCAAAAGCAAACTGGTCCTAAAACTTCATTTCATTCTAATTTTTTGTGATTGTATTATTTTATGATGAATACAAATTTTTAACTTTTTGAATCATTTCAACTCAGAAGCTCAGAATCTCTAAAAACAATTGCATGATCTACATTTTTTTTCCTATTTATAGGTATAGAGTTCTTAAAGAACCAAAGCGACCCTTAATTTTGTTCTATTTCTATTTTCTTAAAGCAATAAAGACTATTATGTAAAGAATACTACATCGAGGTAAGGAGCGGCATGGCATCTTAAATGGTTCGACTTACAGGAAGGTTTGCTTGAAGTCATTTCAGTCAAAGTTACATTTAATTTAGTTTCTCGGGAAAATTATCAGATGGAAAAAAAGTAAAGTGTTATTTAATTTAAGAAGAAGTCCAATTACACTTACACCATTTATTATTATATCACCACAGGACATTTTAATAGTATAGTATATATTATTAGTTTTATATACATGATCATTCCATTATTTTTATTACCAACTATAGAAATCAACTTTCTAAATTGAATCATTAATAGCTTTTACCAGCCTCGTCTCAACCCATCCTTCATCTATCTCTCGCTCTTTTCGACCCCTCCACTCTCTCCATCTACCCCTCGCCTGCAGAGTCAAATCATAACTACCACCACTGCGACTCCAATCGGTTTGAACTGTGAAATGTACATAAATCCTATTTTTTTATTTGAATATAATTAGAGACCAGACAATTTTATTGTTTTCTATATATTTCCTACTAGAGCAATAATCTATAATCAGCAACCACATTTTATCAAAATTTCTTTAGCAATTTTTCCATCATTATTCCTCTACAATTTGAAAATTTAAGAATGGGAAGCGATCAGTGAATATATTTAATAAATACGACAGCATTGTTATAATAGTTTAAATATCGTAATTGGAAGAGTTGTGTTTGATCTTAACTGACTGGTTTCCCAAACGACAACAATGTTACTTATTCAATTCTATGTCTCTCTTTTTTTCTCTAAATGGTATAAATGATCCCACAGATTACAGTATATTTTAATTTACCTTGTATATGAATTTAAAAAAATACATCTAAGCGTCTTTACCTTAGTCGTAAAAAATCAATGAAACAGTTTTAATATAAATTATATTTCGTTTGTTTGTGACCTAATTTTTTTGTTGTTGAATGCAAAAGCTACTTAATATATAATATATTTATTAAATAACAAATAACCAGAAATGTAGCAATATTGGATCCTTATCCTTATTAATGATAACATAAAACATATGATGAATATATTCTGTATCCTGATAGCTTTTAAGATTCGTGTCACAGATACAAATTAACGGCCATTACGTGAAACATGTTCCGAAAATGCAGATGTTCGTTTTAGGGTTGCTGAATTTAAATTTTATTAATAATTATTTACAATATTTTTTCAAAAGCTTAAAGTGTTATAATTAAATGTTAGTTTTATATAATAAACATATTATAAATAAACATGTTTTCTTTTATAAAATTGCTTATTCTAGAATATGTGAATAATTGTAATAATAAAAAGAAGGCAACCCTGCGCGAAAGATATATTCTGGTATATTAATTACTCTAGTATTATCGGTATTTCAAAATGTTCTGTGCCAAATTAAAATGTCAAAAAGAGTCATGGTTTTATGTTTTACTTTGTGTCCGCACTGGAGCTAAGGATACTGGCGCATAAATGGCCAACAAGAATACTCTTGTTATCCCCAGCTTAAAGCGAACCCAAAGAAGCCTCGGGTTGATAGCCCTGTATTCTACCATTGCATTAACCATTCGAGAGGACAACAACATGCCTACACATTGGCAACCTCGCTCACCCTCTGGAACCCCAGCCCAGAAAGCGACCCGGTTGCCAGGCAAATCGGTCGCATCATTGTCTTTTCGTTTGGTTTCAGACACACAAATAACATCCAGATCTTCGTCATCCATCACATCTAATAATTCATTCATCTTCTGTTCCATTCCTCCTCTTACATTCCACGTAGATATTTGTAGCTCTGTCCTCCACCTCCCGCCTTGTTCCGAAAGGTATGATGTAATATCATTATAAATAACAGGAGAGTATGGAAGGAAAAAACATACTGTGCCGACCCCAAAATGGGATAAGGGCAGGAAGATGATGATGATTATGTTACTAGAAAGACTTATAACGAATACACCTTATAGATGTTAAAATGTTGGGCACTTTGTAACGGTTAAGGTCAGAGTTTCTTTCGCACCGAAGGCCCCTTAAATGACTCTCGAGGTTTAAATCAATCACTTAAGATCTCAACTGTGACTTTAGTAAAATAATAAGAGAACTTGAAACAAAATAGGGAAATATATTAATAAAGTTTTATGATTCAAAATTATTATTAGTTTTAAGAAATATAAAGTTTCGAAATCTGGCATGTACAGTTTTGATTCAACATGCAACAAAAATAATATTTGTCACTTCTTTCATTTCGTGTATTGAATGTAGGAGATATTATACCTATAACATTTATCTGTGTCTAGTTGGTTCGTTCAGGAAACGTTTTTATCAAAAAACTTGGCAGGTTAAGCTCCATACCTTTCTCATATTCTGACATTAATGGCTTTACAAAGTTTCTTTTACAAGCGGTAGATAATCTTCTTTATGCAAATCTTAGATTATATTACACGAAATATTTATTTTAATATAATCGTTACTTCTCAAACAATGGTTGACAGTTTGAAAGTTTACATTCTTATGACCTAAAAGAAAATACAAAATATAATAGAAAATAAAAATTTGTGAAATTCTTTCAAATTGAGTAATTCTCTTTCGTTTTGAAAGGTCACTGATTGCATGATATAACGCATGTACGTCGTACCGACGACATTTCCTATATATTTATAAGATACTATATGTGATGAGCTCTCATTCATTCACCCATTTCAAAACGTAATAGAGTCTGTATCATCTGTTTTGTTTTTTACTGAGACAGCTCTCATGTCTAATTAGATGCGGTTAGTATATAATTTATTGTTTTTCCAGGTTATATACTATACGTATTACGAGTATATACTGTCTCATCTAGTGGTAATAAGCACTTGTGATCAATCATACACGTGGATGCATCTCGTAGCTCGGTCTGCTGCCGGCAGCAGTCGCATGACTTGACTTATGTGTTGACTTTAATTACAGATAAGCAATATATTACAATTAATATTGAGTAATGGGTGTACAAAACGTCACTGTAAATCAATATATCAGTAAAATATAATATTACATGCATTGAAATTAGTAGTGTGCCAGAATGAAGTTTTAGATTAAAGATGTGTTTTGTTATAGTCCGCAACTATAAATATATTTTCTATTCATCAGGGACAATTACGGAACCCTGCACTGCGCGTTGTCAAGACGCAATTGGCCGTTTTGGGTAAACCTCGAAAAATTCGGTCTGCCCATTTATTTGTACCCGACTTTCGAATTTTTTTAAAAATTTCTTCACAGGAGGTCTTCTTATGACCCCCTGAGTCCAAAATGACCATTGGTCAAAAAGTTTATATATGTATATATATATACATACATATGCGTGCGTGCGTCCAGATTCGACTTTTGTCAGCACGATAGCGGCCGCAGTTTCGCTTAGATTACTTTCAAGCTTTGCACAAAAATCAACTATCCAAAACACAAGGTCAAGTTCGTTAACCAGAGAAATCCAGGCCACAGGGGACGCTAGGGCCTCACTTTTTCTGATTTCAGTTTTTCGACCATAACTTTTTTCCGATACAAAGAAGATCAATCGCGTTCATATTATATGATGTCTTTGATGAATACCTATAACTAATGTAGATAAACCGAAAACCTAACTTCAATAACTTAGGGCTGGGGGTAAAAAAAAACGAATTTTTTTGGAAAAAAATTCATAACTTTTTTCTGGTAAACATTCTTACATCACAAGTATTTTTAATAGAAAGGTTATTTTTTATTCTAAATTAAGGTACCAAAAGTTTTTCCGTAAAAGGTACCGTTTCCGAGAAAAAAAATAAAAACCACTTTTAGCTTGAAAATTTAAGGAATGTAAAACCACGGCAACTTTTTTCTGGTAAACATTCCCTCCTCGCAAATAATTTTAATAGAAAGGTTATTTTTTACTCCAAATTTAAGTACCAAAAGTATTTCCAAAATAGATACCTTTTTCGAGAAAAAAAATAAAAACCGCTTTTTGCTGTAAATTTTTGATGTAAACAACGGCATCATGTGTTATTCTTAGGTAGTGAGTTATATTTTAAATGAGTTACATACGAGGTCTACCAACGCGTGTTCCCCTGCGGGCACGGATTTTTTTTCTTTCAACGCACCATTTTAAAAAAAGCATCACGTGATTAATAATTAATTCCTTAACGTAGTGTGCAATCAAAATAAATAGATGAATAAAAACCAAAAATTATTTTTTTTTTTCAAAAAGTTTTTGTTAAAGTGTTTTTTTAAAGTACGTATGACGTAATTTCTTCTATTTATTTTAGTATAATTAATAAAATATAATATGGGTCTTTGATTATCATTTTAACTCATTCTTCTATCTGGTATTAGTCACTCAACTCCTAAAAGACCAGACTGACTTTGATAAATGGTTCGTGATTTTACTTGTTCGGTGCCAACGTCAACCGAGCTCACTAGTAGTACACAAATTGTGATATTAGTAATTATAGCCAATCCTAATTGTATTTTGGATGAAAGAACTTCTTCTAATAATCGCTAAAGACACATTAAAGGTACCAAACCATATATTCGACAATTCTAAATAAATTCACTTCGTACGGCGGACCATCGAGAAAATTTCATTGAATAATCCTCTCTACAAATCCCTGCAAAATGTCCCGCTTTGTTTTATACGATTTCGAAGACTAACGGATGTTCAAATGTTAAATCCCTTTAGAATTTACAGATTTGATAAGATTGCATTAAGTTTTGCAAATTTTCTAATAAAAAATTTCTAACGTCTTTGATCAGGCTATTATGTACCTTTATGTAGTGTCATTGTACTGTAACACGTATTGTTATTTTTGTTATAATAACTCAAAACAAAAGATTAGAATAAAATACGTAATTAAATAAATAACGCATGTGATAATATTTAATTTTGTAATCTTTTAATCACCTTAAATATGAGAATATCATGGAATTAGTATTAGTATAGTTAGTTATTTTAGAATTCTTTACAAAGCACGCTTTAAATGACTTCTAATTTGTGCTCAAACTTAATTGCTTTATTCATATTTAAGTTTTCTAAGAGAAGCAATAACCTATATAAGAAGTATGTCAGTTATTTTCCAACCTACTATTTGCCGACAGAATTATACATTTTATTTACCGACAAACACATGTGTTTGTTAATGTTTAAGTCTACTATATATACTATATGAATATTATAAATGTTTTCTATTTAAATAAATTTTATCTAATATATTTTATATATATTTAATTCTTTTGTAAGTGTGTTTGCGACAGATCTTCCTCGAAGCGTTTGAATAGATTTTGATATATTTTTGTTGTTTTTTTTCTTGAAAAGGTAAGGCGATGCAACTCGATAATGGATAATAAATAGATTATTAAAGTTTTTTCGTATATCATGAACGCTCCGTGTATTTGAATCATGACTATCATTTATAAATTGCATAATTTTTTATGACAACAGATTGTTTGACCGTACTGACTAGAGTTATAATATATTTGATTTGTTGATCATTGCAATGCTCGTATCATTGTAATTCCATAATATATATAATATCAAAAATTAATATTTAGAATAATATTAATATTAAATATTTATTTCACTACTACTACCAACACTTTCTTTTTGCAAAATTTCCTTTTAGTTTTCAGTTACTTGTTAATATAAAAAGAAGTTTAAATGTAATTGACTTTATACGGTGAAGGAGCTCGATATTAAAGTGAGAAAACACTCATCTTTTATTCAGAAGGTGCACTCGAGAGCACGATTAAGGTGGCAGAGGAAGAAAGAATTATGTGCATTTATTACAGAAGCGTTAGAACTAACGTTGTTCGTTTGTTCACAAACACCTCTAGATGTACGGTGAAAACTATTTGAACATTTTAAATTTAAAAATATTGAGATAAATGAATATCTCGGCAATTTATGGTATGGTAGCTGAGGTAGGTATCTTTATTTTGTCTGAATAAGGATCCACATTCAATGTAAGGTATTATAAAAAGTTTATGTGGCCCAGTTGCTGACTGTGTAACTAGGGTTCAATTTCCAATTTGCCAATATTTATTGGATTTATCGATCACTAATAAATAACATTTCAGACGACGACTACAAATAACACATTTGTAGCAAGTAGACAACTTTTTCAATTTGTCGCTATAATTCCGTTAGTGTCAGCGGCAGCCCATGCTTCAGTTACAATTCATCCAATTATACACATGGGAAATATTCATACAGCAATTGCATCCCTACTTTTTATTTTTATTAGCCACACTGCTGTAGGCGGTTTAAATGGATCTGACAGTCGATTGACCGATTCCGATAAATATCTTAACTTGATAGAAATACGAAGGGAGGTCCAAAAGTTCGTGGAATGGAGAGGATGGAGCGGGGGTAGGGGCGCTCGCTTGGTGTCATACGAATCGGAGACTCATCATTAGCATAAATATCGAGTTTCAACCCGATTGCGTCATTCGTTTACGAACAGTCGCCTGCTGAACAAGTAAATCGGGAAGAAAACTGAAACTATGGAGAAAATTGAACACCGCGCTGTGATAAAATTCCTTACCAAGCAAGTAAAGAAGGCTCAAACCATTTTAAATGAAATAGGAGTCGTTTATAGGGAACAGTGCCCTAGTAAATCAATGATTTACAAGTGGCATGGTCTTTATAAACATGGTCGAGAGCCAATTGAAGACGACCCCCACTCAGGAAGGCCAGTTGAGGCCACCACATCGGACATCGTCAAAAAAGTGGAGGAAATTGTACTAGAGGATGCCCGTTTGAAGAAAAAACAATTATCTGCATTAGTTGAAGTATCAGATACCACCATTTTGCGAATCCTATATGATCACCTGGGTATGACAAAAGTCAATGCAAGATGGGTACCGAGAATGCTCACGCCGTTTCAGAAAGAGCAGCGCGTCTATGCGTCAAAGCATTTTTTGGAGTTGTGTAGAGATAAACCTGCACAGATTTTGGACCGAATTGTTACGGGAGATGAAACATGGGTTCATCACTTTGAGCCTGAGTCCAAACAAGAGTCCATGCAATGGCATAAAAAGGGGACACAACCGCCAAAGAAATTCAAGGTGATGGAGTCGGCTGGAAAGATGATGGCTACTGTTTTTAGGGATTGTGAGGGTATAATTTTGATTGATTACAAAGAAAAGGGAAGGACTATAACCGGAGAATACTCCGCAACAATATTAGAAAAATTAAAGGATGCCATCAAGGAAAAGCGGCGAGGAAAATTGACAAAGGGTGTGTTACTCTTGCAAGACAACGCGCCGGTTCACAAGAGCAAAATTGCAATGGCTGCTCTGCACACGCATGGGTTCGAATCCCTAGTTCACCCACCCTAGAGTCCAGACCTAGCCCCAAGTGATTTTTTTTATTCCCTAATTTAAAAACAAGACTTAAGGGTAAGGAAATTTTCCGATGACAATGAGGTAAGGGAGGCAATTTCGGCTCATTTTGACGGAAAAGATAAAACATATTTTTATAGTGGTTTAGAAAAATTAATTTATAGGTCTAATAAATGTATTGAGCTTAAGGGTGATTATATTGAAAAGGAAAAATAGTTTTGTTGTTTTATTTTATTTAGATCCCTTTCATTCCACGAACTTTTGGGACCTCCCCTCGTATATCCCAAAAGACATGTTTGTCACTAGAAAAAACCATTTGTAGTACCTCCGCTCTTCGCTCTTGTAACACTCCTCTCAATGCCTCGCCAAGTATCAGAACATTGGGCCTCGACATTTCGAGCGACTGTCGGTTTTATGGAGATCAAGGCCAAATTGTCTAGAACAAAATTGGGAGTGATCATTAGAGCGAGGCAGTATTTCAAGCCTCTCAGAAGAATTGCACTCTATAAGGCACAAGACCGGCTACAGATGGACTACTGTTCTCATCTCTGATCCGGATCACTGCAATACTAGCTTCAACCATTTGACCGCGTACAACGGAGAGTTGGTCGGATTGTCGGGAACCTGGTGCTCTGCAAACGGCTGGACACTTTGGCATTGCGTAGAGATGTGGCCTCTTTTTTGCGTTCTCTATCGAATTTACAACGGTATTTGATCTGATGGCTGCCGCTGAATTTCATCTTCTCATAGTTCGTCATCGTCTGAAATACCATCCGTTACACCTGGATACATGGCGATCCTCTACCGTGCGGTTTTCAAGGACCTTTCTTCGACATACCACTAAGACATGGAACGAACATCCTTCGCTCGTTTTTCCAGATCGATCGCTAATAATTGACGAGCCTTCCATATAAATACTCTTTTTAATCGAAATTTTTAGGTAAAAGTAAACCTTATTATAAAAAACTTTCTTATAAAAAAATAACACATGTATCAAAAAACACATTTTAATTTCATCTAATATGAGTATCTTCAAGAGTAAGATTCTATATACAGCAAAAATTTTTAGAACAGAATGTCAAAAAGAGCTAACAGTGATCGGGTTCTTATCTCCATCCTGAACCAATAAAATAAAATTTAAGTAATGTTTACTTCTAAATATTGTAACTTAATTGTTTGGGTATATGTATATATACAATAAAACGTATTAAGTTTTACTTTTAAATATTTTTTTAAAGACTTCAAATGCGATAAGTTAAGATTTAATATATGTATTTGTTTTATATTCATCGTACCTAACATAATAATAAATCTATGTAACTTATTTTGTTACGTTATCTTAGGTTCTTATGTGTTTCTGGTAAAAAAATATCTTGATGTCAAATAATAAATCAATTATTTTTTAAGGAATATTGTACGGTCTATGTCAATAATTTTTTCATTTAGCAAAATTCATCAGCAAAATTTTACAAATATTTTTATTTATCAGATGCGATATATATTTATGAATAATAGGAATCTATTATAATCGTGTAATTTATCGTCCTAATAACTAACATTATTATATTATATGCATTAATAAGACGTATGCATTAATCGAACCGACGACCTCTAGAAACTATCCTGCCAGTGTACCAATTATGATACCGAGAACACACCCGACTCGAACCCATGATATGTTAAACTGGTTTAAAACATAACAGTTTCGTTTATTTTGTAACTTAACTACAGTACTGCTTATCACAAACATCAATTTATCTAAAGTTGTCCTAAAAACATTATAATAGCAACTGAATAGACCAAGGAACTAAATAAACCAAGCGGATAGTGTCAGTGTGCAGAGGAATAAACTATTCACCGGTGACTGCAGATTGCGGTATAGAAATAACATTTAATAAGAAAGCATAAAACGCGGTGTAGGGGAAGTGACATCGTATAATTAATGTTGGCTAACTTTTGTGCCGGGTTGGACTCCTTTCCTAAAATCAGACATTTAAATACCAAAAATTTTAAAGTAACATGATACTGAGAATTCATTATAATTTTTTCTTTTTATATTATTGCAGTTTGACTTTGCTTTGTTTTGTTTCTTTGAAATTTTAGTTTTAAGTATATTTTGTTACCAAAAAAATAATTAAAAAGGTACCTAAATACACGTCAATGTCATAGCCAGTGCCATAGAATCACACACACCCGTTAAACCCAACAGTCACACACACCAGTTACACACATCAGTCACATACACCAGTTAAGATCCCACATACAGTTCACTCGTCACTCAAAGAGTTAATTGTCGCATGATATAATAGTATAAAAAAACAAAATACATATGCTACGATAATAAAAATGTATTGTTCTTTAAATCCTAATGTAATCATTGACCGAATTTTTTCTGAAAAAGCTCTGGAGCGTTACATAATATCTCTACACACACTCTTCTTAATCATTATAGACAGATCTTTATATCTATTGTAACTTCTGTCAGAAGTTGTAGAAGCCTTTGTGTAAGCAAATCTCTTCACATATATTTAATTGCCACTTACAATGTGCCAATCGAGGGATTCATCTAGATGCCAGTGCCAAAATTGATCCCATCAAAGTAATCAACTTTGGACATTATAACAAGAAATCAACGGTTTCGTGTTCAGTTCACACTCTTTGATGTGTCATAAGGCGGAGAAATTTCTTTCGAACAAACTTCCTTCGGCGGTATTTCCAGATCGACACGACATGGGTACTTTCAAAAAAGGCGTATACTCGTAACTCAAGGCCGGCAACGCTCTTGTGAATCCTCGGATATTACAAGAGTTCATGGGCGGTTGTGATCACATATCAACGGTTATCCACTAGCTCGTTTGCCCTTCTCTTACATAAAAAAAAGAGTTTGGAAGGTACTGGTGCATTACAGTCCTCATTCTACCGAAATAATACAGGTCACATCTAATATTTATATTTATATTAATAATCATCATTAACCAGTAGCCCAGTCAATATGTAAAATAGTATATTGCTATCAAGATCTACTTAAATTTATATTTAACAACATATTATTTATATGTCAAAGATTAAATACTTATACAGTGACAGATAAAGAAAAGAAAAATTGTTTTTACTTGTTAACTTTAATTTTTTTTTATATTTTGTGTAACTTATTAAATTACACAAAATATTAAAAAAAAAAATTATAAGCATAGCAAATTATATTGTTTTAATTCAACTTAAAAAAAGTGAATGCATGTCATAATCTAATAATGTCAACAACATTATACCAGTGACCGCGTCATTACTTTTTTCAATAAAAATATAAACAAATTTAATGTTAAAATTCATTACTTATAATCTTTAACATTAACTTTTAACCAAGAAACTTTTAACACAATACTTTTTAATCAAATCCTAACTTAAAACTACATCCAGTCACCACGTCTTTTGCCAAACGCTTTACCTAAGTCCCTGTGTTAATTAACTGCCATCATTTGGCAGCTCCACTATCTCGATTGGTGTTGGATTAAGTAACCTTCGAACAATTGGGGAGATTCGAAATCTTGAGTTACCACTTATCAATAGGTGTGTTGAAATAATAATTGTCTTTATTCCTTATTATCACAGGGAGTGGACGCTCACACGTTAGATGAGAAGATGAAATAGTAAGCTTAGCTACATATTACCAAAGATAGAGATAAGTAGCATACCTAGAAGGAGGCTTTTACCGGAATGGGGTCCCGACAAGTTCTTTAATTAGTATTACTGTTTTTAATGCAAATTCCACTATTTATATATAAATATTGTAATTTCGACCATTATGTTAAAGTATATCTTTAAAAACCAATACTGTCAAGTTTTGTTTAATTTTTAAGGTATCGTTACAGACTACATATTTTGATATTTAGTACAACAAAAACAAAGTAAAAAATTAAATCATTATTCATTTTGACAATTTAAATGTGCTCTGAACATTTTGCGAAACCGATAATACCCGAGTAATTAATGTCCTGTCCTAAACCTGTATTTGTTTTCCGTGTAGGGTTGCTTTATTTTTTTATAATATTACATTTTTCCATATGGTGGTTATTATTATTTTTAATGGAAACATATATTAATTTATTTGTGTTACTTAAAAGTAAATATTTTCATTATAAATAATTTTGAATAAAGTTTGAATTCAGCAACCCTAAACCCAACATCTGAATTTTCAAAACACGTTTCACGTAATGGCCGTTAATTTGTATCTGTGACAGGAACCTTGAACGCTATCAGGATGCAGAATATATTAATCTCATGTTTTATGATATCATTAATAAGGATAAGGATTCAAATTTGCTACATTTCTGGTTATTTGTTATATTCAAAATAATTTTAAATTTAGCACCTATTTATGGATTCAATAATGAATTAATCAGGCCACAAAAATGAAATGTAATTTATATTAAAAGTATTTTATTGATTTAGCTACGAATTAGATATAGACGCATAAGGGTGTTTGTAATAATGAATCCAAAAAATGACAGGCTAAAAAAGATTACAAACTATACTGTAACCTGTTAGATCATTTATTACTCTTAGAGAAAAAAAGGAACATATGTATAATTGAGTAAATAACATTATTGCTGAATGGAAAACTGGTCAAGGTATATTGTTGGGCTTCTTTATAAATTAAATAACACTGCTTCGATATGTTAATTTTACTTTATTTTAATGTTAAGTTAAATTAAATGTACCTTTAACTGATATGACCTCAAGAAACCGTCCTGTAAGTCTACTAATTAGGCTGTGATGTCGATCTCGATAAATGTAAGTCTTTATATTATAGTCTTTATTGATAAAGAGGTTACATCTATTAGGGTTTTTCAAAGCCGAAAGAATAAGGTATGGTCTCGGTTCCACATATCCTATCCTATAAAAATATACATAAAAATTTATCAAACATGTAGATGTTGATCCTGTAGATCATGCAGTTATATATTATTTGTTATTAATGATCTCCTTAGAGTCACGGTTTTTGAGAAATAACAATTGAAAAAGCTAAAAAGTTGTGTTCGTCATAAAATAGTACAATCATACAAAAATTTATTAAATTAATTAATACACCTAATTTTATTTTGAGTAGGAGACAGATGTTACTAAAGGTTCATCTTAAAATTAAATTTTCCTTGTAGTGACATGTGTTTATTGTACATTTTTCCTACCTTAATTTCTTCTGGTTCATTTAAAAATGATACAAATATGTTTTATATGTTGCAAACTTTTTACTGGAAATGAAATTGTCGCTGTTGATCGTAGCATGTGGACATTAATTGTCGGAAGCAGAAGAGAAGCTGGTGAATTTAAAATATCTGAAAAACATGAAAAATGTGACAATTCCTGTGAAGTGTCCTAAAAGTACACTCAAAAGAGTTTAATAGAAGTCAATTAAATGATTAATACTCATAAGGTTATAAATATACCTTGTAAAATGTTTTTGTTATAAAGTAAATGTAAATTATCAGTGACATCCAATCTACATAAAGTCGCCTCGTACTCTGGAGAAATGCATTTTAATAAGTCTCTATTATGTTGTTAATTAAACTGAAAGGCTATTAAGCAAAACTAGTTGTTGTCCCATTATTTATTATGTGCTCATAGAAGAGAGAACTTAATATGTTTATAAATGTTGATTCTTTACTGCAGGTCGTAATTTTGCTTCCAGTCAAACGCAGTATTTGATTTATATCACAACAAAGAGTAGAATATATCTATGGTAATGTATGTTTGTCACGTACAATATATACAATAAACGTTTAAAATATTTATTAACGATAAAGAAAACTAAAAATTAAGATTTAAAGTAAAGAAAATAGAAGCAAAATGTGTTTATATACGAATTACGACAAGCGCAATCGGTACACGCAAAATTTAATTAAATCTAATCTATTAACTACTGATCCATGTTACATCAAGTGATGCCTGCTTGGTGACTCAGTATTCTTATATTGCATAGGTTAATCTCATTCCCTCCTCAGTCCTAGTCCTCCTCAGTCCCTGTATCGCGTGCTGGCCATTGGTACCGTGCCCAGTTGTTTCCGCGGCTTATCTGATGATTGGCTAGGGTGGATAATTTCGGCTGATTTAACAAGTTTCAATAATATTTTTAGTTGTATGATTAACAGTTTTCTTAATATGGATGGTTTAAAACTTTACGCCAATAATATTATAGATAGAAACTTACTATCTTCTTTCAGAAATATTTAACAAGAACTGGTATGCCGTTTGCAGGATGCAGGATATAGTAGATTAAATTTGACACGAGGGAGTATTAGTAAAGGAATAAAATAAGACCACGGCATAACACACAAAAAGAGGAAATATTGTATAACTGTTAAGACAAAGCTCCGTAACTCGAAAGTATTAGTATTAAAGATAATTAAAAATATACTTTAAAATTCTCATGTACGCATTTGTCAAATAAAAGAGAAAGAAAAAGGCAGAAAATTTCTAATCATCACTAAGGCTAATAAACTCTTGACATAATTAAAAAAAATATAAGAACATTATTAAAACAATTATATAAGAGCCACATATAAAGATAAAATACGGATAAAATATAGAAAAGTGTAAATTAAAAGTAGATAAAATATTCAAGGAGACACCGCAACAACATAAGGCAATATAAATAAGAATTGTACAAAAAACAAAACTTAAAGGTAAAACATTCTCTGGTGACATCAAACTTATGCATAACATACGATTATTGTATTTACGGAACGACAGTTTCTAGTTACACAGTTTCAAACTGTACGTCCACGGATAAGAACCGGCCAGAACCTCAACGGATCATACATTATTTATATACTTAGAGTATTGTTGAGTCACAGTCATAACTAAAATGTGTAAACAAATAATAGTTCTGTGATATTTATACATTTATAAGATATCAAAAGATGATAAAATTAACATTCAAAATAACAGTAAGTTTATAATGTATTATCAACATGAGAATGGTAGTAGCAACAACTTGGTTGTTGTTACAGTGAGATGGGACGTGTTATTGGCTGGTGCTTCCTGAGGGACTGTTTATTTGAGTTTCTATTTGTAGAGATCCTCTCAGGGGACCGGTTTGGAAGCAAATTGGTCCAAGAAATAACCGCTGTCCGGATTAATCATTGTTGAGTGTAAGACCACGGTCAAATTTTTATTACAATTAGGCGTACACGATAAATCGACAAGTGCATGCAGATATTACGCAGGGTCGCCATGTGTGTTGTGTGTACTCTGTGAAGTGTGTATATGAAATATAAAACCTGAAAACAATTATAAAATACAATATTTCATTGCAATGAATCAAGTATAAAAAACGTTATCTGTCATTTAATTGCAAAATTATGGCCGCTATATTGTTAAAATGATTTTGAATTAACATTAAAATATTTTATCATAACAAAATATATCTACTAGTGAAAACATTATTTTGAATAAGACTCATTCTTGGTTGAAACCTTTGTTTGTTCCATCTACCGAGCTGCACTTAGACACAATTACATTACTAGGCAATACTCGGTACTTTACCTCAATATTCCTTCAAAGCCACGGTTGCTGATTTGATTCCCGGTTTCTTACTTCCTCTTGAGAAAACTGTTGCTGGCATTTTTATTTATAAGGCTATGATTTTGTATATGCCTATTATATATTTTGGTCAGTTGGTCAGTTTTGCTGTTCAGATAACAACAAGGAGACCGAAATTTAGAAAAAAAAATAATTAAACGACTTATAAATTAAAATTTATATTACATATATTATTTAAAATCCAAATTTAATGATTACCTATTAACAATTTACAACTTATATGCAACATACACTTTTTTGTGATCCAAAGTAATTGATCTTTAGTACAAGGTGAAGTCCTCGAGACTTACGTAAGTGGTCCTCGGTGTGAAAACAGCTCTGAATTTAACTTTTATTAAGCGGCCGATATCAGATATACATTACGATAAATTTTGTTTGTTATAGGTTCTATTATTATTGTTAAATATTTATATCATGAACATTATCTGAAAATAAAAAGTAAATTAATTAATTGTCAATTCTTAAATAAAACACTATTACAAATAATCACTTTAGTTTTTTAGAAAGTAAGATCTTATTATAATACTTTAATTATTTTTATCTAAAATTTGTTAAAAGATGCCTTTGCCTTTGTCTTTTACAATATGTTGATTTATCTATATAAAAAAAAAACTAATAATAAATGAGCCGGCTTAAAACCAAAACACATACTGAATAATGCGGTCGATCAAAGCAAGGCGTATGTATTATATTTTGTGTAGTAAATGATTTATCATTTAAAATAATATATATTTTATGGGAAATAAAATATATATTATACCGACTTCAAAAATATATTAAATTGTTTACTTTAACATTTCATCCGTAAAATGTTATATCTGTATCATTCTTTATGGACTAAACTAAACCCAAAAACACTAACTACCAACTAGGAACATATGCTAAAACTTGGACACGATACGTTGAACAAACGGGTGCATGAATAATTCGTCTCCCGTCAAGTTTACAAACGGTTTAGTTTGTACGGCATCCTTTACAACCTGCTTTATTTCATCTAAACGGACAGGAAGACTATAACTATACAAAATACTTCTAAAAATGTATTTCACACACATTTTTGTAAATATTTTAAAATTATTCATATTAAATATTAAATCAGATAGTAAATTATATTACAATTTTTTATATATTTATATGAATAAAGCCCACCCAGTTGTTGAAAAATATATTTATTTAATCTTAGTTATAGACAAAGATTAAGCTGAAATTTATCAAAATAAGAATTTCTTTATAAGAATAAGAAGAACTTAATATTATCTATTTTATTTAGAATAATTATAAATTATTATTCTTACTTATGCATGACATCAATAATGCATGATTTTCATAATTCAAGTTCATCTATTCAACAATGAAGTTCAACTTTAGAGCTTTTTGGTTGTAGATTCATTAATTATAATTTCCCGTCACCGCCAGCACTTACGTACATTGCGGCTCCTCTGTTAGCCCCCACTTTGTAATTTGAATTTCTCCCTCTCTAAACACCGTATAAATACCGTGTCTATAAATTAACGATGATACAGGGTATAGATAGTTCGAGTGACGCTGATTTTACGATCTCTTTTTACTATTTTTAAATTATTTATTTAAAATTTATAAACTACTCACCACACATTTAACTAAAACTATTGTACTAAATTGAAATCATATAAATTTAATGGTTTTGGATGAAATAATTGGCGGTTAATATTCGATTGCAAATCTTTAATAACTTTAAACTCTAAATATGACACGATCTCAGAAGTCTATAAGTTTGAAGCCAACATATTATATAATATGCACTTATATAATTTCTAAAGACTGATAAAAAAATATCTTTACTGTTATGTTATTTGTAGTCGTCTATCAATTCAAATCCAAGTTATTATAAAAAGTACCAGCAACTGATAAGAGATATTTTCTTGAAACAATATTTAAAATGGAAAATTAAGTTTGTTACAAAGTTGTTGAACGGGAAAATAAGAACAAATTTACAAGTTCTACTTTGCATCAAAGACCTTTAATTATTGTATATAGCTAGCGCCTTTGTCAAATACTTTAAAACAAATTTCAGAACTTGAAGAACGGCTACCATAAAATCAAAAGAAACATTTTTGATACTTTAGCCTTTATAATATAATAACATATTAATTGGTCTAATAATACAACGACTCAGCGTTTAGAGGTTTTGATGTGATGTGATGTAATATTATATCTTCATAGTCAAATAATTTGCTTCCTAAAACATCCTATATTTCATTTCCTCTTTGTTTACCCTTGTTATTTTTCTCTGTCTGGCAATCTTCCAAAGTATACCAAAATCCCCTCTGATTAATGTCTGCTGCAAACACTACAACTATGTACAATTTTAATCTAAAATTTACATGCTACCATCACACATAATTCCAGTGCATGTAATATTATATATTATTGATTTTAAGTAAGGTTTTGTACACTGATTACTCAATAATAATTGTAACATCAGTCAAGCCATGCGACTGCTGCCGGCAGTAGACCGAGCTACGTGATGCATCCACATATGATTGTTCACAAGTTCTTATTACTACTAGATGAGACAGAATATAATTATGATAAGAATTTTCGAAAATATGTTTCCATATTTTACTAGCAGGGTAGGACCCTATATTACTGAAAAATATAAGACATTGTATACTACCTACTTCTATTTAGACATAAGGTCTAAGTTCAAGTAAACAGATTATATCGGCCCTCTTACCACATGCAATGTAATAATTAGAAAAAATCTACATATTCATATTATTACCTAATGATTAGAAACTAATCTTAGTCTAATGAGTATAATATAATATCTTATAAATATCTGCGAAGTGCCTACGCTACGACGTATATGTGTTATATCATGCAATCCACTGATTGTATGATTTAGCCTTTACTTTTTCATTAGACGGAAGAGAATTATTCAACTTGAAGGAATTTCGGAAAAATAATTAAAATAAAACTAATATATGAATGAAGTTAGTCCTAAGTTTAGATTTAACATTGTGACATATAAAAATATTCCTTCCGTAGCCATTCTTTCTTACAATAATACCATTAAATGGCAACTGTAATTTTAAGTATGATTAATATGACATTATGAAGTTAGTTTATCTTCTATTAAGGGGATTGCTTAAAGTTCTTAAAGACAAATATTTTCGGTGATTTCGCTATGGCTCTTGATTTATTGTATTATATTATCGTTTCTTAAATAAAATAATACGTTAAAAAAGTAGACTAAAGGAAAATATACACAGACACCCACACACGATTGGTTAGAACACAATTTAGGTACGTGCACCTAAAGATAAGATTATTTTTCAATATGTGCCCTCTGGATGTCTCATTTTCCTATGATTAAAAATCACGCTACTACGCTATCGGTTGGGTGAAGAGATTTCTGTAGCTAGTTGTCCAGATAAATCTAGAAAGAGAAGGTATACTTATGAAATGAAAACTATACTATAAGAAAACCGCACTACTGCTTACCGGTGGTATCATGAATTTGAACGCGGTAACTTCAGTGTTAGTGATGCTCCAAGATCAGGTCGTCCTGTAGAAGTAACTACTTTGGAAAACGTAGCGAACGTCGAGTCATTGATTAAGGCAGACCGTCATATTATCTACATACAGATACAGGAGGAGGAGGATATATTTATAGATTAGTGCACCAAGTATTCATAGAATTTTACATGATGTCTTTGGAGTAAGAAAAATTTGTACACTGTCGGTACCCTAAATCTTAAGCCAGAACAAAAAGAAGTGAGAGAAAATCGGTGTTAATTAATTTTGAAGGTTTACGAAAATGGGACTTCGCGTCATATCAATGACATAGTTTCGGGCGACAAAACCTGATTGTACTATTTTGATGAACCATCAAAAAATAAAAACAAAATATGGTTGTTCGAAAATGAGGAAACGCAAACTCAAATTCGGAAATCGCGATCAGTGACGAAGAAAATGATAGCTGTATCGGAGCTGTATTGGAGCTGTAGACGAGATATGTTGGATGGCGTTGTGATGGATATTCAGCGCATAGTCACTGCCTCTTGGTATAACAATGAAAGGTTGCTTAAAGTTACAGAAACTCAAAGAAATTCGTCCAAACTCAAGAATATATAATTGGCATTTCCACCGTGACAACACTCCTGCGTATTGTGTTTATACATTTTTAAACAACAGTGGTGTAAAAGTGCTTGAGTATCCTGCCTGCAGTTCTGATCTTGGTCCTTGTGACTTTGCTTTGTTTTCTATTGTGAAGGACCTGCTCAAAGGCAGGAAGAAGGACTCCTGAGTTATTGGCAGCGTGGAAACAACCATGTTCATAACTAACAGAAGAACAATTTAACATATTTTTTGAAAACCTGTTTTTATTTATGACGAAGTGTATAAGCTGCAATGGAAATTATTTTGAAAGACTAATAAATATGGCTGTATTGCAAAACTTATCTAGTATGTACCAAAACTATTCCAATTACAGTTTCACAAACAAACCTAGTTTAGAAATACATTTGCTTAGCAACATTATATAGAGTTCTGTGTTTTCTAAGAAAAATCTACAACGAAATCAAATATATGTATTATATTTAATAAATAAAATCGATTTTTTTTTATGTTACAGTAGGGCAAACGAGCTTGCGGGTCACCGTTGGTATGTGATCACCGCCGCTCATGAACTCTTGCAACATCCGAGGATTCACAAGAGCGTTGCCGGCTTTGGAGAAAGGAATATATGCCTTTTTTGAAGGTACCCATGTCGTATCGATCTGGAAATACCGCCGAAGGAAGTTCGTTCCACATGTGAGTGGTACGTGGGAAAAAAGTCCTTGAAAACCGCACAGTTGAAGATCGCCACGCGTCCACCTGGTATGGATGATAAAGGAGGCGATGGCGAGCTGTGCGGTAGTGAAATTCGGCGGTAGAAATGACTTTTGTGTGTGAATAAGTGTTACATTTCTAAATATTTATTTATACATAGCACATACCATAATTTGTAGCATCTCTCAAATATATAAGTAGTATATAAGTAGTAGCCACACTTTCAAATAAAACATTTTTACGGAATAAACCCACATTTTTAATATTAACCTGCCTTTGCAGTGTTCCTGCACAACAGGAACAGGAAATATTAAATCTATACTTATAATAAATCTGTAGAGAGGTCAATTCTGTACATGAAATATATTTACAAAATAAGTAGCAGGGGGTGATTAGTGTTCGATACTGATGCCAAAAATGCAGTTAAAAAAATTTTTGTCTGTCTGTCTGTCTGTCTGTCTGTTTGTATGTTATTTATAGAAAAAAAAACTACTCGACGGATTTTAACGAAACTTAGTACAATTATTCTTTATACTCCTGGGCAGGTAATAGTATACTTTTCATCACACTACAATGAATAGGAGCAGAGCAGTGAAAGGAAATGTTGAGAAAATGGGAGAAGTTGCTTGATTTTTTAAGCTTCCGTCGCGTGTGCAGCCTTAATGGTTAGAGCTACATAGAAACTATGTATAACGGAAATATTCTACATAAAAATACACGAAAAATATTCCAAGACAGCATATATCTACCTTTTATAGTTAACTCACAATAACACGCATAACTCTCGATAGCTTAGCAGTTCGGAGATTTCTTATTATATTTGTTTACTTTTACGTTTATAAAACCAATAATGCTCACCATCATTCCTAATTAAAAAAAAAATAAACATTAGCACCAATTCAATAAAAAAAGAATCATTGAAATCGGTATAGAAACACCAAACTTATACTTACTTACATGAAATACGCCAACAAGACATCGCGCGTGAATAGTGAATCAAGCTATAAGGATTATTTTTGCGTAACGGTTGCCGCGCTCGACGGGGCTCGCGGCGGCAGAGTATAAAAGGGGCGGGAGGCGAGCGCAAGCGTCATTCAATATTTGGCTGTTGATGCGTTCAGAGTGTTGAACTTTATTGACAGACAATAATTGTTATTTTATAAACCGTGCTTATCAGCGCGACTTTTTGTCTTTAAATAGTTTATTTTAATTTCTTTTGTTGTTATTTTCTAAATTAGTTTTAGTTTTGTTTAAATTCTTAACTATTAATAGTTCCTATTTTATTTCTTTTTAAGTAGATTTAGATTCGATTTTTAGATTAGATAATAGATAGATAGATTAGATTATTGTTAGATTTTTAGTTACTGATAGGTTAGTTTTGGGCATTTTATGTTTAGTTTTTTTTGTATTGAGTAGATAAAAGCGTAGGTAGGTACTTTTATTAATTATAGTATTCATAGGTATTTTTTATTTATTTTTAAGTGAAGTAGGTATAGGTAGATATTGCCTACTATCTACCTATACTGCACACGTGTTTTAGCTTTATTTTCATTTCTTTTTTTTTTGTACCTAAGTTGTAGGTAGGTAGGTACATATTTCTTAGTTTAATTCTATTAGAATATTAGGTATTTAAGTTTAAATAGGCACTTAGATTTATATTTTTTTTATTATATAGCAGCTGTACTTAGAACATCTAAGGTTTTTTTTGTATTAGCATAGGTACTTTGATTAATTACAGTAGTTGTAGGTATTTCTTATTATTAATTTTTAAGTGAAGTAGGTAAGTGTAGATAGTATTGCACACGCATTAAGTATAGCTTTATTTTCATTTTTTATTCTTTTGTAATTTGTAGGTACCTACGTACATATTTATAATTCGATTAGAATATTATTTTAGTTTTAATAGGCACTTAGATTTATATTCTATTTATTATATACTTAGCTATAGTTAGGACCTCTGACGTAAGTTTTTTGTTGGGTAACTAAATAGAATTTAAGTTACCGTCGATTAAAAATAAAATAAACGATGCCACCTAAAAAACGACCATCTTTATCTCGAACTTCGAGTCAAGCTAGGAGAATGAGAATGACGCGTTCTCAAGAATCGGAAGAGGAAAGAGCACATCGGTTAAACTCTATGAGAGTTAGTGCCTCAACATCTCGAGCTAATGAAAGCTCTCCAGAAAGAGAGATGCGATTAGCAGCTGAAAGAGCGAGACGAGCTACAACACGGGCTTCTCAAAGCTCTTCTCAACGAGAGCTAAGGCGTTCCATTGACCGGGAACAACATGCGTTATCCCGAGAAGCTGAAACTGCTTTACAACGAGAATTGCGACTCACAGCTGACCGCGAACGGCATACATTATCTCGCGAGTCTGAAACCTTCACTGAGAGGGAATTACGGCTTACAGCTGACCGCGAACGTCATATTTTATCTCGCGAGTCCGAAACCTTCACTGAGAGGGAATTACGGCTTACAGCTGACCACGAACGTCATATTTTATCTCGCGAGTCCGAAACCTTCACTGAGAGGGAATTACGGCTTACAGCTGATCGCGAACGTCATATTTTGTCTCGAGAATCTGAAACTTTTACTCAATATCAAGACCGTTTGACAAATTATAGGGCGCACCATAACATGATTCGATCTCTTGAAGATGAACATGAGCATGAACAACGACTAGAGTCGGGACGCGATTATTACAATTCTTTGAGACAAGAACAATTGATTACTTTATCTAATGAAAGATTAAGAATTGAAAATATTCGGTCGCTTGAAACAGAAGAACAGCGAGAGGCCCGTCTTACTGCAGATAGATTTCGACATGGTCTTAATGACTTAGATATACACGTGGTAGATCAATCTACAAATTCGGTGGCGTGGTCCGATAAATATAAAAGTGGGTTTGCTTATAACCTCACAATTGATTACAGATCATCTTCTGAAATAGGCGATATGAACGTAGTATGTTCCTTTTGTAATGCTTCGAAGTGGAGGAAGGAGTCTGCTGGTTTCTGTTGTTCTGGAGGTAAAATAAATTTGCCTTCGTTCGAAGACCCACCGGAACCTTTAAAATCACTACTTTTAGGGGAACATTTGCAATCCAAACAGTTTTTAGATAATATTCGCACTTATAATAGTGCATTCCAAATGACATCCTTTGGTGCTAAGCAAATCTCAGAAGGCCCTTTCATGCCTACTTTTAAGGTACAAGGTCAGGTTTACCATTTGATAGGGTCCCTTTTGCCTGAAGAACAACCTAAATTTCTTCAAATATATTTTGTATCCGATTACAACGAACAGTCGAATATAAGAAATCAATATTTTCCGAATTTAAATACTGAACTCATTTCACAACTTCAGAAGATGTTACATCAGGTTAATTCGTACGTATGCAGTTTTAAATCGGCATTAGAAGCCCTTTCTCAAGATGGTAATAACAATTATAAAATTGTTATAAATACCGATAAGCGTCCAACTCAGGAACACCCTGGGCGTCATAACGTTCCATCCACGAATGAAGTTGCTGTAATACTGGTCGACCAGGAATGTGATAGGCGTGATATCGTTATACGTTCCAGAGACAATCGTTTGCAACGTATTTTCGAAACCCACAGGGCTTACGACAGTTTGCAATATCCTACGATATACTGTCGAGGGGAAGATGGTTATAATTTCGCTGTATACCAAACCGATCCGCGCACAGGCGCACCTTATTATAATAAAAAGGTGTCATGCCTTCAATTTTATTGTTACCACCTGCAAGTGAGACGGAATAGATTGGTATACTTTCAACGTTTTCGTGGCTTATTTAATCAGTTTATTGTTGACATGTACGCAAAAATTGAAACCGAAAGATTAGTTTATATACGATCTAATCAAAGGTAGCTGCGCGCTGAAGAATACGTGCACCTTCGCGATGCCATGCAGCAAGATAACGATACTGTGAATATGGGTCGTTTAGTTATTTTACCCTCTTCTTTTACTGGTGGTCCACGCTACATGCATGAACGTACTCAAGACGCTTTTTGTTACGTAAGAAAATATGGACGTCCCGACTTATTTGTTACTGTAACTACCAATCCCAAGTGGGATGAAATCACTCGGGAGCTTCTTGAGGGTCAGGCACCGCATGACCGCCATGATATTATTGCAAGAGTGTTTCATTTAAAATTAAAATCAATGATAGATCTTCTTACCAAAGATAACATTTTTGGAGAAGTATTGTGTTATATGTATAGTGTTGAGTGGCAAAAACGCGGCTTACCTCACGCACATATCTTGCTTTGGTTAAAAGATAAGGTTCGACCTAATGATGTAGACAGATTAATCAGTGCTGAAATTCCAGATCCGACTGCAGATCCCCTGTTATACGACATTGTTAAAACTCATATGATACATGGTCCATGTGGTGCATTTAACGCAAATGCTCCTTGCATGCAAGACGGTCGTTGCACTAAAAGGTATCCAAAAGCATTAGTGGATGAAACTGTAACAGGACATGATGGATACCCATTATATCGTCGCCGTTCAAGAGACAATGGTGGTTTTACTGTTGAAAAGCGAATGTCTGGACAACAGGTTACTTTAGATAATAGGTGGGTCGTTCCGTATTCGCCTGTATTGTCCAGAGCATTTCAAGCTCACATAAATGTAGAAATGTGTAATAGTGTAGAGTCAATTAAATATATTTGTAAGTACATTAACAAGGGCAGTGACCAAGCTACGTTTGCGTTAAGAAATGAACATGATGAAGTTACTAGATTTCAGTCAGGCAGATATATCAGCTCTCCAGAAGCTGTGTGGCGGATCTTAAGTTTTAATATTCACGAAAGATATCCACCTGTGACCCATCTGGATGTTCATCTGGAAGGCGGTCAACGTATATATTTTAACGCCGAAAATGTTACAGAACGATTAGAGAACCCTAGACAAACAACTTTATTGGCATTCTTTCGACTTTGCCAAACTGATAATTTCGCAAAGTCTCTTTTGTATGAAGAAGTTCCATCGTATTATACCTACGATAAACAACGAGGTGTCTTTAACCGTAGACGCCGAGGCAGGCCTGTAGATGGCGAGACAGGTATTTTCAAAGAACATGTTCTTGGTAGAGTGTATACTGTTCATCCTAACAACGCAGAGTGTTTTTATTTGAGATTATTATTACATACAGTGCGAGGACCAACATCATTTATAGATTTGAGAAAAGTAGACGATGTTGTTTATCCAACTTATCATGCAGCTTGCCAAGCGCGTCATTTGCTTGAAAATGATCAACATTGGGATGACGCTTTAGCAGAATCCTGTGTTAGTGATAATCCACGACGGTTACGCCATTTATTTGTAACATTACTCACATTTTGTAATTTATCTGATCCTGTCCAATTATGGGAAAAATATAAAGAAAAATTTGCAGAAGACTTTCTTCGGAATTTATCTCACAATAATGAAGGCGCAACTAATGATAATTTTCGAGATCTGGCTATAAATCAGTGCTTATTAGCTCTTCAGGAAGACTTAACAGCAGTAGGCGGTAAATCACTTTGTGAATATGGTTTGCCAACGCCAACCTCAGTCGGAGAGGTTACCAATAGGGAATATTCCGCAGAGATTGGTTACAACCCAATGGAACTGCTGGTAACATTAGAAAACGGTGTCCCAATGATGACTGCAGAACAACGCTTAGTCTATGATCGCGTGTGCGAGAGTGTGCAGAATAATTTAGGAACAATATGGTTTTTAGATGCACCTGGAGGAACTGGGAAAACTTTTTTGACTAAATTAATATTAGCTTATGTTCGAAATCAGCGTAAAATCGCTCTTGCCGTGGCTTCATCAGGTATAGCTGCAACATTGCTACCAGGAGGTAAGACTGCTCACACTATGTTTAAAATACCAATTAATTTAGATCGCACGGAAAGTCCAACCTGTAGTATTTCAAGAAATAGCGACAAAGCTAAGGTATTGCGTGAGTGTAATTTAATCGTATGGGATGAATGTACGATGGCCCATCGAAAAGGAGTAGAAGCAGTAGACAGAACTCTAAGGGACATAAGACAAAATGATCGACCAATGGGCGGTATTACGGTTTTATTTTGTGGTGATTTCCGACAAACCTTACCGGTAATACCACGGGGAACCCGAGCTGATGAGATTAGGGCTTGCCTGAAAAGCTCTTATTTGTGGCGTGATATACAATCGGTGCATTTGACTATAAATATGCGAGTGAGAACTGGAGACAACGCAGATAATCGTGAATTTTCTGATACATTATTGAAGATTGGTGAAGGTACCTATCCACAACTACACCAAGGAAAACTTATTCTGACACCTGAGTTATGTTGTATAGTGCAATCCCAACAACATCTTATATCTTCGGTTTACGGTGACATAACAATTATATTAAATAGGGACAATTCTTGGCTTTGCGAAAGGTCCATTTTGACTCCTCGCAATGACCAGGCATCTGAAATTAATAATAAAATACTGTCTAATATACAGGGAGAAAGCAAAGTTTATAGTTCAATAAATAGAATGGTTGATGAACAAGAAGCCACTAATTACCCGATAGAATTTTTAAATTCTTTAAGTATGCCTGGACTACCTTCTCATATAATTTGTTTAAAAATTGGCATACCGATAATTCTGCTCCGAAATTTAAGACCACCTCAACTTTGCAATGGAACTCGGCTAAAAGTAACCCAGTTGCAACAAAATGTAATCGAGGCTCAAATTTTAACAGGTTGCGGTGCAGGAGAAACTGTCTTTATTCCCAGAATTCCCATAATACCAAATAATTTTCCATTCCAATTTAAAAGAACGCAATTCCCAGTATCGATGTGCTATGCCATGACTATCAATAAAGCTCAAGGGCAGACTTTTCGTGTTGCTGGAGTAGATCTCGGTGTTAGCTGTTTCTCGCATGGTCAATTATACGTCGCTCTTTCCCGGGTTAGCAATTCTAGGAATCTTTACGTTCACGTGCCGGACGGGTCGACTCTTAACATAGTCTACCCAGAAGCTTTGCGCTGAAACATTTTAATTTGATCTAAAAATATTAGCAATATATTATCTTAATAAAAAACAAGGAGTTACACGCTGACCGAGTCGTGGGTATAGCGTGGGTATATTATAATATTCTGCGGTTACTTATATTTTTCAACAGTTTTGTGGATTGGCATATTATATTACTATTGCCCTTCTAAAATACGAAAGTGAATCTGCCTGTTACGTCAAAACTATGAGGGAGGACATCTGCTAATTTTTTTTCGAAAAACGACGGAAACGCGGACGAAGTCGCGGGCAAAAGCTAGTCTTAAATAAGACCAAACAATTTTGCTATGACACATTATATTTAATGTGGCTCTTTAATTAAAATTAAGTAAAAAAAAATATACCTACCTCAGCTAGCTAGAGGTAGGTCCTCAGTTTTGCTGTTGGTATTTTAATTATGGGGATACATTTGCACTCCTGGAATGATACATGGCATCATAATGAGTAAGTACTGTTCCTAGTACATTCCAAGTGGACAACAGCGAATGTATGAACAAAGTGAACACGGATAATGTTTATTATCTTCACCTTTTTTACATCACGAACCTCATCTCACGAACTTTATGAACTCTAATTAGTATTTTTTTCAAACGTCGCAAAGAGAATGTTTGACCTTTAGTGTCTAAACTTGGGTTTTGTCGGACATCTTTCTTCAAATATTCGTAATTCTACAAACGATTGTTTTATTCATTTCAATCATACCTTAAATATAGCTTACTTAAATTAATTATTCTTATATAATTCACGTTGATAACTATTACCTCACCGTAGTCTGCTTTTTAATTAATGGGGGTAATTACTGAGCAACGTCAATGAGTCGTAAATAATATTTCATGTCTTTCTTATTTATACCATAACAATAGCGTCGAGTAGTTCTGGTTCGGCATGTTGCCAAACATAAAAGTTTAGTTCGAGCTGTAAATTCGAATGTATCCTTTGATGAAATGATTTTGTATTCATGAAACTTTAAAAGGAGAGCGTTGTGACGAATTACAAAAAATTCTAATACATTTGCATATAATTATTTATTTAAAACTCTAACTATTCAAACCACGTTATATAAACGTATGATTTTTTTACACGTGTCTGTATATTTTATATATTTATCAATATTAACGTTTTTTATTTATTGTGTTACAACAAGGACTGTGTACTCCTTGCGTCGAATTATATTTTTGACATTGTCATTTTACAGTTTTAACGTAATCAATTACTATCCACTTTACAACATGTATTTATTTATTTATTGTTCAATAAAGGCACAATAGAAGGCCTTAATGTTACAAAGCATTCTCTACCAGTCAGCTAGAGAAATAAAACAACAAGATAAAGGAATAGAACAATGAGGCGGTGGAACTAGATAACTGAAGTGTATAATAACTTATAAATATACGTTATACAAATTACAGTGAATACTGTCAACACATATGAAATAATATTTATTTAATATACCTGACAATATTGATAAATAACACTTTAGAATACCCTTATCTTCTACATATTGCCAATAACTATGTATTAAATATCTGTAATTACAAAATAATAATTCATTATATATTAATCACATAATAATCACTTATCCACACAAAATCATTTCACATTAGCCTGTGGTACTACTCCCGTGGTTGTTGCTACAATGCCCTTGCCGAGGTCATTACCCGGTATTTATACAAATTGAAAGTAAAATAATATTACTCAACAGTGGGTAGAAATAAAATGATTATTATAGATTCACTACAAATATTACCCAACCGTGGATAGAAGTGAAATAATTATTATGGATACACTACAAACACATATATAATTTACAAGGCGAAGAAAAAATCAAAAAGCGAATCTTGGAATTAAATTTTATTTAATACTAGATGTATTTTCGAAATTATGATTTATTTTGAATATGGTATATTATAAAAGTGTCAAGCAATTGTATTTACGGATAAAACAGTAATAAGTATAAATATTACTTATCACTTACCTTAAGTTATGTAATAATACTCGTAGTTTTATTTTGAATACCATGGTACAACGGACTTAAAAACAGTAACGTCACGACGAACAATTCATTTTAGTATTTATACTACTCTTGTGTATATGGAGGTCAAGATGCTTGGGTCTTGACCCGTACTCCCTGAACATTTGTGTGTATAATTAAGAAAGATTAGTACTTATTTGCCAAGGTTAATACGCATTATAATGTTTGGTGACAGGGAAATTTATGGTAACTCCTTTTTGTATATAATACATCACAAGGGTTTGATACAATTATATTAATAATGTCAACAACATAATCCAAAACGGAGGGACATTTTTGTTATCGCCATCTCCGTATTGGACGGTTAATTTGTCCCGAGCTCATTTCCCATGATTAATGCCGCCATTGTGTATGCTCTATTGAGTAATATTGTTTGAATAAACGAATTTCTCAATATCAGCTCCCATATTGGGAAATATATTTTAGCCAGCATCTGTCCTAACAGTTATGTAACAATTTATTAGATATGCGTTATTTAAATACATTCTTAGTACGTTGATTAGGACCATGGCATGTGGAATATCAACATCATATTCATATCATCAAACAGCTCGCTGTATTTGCCAGTTAATTGCTAAAATTTTCACAATTTTCAGCAGTATTTATCAGTCAGATTATTTTTTTTAATTTTAATTTATATAATTCACCTATAAAATATTTGAATATGTGTATTTAAATATTACTTTACAAAAAAGTTTCTTACTCTCTTGAACGGTTTCACAGAGACGCTAAGAACATTAGTTACTTCCAGAAAAATGATATTCTCAAGAAATATAAGATCTAAATTGAATCTCTAAGCCTGCACTATCAATATTATATCGATGTCCAAACCATTTTCACGTTACATTTTTCAAAGGTATAAATGAAAATACCTTAGGAATATTATTTTTTAAGGAATAATTTATCTTTTTTTTAAGTTTCTGCATATACGGTTATTTTATTTTAGATTTGATGTCCACATTAACTTACAATATGTTAAGATTGCATAGCTATTTAAATCTTAAAATTCTTAACCTGATTCTTGGGTTGTCTTTTTGTAAGCAAAGATGACACGGAGACAACCGAATAGATACTAGTATATAAAGACTCTATAAAATAGAAAAACTGTACATTATATTGTGTCATCACAATGTTATTAAGATCCGATAAATGATTAATCGGCTGTTTATACTGAAGCAATAAAATCTTTTATTTTTGATTTGCATACATTATGTCTGATATAACAAACTATAAATACGTAGTTCTAAATTACACAAAGTATTGAATTTCATGAATTGTTAAGAAAATAGCGTTCGCAATAATAACACAATCTATTTTGTTTTCCAACGCCGTCTAGTGAACTACACTACACTACTATACACTTACATCTCTGCGGGACGCATTTTATTAAATTTTCTTTTACACCAATGTTCACTTTGCACTTTGCTTTCAATTTTAACAGAAAATAGTATATGTGGTGTTTTAACAAGATAAAAATGTATCAAACATATTTATATAATTTTTTGGTATTTTATATATATATTGAAAATATATTAAAAAAAATTGAAAGGTAAAATAAAGTTACAATATAGTTTCGAGGTGGAAGAGATATATCAGCTGTCCGCTCCTGGCTTCAGCGACACACCGATTGACGGATTTTATATTATAATGGATAGATATATCTTTTTTTTTAAATAACAATTTTCAAATTCTTAACCAATGAAATAGATTACTAAAATCTTTTTTCCTATTACTTATTAATTACATATCTATACATATAAATAAAATTGAAATGTCTGTATAAGATTCAAAATATAGAGTTTTTCACTAAATGGCTATGAAAATATATACTTACATAAAAAATAAATTTGTAAAACTTTCTCTGACTGTTTGTTTCTTCCTACTAATCTTTGAAAAGGCTGGGCCGATTTAACAGGACTTCTTCAGGAGGAAAGCTGATGTCGTGAGGAGTAAGTTAGAATACTTTTATGTTAATTACTATATTCCGCGCCAATGAAGTCGTGGGCACAATTAGTTTAGCATATATTAACACTTCCCTGTAAAATCATAATTTTGTGGGAAAAGTTAAAAAATATAATTTGTGTGCTTTACTGTAAGATTTTCTTAAATCAGATAACAATCAACAAACTCTACTTTAACGTTTCTTTCCAAGAGAGGGTCCGCTCGGGACACAACCTCCTTCTATTGATTTTTAATTATATGCGACTTCAAAATAAACTCACGGACATAACTGCGGATTCCGTACCGCTTTTATCATTAATATTCAAAATAAATTATATTTGTTAATCCGTTTTATTATTCAAGGTGATTTCTTAAATATCTTTATAAATCGTTACCTTAAATATTTTTTGTACTACTACTACACTATTTTATATTACACTTAAACGACAAAATTGATGCTTTACGATATTCATTTAAGAATCTATAAATGTATGATTGGTAGCTCACTATTGTTTATACACAAGAAAATGATTATATCGATTATATCGCTTTAGGGCTTATTAAATTGTCGTTAGACGGAGCGCCTCGCTCCTGCCATTACCAATACAGCTTACACAATCTTCATGTGGTTTTGTCACTACGTTTTGCAACATTTATAATTATAAATATATGTACTTTCTTTAAATAGTAATTGCTGCTACTACTGCTTGAAGGATAAGAAATTAATTTGGTTTATTGGTTTAATGCTTAGTCTTCTAAAATAAGTGTATTTTGATATAATATAGAAAATGTATAAGTACCATAAAAATATTTGTATTAAAAATATCTTCTTTATTGCCCAAAAAATAAAGGAACACAAATAAAAACGTATTTTAAATTTATTAACAGTTTATTCCCGAAATTTACATATTCAGATGGAAAGGAAGCTGGTGACAAATCCTGCATTAAATGGTATATAATAGATAATAGTAATATCTGTCACTAAACGAAACTAAAATAATTTCGAAATAATCATCCACTTCATACTAAGCAATAATTTATGGCAACATGGAGAACAATAATTTGGTTATGGGTAAATTAAAACACACAATAGTGATACACACAATCACTATTGTGTGTATTTTAGTGTTATATAATTCAATAAATAACACTAATTTATTATACCTCTGAATAAGCTAGACGTATTTAATGTAGATGAGATTATGTTATAAATTAACCATAAACTAATGCCTCATGTGAGTTTTTTTCTTTTACGATCTTGCTAACCTATGACAAAAAGGATATTAGAAATAGTTGAAGAGGAAGTATCAATCTTCCTCTTCGACTATTTCTACACAAAAAATATAATTTAATTGGAAATCTATCGAAAACAGCGCTGTGTTGGTGCGCTGTGGAGAGGCGCGGTAATTCATTTTAGCGAAGCCACCTCATAATAGTGTGTCTCATCCTATCTGGATAGTTAAATTATTGACATTACTTGATATTTCATCCTACAACACTTCTACATTGAGTTGTCTGCGATTAAGTGCAACTGATCTATCCAATACATAGCTTAAAAACATAGATGAAATAGAAATCATAATATGCCATCTACTGGTTATTTTATAAAACAGAAAAAGTTACGCGACTATTATGAATGTTGAAATGTTTTGCCTTAATAATTATCTATCTATCTATAACATGTGCACAATTACTGACAAAACAGTGAACCATAAATACAATAAAGCTTACAACTTTACAATGCAAACTTTGCTTTACGAAGTTGATTCTTACACTATGTACTTAGTCAACTAAAAGTTACGACGATAGGTGGTACCCGCAACTTAAATAATATGTTCCACGTGTTAAAGAAGAGGCCAGAAGTTAATTTATATTTTTTTGATCTGATCGTGAAGAGTCTTCAAATGTATATTCATGTAAGAACATTATTTGCGATTGGGGCACTCTTTCTTAAACTTATGAAAGATTTATAGTAATCCTAAGAGGTTTGAAATTCTGGCATCGACCTTCAAAGTACATATTATTATAATATTCCAATAATCTTACATGATGAGACTGTTAAGTTAATAACTTAAAACTAAAACTGATATCTGCTTTTTCTCGCCTCTATTTCCGTCTCGCTATATTATAGAGAATGCTCACCCTGTGCATGTAAGATGGTAAATATATACTTTTATGGTTTAAGTCAGATCTGAACTATTCTATTAAAGTGATATTTCACAGGGATTCTATGCTGCGATGCAGTATTCTAGAGTTCTCTACAAAGAGTTGTATAATATCGGGTGGGCCAAGAATTCGTTAACATTTAAATGTAACTTACCACGCAAACTATAGCCGCGCGGGGCGCGGGCGCGGGCGGGGGCAATAGCTCGCTTCTTGGAAATTTAGTTGCAATGGATCGCTTCACGGGGCCACAACGCGCTTACTGTGTGAAACAGTTTTATTTAAACAACTTTTCGCTCATTACTGTGAGACGCTTATTTCACGTTGAATATGGTTTACACGACTTAAGTCAGTGTCCAAGTGCTCCTTTAATAAAGAAATGGGTGAAGAAGTTCGAAGAGACGAGATCCACACTAAATGTGAAACAAACCGGCGACCCGCGGACTTCTCGAAGCGAAGAGAACGTGCAGCAAGTTTCCGCTTCTGTTCGACGTGATCCAGATTTATCGACGCGCAAACGTTCGGCTGAATTAGGATTATCCCGCACATCATTACGCCGTATTTTGAAATTAGAAATTACATCCATATAAGATCCAGATAGTGCAAGAACTAAACCCTAATTATTTAAATTTGCGTAAGTCATATGCCGAAACAATGTTAACTCGATTCAGTACTTTTGACAACATCTTATTCTCTGACGAAGCCCATTTCCACCTAAATGGACATGTAAACAAACAGAATTGCAGGTATTGGAGCAGCGAAAACCTAACTAACTGTAACTGTATGGGCTGCAATTCCAGCAAAAGGAATCATCGGACCTTACTTTTTTGAAGATTCTCGAGGCCGTTCAGTTACTGTTAATTCTGCCGAGTATGTGAAAATGTTACGGGAGTTTTTAGCACCGATGCTACTGGAATTTGATGACTATAATCGTAACACATGGTTTCAACAAGATGGAGCCACGTGTCACACATCGAACGAGTCCTTGCCGGTGGTCAAAGAAATGTTTCCGGAGAAGCTGATTTCCAGACGAGGTGACATCCCATGGCCGCCCAGAAGTCCAGATCTATCCCCAGCAGACTTCTTTTTATGGGGTTATTTAAAGAGTCGTGTCTACATTGATAAACCGAATACACTCCGTCAACTTAAAGAAAAAATCAACGAAGAGATGTCGGCGATCTCGCGGTCTCTTTGCAGAAGAGTATTCGAAAACTTCAGGAGTCGCTTAGATGAGTGCAAAAACCGAAACGGTGGTCATTTAGACGAAATAATTTTTAAAAAATAAATTATAACTAATTTAAGCTTTCTCGTAAATAAACTATTTCTAAAATATGTTAAATGGTTTTTTTATACGATTTTTTCAAATGTTAACTAATTCATGGCCCACCCTGTATTTGAAAATCCTAAGCGCTACAAATTACGAAACCTCTGTATAATATTTTCTATATATTTTTACGATGCATAATAAATAATAAATATTACCTTTTTAGATCTTAAAAAGGTAATATTAGAAGGTAATATATAGAGATATCTCTAATGCGTTCTATATCTGATACAAGATAATCATTGTTTGTGTAAGTGGCTTCAACAGGTTTATAGCTAAATTAATATAATTATCTTGTATCTTCATTAGTTGTAATTAATCGTAATTCAATTTATCTCATTTTGGTTGCATTAAAATTAATTATTGAATAACTATATCTAAAATAGTACATACTTAAAAGCTAATTGGAGGAATGACACACACACGTATCTATCATAACGAAGCATTTTTATAATACAACACGAAACTTCAATTTTTCTCTTTTTTTCATCAAATATCAATTATAATTCTATTCAATATTCTAATAAACCAGTAATCATTTTTAAGAGTATTAGTAATTATTTACCTAAGCTTATGAACCCTATAATACTGGAGTCTGACATCACTTAAGTACAAATCATGGCTATTCGAAATAAAACTAATATATTCTGAGTAAAATGTTTTTACTTAGAATATATTACACTCCAATAACAAGAAATATTAAGAAGCAAATTGAAATATAGCATTTTGGTTCATTATGTTTCTATTTAATAAATAAATATCCTTTCGCCTTAATGTCATTTTTCCAGAGGTCTTTGACTCGAGTACGGCCTTTATTTATTCATTTAATTGTACATTTATTTAAAAATAAATGTCTTTAGACGTCCCTTTCCATCTTTAACGAAAATTAAATAATAAAAACAATATCTAGAGAGCAATATAATTTTGACTCTTCGGAATTACTCCAATAATATCATGGGCAGGAAATAGTCGCTGGCAACAGCTGATACATAAAAATTATGACACTTCGTTAAGAAGCAGGAGTAGATGTATACATATCATTACACCGACTTGTATTATTGAGATATACACATGTTATACTCGTTAGACATATTTTGTTTAAGAACATGGTAATATGAAAATATTAAAAAATCGAATAAAAAGTTATTGTGGTTAGTTATAACTGTATATAAGATTTATATTCAATATATAATAAATATTTTAGTATAATATTATATATAAGATATTGTGGTTTGATCAAACGTTATTGTTGTTTTTAATCTTTGTTAGATAAAACATTTAAATCTATCACTTAAGTAGATAGATATATTATAGATAAGTCTACCAATCTTCGTGCAAGTCTTGTGATAAATCAGCGTCAGTTATCGAATGCAGGTTAAGGTTAAAATGTATCCTAAATATTACTGCACTCGATATATGTGCATAGGAGTAGCAATAATAAGCATAGATTTAATAATCATAGATCAATTTTGAGATACGATCGAGCTAACTCCTACTAATACTTTTTTGATCAACAACTAACAGAGATTCTAGAGACCATCACTTACACCTCTTAATTCACTGATGGCATATCCCTATTAGCTTTTTCATTTCAACTTTTCAAGTTGTACATCCATATCCATGTTTTTTTTTTATTTTATGTTCTCTTTTAACATTAAAGTTTATATCAACAAATCATACATTGGGTAACTTAGATCTATAAAGAAATCTTTTCCTATAAAAAAACCTTATTTTAGATGACATTGATATTCTGTCCTACCGGCTCTACCCCTTATTCTTATAATGGCAGCTTCAGGCTATCTAATGAGAAAATGCAATGGGTTAGCAATGGCTAAGGTCGACTAAAACATCTCTATGAATCAACACAGAACGCAACTCTCAATACTGAAAAACAATAACAGAACATTCAGTAAACAAGTTTAGGAAGTAATAAGTTGGTATTAAAATCAGCTGAAGTACAATGAGTATATTATTCCAGTCCATTAGTTCAACAATAACAAAAAAGCAATATATTCTAAGATCAATAAATGTATTTGTACAACCACTATCGGAATTACTTTAGTAACTTTTTTATATTCGCACATTTGAAAAAAACAATGGAATTGTTAGTAGGAAAATATTCATATTTAGCTTACAGATATAATAAATATTTTTTTTGTAAAATGGTACAGTTTTAAGGAAGTTCAAATATGAAAACAATATTTTTAAAATATTTGATTTCATTTTACTCACAGTGATATTATTTACTATAGTCAATGTACAACTAATGTTATGCACACCCTTACCATCGCTACGTTACGGCACTTAGATACATTGTAGTCACTTGGTAATATGATTTAAAGCTTATTTATAAAGTTGTAGGTTTAAAGGTAAAGGAATTGTTTTTAAGTTTCTATAATAGTATAGAATAATATTATGGCTGGTAAAATGAGCGTTTACTTACCAATGTAAATATAATGTTATTAATGTACATCTAAGTCTTGCTATAAAGAGACAGAGACAATGAATTATTCATGAACTCGGGTTGAAATTTGAAAAGATACATTCGGATCCTTGTATTTATTTCTGTTGCTTAAATTTATGTTGCTACAGTTGAATAAGAAAAATAAATACACCATATTATTTCTATATTATTTTCCATAAGGCAATAACACATTTGATGAAATTGTATTTAAATTTAGATGTCTTCAATTGACATCTACTATAGCTATAAAAACAGTCGGTCCGTGCGTCACACGGAGCTTTGCAAACGGGATTGGAATATCCAATTCAATTTACATAGCGTCCTAAAAAACTTTCTAAATAAAATAAATAATTTAATTCACCTGTCACGCCATTTTGTACATTTAATTCAATGTACGTGAAAGGACTTAAATTATAATAATATTTAATTATAAACAAAGACACAAAAAAGCTGGATCAGAAAAAATCTAAATTCAATAAAAGGAGTTACGTTAAGAAGTTAAACGAGGTAAACTGTCCATCACTCCTCAGCTAGTGTTGTGTATAAACGTAGTAAAACATGTACCTTACATTTTGTATTTTTTGTGGTCCCAAAAACTGTTAAAATTCTAAATTGTGGTCAAAAAGACAATATGTGTATATATATACTATATATGTATATAAAGAAAACCACAAAGTTATGCAAATTTTATTTCTTATAATGTTGCCATACGTAGATTAGTCATAGACCAAAATATATAAACTATTTTTTTTACTAATACTTATTTTTATAAGTAGTAAGTAGTACGAAAAAATTTATTCTTATAAACATATAAATAACCGAAACTAGATTATACATCCTTAATGAGTAATAAGCAGTGTCAGAGTCGCCGTTGCAAATTTTTTAACACAATGTATCTAAACATTATATTACTCATTCACTATTATATTGTAACTAAATACTGTGTTACTCAAATGAACGACTCGGCATTGTAAACAGTAAGGAAATAATAAAAAACTTAATTAGAGAGTTATTCTTTAAACGATTGTACTAGGATTCATGTCATATCGGACACATCTTTAAACTACTGTCTACGATGTCCCGAACTTCTTCACATTTCATGTCATGTGTTTGTTTAAAATCGTATTTTCAATACACCGCATTTATTATAATATTTTTAAAAGGTGTTATATTTATTACCAACAGAGAAAGAATGCTTGTATTCAGAGAAGAACTTAACGCGAGGACTTAAGCATAAGAACAGTGACCTTAAACCGAACCTAAATATTTTCAAATAGTTTAATAAAACAAATAATACTAATGAATCTGCAGTGTTATTTATAAAATGTTTATTACAATTCTATTAGCAAATTTAAATTTATAATTTAAAATATTATAATCGCAACGGCGTAGAATCACGAAATAAATAAATAAAACAGGAAGAGGCTATTCACCGGCGACTTTTAGAGACTGTTGTAAATATTATTAAAAAGAAATCAGTATAAGCCGCAGCGAGAAGGGCCAAAATCCCATGGTGTATCGAATAATCAATGATTTTTTTTTTTCAATTTTTTTTTTATTTATAAGTCTAATTCTTAATTGCAATATTTTTTAAGTAATTAGACACGTGATATTCGAAGTCTATTTGAAAATGTAAACATTTTGCTAATTATATATTGCAATTTAAAATAATTCAATTATCATATTGCATAATATAATATGTATTCGCACTATTATTAACATACACCAAAACAACAACATCAATAACAAATATTTATAATATTTTGGTAAATGATATAGAATTTTGAAGTATTATAAGATATGTATTATCAAAAATCTTTCAAATACGATGTGTTAGATCCGTATAACATAGTTTGGTACTGATGCTAGCTCTCTGGATGAACACTTGTACAAAGATATAAAACTTAATCTTTTTCAATTTGTACAATTTAACCACATAACATTAGAATGTTTACACTAATGTCAGTGTGACAAATCGTAAATATTTTAATTCATAAAGCATTACTATAGACGTTTTTAGTAACGGTTTCTATTCATAATAAATCCTACATTTAGGAGAAACTTCTGTTTTTAGTGATACGTGGAAGAAAGGTCCTTAGAAAAATAGAATATCGCGGTACAGATTTTATTTTAGGGAATCACAACAACAACAACAACAAATATTAATTTTATGTTATCTATCGTTAAGCATAACATTGTTATATTTCCAATATTCTAGATTTTTACTACTTCACTTCTGGTACGTTAAGATATTAAATTCTTAATAAAAAAATTACATCTCTACGACTGACACATTCTATAACGCGATACACCGCATTACGGACTTAGACGACAACCTGCTATTCACAACTGTGACTAAGAGTGAGCATGAAGAGTAGTAAAATATAACGATGATCAATTTATTAAATGATCTTTCCTTTGTTTTCAGAGGAACAGTAACTAAATACTATTTATTATATTATTAATAGCTTAATTTGGAATTCGTTGATATGGTTCCTTTTTTTAATTTCGTTTTAAGTTAAAGTAGTTCATAATCTAAATTTAGGAGCCAAAGACTATACTATATTCACTTACGATATTCAATTAGTTATTAAAGTGTACATCTAAGAAATATTGTAAAATCTGTTTATTTCCTGAGGAATTATGGAGTAAAGATAACACAGGCACACAAAAAAAAAACATGAACCAGAGGGAAGATTCCAATATTCTTAGGTTTTTGGGATCGCTGAAACCGAATATGACAATAAAAACTAATTTTAAATGCCCGTTTTCCCGCTAGCACCCCCTTACTACCTCTTAAGGGGTGAAAATTGAAATTCTTGTATAAAATCAAGATAGATGTGTATTTCTACGTTTTTCGGAATGCTGAAACCGAAAATGATAACTAAAAACAATTCAAGACCTCGATAACCCATTAACACTTTCTTACTACCCCTTATGGGTAGTGAAGTTTTCCATTTTTGTATAAAATAAAGATGAATGTGTCAGGAAAATAGTAACAATTCTATTTCGGAGGCATAGAATTAGGTTCAGCATCTTTTAAGCGTTTTACAAGACTGCCGGATGGATAACAGTATAAGTAGAATTAAATAGAAAACAAAAAAAAAACAAAAAATGAAAAAACTTGTTAAGAATAGGGCTAAAATCATGATTCAGTCTTAACATCATAATAACAAATATATGCATACAATAAGGTTACCATATATTTTATAATCATTTTTTGTCTCAGCCTTGAAAAACATAGAAATTCACATCCATCTTGATTTTATATAAAAATTGAAATTTTCACCCCCTGTAAGGGTTGGTGAGGGGTGTTAATGGGTGATAGAGGTATTAAATTTATTTTTAGTAATCACTTTCGGTTCCAGCATCCCAAAAAACGTAGAAATACACATCTATCTTGATTTTATAGAAAAATTGAAATTTTCACCCCCTGTAAGGGTTGGTAAGGGGGCGATAGTGGTCATGAATTTATTTTTAGTTATCATTTTCGGTTCCAGCATCCCAAAAAACGTAAAAATACACATCTATCTTGATTTTATAGAAAAATTGAAATTTTCACCCCTTTTAAGGGGTGGTTAGGGGGTGATAGTGGTCATGAATATATTTTTAGTTATCATTTTCAGTTCCAGCATCCCAAAAAACGTAGAAATACACATTTATCTTGATTTTATAGAAAAATTTTAATTTTCACCCCCTGTAAGGGGTGGTAAGGGGGTGATAGTGGTAATGAATTTATTTTTAGTTATCATTTTCGGTTTCAGCATCCTAAAAAACGTAGAAATACACATCAATCTTGATTTTATACAAAAATTTCAATTTTATTTATTTATTTATTTAAATTCTTTATTGCACAATAAGGTACATAGGGTGGTACAATATATAAACTGTATACATACATAAACATACATAAATACTAACATACATACATACAAAGCTACAAATATGTAAATAAATAAGTTTTATACATATACTTAGATATACTCAGATGGGAAAATAAAAGATTATAAGCTGTTGAGGTAGAACTGTTTCACCTGTCTCTTGAAAGAGTTTCGTGAAGGTGCCTTACGAATATTTTCAGGCAATTGGTTCCAGAGTCGGACAGCGACAACAGAGAAGGAGTCAGACATGAAACCAGTGTGATGATCGCAGAGGCCTTTCGTGGGCATGCGTACAAAGTAGGAATTTATTTTGAAGATATTTGGAATAAGAGGGATTGTAAAGGATAGAGTATAAGGTGCAAAGAATTCTCATGTACTTACGTTCGCGAATCGGTAGCCAGTTTAATTGCGAGCGATGACGCGAAACGTGGTCAAACTTTCGAAGGTTGAAAATAAATCTTATAGCAGTATTTAAATCAACAAGCTTGATCGCATATCAAGCTTGTTGAGCACCCCTCACCACTTCACCCCTTAAGAGGTTGTAAGGTGGTGCTGGCGGAAAAACGGGCATTTAAAATTAGTTTTTATTGTCATATTCGGTTTCAGCGATCCCAAAAACCTAAGAATAATGGGGTCTCCCCTCTGGTTCATATTTTTTTTTGTGTGCCTGTGTAATTATACCTACAGTATACCAACATGAATGTAATTAGAGACTGCATTTACACCGAAAACAAAACTAAAAATATACAGCAATGTCTTATATGTCTAGAAAAGATAAAAAAATTGCGCTTTCGTTAAATATACACACTTAACTATTTTTATATCCAAATCCCGCTGTATAAATTACAAAAGATATAAAATGACTTTACATTTAACAATTTTGAAAATATATTTAATAAAGACTAATATTTATTATACCTTCTCTAAAGGTTCCTTTAGTAAATTTTAGTACGGTATGCGTTTAATCAAAGTATACACTTTGTAACAGCTATTACCACTAGCTTCACCGTGGTTGCGGCCATTTGTAATAATTGAAAATGAATCAACTTATACAATTCCATGTAAAATGATTACAAATCTGTAACGTCACCTGTCTTAAGTTCCGCTGAGGTGCGGCGTAACCAGCATTTTTATCACTAATTTTATTATTTGATAAGGCTAAGAACAGTATTTGTATATCAGATTTTTTTTTCTAAAATATCAATGCAGTTTATTGAAATAGAAATTTAATGAATTATTATAAATATTAGTTAAACTTCTTACACTACATTCTTATTTCTTATTAGTAATGAATTCATTATTTACAACTAAAGTAGCTGATGCAAAAAAAATAATTAAATTAAATTGATCAAAGGACGGCTGTGGTGGAAAATTGCAGCTATACCCACATTGAAAGCAAAATCTACTAAAATAATTTCAAGCTAAAGCATATTATAATTATAAAATGATATTTTGTAATGGCGTGTGCTACCAAGTTACTAAGTGAATTTTTTCATTAGTTAGTAACTATATACTAAAGTATCAACTATAATTTTTTTACAAATCTGATACGTTTGTGTGATAACTATAATGTTCACTAAAATGACAAATGATTTCTCTCAATATAATCATAAGATTAGACGAACAAATAAAAATAATTTTCCCAGTTTTAAATTCGTTGTGACATTTAATATATTAAGTTGTAAATACAAAAACTGATTAGCTTAAAAGCCGAAGGATATAAATTACCCTCCAAATCGTATAAGACACACCATGCCTTCGCAGGGTGTTGTGGCTTTTTACTCCCTTGACTTCGTCAAGGCTCTTTGTTTATTAATTCTATTGGTTATTACAAACTTTACAGTTTAATTTACATAGAACTACTACTGATAAGAAATAACATTACATGCTGATTTCCTATCCTATAATTTACAATTACTATTAGTATGACATTTTAGGACTTAATCTTATTATATATCTGCTATTTATTCTTATTTCTATCTATAACTATTTTTATGGTTTTTAAACAGTAATTTAAAAATCTCTTTCTTTACATTAATAATTAAAATGGTATAATTTCGACGATAATTGCATGCCCAAGTTTCTGTTCTATTTCAAATCTATCGTTAACGAGAATCGGGCATTCTAATATCAGGTGAGGCACATCTTCGCTCTTTTCTAGTTCACACACGCACGATGGGTTATCTTTAATTTTAAACCTATATAGATAAGCCGAGAGGCCACCATGTTCGGTAAAAAGCTGTGTGGTGACACTGCTTGGCTCTAACTTCGTTATGATTTTGTTCGCCGTGATGACATCCGGGAAGATGATCTTTGTAATAGACGCCATCTCGCTGGTTCTATATCTTCTATCCCATTCTCGCAGCGTCTCAAATCTAATTTCATGCTTCACAAAAGATATCGGGCAAAAGTCGTAGTCTGGCTTCATTTTTCGATCGCAGGGCAGCTTCTTTCGCTAGGAAGTCGGTTCTCTTGTTTCCCACGAGGCCGATATGGGCTTTGACCCAGTACAGGAAGACGTTTTTACCAAGGATCTTGCATCGGTTTATTCTTGCTCGTGTCTCCACTGCCATGGGGTTGGTTGCTTCTGCGTTTATTATTATCTGGAGAGCCGCCATGGAGTCACTACAAACGTCAAAGTCTGTTTCGTGGCTTTTTAAAACCTCTTCTGCTGCTCTTTTTAGTGCAAAAAGTTCCGCCTGGTAGACGGTGCAATACGATGGCAACGTGGCTACGATGGCTTAATGGTCTTGGTTTCGGCAGCGCCGTTCCATACGGAGAGAGCTGCTCCAACCTTGCCATCAATCCTACTGCCATCGGTGAATGTCTTTGTTGCGTGATTGCTGTGATTATTGCTTCAAATAACCTTGCTGCCTCCTGTATGCGAAGATCAAGAGGGAGAAGTCCGGCCAAAACTAATGCCGAGTTCAGTGACACGGTGCGATATGCCTTGCACATTTTTAGTGCAAATCCTCTCTGTACAGCATTTAGCTTTTTTGGATGCCCAATTTGTGCGCTGCAGATCCCCAAACGCTTGCAGCGTATAATATGATAGGCTCGACTGCAGCCGTATAAATTTCTTTTATTACATCTGGATTTAGGCCCCAACTGACTCTTGCCGCCCTTGCATTTTTTTATAAATAATGGTTGCCTTTCTGCAGCTATTAGCTTTGTGGGTATTAAATGTCAGTTTGTTGTCGATGATAAGGCCCAAGATTTTAATTTTCTCCGATATCTCAATATCAACTTTTCCAATGTTCAGACGTGGTACATTGTATTTTAATTTGCGTGTTATGACCATTGCTTGTTTCTAATGCCCCATGCCAGAACGTGTTCAAGAGCTAATTCAATATTTAATAATAAATATGATTGTTTGTTTTTTCATAGCTCATTGAATTTTCTTTATTCATGTAGATACATATGTACACTTAGTACGTAGTATTATACGTAAAGCAACGCGGTGAAACACCACCTTTATACAAGCTTTTAAACACTAATGTATCGTAAGTAAATCAGATAAATAGAATTGTAAATAGTGGAGACATAACATTGTATTGTAATGTTTTAATATATTAATCCACTTTGAGTCGATTACACATTTATAATTTTACTAAATTATAAATGTATGTATCATCTTATATTGTTGTTATGAAAAAAAATCATTAAAATAATCTGTTATTAAAATTCTATATAATTTAAGTCACTTGTATATAGATGGATAATGAAACGGCTACAATCAGACCAGGAGCGTTATCCGTCGTGCTAAAGATATCTCGACTCGCTGGTGCAGCTCCTTTAAGCTTTACACGGCTACGAAATGGTTACAGAATATCAGTTTCTCGCTTTCAATTGGCTTATAGCTTCTTTGTCTTAACTGTTTTTAGTAAGTTATATTTCTATATATATTTTTTGGACTAAGAATATTATTTTAATCATGAGAAAATGTAACAAATTCGGTTTTCATAATTTCAGATGCAATCGGTTTAATTGGGATCTTATTCAATCTGAAATATAACAAGTCTATAGATTTTCAATCTCCTTCTACAACTCTGCTCATTATAACGGAGCCTGTGCTGTGTATGGTCGCGTCTTCGATAGGGTACATGGGAGCCACTCGAATAAAGAATATCATTGGCCATATAAATGACCTGGAAAAGGTAAAGAAGACGGAAATATTTAAGATTTGCAGTGATTTAAAAATTTTTACTTGGTGTTTCGATCTATTTTGCAACAACATGATTATCCTGTTCCTAATTCAATAGTTTTTAACATATCATTTTAAGTTACTTTTAAGCATGAAATAAAAAATCTTTTTGCGCTGTGTCATGGTATCGTAAAGGAATGGAGCTTGTCAGATACAGATACATTGATACAGTACACTCCTATTGTAATTATATACTTATTAATAATGAAGTAAGTCTACTGCTTTCTATTCAATTAAAGTTTAGTTACGTTTGTACGGATTTATAGATATATATTTTTTACAACATAATAATAACAATAATAATAGTTGATTTATTACATTTGTTTAAGATAAGAATTAAAATTAATTACGGTTATAATTCTGCTAAAGAAGATAGAAATGTGCTGTGGATATCTTATTTTATAATTATCACGAATCTTGTCCTCACTCTTCTGGAGATGATGTTCACCGCGTTGCGCGCATCCGAGTATTGTAAGTCGATAATAGGTTATTACATTTTAATGTAGTTTTATATATTTATATAGAGAGACATTTAATATTTATTAAGTCTCATTTTTGATCTTATACTCTTAACTTGGATTGGCTGGTGGAGAATGCTTTTGCAGCATTAAGCCATTGTTGGTCATGGACTTACAACCAAAATATGAAGCGTAAGTAAGAAGACGAATATATAATCAATGAACGATGTTTTATATTTATACATACCGTCGGTTAAATACTAGATCCTCTATTTACTGTAATAATAATAATAATAATAATAATAAATTTACCTTATTATATACCATTAAAATATAAAAGTATACTAACAGCAACAAAGTAAATTAATTAACAAGGACTATCTTTTCAGCTCTTGGAGTAATATTATTGGCTATTCACTATCTACAATACAATATATTGATACTTTTAAAAATGCAAATTGTGGTTATAAACTTCGAAGTGTACAAAGTACTTCTGGAGTTGAATGCGAGGCTGCGCTATATAGTTGCATTAGCTGAGAGAGGTACTGGTAAGGTTCTAATTGCTACTCCCATTTATTTAGCACGGGCTCTTCAGGTCAGCGTCGTGAATGAAAATTCTATATGCAGAATGTAAATACTTTATTAGAAATGTTATTTAACATATAATTGTCTAAAGTCATCGAATTGTTTGTATCTAGATCATTTAACAACCGCTAAAGCACGGTTGGTTGATAAAGGAGTCCGCAGCATCACGCGGTGTTACGTCTCAGTCTGCGATGTGGTGACTAAGATAAACAACGACGAAGGATTGTACATGTTCTTGATGTATACGTGCTTTGCAATCTTCTCAGCTTTCGACGGATACCGACTCATACTCGCTCTAATCAAACCCAGTAAGAAGCTGTTTTAAATACAGTATATAAATATATACTCGTAGAGTAAATATTATTATTACACTTTCAATACATTTTATTAATTTAAGGCGCACAATATCGATTGTCGGGTATAATGTTACAATGTGGTTGGTGTATGTTGATAATTGTAAGGATTCCTTTCTTTGTGGAACCCTTTCATCGTGTCTCTGTCCAGGTAAAACAATCTAAATCTTATCTATTTGATATTTTTTTCGTATAGAAAACTAAATTAATAAAATTAATTAATTATCGATGATATCATGTTTATTATGTAATAATTTGTTCGGTTTCTCAGGTCACCGAAATGAAGGTACTTTTAACACAGCTGATGTACCACAACACACCTTTGGGACATCGCACATTCCTAGATCTTGATATGATGATCAAACAGGTCATACTGAATGTACCTCAATATTGTCCGCTTGGTATAGAGACACTCAACAGATCACTGATAACTGCCGTGAGTCAAAAAACTGTTTTCCATTTTTTATACATTGCCAGCCAATAAATACAGTTTTTAACAGTAACTGGTTTGGTAAAATCTGCTTTTAGCTAATTATATTACCTTTGTTTCAGACGTTCAGTGTGATTATAACTTGTCTAGTATTTATGTTACAAATATCATAGATTATATAAGAAAGGACTATTAACATTTCAATTATTATATTTTACATCAATATTGTCAAAATATGTTTGAGCTGCACGCGTCCCACATTGCATATTCATAGATGTGTTTTAATAAGTTTTTCAATAAGCTGTTAAAGTCACCTGAAGTCAATACAAGCTGTTATCTTGATTATTGTGATTAAATACAAATTGTCTTCATTAAATAAACCAATTCGTGCTTTATTTATTTATTTTTATTTTACAAAACGTTCTGCAACTAAAAGTTTACATTTATCTACTCGATGGTAAATTGTACAAGGAAATTACTTACGAGTTAATTGGACTAACTATAATGTACTATAAGTCCGCAACTATATCCTACCTACAACCTATCTGTTCATCATGGAGAATTTCCTTAACCAGATAGATTGAAATAAGGGAATCGAATGTAGTCGTCCAATGGCGGCTGAACAATTGAGACGTACTTACGTCTTAAATAATATCATGATTGACGAATACAATACCAATACTTTTTGTTAATATTCATGTAAACAATATATTGTTATATAAATAATAACTGGCCTAAACTGCTTAATATAATTATAGAAATTGAAAATATATCCTGAAATGTGTATATATAGTAATATATAGTTATCGAATATGTATTACAATTTTGTCAATGGTCTCAAATTTAATATTCAAATATCACAATGTCAATAATACAAACAACGGTTTTATTGATATTTAAAAAACTGTTCTCTTGGAAGCAATTGTAATATTCAATATAGTATTCTTAATATTATTTAATATCACAATGACGGTCGCTCATAATAACGTAATGTACTTAATGATTATTTAAATGTTGTTAGCTCAGCTGTTATTATTACGTCACGTGACATACGTACGTACCGCCACGAATTCTTTGAAATGTTACTTTTATTGTCACATATTCACAAATTGATATATTTATCACCAAACCGTGGTTCAAATAACATTAAGGAAAAATAAAAGTTAAAATACAGCATAATCCTGCTGATAATCCTAAGTCTATTGTTATCCCGGTCGCCATATTCCAGATAAAGTCAGTAAAGATATTAGGATAATAACAATACAGTTAAATATAACGATAGGAACTAAATCCTGCAACCCCTTTTCGCGTTGCCTAAAGGAAAAATGTTTCAGAATCCAAAATGGGTTTTGAGTATATGTCTCGAACATATGACACAAAACATGTATATTTACGTATTCTACTATTTTAGATATAATTAGCAAATAGAAAGAAAAAAATACCTCGTTCGAAAGGGTCGATCGTGTTAGGTAGATTCCCGTCGCTCGGATCGACAAAGAACAACTAGCCAGCAGTATTCTACTGGTCATTACGAGTCTTAGGATGGGTCATTCTGCATATATTCGGTGAGCGAGGAACCACCCCCCCCCCTTTTTCCTAAACGGGGGGTCGCATCAAAAAACTTTTCGGACAAAAAAGTTTCCTCTTTTAATTTGTTAAATTTCTAAGATTTTTCCTACGATAAAATTTTGCCTTCTTCTGTGACTTTTTTTGGGTTTTTAACTTTCAACCCCCCCAGCCCTCCCACCCCCCGACCGATTTCCCCCGTTCAAGAACTTAACCTTCATTTTGTCCTTAAGAATGTGTATACCAAGTTTCAAAATCCTCCGTCAATATTTGCGACCTGTAGCGTGTCCCAAAGGTTTGCACTTTCACCCCCCCTCCCAGACCCCCTTTCACTTTTTCCAAAAAAAACGAGATGCTGCGTTTGTTCTACTAATTTATCCTATCGACCTGTGAAGTCAGATTTTGCCTCCGATGAATTTGGACTGATGGATCATATATACATATATATATATATATATATAGAGGGATATATATATATTTTTTTTCGACGGATTCACGATCTCCAGTTCATAAACGGCGTAGCGCCCCTACTCTGGGGTCTGGGTCCCGTCATCGCATCGATTGCAATAGGTAGATTCATCTATGGAATCTACCTAAAATATATATTTTGGCGTCTGAGTTACAAATATCAATATTTATATCAACGTATTGTGTATATTGTATTCCCTTCCTTTTTACATGGGAATAAGTTCTTTGCTCTTTGCACCAAATTTCCATGTATTGTCCTATTCATCAGGGGTTTTATTCCGTCCATATGTGAGGGCGACTACAATCCATCAAATAGAACATCTGCTCGCTGTGCCTCTACAGACATTTTAAAGAACTCGGGTCTTTCATGGCGGTGTTTTTTTAGTATAACATTAGTTCAATAAGTAAATATTTTTTTTAGATTTAATTTAATTAAAAAATAAAGACAAATAATAATTAAAATTTAGAAATTAAATATCTTCTTATCTTGTGACATGAATAGTACTTACTCAATTTGTTAAATATTTTTGATTCCCTTCGAGAGAATATTACATATTGAGCGAAGTGAGCCCAGTGTAATGACTGATCGTTTCCCTTGACTTCAATGCGATATCAGTTTTTTGACGATTATTATAATAATAATAATAATAATAATCATTTATTTCAGGACCAGCCCATATAGTGTTAGTTACAATATATTTCTTAAAAATTAGTGTTAGTATAATTACAAATTGCTATTACAAATTCAGTTACAATATTATCACATATGTTTAACATTTAATTTCAATCATTATTTTCACTTAAATATAAATTATAAATGTCAATATCAAACATTATTATAGAAAAAAACAATGTCAAAATAATTAAAAAATAATAAACAATTAATAAACAATAAGAGAATAATAATAACACGTCTCCTGTAGTGCTATGTTGTCAGCCTTGTCACATAGATTTCTCACTCCATCTAAAGATCGTTTGAGAGACTTACAATTAAATGAAATAAATCTTACATTTCCTTTTCTATCCATTAATATTGTCAGTATTATGCCTAACACTCAGTTTTTGATGATTATCATTTTTACCCGTCATATGTACAAAACGTCGGAACGAAATGCCCGTTGGCCACATGCCGTCATCAAGATATATATGCAAATTAATTTTACTCACATATATTTTAAAGGCACTGTAATTACGTTCTTGCTTCATTTTAATCTTAATAGGAACTAGACCAGAACTGAAGAGAAAGCTTCAGTTCTGGTAAAGATATACTGAGCAACATCATCCTCCGACACCTCCTTGTGAACATTAGTTATAAACACGGGTATCTTAATATCGGCAGGTTTAAATTTGCTATTTTCCTCTATGCGCGCTTTACCTCTCAAGGTAGTGAATTTCTTATTATTATTACCTTTTTTATCCACTACTGTCCACTTTTCATTTTCATAACTTTTTTTATTAATATCCATTTTTGTAACTGCCGCAAAAGTACTATTCTGATATAAATCATTCGTTAGCCTATATTGTTTACAATCCGCTCCATTCGTACAAACAGGTGCAATCTCGCTATCGTTGGTCATTAGTTCGTTGACACAATGATTCATTGTTTTCAACTTCGATGCCGGCGCATTCGATGCGGTTGGGAGTGAGCGCGAGTATTCGTTTTGTCTCTGTTTCCCGATCATATGTTCGGCTAAAGGCGTCTCAATTGACTGCGACTCGATATCGGCAATGTTTACCCTCCGCACTTTTTTATTAATGTATGAGGGTGACTGACAAGGCGTACAAAATAACGGATCAGATTTAAAATTTTCCATTTTTGATTTTAATTGATCAGTTGTAACGTAATTGTTTTTTATATGATCTAACTGTGCTTTCAATAACGTAATATCCTTTAACGAGGCAGTTACGTCTATATGATCGAAGGTCACCGGTGGTAATTTATGCAGATCTTTAGCCACGAAAACTGGAATGATATGACATTTTCCAATTTTTTTTTAAAGCCATGACCTAATTTGTGTGTTTTTGATTGCAAAATTTCATAATTTTCCGTCAAGTAATTTTAGAGCCTATTCGTGACAAAGAATACGAAATAGTCGCCAGTAGAGCGCTCCGCTCGCTTTGCTCAACAAACAAACAAAAGAGGAAAATCAATTTTAGTACTTCCATTTTAAATGAATTTATAATAAAACTCGAGTTGAACTCGAAACTGAGACACAGTGGAATACTTTTTATAATTTAAATAAGCTAACTCGTAGCTGAACATGTTCATAGACAATTTCTAATATTATCTTTAGGTACTTTTGTTTAGTAATGGATCGAGTGGAATGGGCTTTAAACTGGTCATATTTATTTCAATATTTATTATAATCTTATCCATTATCGTTTTTATATTTAAGTAATTTGAAAATTATTTTGTTAAATTATATGATTAGGTTACTAGAGACACTTATAACGAATACACCTTATAGATGTTAAAATGTTGATCACTTTGTAACCGTTAAGGTCAGAGTTTCTTTCGCACCGAAGACCCCTTAAATGACTCTCGAGGGTTAAATCAATCACTTAAGATCTCAACTGTGACTTTAGTATAATAATAAGAGAACTTGAAATGAAATGGGGAAATATATTAATAAAGTTTCATGGTTCAAAATTATTATTAGTTTCAAGAAATATAAAGTTTCGAAATCTGGCATGTACAGTTTTGATTCAACATGCAACAAAAATACAATTTGTCATTTCTTTCATTTTGTATATTAAATTTAGAAGATATTATACCTATAACATTTATCTGTGTCCAGTTGGATCGTTCAGAAAACGTTTTTATCAAAAAACTTGTCAGGTTAAGCTCTGACATTAATGGCTTTACAAAGTTTCTTTTACAAGCGGTAGATAATCTTCTTTATGTAAATCTTAGATTATATTATACGAAATATTTATTTTAATATAATCGTTACTTCTCAAACAATGGTTGACAGTTTGAAAGTTTACATTCTTATGACCTAAAAGAAAATACAAAATATAATAGAAAATAAAAATATGTGAAATTCTTTCAAATTGAGTAATTCTCTTTCGTTTACTGAAAGGTCACTGATTGCATGATATAACGCATGTACGTCGTACCGTTGACATTTCTCATATATCTATAAGATACTATATGTGATGAGCACTCGTTCATTCACTCATTGCAAAACGTAACAGAGTCTGTATCATCTGTTTTGTTTTTTACTGAGACAGCTCTCATGTCTAATTAGATGCGGGTAGTATATAATTTATTGTTTTTTCAGGTTGTATAGGGTCCTATACTGTACGTATCACGAGTATATACCTTCTCATCTAGTTGTAATAAGCACTTGAGAGCAATCATACACGTGGATGCATCATGTAGCTCGGTCTGCTGCCGGCAGCAGTCGCATGACTTGACTGATGTGTTGACTTTAATTACACTTAAGAAATATATTACAATTAATATTAAGTAATGGGTATACAAAACGTCACTAAAAATCAATATATCAATAAAATATAGTATTACATGCATTGAAATTAGTAGTGTGCCAGAATGAAGTTTTAGGTTAAAGATGTGTTTTGTTATAAGTTCGCAACTATAAATAAATATATATATATGTCTGTTTTTCTATTCATCAGGGATAATTACGAAACCTTGCACTGCGCGTGGTCGACTCGGAATTGGCCGTTTTTTTTTAATAATAATTAAGTCCGTTATGTATAACTTTCTTAAATTTTATCATGCTAGTTATTAAATTATTTTGCGTACTATTAATTTAACATTTTATGTGCTTTTGAATCTTACTTGAAATAAATTATGTTTATTATTTTACGTAGAAGTCGAGTATTAATCTTCAAACGTGAAGACGTATTCCTCCGCCCGCTGCTGGTTTCGGATAACGTATTATTACAAATTCTTTGGCAAACATGTTTCCTTACCAAATGGATTGAGATAATGGAAGTGAATGTAACAATGGAATATCCACAAAAAATAGGGACGTACGTTTTATGTTATATAAAGTCATTAATAATTGTCAAATAGAAAACTAATACTTTTGTTAATATTAAAAAATATGTATAGAATATATTATTATATAAACAATGACTACAATAAATTGCCCAATATAGTTCTACAAATTGTTAATTTATCCTCATATTTCTAGCACTCTGTTCCAATGACGCAAACAACGGTTTAATTAATATTTAAAAAACAACTCTTTTGAAAACAATTGGAAAATTCAATATATATATTCTTAATAATATTTAATATCAGAATTACGGTCGATTTTTATAATTAAAATACTATATTTAATTAACATTTAAAAATAATTGACTAATTTAATATTATTACGTAACGTAGTGACTGAAATATTGTATTATATTTTGACTATAATTAATTATATAATTATTTTTATACTCCTGTATCATTGTTATATTTACCGTTAAGCCGTGGTTCAAATAACATTAAGAAAAAAATAAAAGTTAAAGTACAACATTATCTACTCTATAATCGTAAATCTATTGTTATCCCGGTCGCCATATTCCAGATAATGTCAGTAAAGATATTAGGATAATAACAATACAGTTTAATGTAACCACACGAACTAAATTTATTTTCCGCCTTGCCTTCATGAAAATAAGTACAATTCCAAGAAGTTTTAATTGTATATCTCGTTTTACCTCCAATTATTACCTATGTATTCTGTGCTTTTTGTGACATATTTCTTTGAATTGTCCCATTCATCACGGGTTTTATTCCATCCATACCTGAGGGCGACTACAATCCATCAAGTAGAACATCTGCTCTCTGTGCCTCTACAGACATTTTAAAGAATGCAAAAGCTTTCATTGCCTTTAATATAACATAAGTGCAATAAATTAATATTTTTTGACATAATTTGAATAAAAAATAGGGAAAAATCATTACTAAAATTCCGTATCGCTAAAAACTATATCTACCAGGATGTGCTATGGTAAAAGTAAAAGAAGATAATATTATTGTAACTTATTAACCCTACATCGAAAACACCTGACTGTAAAGAAGCATGGATGGTTCGCAAACTCAACGACCGTAAAATGAATTATTCATGTTCCAGTTTGCTTATCGCGACTTGCCCGACTCTAGTACTTGCTATGAGTCGATAGTTGGGACATTTGTGATAAATATATACTAAAAATATACACTAAAAGTATTCTAAAACTTAAAATTTAAAGAACGATCAAGAGAAAGCCTCGAGTCGTGTACAGATTTTTTATACATTAAATCATAAGCAGCGCTACTTTCCTTTTGTTATTTTCTATTTCCTTCTTATTATTTTTAGGTACGCGTAATATGTGTGGGTGGGCGTGTATTTTTGCTTAGAATAAAATTTTAGATTAAAGTTGTATTTTGCAGCCAATAGGTTGAGGTTTTTGGTATGGCAGATTGAAAAACAGAGAAAAATTGGTAGGTTATAAAATAGAGGACATAAAATATAGAAATGTTTTACTGAAAAAAAAGGTAAAAGGGCGTTGTGATTCAAAGTAGAACCTGTTAAAATTTTCTATTCGGACTTATTTTCCAGTTCAACAATTTTGTGACAACCTTAATTTTCCGTGTTAATTATTGTTTTAAGAAAGTATTTCTTATCAATTCCTGGAACATCTGCAATCGAAAATTAATATCAACTTTAATTCAATCAAGGGTTTAGTTAATGCAGGAATAAATTAAGAAACGGATTATAAGTTTAGCCGTTAGCATTAGAATAGCAGCTCTAGTTCCGAGTATACTAAGTATTTATATATGTCCTTAGACCATTATTTATAAATTTTTAATAAATATGTTAAATTTAGTAAATAGAGATCGTAAAACCAGCGCAGCTGTCTATTTCCTGTATCATCGCTGATTTACCAAAACGATATTTGTCAGAGATAGAATGAGAAACTTATTTTATAGATTTCAATTTTTTCACTATTTCCATAAGTAACTCGGACTAAATAAATATATGTCTCAACAACTAGGTAGGTTTTATGAAAGCAAATGAATATATATATATATATATATATATATATATATATATATATATATATATATATATATATATATATATACATTGTGGTCGTCGTACAAACTAAACCGTTTGTAAACCTGACGGCAAACGAATTATTCATGCATCCGTTTGCTCAACGTATCCTCTCCAAATTTAAGCACATGTTACTTTACACTAGTTAATAGTTGGTGTTTTTGATGGACCGAATTATAAAACTTTGGATGTCAGTGGATTTTTATTGTAAGTCTTCTCTTGTAAGGCTTCCCCTTATACTACACCCATTACTTTAGATCACAAGTATATATTACAAATAAGTTGTAAACATTTAACAAGTGTTTTTGCTTCCGAAGATAATTTTCTAAATTTCGGTCTCCCTGTTGTCATCTGAACGACTGAAAATGACTTAATAAACTGTTCTATCAAAGATATTTTTAATCGGGACATATAAAATCATATCATTATCAATAAAAGTACTAGCAACATTTTTCTCAACTTATACCTACTCGTATAATAAAATAAATGAGCGAAGGAAAAAGACCGGGAATCAAATCAGCAACTGTCGCTTTGAAAGGATATTCAGTTAAAATATTTAATAATGAATAGTACTGGAACTAAGTGCTGCTTTTTTAGATAAGGCTAAAATAAAACTAATATTACTTACACAATGATCTCAAGTTAAATAGTTTTTTGGCCAACATCCCATAACAGTGGTTAACCATGAAGATGGATTACAATTTAATGTAATCTCTCACTTTGAGCATCACATCATATATTACAGACAGCATTATTTAAGTTGAGCAAATTTGTTTAGATAAATTAGAATAAACTTCAAAACGAAAGAACTTTATGCTTACGAATAACATTAAGACATTGGTCTGGACCAAGCTTAGATTAACGAATGCCCAGCTTGACTGTGTTTTCACACTGTAATATAATTGAAATTGGATTAATCGGTTGTTGCTTTGACCTCTTTCCACCCGCAACGCTCCTCTGAGAGCAACATTAGACGTTCTTATTGATGCTTCACTGTAATCACTACTAAGTTGTTGACTGTTAGCATTCTTAGTTTGAAACTAAGAAATTATAAACTTCTAGTTATTTTTAATGATACAATTTGAATCCTTTAATACCTTAAAAAAGTGTGAACATCATAGAACTATAACTTGTTTACACATATTATGACTGAATCTAGAACCTGTCCTTTGAAATCATGCGACTAGAACCCTGTCGATCCATAAATACAATGTACATAATATTGGAAATAAAAAAAAACCTTCGAGACGAATAATTCATGTATTCAATGTCATAAAAAATGCAGTCGATTCAAATCCAAAAGTTTATCGGTACAGCTCATCCCTTCAGAAATACTTTACTTAGATTTATTTGCTGAATTAAAATCCAAGATTTTCTTTTTAAAATTGACTTTATATTAAAAATATTATTTATTTGAAAAGTTTTTTTCCTCTTGTGTTGAGTTAGTATCTTCTAATCTGATTACTTTAAGTGAGAAGAAGATTAAGAATTCTCGTGGGGCAATCAAAAGTGTTTTAACATAACAAACGTATATTTTTGGTTCCTCTTTCCAATATCATATAAATATCCCCACCACTCCAAGTACCACAACTTCATTCTGATTATGTAGTCTTAAGTTTTATTTTATCTTCAATCGATGTTTTAAAAGTTTATTATATAGATTAAATAAAGTAAGTAAGTATACACACTTGCCAAAAGAGACATCGTCATTGCCAGCCACATAACATACATACATTACCATAAATATTTTTATATTTAATTATATTTTACTAGATATTTATTTCTCTTTGTTATGCAATAAAGTCACATATTGCGGTTGACTGGAAGCGAAATTGCGACATGCAATAAAGAATCAACATTTAAAAAACAAATTAGGTTGTCTCTTCTATGAACACTGTCATGATAAATGTTCTACTTAACAACCAGTCAGTTTAATTAACAACACAATAGGCACTCATTAGAATGCATTTCTCTAGAGTACGGAATTACTTTATATATTTAGATGTCACTGATCATTTACATTTATTCTGCAAACTTATTATAAGCAGATTTATTTCAATATATTGTAATATAAATATATTTGTTATCGGTTTTAAAACACGTATTTCATAATAGTGTAATCCTATTTGATCTTAATCAAATTTTAATTTTGTAACACTGTTGGATTAACAAATAAGTGAATGTACCCTAAATGAGCACATGATGGTATTTATTCTAATCTGTGTAGTCTGTTTGTTACAATTAAAACTAAAGAAAAGATTACTTTTGAATTTGGAATCTGTCATTTTTATAATACGAGTATATTGAAAAGTCTATTGTGATATTAAAATGGAGTGGGGTGATAGTAAGATTGTGAGAGAATCAAATCTAGACAATTTTTACAATTGATCAATATTTTAGCAAACAAAATGACCGTATTTATGCCGAAAGCTCTAAAGAAGCTCCTCATTCGTGAACACAGTACAACGTGGGCATTATCCTACTTTAGTGATGGTTTGGTGAGTGTTAGCTATGAAGGAGTGACTGAGCCATATTTTTGTGAAAAAGGTATCAAAACATCGGCACAAGTGTATCAAGTCCCAATCTCGAGAAGGTAGTGAAGCCCCTTAACAACACCATGATCAATAGCACCAAGAATGGCCTTTTCAGCAAGACTCGGCGGTGGGTCATAAAGCTCTATCCTGGATACCTTGTTTAGAAACGAACATCCCGGACTTCATCAGAACTGAAGACTAGCCGTCATCTAGTCTTGGCCTTAAACCACTGGAATATTATTTATAATCAGATTTAGAGAGTAAGGCTCTGCTCTAAACACCAAGACAACGTAGAGTCTTCAAAACAGTCTATACGATGGCAGTTAAGAATTGTATATAAAGAGTGCCTGCTACTATATTGATTGATTTTTAATGATTTTATGTTAATGTATTAAACTAACAAACAATAGTAATTTATTACTATTGTTTGTTAGTTTAATACATTAACATTGTTACATGCAATAGAAAAATGTTGTTTTTCTTCTGTATTTATGGTTAGACTAGTACTAAATAGTAAAATTATACTCCATACAATAATTAATTACAACAACATACAAATTAATTTAATTAAAAAATTTTAAACTATATAAATTATTTTTTTTAATTGTGCAAATGAAATTATTTCTTAGAAGATCACGATCGTGATTGTTGTTTGGACTTATTACTACTTATTTTAAATATGAATTCTAAATAATGGCGAACTTATTAACTTGAAAATTTAGGAAAGTGAAAAGTGATCAGTGAGTATATTGAGTAGGCCAGCATTGTCGGTTTAAGTGATTGGAAATGATACGCTCGTGAATGACCAGTTTCCATAAGGCAATTATGTTATTTACTCAATTATATACGTCTTCCTTTTTTCTGTGTAATAAATTATCTTACAGGTTATAGTTTAGTAATTTTGGCCTTGTAATTTATTGGATGAATGGATGGATGGATGAACAATATACTTAACAGTAATATACAATAAAAATAAATCGATAAAATATTTTTAATATAAATTACATTTGATTTTGTTGTGACCTGATTATTATATTATTGAATCCATAAATAGGTGAGAAATTTAAAGTTTATTATGAATATAACAAATAACCAGAAATATATCAATATCGGATCCTTATTAAAGATAACATAAAACATATAATTAATATATTCCGTATCCTGATAGCTTTCAAGATTCCTGTCACAGATACAAATTAACGGCCATTACGTGAAACGTGTTCCGAAAATTTAAATGATCGTTTTAGGGTTGCTGAATTCAAATTTTATTCAAAATTATTTATAATGACAATATTTAATTTTAAGTAACACAAATAAATTAATATATGTATCCATAAAAATTAAAAATAACTACCATATGATAAAATGTAATAAAAAAATAAAGCAACCCTAGGCGGAAGACAAATTCAGGTACATTAATTACTCGGGTATTATCGGTATTGCAAAATGTTCAGAGCACATTTAAATTGTCAAAATGAATAATGATCTCATGTTTTACTTTGTGTCCGTCCTTATCGTTTTTAATGTATAAATATTAAAATATGTAGTCTGAAATTATATCTTAAACGTTTAATAAAACTAGACTTGACAGTATTGGTTTTAAAGATATACTTGTCAACATACAATGGTGGAAATTACAATAGTTACATAGAAAAAGTGAAATTTGCATTAAAAACAGTAATACTATTTAAAGAACTTTTATGGACCACCTAATGTGTCCACCTCCTTTGCTTATAATAAGCAATATAGACAGTCATTATTCAAACAAATCTATTGAGAAGTGGTAACACAGGATCTTGAATCTACCCATTTATTCGAAGGTTACTTAATCCAACACCAATCGGAAGGGTCGAGCTGCCAAATGATGGCAGTAATCATTAACACAGGAACTTAGTAAAAACGTTTGGCAAATGACGTGGCGACTTGATGTACTTTTAAGTTAGGAGTTAATTAAAAAATATCGTGTTTAAAGTTATTACGTCGCTACTCACAAACACAGGTATAATGTTTTTGATATTTTTTTATTATGATAACATTCACTTTTTCTTAAGTTGAATTAAAATAATATATATTCTTATAAAAAATAAAATACTTAAAAAATGACACATTATATAAAAAGAAAAATCTGTAAAAGTTAACAAATGAAAACAGTTTATTAATTAATTGGTCATTTCTTCACTTTTGAAGACGAAATTTAGGCGTCACGAGATTGTATTTATTTCTTCTATTTATCTGTCGCTGTTTTTATATAAGTACTAGCCGCTTCGCTGGGCATACTATTAATTTGAATGTGAACTTAGACTTCTTGTATTTACAAAATGTTTAATTTCTATCTTACAATTAGCCTAATTTTTAAAATTTTTGATTGAGAAATATAATGCCAATCAGTGTGAATACACAGATCCCGCCACATTACATATATTTATGTAATGTGGCGGGATCCCGAATAGGCCTACACCACGAAACCATTGCCAGCATATGACTAAGGACAAAAATTGATGTTTTTTTTTAATTATACTCATTTATTTTTCAAATATATCAAATTCGATTTCGTAATCAATTATATTTTTACGTCCTTGATTTTTATTTATGACAATTTTTAATTTTCAAATTTCAACTTTTTGCACACCCTCCAACCTCATATAAGCTCTGGTTGCCATGGTAACCGTTGTCACAGGCTCTAACAGATTTAAAACTTAGCGAAATGCAAAAAGTTGAAATCCGTTGAGATAGGAATTCAGCAAATTCCGTTTTTATTGGACGTCTACGTCACAAAAGAAGTAACAATGTTAAATTCTAAGTTAATCGGACAGATATTTTTGGAGATTTCGTGATGAGTCAGTGAGTGGTGAATCGCAAATATATATATAAAATTAACTTAAATACAAACTAAAATTGAATACGTAAGATAAACTACTATTAATGTACTGTACTTAAAAATAATACTTTTCTTGCGAACAATCACTTGCCCAGATAACTTCTGAGAGATTTTTGTGGCAAATTACTTTGTATGATGTATGTGTGTAATCATTATATATTTTAAACAAATAATAAAAAAAACAATGAAATTGTATGTATGTCTACGTACCGTTTTTTTATTACTTTGATGTCGACAGCATAGCCAAATCTGCAAATATTAAAAGCAAAGCTCTCCTGCAAACATTAAAAAAAAACTATGAATATTCATAAAAAGTTCTAATTTAGGGACCGACTCAACGGCCATTATCATTTTACTTTGCAATTTTTCGCATTTAAAAGTCTGATTTTAGAAAAGGACTCCAAGCTGGCAAAAAAGTTAGCCAACACTAATTATACGATGTCACTAACTTCCCTACACCGCGTATTATGTTTTCCTTTTATTTATATCCCGCAATGTGCAGTCGCCGGTGAATAGTTTATTCCTCTGCACACTGACACTATCCACTTGATTATTTAGTTCCTTGTTCTATTCAGTTGCTATTATCATGTTATTAAGACAACTTTTGATAAATTGTTGTTTCTGATATGTAGTACTGTCTGTATTCTTGTTACAAAATAAACGTAACTGTTATTGTCTTAAATCAGCTTAACATTTCATGTGTTCGATGATTAATAAATTATACTACTCAATTACATTCTTATTATTTGTAAATATGATACTGATAAATAATAAAAGTATATTTAATTGCGCCGGTTCATTAAGAAAATATTGATCTGAGCGTTTAATATAATATTTATCGAAATGTTGATTTACCTATTGGAAGAGGTCTTTTTTACCACACACACTTAATTATTGACTCATTATTTTATTGGTTACGATGAATATAAACAAATAAATATTAAAAGTATGATCACACCTCTTTAAAGAAATCTTTAATGAAATATTTAGTAGTATATAACTTAATATAATGTTTTAGTCCACCAAAATAATGAAGAAGTTACCTAAATATTTATATTTCGAAGTTCAGAAAATATGTATACAACAAAAGTCTTTGAATATTTACTGAACATTAAATTATGTCAAATATTCGTAATAATTTTCTCATTGCTGCCCAAAATATTTTAAAGTAAATATTTTAATACTTAAATTTTCTTTGTTGGTTCAGGATCAGGATACTCGTATGTACGCCGTAACAGTGTTTAGCTCTTTTTGCCATGCCGCTTTTAAATATAACAAGGTCAATTTTACTTATTAATTTCAGACTGAAAGCCTCTCTGGAATTCATAACTAGCATTAATGTAGAGTAAAAAAATTGTGTGTGCATACTTTTGGCATACTTGTAAAATTAATTTATTAGTGAAATTAAATTATTGATATAAATAAAAATACACAAATAAATTATTTGTATTTTTATATATAACAAGCATTATGTTAAAAAATTAATCTGAACTAACAATTTTACAAAAGTATCAACGGCATCTCTAGTAAAAAATAACAACTTCAATACATGCCTCTAATAACACTTCAGTTTGATGGTTGAGCGATAGATGGTACCATAACAGCAGTGTTCAATATGTCTTCTATCTTGTTCTCTCTTGTACATTAATGCGTTTGTTTCTTTATCCTGACGCTGACGTTTTTTGATTATACGGAGTTTCAAATCACAACAAACATAAACAACTTGGTGTAATTTATTCATTCTGAAGTGTTTGGAAATTGTAAAGTCGCTTATTCGTTTAAAAACTTACTCGTAAAGTGTTAGGACTTGTTTGGTGGTAGATCTTTTTGATAAAGATGTTAAAAAAAATAATCTTCATGTATGATGAAAATTCGTTTTAGGATTTTTTAATCTAGCCTAGAACTTGTAAAAATGTCTGTAAGAATTGGCCACATGCAGGTATCGCTGATGATGAAATAAATTAGTCATTAAACAATGTTCGTTATCTATTACTTAAATAATTTCAAGGCATTAAGTTATTATTTATTACCGAAGTTAAGAAATATTTATTGATATCGGTCAATTGACTGTCGGATTTATTTAAGCCGCCTGCCACAGTAGTGTGACTTTATAATCAATAAAAGTAGAGATACTATTGCTGCACCAGTGTCCCGTGGTAACACTACCTCGGGACATTCGTCCAACACAGCACAATTATCAAAATTATCTGAATTGTATTGTAATTGAAGCATGGCCATCCCCTGACTCTATCAAATTTATAGCGACGAATTGAAACTAGTGTACTTGTTTGACTTGTGTTAATTGTAGTCATCGCGTAACACGTCAGCGATCGATAAATATAATAAATATTACATTGTCTGCTAGTAACAGCATTCCATACCATTTCAGAATTTACTTCGTGTCATTATATTAAACTGTATTTTTATTATCGTAGTAATTACTGCAATAAAGCGATAACAATAGATTTAGGATTATGAGTAGGATTATGCTGTTTTTTATCTTTTAATATTCCTTTATGTTATTTGCTCCACGGTCAGCGGACGAGAAAAATGAATTACATAACTAATTATAGTTAAATTATAATATAGTACTTCAGTCAATATATCGCGTAATAAGATTAAATTAGCTCAAAGAGCTTTATTTAATAATTAAGTTTATTTTAATTATGAAGTCTACCGTGATTCTGATTTTAAATAAAATTAAAAATATATGTATTTTTAGAGTATTAATAAGACTGTCGTTTTACGTCATTTTTATTGAAAAATATAAAAAAAATTGCAAGAAACATGCTAAGCAAGGAGCAATAATCGTACTTCTGTTTATTAAATCTAAAACCATTGAAAACATTTTAATACATGTACAATGACTATACATTACACGTGCTACAAATCTGAGGATATATTTACAATTTCTAGAATTATATTGGGAAAATAATTCCAGTTATTAATATATAAATATATATAAAATACATATTTTTTATTATTAACCAAAAGTATTAGTTTTCTATTCGACAATTATCAATGACTTTATGTAACATAAAACGTACGTCTCCTATTTTCAATGGATATTCCACTGTTACATTCCCTTCCCTTATCTCAATACATTTGGTAAGGAAACATGTTTGCCAAGAAATAGTAATAATACCTATTCATGTTTGAAGATTAATACTTGACTTCTACGTAAAAGTAACAAAATAATGGTAATATCTACACAAACATAATATCTCACTTTAGAGATATACGTTATTCATATATTCTTATACTATATTTATTTATAATTACACTTTACCTTGGTTTCAAAATCAAGTTTCAAATTATAACTCATCAATTTGTTAAATTGTTTGAAGAAACACATTCGGGGACAAAAATTTGATATAATTTATGGAATCTTAATTGATAAGTTTTAAACCCTCATGATCATTTTACAGTATGAAATATTCACCACCCAACAATATAATGTAATATAGCATCTCTTATCCAGCACGTCGTAGCCCCGAAATCGTTTCGGGACAGAGCAAATGCGTCATGTCTAGGTTTTGTAACAAACTCTGAAAGTATTATCCCCAGTACCTTTTAGATATTTTTTCAGAGACCAACACTTGTCTCTAGAATTGGTTGCATGAAACCTCTCACTCTCCAGTATGGCTCTGTTTTTTTGGCTAGTTGAAGACCCGTTGCGATGATAATATCACACTAAGGTATATCTGGTAACCTCAGTTTATTAGAACAGACTTTCAAAGCTTTGGTATCAGTATCCTCTCTCTTATTTCCAGTTAAAGAGTGGATGAGTAGAATCTTCCTACGGGACCTCTTTTCAAGCTTATCATGATGTCTTGGGAGCGTATCAGTTTGAAGCTAGAGACTCTTCAGAATCGACAATACAAATGTTCTGAAAGTCTGAAACTGTGAATTTATATTTGAAGACGGACTTGCTGTCGGGGTTGCTTTCATTCATGCGGGAATTAAAAACTTAATTCTACTATTGTCTGTTTTAGTGAACCCATTGTGTTGCAATGAATAATGTGAAAAGATTTTGTGTAAATAATGGGAGTATTGAAGCAATTATTGTGTCTACATGAAGCTATATGATAGGTAGAGCAAAACACGTCTTGTCACTTATGCACCTACCTAAGTTATTTATATAATTTGTATAACCTTATTTGTGTTTCACTTTTTACAAAATAGTTATTAAAAAAAGCAATTAAATGAGCTAAAAATATATTTTAAAAACGTCGGCATATAAATAAAATGAAATAAAATAATATATAATAATAATAAGTATATAAAATAACAAGATGATATACAATAATAACAATTATAAGCAAGGCAAATCGTTATAATTCATTAAAATGATTTGCCTGAGAGAACATAGTAAATTAAAGATTATAGTAGAGCAAACAGAGCCCAAACGAACGGTCCTCTGCGTCCTTCTGGTGATGATGAGCATCTATAATTAATGAACCCATAATCAAAGGCTTCATGCATTTATTGATGTTGATGAATACAAAATGAAAAATTGCGATTGGTGACATCTTTGAAAACACCATGTAATACAAATTACGAAGGTCTTTAATCAAAATCTCTAAATCAAATATAATGATATAATATGTGTAACTACGTCGGTTGCCTTAAACAACATTCTTTCATTCAATCAATTCAATTTCGTTCAAAAAATTGAAGAACGGCATTCGGCAATGAAATATTGATTTATATAGTTTGTACAGCGTTTGTAAAAATTATAAATAATGTAGACATTTCATCTAATCAAAACACTTCTTAAGTAAAACATGCTTCAAAAACATGGGACAAATTCAGCGATTAACACACTCGACGGCCGCAGAATCATTTACACAAGCGTGTTTGTTTTATGCTTAATTGTTTTATGTTTGTTTTATGCTAATAATATAAATTATACGTGTAGCGTAATTCATAATATTTTCTTTTATTTATATATTTTCCACTTTTAATCAATACCAGTGTTCACTTGTTTACGAATAATGCTAGAGGTAGGATATACTTAGCGAAACTTTTAAACGAGCTCTGGGTTGAGAAGAACCACACAATGATGTCAGTCGGGTATTTTTATTATAATCACTGTGTCACAAACATCTTACTTATGTAACTAATACTAATTAATGTAATAATACTATTACACCGCTATATAATTTTATAAATATTGTATATATTCCATTTTTTTTATTTACATATTCGTTCCAAATTTCAATTAACCTCTTTGTTGCATCTAATTTGTACTCAGCAAGACAAATAAATACAAAGCAGCTCAACACTTTCTTTTTTATAATTTGGTTTTTAAGATTAATTAGTCTATAAAAATACATATAAAAATAGAATAAAAAATGTATCTCGAGAGTCTCTCCGCCAGTTGAGACATAGTGTCGATATTCGCCGAAATGAATTTAGCATTTCAAGTAAACGTTTTCGAAAAATAATTTGAAATAAATATGGATAGATTATACAGTCTTAAAGAAATGTTGAGTTTTAAATGACTCCTTGAACGGTCAAAGACGATATGTTAATTAATCAAATTAGGTAATCAACATGCACCAACCATGTGATTGGAACATGTTGATAATTGTAAGCTGTTTTCGCATTATTCCTCTAAAATACAAGTCACATTGTAAATATATGTATCCCCTTCAATTTATTATTAATTTAGAATTATTTATGATATTGATTCAATAATCAATGACTCCATGAGTCAGAGTAAACTAATATGTAAACAAGTTATACCTCTATGATGGTCACACAGTCACAAGGTATTAAAGGATTCTGATGTTAACATTCAAAATAACTATAAGTTTATAATGTCTTGTTTTTAAACTGAGAATGCTAACAGTCAACAACTTAGTAGTGATTACAGTGAAGCATCAATAAGGACCTGGAGTGTCTATCCGATATCATTCTCTTTCAGACTTGTCCGGTGGGATGGGTGGGTGGGTGTAAATGGTAAGGATTAGTGTTGCCTGGCGGACGTTAATTTGTGTAGATTAGGGCTTGGATTACTTTGTACCCGCTTGCAGAATTGCTCTCTGAAGGAAATTGATCCCAGAAACAACCACTGTCTGGATTTATCATCGTTGAGTGTGTAAGCACAGGCACGCTGGACTTTAATCTAAACTTGGTCCCTACTGATGTCTCTTTCTTGCTTTACTCTTTAAACATAAAAATTAATCAAGGAAAAAAGATTTTTATGCCCTCTAAAACAAATATTACAACTAGTCTTAGAATAAATGTGACAACATTAGATTCTGTAAGATTTGCTATTAATTTTGTTTAGTTGTAAGCATAAACATCTTTATATGTGAAGTATATATCTGAAAGGTTTCCAATTCATCTAAACAAATTTTCCATACTTAAATAATGCTGTCTGTAATATGTGATATGATACTCAAAGTAAGAGATTATGTTAAATGTTCCACTTTAGTATTTAACGAATTTTAAGGGGTTTACTATCTCTTGTGTATAATAATTAATACTATTATATATTAGTAGAAAAGTTAACTTTAAACTTTGAAAGAATACGTAATTTCATTACTCAAACTAGTACCAATAAGCACACTATATGATGACAATAATAATTTTGTTTTTAAGATATCTTCTTATTTAGATTTTTGATAAAATCTGAATTTATTTCATCTAAAAAACAGTACCTCGACAACAGACAGTAATTCGAACGATATTGCTTCACATTCAATATTTCAACTCAATATCCTTCCAAAGCGACGGTTCTGATTTAATTCCCAATCGTTTTCCTGCACTCCTTGATTTTGTTACACCTACTAAGTTGAAGAAATAATTTCTTGATGTTGTTAATTTTTCATTGTTTACTTCATTTTATTAATTTCTATATATATATTAGATGATCTTTAAAGTCTTTTAAAACTAAGCGGAAGTAAGGGCTAACTCGATATATTGTCAGAGGCAACAAGATATCGCGGCATGGCCGCCATGTGAATAGAGAATATGAAATATAAACCTCAAACAATTATAAAATATATCTCATTACAAAGAATCAAGGAAAAGAAACGTTATGTGTCATTTAGTTGCTAAAGATTTTTACAAATAAACCTTTTTTTTGTGTTATGAACGATGAAATCATGCAATTTTCTTCTAAAGTAGTTGATTTAAAAATTATACATATTCTATCAAAAGAAATAAATCTACTTGCAATAACAATATTTTGAATCAAATTCGTTCTATCGAAAGGTTTCAGTCTGTTCCATCTATCAAGCAGCACTTAGATACAATTGTATTACTAGACAATACTCAGTACTTCAACTCAATATCTTTTCAAAGCGACGGTTGCTGATTTGATTCCCGGTCTTTTCACTTCACTAATTGATTTTATTATAGTTATAAGTTGTGAAAATTCTCCTAGTAAATTTATCTATAATGGTTTGATGTTGAATGTGCCTATAAATATATCATTGAGAAAGAGAAAAGGGTACTTTAATTAATTAATACGAGGGTAATTTTCGGCTGTTCAGATGACAGAAGGGAGAGACCGAAATTGAAAAATTTTCTTTGGAAGAAAATACATTTAATTAACATATAATTTCCATTCCTATTACAAATATTATTTGAACAGCAATTTCAACGAACGACTTACTCTTACTCTTACATAAGTGATCCTCTGTATAAGATCTTATTAAAATATACAATTAAAAACAAATGTTTAAGTGAAAGAAAAACCCACTTAAAACCAAATTATATTATGAATAATGCGGTCCATAAAAAAAAATTAACTTCTAGCTAAGCTAAACACAAAACAACGCAATTACCAACTAGTGAAAAGGAACATGTGCTCGAACTTGGACACGATATGTTAAGCAAACGTGTGCATGAATAATTCGTCTGCCGTCAAGTTTGCAAATGGTTTATTTTGTACGACCTCCTTTAGATATATATATTTGCTAGAATAAAACCTACCTAGTTTTTAAAAAATATGTTTATTTACTCTGAGTTAGTTATAAAAGTAGTGAAATCTATAAAAGGATATTCGCTATCTTTATGACAAATATCGTAATTGTAGAAAGGGAAAATAATTCCAAATTGAAAACTTTAACAAACTGGCCTTTGAACAACAGCCTTTTAACATTTTTACTAAAAAAATCCTTTATTACATTTCCTCTCTTTTAAACCCTTGTATTTTTTCTCTGTCTGGCAATCTGCCATACCAACAACCTTCTTGACTAATGTGGCTGCAAACACAACTTTAATCTAAAATTTTATTCTAGCATCACAACTAATTCCAGCGCATGTAATACTATATATTTTTTTATTTAAAGTGAATTTTTGTACACTGATTACTCAATATTAATTGTAATATATAGCTTAAGTGTAATTAAAGTCACCACATCAATCAAGTCAAGCGACTGCTGCCGGCAGTAGACCGAGCTACGTGATGCATCCACGTGTATGATTGCTCACAAGTGCTTATTACCACTAGATGTGACATTATAAAATCGTAATAAGTGTCTTCGAAAATACGTTTTCATATTATATTAGCAGGGTAAGATATTACTGGAAAATATAATAAATTATATACTACCCACATCTATTTAGACATGAGAGCTGTCTAAGTAAACAAAAAAACAATTATTATACAGACTCTGTTAAAAGTAATTAATCTTGTTGAGTTTGTAAAGATTTACATATTCACATTCATATTCATACTTAATGAATCGGAACTATCAGATATACTACCATCACAAAATAGTACAGACCACGTCTAGTATTTTATAAATTTATGAGAAGTGCCTACGATACGAAGTATATGCGGTATATTATGTAGTCAGTCATTTTAGAAAACATAAGATAATTATTCAATTTAAAGGAATTTCTGTAAAAAATACTTTGAATAAAAGAAATCTGTTAATGAAGTTTATGACTCAAGAGTCATTATATATTGAAAAATGCGTAACATATTGACGTCCTTCTGTTCTCTTCTTCACTTCTGTCTTACAATAATTCCAGTAAATGTCATTTTAAGAATGATTAATATAACAGCTCCTCCTCGTAACACTGAGAGACGTTATAAACTTAGTTTATCTTCTATTAAGGTGGATGGTTTAAATTTTTCGTAAAGACAAATATTTTCCGTCCTTTCGCTATGGCTCTTAATATTGTATTACACATTAAAAGAGTGCACTAATTGAAAGGATACACAGTTCTACCCACAAACATTGTCTGGATTATTAAAGTAAAAGATAAGATTATTTAACAATATGTGCGCTCTGAACGTTAGACTTGTGTCTATTTCCTATGATTCAAGACCCAACTATGCTACCGGTTGGGTGGAGAGGTTTCCGTATGTAGTAATCCAGTTAAATCGAGAGAGGGAGGAAATGTGTGCTTGTTCCGTGTTTGAGCACCCCACAATTTACTTAGTTATTTGAGGAAGGTAGTTCTGTAATCCCATAAACTTTACGAAAATGGTCTAGTAGCCACCCTTAAATCGTTATCATTCCAATGCAATTGAACCATCAGTTAATATCTAACATATTATATTTCCTTTAAAATTATTAAAATGTAAACTTTCAAACTTTTAAACTTTGTTGAAGAAGAAGAAGAAACGATTATATTATATTAAATATTTCATGTAATAGTATCTTAGATTTGGGTAATGGAGATTATTTATCACTTGTAAAACAAATTTGAACGAACGAATTTTACGAACGAACAAACGAACGAACACACGCACGGTATATTTCCTTCATCTTCCTCTATGCAAGTCTTCTTTCTGACCCGACTGATCCGTCACCATTTCTGAATAACATTTGTCATACATAAATGTAAAAGAGCGATGGCACCACTTTCATTCGAGGGATTTATATATAATAATAGAAAAACAATATGTTTAAATGTATAATAATATACATTATATTAAACTTTAATATATTTTCCCATTTTATTTCAAGTTCTTTTATTATTTATTTATTTATTTATTATTTATTTATATCTTTTCCACTTTGAATCATTATCAGTGATCACTTGTGTACGTCAAAATGGAAGTGTCAGGAGGGCCTATTTCGATACCAGATTTATCGTAATAAGCCCTTCTGTAAAAGCACTGTCCAACTTAATGTTAAAGCTATGAGGGTTCCAAACGCGTCCTAGTCTGAGAAGAACCACACAACAAACTCAGCCGGATATATATTTTTTTATATTGTGATCACTGTTTCACAAATGTCAATCTTAAAAGCTATTTTGGAACAACTAGAACCGTCGCAATATAATGAAAATAATAATAATAATTATTATTATAATAATAGCAAAAAAAAATAATAATAATGATAATAATAATAAAAAATAAAAATAGGCCTGCTACACAACCAGTCACCGCAAGCAGCACCCGTTCACGAGCAAAAGCTTTATTTTATTAAAGCCACAGTTGAGATCTTAAGTGTTTGATTCAACCCTCGAGAGTAATTTAAGTAGCCTTTGGTGCGAAGGAGCTTCAACCTTAACCGTTACAAAGTGGCCAGCATTTTAAGTTTTATAAGGTAGGTATTCGTTATAAGTTTCTCCAGTAACAAAATTATTTTTAAGTAAATATAATAATCGCAAAATATATTGAATGTAAAAATAAAAATGGACAATATTATAATATTGTCCATTTTTATTTTTACCATACAAATAGCAGAGCTTCATTTCGAGCCTGTGGCGGCTTAGTCACGGCCGGACTACACTGACCTTTTTTAACCCTTTGCATTCGAGAGGTGAATCTCACTCACCAGACTCACCTCCCGAGTGCAAAGGGTTAATATAAATAATTGACTCTTCCAAAGTGCGTAAATGCGTAAATGCCTACTCGAATAAAGATAATTTGTATTTGAATATAAAAATCAATAATGAAATAAATATCACTAATTTAAAGCCAATTCCACTACATCTATTACTTAAGAAAAACAGTTAACTTTTATATTTGAATTATCTATAAACTCTTTTAGTTTTCACGAGTATAATTTTTTTAACTTAAAATCCCACATATTTCCAGGTTCGAGCTCAGCTCGTGCTTTATTATATAATCATTTAAAATAGGAGTTCTTAAAATTATTCTATTGGTTTATTTGTTTGTAATATTGATGAAGTACTGTTTGTACATGTATTTTTATGCAGAATATATAACAAATTTCAAAACTACTGACTCAAGGTAAGTACTAAGCAAGTCGCGAGAAGCAAACTAGGACATGAATAATTCATTTTGCGGTCGTTGAGTGTGCGACGTATCTATTATTCTTTACAGTGTTTTTATATAGGATTAATAAGTTACATCAATATTATTATTTTTTACTTTTTCTATAACACATTCTAGCAGAGATCGTTTTAAGCGATATGAAATTTTAATTATTATTTTTCTTTGTATTTCTAATTGTATTTTGATGTCAATAAAAGCAGTCATTAGTTGCACTAATGTTATATTAAAAGCCATGATAGCCCTGCGTTATTTGTAATGCTTGTAGAGGTACAAGTTAGCAGATGTTCTTTTAGACAGTCGGTAGTCACTCTCACATATGGACAGAATAAAATCCTTGATAAATAGGAATGTTAATGGAAATATGACACCAAAGAACTTGTTTCCATGTAAAAAAAAAGGGGATACATTATACTTATGAATATTACATACTTATATCATATACTATATATACTTAAGTTAAATGTATAAAATAAAATAATCATAAAGACTTAATAAAAGTACTAATTGTATGTAAATTTGCACGTTTTATGATATGAACGAGATATCCAATATAAACCCATTCGGGATTCTGAAATGTTTTTCGTTTAGGCAACGCGGCAAGAGGGTTGCAGGATTTAGATCGTGTCCTTATATTAAACTGTATTACTATTGTCGTAATATCTTTATTGATTTTCTTATAGCGACATATAGCGACCGTGACAACAATAGATTTAGGATTATAAGTAGGATTATGCTGTTTTTTGCCTTTTAATATTCCTTTATGTTATTTGCTCCACAGTCAGTTGTCAATTATTAATGTTATATGACGAGAAAAAATAATTATACAAATTATTATAATTAAAATATAATATAGTATTTCAGTCGGTACATAACATGGGACGTAATAATATTAAATTACCTCAAAGAATATTCGTTAATAATTAAGTATATTTTAATTATGAAATCTAGCGTAATTTTTCAATTTCTACAATTATATTGGCCATTTATAACAATATATTATATTCGTTCAAATATATAATATAAAACGTACATCTCCTATTTTCAGTGGATATTACACTGTTACATTCGCTTCCCTTATCTATTGAGATAAGGAAAGCGTATGTAATAATGTAATGGATTGCCATTTGGTTAAGGAAACATGTTTGCCAAAGAATTTGTAATAATACGTTATCCGAAACCCGCAGCGGGCAGAGGAATACCCTCTACACGTTTGAAGATTAATACTGACTATTACTTGACTTGTACAAAAAAGTAACTAAATAACGGTATTATCCACTCAAACATAATATCTCGCGTTAGATATATACGTTGTGCATATATTCTTATACTAAATATTTACACCTAAGCCTGTTTTTACACGGTAGAGTGGTTCCAGAAAAAACCATGTAAAACAAGACATTGATCGTATGCAAAAATAGATGATTGGTTCCTAATCTCTAAAACTTATTAAAATTAGTGAAAAACAAGATTTTTTTAAGAACAAGTATTCATGTTTATTTAATTGTAATTGTAATAGTTCCACATATTTCGATCCACTAAAAACTCTTGAACGTTATAATAAGATTTATTTAATAGTAAACTTTTGATTTAAGATTTAAAACCAAGAAAAGGAAGGTCTAAGATATCTTGTGGAACTTTATTATATATGCGTTTACTCAAACCCATGAAGGATTCATTAACTTTTTGAAGACGAAATTTTTTCGTTACGAGTTTGTTTTTATTTCTCGTATTTATCGCGTAACTGTCACTGTTTTTTATTTAACTATTTAAATTTTGACGTATATATAATATGTTATTAAAGATGTATTGCGAAGCGACTGTAAGAATACCTATTTCTTTAAAAACATCTCGCAGAGAATCTCTAGCTTTTAAGTTATAGATGTACTGAATGCACGATGTACTGAACATGTGAAAATAACACTATTTAAGACCTATTGCCAATCATTTTACACGTGTAATTTGTGGACAAATTACAGCTTGCGTGCTTACAGTGACCTCCGCATACAATATAATAATGCGCTCAGGATACTGTTGCGGCTGCCGTGGCGCTGCAGTGCCTCGCTGATGTTCGCGGAAAGACGCATTAATGACTTCAAAGCTATTATGCGTAACAGAAGCGCATCGTTACTAAAGCGTTTCCGCGGCAGCCGTAATAGTATTTTAAAAATATTTGTTGATAGTTGGGAGAGTCCAATGCTGCAACATTGGATTAAACTACATGTGTAAATTGCTGGCTTATTTAGTAATTGCTGTTTTAATTTGTAAATTTTTGAATTTTTGATTTATAATACTAACACTAGTCTTTAAGAATAATTGTTACTAACAAAATATGGGCTTGTCCCGAAATAAACGTTTATTATTATTATTATAAATAGCCCGCACAGCTCTTCTTCTGTAAAATAAATATAGAATAAATTTCGGCAGCACTGTCCCATAATAAAATACCGTAAGATAAAATACTGTTATTATTATTGTATTATTGTAGTTATTATTATTATTATAAATAGCCCGCACAGCTCTTCTTCTGTAAAATAAATATAGAATAAATTTCGGCAGCACTGTCCCATAATAAAATACCGTAAGATAAAATACTGTAAAAATAACTAAAATAAACAAGTCGAGCCGTATTAACGTCCATTAATTGTCTAACTTTTCTAATTGCAAAGACGGCGGAACTGAGTTTGGCTGCGGTTAGGTTAGTTAGGTCTTGATTTAGTCCCGTAATTGTAAAAGGCAAGTCTCCCAAAGCAGATTGCGAGTAAATTTGTAAATCTGCATACATGTGATAGGGAGAAGAACTAGTTAGAGTAAATGCATTGATGAAGATGCAAAAGAGTAATAGTGACAACATTCCTCCCTGAGGAACACCGAAACTTGCTTTTCTCCAAGAGGAAAACGATTCGTCAATCCGAATACTTTGTCGGTGTCCGTACAAGTAACTGTTAACTAAACTATTGAATAACTATAATATTTCTTGCATAATTAAGCGTCAGGTGAAAAAGTGACTAATTTTAGTTGCAGATAGGTTTGTAAAATAATACAAAAATGTCAAAATAACAAACATTTACTACGTTTATTTTATTGAGAAATGATTTACTAAACTTACACAGTAATCAACGTCAAAACTTATCTCAGCTCGACGCTACTTTAAAACAATATTAAAACAGGTATTATGAATATATAAACATCTATGAATATGCAACTTTGGACGGGGCAGATACGATATTATTTTAACAATATTGAAATAATAAATAATAATTAAAATGTTCATTGACTTTTTTTATCCTTTATTGTCATCTATGATTGTATTTGGACCATAAATACCAGAAAAGTTATAATCACATTGAACGTCTGTAAAGAGGTAATAAAATTTGTTATAAGCAGATTCTACTAAATCAGTTACTGTTAAAATTTGTATTTATTGGCTGGCAATATATTAAAAATAGAAATCTATTTTTTGACTCACGGCAGTTATCAGTGATCTGTTGAGTGTATCTATACCAAGAGGACAATACTGAGGTACATTCAGTATGACTTGCTTCATCATCATATTAAGTTCTAGGGATATGTCATTTCCCAAAGAAGTGTTGTGGTACATCAGTCGTGTCAAAAGTACCTTCATTTCGGCGACCTGATGTATAATAATCCGAACAAAGTGATAATAATTTAACAAAATAAATTAAATTAAATTAACATTACATCATCGATAATTGGTTAATAAAATTAATTTAGTTTTTTTAACGAAAAAAAATTTCTTATGAAATAGATAACATTTAGATTGTTTTACCTGGGCAGAGACTCGTTGAAAGGGTTCCACAAAAAATGGAATTCTTATAAATATCAACATGCACCAACCACATTGTAACATTATACCCAACAATCGATATTGTGCGCCTTAAATTAATAAAATAAATTGAAAGTGTAATAATAATAATTACTCTATATATTTATTATATATACTGTATTTAAAACAGCTTCTTACTGGGTGTGATGAGAGCGAGTATGAGTCGGTATCCGTCGAAAGCTGAGAAGATTGCAAAGCACGTATACATCAAGAACATGTACAATCCTTCGTCGTTGTTTATCTTAGTCACCACATCGCAGACTGAGACGTAACACTGCGTGATGCTGCGGACTCCTCTATTAACCAACCGCGCTTTGGCGGTTGTTAAATGATCTAGATACAAGCAATTCGATCACTTTAGACAATGATAAATAACATTTCTAATATAGTATTTGTATTCTACATATAGTATTTTACATTCACGACGCTGACCTGAAGAGCCGGTGCTAAATATAAAGGAATTAGAACGTTATCAGTACCTCTGTCAGCTAATGTAACTATATAGCGCAGCCTCGCATTCAACTCCAGAAGTACTTTGTAGACTTCGAAGTTTATAACCACAATTTGAATTTTTAACAGTATCAATATATTGTATTGTAGATAGTGAATAGCCAATAATATTACTCCAAGAGCTGAAAAAATTGTCCTTATTAATTAATTTACTTTGTTGTTGTTATATTCTTACGCTTACTTACGCTTTATATTTTTGTTGCAAGACAGTACAGACTTAATGCTGCAAAGCATTTTTCACCAGCTAATCCGTATACAAGATCAAAAATGAGACAATAAATATAAAATGTCTCTCTATATAAATATATAAAACTATAATATAATAATATATAATACCCTATTATCAACTTACAACACTCGGAAGCGCGCAACGCGGTGAACATCATCTCTAGAAGAGTGAAGACAAGATTCGTGATGATTATAAAATAAGATATCCACAGCACATTTTTATCTTCTTTAGCAGAATTATAACCGTAATTAATTTTAATTCTTATCTTAAACAAATTTAATAAATCAACTATTATTATTGTTATTATTACGTTGTAAAGAATAAATTTCTAATAATAATAAATCTATAAAACCGTACAAACGTATCTAAACGTTAATTTATAAGTTAGTCTATATTGCAGTAGACTTACTTCATTATTACTTATTATATAATTACACCTCCCACAACCATTACAATGGGAGTGTACTGTATCAATGTATCTGTACCTGACAAACTGCATTCCTTTACGATACCATGACACAGTACAAAAAGATTTTTTGTTTCATTTTTAAAAGTATTTTTAAAATGATATGTAGCTTGTTATAACTATTGAATTATGAACAGGACAATCGTGTTGTTGCAAACCAGATAGACGCACGCAAGAATTTTAAAAATACTGCAAATCGTAAATATTCCTGTATTGTTTACCTTTTCCAGGTCATTTATATGACTAATGATATTCTTTATCCGAATGGCTCCCATGTACCCCATCGAAGACGCGACGATACACAGCATTCGCTCCGTTATAATGAGCAGAGTTGTAGAAGGTGATTGAAAATCTATAGACTTCTTATCTTTCAGGTTCAAGAAGATCCCAATTAAACCGATTGCATCTGAAATTATGAAAACCATAACCACGTTATCTCATGTTTTTTTTTTTATGTAAGTAGAGGGCAAACGAGCTGGCGGGTCATGGATGGACGTGATCACCGCCGCCCATGAACTCTTGCAACATCCGAGGATTTACAAGAGTGTTGCCGGCCTTGTAGGTAGGAATAAACGCCTTTTTTGAAGGTACCCATGTCGTACCGATCTGGAAATACCGCCGAAGGGAGTCCGTTCCACATTCGAGTGGTACGTGGAAAAATGTCCTTGAGAACCGCACAGTGGAGGATCGCCACGCATCCAGGTGGTATGGATGGTATTGGAGGCGATGGCGCGCTGTGCGGTGATGAAATTCGGCGGCAGGCATCAGATCGAATAGTTCTTCGGAACACTCCCTGTTGTAAATGCGGTAGAAGACGCACAAAGAAGCCACGTCTCTACGCAATGCCAAAGAGTCCAGCCGTTCGCAGAACACCGGGTCCCCGACAATTCGAACGGCTCTCCGTTGTACGCGGTCAAATGGTAGAAGCTGATATTGGGGTGATCCGGACCAGAGATGAGAACAGTACTCCATGTGTGGCCGGACCTGCGCCTTATAGAGCGCAAGTCTTTGGCCAGGATTGAAGTACTGCCTCGCTCTATTGATCACTCCCAATTTCATCGAGGCCAACTTGGCCTTGCTCTCCAGATGACCACGGAACTGACAGTCGCTCGAAATGTCGAGACCCAGTATTCTGATACTTGGCGAGGCAATGAGGGGAGTGCTCTCGAAGAGTGGTGATACGACTAATGGGGTTTTTTTAGTGGTAAACGCGCAAACCTGTGTCTTTAGGGGATTGAACTAAACGTGGTTCAGTTCACCCCACTCAGAGACCATCCCCAGGGAGGTCTCTATTGAAGACACAAGTTTCTTTCGGCACTCGTCGACGTTTTCCCGAGAGAGACCTGCACGACCGGAATATACCGCATCCCCAGTGCTGTCATCCGCATAACAATGTATGTTGGAAATATCCAACATATCATTGATGTGGAAGGAAGGAAGGAAGGTAGCTTCGAAAGAAGCCCCTTGTGCCATACACGATCAAAGGCTTTTGCCATATCCAGACAAACTGCCAGACCCTCTCCCTTGCTTTCAATAACCGCTGTCCAACGGTGCGTAAGGTATAACAGAAGATCACAAGCTGATCGACCATGGCGAAAGCCATACTGCCGGTCATTGATCAACTGGTGATCCTCGAGGTACGTTAGGAGCTGTCGGTTGATAACAATCTCCATTATTTTGGAGAGAAGGGAGGTAATGGCGATAGGTCTGTAGTTAGCTGGGTCCGAGCTATCACCTTTTTTAGGGATCGGATGGACAAGGGCACGCTTCCATGAGACCGGGACTACGCCTTTAAGATAGGAGTACCGAAATAGACGCGTTAGCACTGGAGTCAACTCAGGGGCACACGTTCGTAGCACTAATGGAGAAATGCCATCCGGCCCACTCGACTTATGAACGTCCAAGGAAAAAAGAGACTGCCTGATAGTTTTTTGCCGAAAAACTATTTCCGGCATTGAACTCTGACACCGCGGGATGATAGGCGGTGACTTCCCTTGGTCATCCAAAGTCGAGTTGGAGGGTTTCTATATTTTCTATATTTTTTTTTGGAGTAAGAACATGATTAAAATAGTGTTCTTACTCCAAAAAAAAAATAGAAATGTAACTTACTAAAAGCAGTTAAGACGAAGAAGTTATAAGCCAATTGAAAGCGAGAAACTGATATTCTGTAACCATTTCGTAGCCGTGTAAAGCTTAAAGGAGCTGCACCAGCGAGTCGTGATATCTTTAGCACGACGGATAACGCTCCTGGACTGATTGTAGCTGTTTCATTATCCATCTATAATACAAGTGACTTATAAACTTAAATTATATAGAATTTTAATAATAGATCCTTTTATTTAAATATATTTTTTTCATAACAACAATATAAGATGATAAACATACATTTATAATCTTAATCTTTAAACTGAAACACGTCAAATTTAGTAAAATTGTAAATGTGTAATCGACTCATAGTGGATTAATATATTAAAACATTACAATACAATGTTACGTCTCCAGTATTTATAATTCCATTTTATCTGATTTACTTACGATACATTAGTGTTTAAAAGCTTGTATAAAGGTGGTGTTTCACCGCGCTGCTATACGTATAATACTACGTACTAAGTGTACATATGTATCTACTTGAATAAAGAAAAGATAACGTGCTATGAAAAATAATGATAAGTATTTATAATTTAATATTGTCTTGTAAATATAAGCAATATTAAACACAAAATAAAATTAATGTATTATATTTTTTCAAATACATTTTTTAAATTAAGTTTTTTTGAAGTAAAAAAAAAATAACACTATCATTACATGACAATTTAATTCTTGAAGAGGCTTTATAGATAATAATAGTCATATTTTTAGGAACATTACAACAACATAACAACATTCGTAAACAAAAAGGGCAGTATTTATTCTTTTATGTTAGAGGAGAATAAACAAGCGTGTTGTTTACGTGATAGGAGTACTGATAAGTGGATATGTAATAAATTAGACGACGTAGTTCAGTGTGTTGGTTTGAATTGGTCAGTATTTTAGAATATTCATTGTGATCAATATGGCAGAAGATGTGGCGTTGTTTCATAACGCTAAATACACAATCTCAGGGCGCTATTCTAGTCTAGTTGGTTGTGGTATTTTATTAATGTATTTCTATACTGCTAATGTTAGATTTTTAGAATATTTGGAAGAACCTTAATGGTGGTGCTTCTCGAATACTAGATTCGTTGAAGTTTATATTTATTTGGTTTTTAAATAAGTCTTTAGAATAATAAGAATTTTAAGGCAAAAATTAGAAAGTATTTTGTAAATAGCAAACCTGTGTGTTTGACTCGGTCTAATCCTTATTTCCATGTTTAAATAATTATGAAATATGAAATTGAAACTTTAAAAAGTAATTTCCCCTTTAAATTAAGACAGTAAATAAAATAAATCAGTAGATTTAAAACACAGAAAAACACAGATTCACTTATACCAAGCCTGGATATAGAACGTAAGGCAAATATATTTTTCCTACATCGTAAATAAAAAATTCACTCCATAAAAACTATATTCTTAAAAATAAATAAATTGCTATAATATATGATATAACCTGTAACAAACTCTTATTGAAGCAAATTGGTTTGTCAGCGTTTTGAAATACCCCAGCTTGTTATTAACTTGCAGTTTAAAATAATTTAATTACTAAGTATATTCTTTGAAGTTTAATAAATATACTTAGTGAAAACATATTAAATTGTAGCCATACAAAAAAAGAAAATAATATTTATTATAAATAATAAAAGATATTGTCTAATACGATTTGGAAGGCAATTTATATAGCCTATACAGCTTTTAAACTTATCAGTTGTCGTTAAGTAGAAGTTAAGTAATACTTAATATATTAAATTTTACATTGAATTTTAATTTGGGGAAATCATTCTTATTTTGTTCGTTTTTATAGTGATTGAGTGACAAACACATATCTGATTTATACAAAAATATTAGCAGACACTTAAATATATACTTTTTAAAAATTAATAACTTTAACCTAATAACATACATCATTACAAAATATCATTTTAGAATATATTTTTGCTAAAATTAATAATGTATGTGTAGCCATAATTTTCCACCACATCTGTCATTTTATCAATTTAAATTAATCAAATGTTTTTTTTTAAATCCCAGTTACATTAGTTCAAGAATGATTTGAACACTAATAAAAAATATGAAAGTAGTGTAAGAAGTATATTAATTAATATTAATTAAATAAATGTTTATTTCATTACTACATAAATATCTTAACTGAAATACTTCTTAAAGCACAAGAATAGTACTTGTACTTGATATAGTACTTGTACTATTCTTGTGCTTGACACATTATAAAATTATTGATAAAAACGGTGGTTACATCGCACCCATGATTAAATGAAATTACATAAGTTGATTCATTTTCAATGATCGCAAGTTGTGGCAGCTACGGTGTGCCTTTGGAAACTATATACTTTGAGTATTAATTGAAAGGTCGTAAATATTTAATATGTTTCTCGAACTCTTACTGCAAAGTAACACAAAAGAATATATCCTCCCTTGAAACATAGACTATTTGAACTATAAACAAAATAAGGCAAAACAGCTTAACTAATTAAGTGGAATTAGTTCAAATTTCAATTACAAGATTTCATGTTGATGTAAAATAGAGACAAACTAAGAAAAGATTTGTTGAAATATTTAGATTTTTATTTAAATTTAAATACTATATATTAAATCTCTAAGTACAACCACCATTAATGAAGAAAAAATATTGTGGCGTTAGTTGCTGAAAATATTGCGAATGGAGTACGGACAAGTAATTTGTGTAGACAAACGACCGGGAGGCAACCTAAAATGTAAACAAATGAGTCTTGTCAACGCAACGCCTAACACGCCGTCATGTATAAACACAATTTAAACTGTAGACTTAATGATCACAACTAAAGGATACTAAATATTATTTAGTTAATTTATTGATTGCTACTATTCTTTTTATCAACAAAACAATTCTAGCTTAAATTTGTATATATAAAATGGTATATTTAACGAAAGCGTAATATTTTTATCTATTCTAGACTTACAAGCCATAGCTGCATATTTTTAGTTTGTTCTTTGGGTGTAAGTGCAGTATGTAGTTACATTAAGGTTGACACATTGTAGGCATTATCTTTGCGATATTTAAAATCGGGTATCTAGTTATTTAAAAAAATACATTACTGTAATACCTTATAAAAATATTATAATAAAAGCGGTGTAATTAAAATTCGATTTTAAACAAACACATGACATGAAGTGTAAAGAAGTTCGAGACATCGTAATCACGAAAAGCCTCTTGCAGTCTTTTAAAGAATACTTATCTTTGTTAAGTTTATCTATTGCTTAAAATGTCAAGTCGTTCATTTGAATAATACGATATTTAGATACATTATATAAAAAAATATTGACTTAATATTTTATATATGTTTTTGGAAATCTTGTCAATGTAGATAACCTTTTCAAGAATCGTTCATTTTATAAGTAAAGTATATAATCAAAACATAAGTATGCCACTTGTTTTCTTATATATAGTGAAGAGTCGGTGTTTTAATCTGTACTAGTTGAAATCATCCATTTAGAAAAGCGAGTGCTTACCTCGAACTAATCTCTCTAGAAGGGCGGAGAAAAAGTAAAGTTTTTGCAGTTGCCACTTACTTTCTGTAGTGCTTAAGAATGAGGTAGCGGAACTAACTTAGGGTTCCGTAACTTTATACGTCAGCTGTCTTGACGTGTAAAAAAATATTTATAATTTTTTATTATTTATATATTAATCAAGATATAAATCAAGACTATAGATATTTTATGAATAAATTAATTAGAAAATATAACTGAAACATAATAATTAAAGGAATATTTTGTTGGTAACATTGCTCATATGAATAGATTGTTTTTAAAATTGTTTTTATCATCATCAGACGAAATAGAGTCTCCGGAACCAGGAGGTGAGGTGAGATATTTTACGTTTGTAATTCGCAAGCTGCACTGAGAGCATTAGCGGAGCGGAGGAAAGAGAAACCAAGTTACGTGCATTTATTACCTTCAGGAGCTTTTTGAAATAGCGTCTCTCATTTATTCACCAACCTGCTCTTTGGATCTCAGGAATTATTAAACCACTTTAGATCAAGTGATACTTCTTATAAGTCTTTGAAAAATTAGTGAAGTTTGTTGAATGATTGTCTAAACTTTAACTCTAAAACAATAGAAATGTTTACAGGAACATGTTACTTAAAGAGATTATGAAATAAAATAACCATTACACATAATATCTTGGTTATGATCACAAGCGTGATAATTTAAAGAAATAATAAAAATTATTGATGATCCAGATCAATAATATTTGTAGCAAATTAAATAAAGGACAACGGGCAAAATGTACCCACCGACCAATAACGACCAGACGTATGTCGTTAGATAGCTCTTTTCATGACTATCATTTGTTATTATGGGGTCTAGTCTCAATTCGTTGTGGGAAAAATGTTATAGTTACTTAAATGATATCTATTAAATAAAAGTTGTTAGTTCTAGATATATAAAAAAACAGTTTTTGTGTAGACTCCATGTACTTTCAGCATTAACTTAACTTGAGTTAAATATTAGGACAGTCAAATTGTGAAAAAGAAACCCAAAATAAAAAAAAATCGTTTATTACTGATTTACAAACAGAATTTTTATTATTTAAAAACTAGTCATCTATGTTGTCTACAATTACATCATTTAAAAATTCTGCTGGAAGATTGAATATCTCATGCCTTGAGTAACCAATATACAATATAATTGAATTCAAAAAATAAAAAAATAAAAAATACGTTACTAAATAAGCCGTTCCGTACAAATAAAGGCGGCGATCGGAGGCGCGACGGGCGGCCGGCGGGTGACGCGTACGCAATGAGCATTTCGGAAATTACACCTTGCATTAAGGGTTTACGTAGGGATTTTTAACTTTTAAACACATTTTTTTTAATATCTGGAAGACCTCACAACGATATGAGACTAGCCCCCATAATAACAAAGATAAAATATCTGGAACTAACTACTTTTATTTTAATAGATATCATTTAAGTAACTATAACATTTTTCCCACAACGAATTGAGACTAGCCCCCATAATAACAAATGATAGTCATGAAAAGAGCTATCTAACGACATATGTCTGGTCGTTATTGGTCGTGGGTACACATCCCATACATTTTTGCCCATCATCTTTTATGTTTTAAAGTACTTGGGAAATTTAATCGCAAAAAGTATTTAAAGTAAAAAAAATAACGCTTGAGCCGTGTGCGAACAGGACATTTATACAATTTTGGAATTGGTTAAAAAGGACATTAGCGTTTTAAAATTTAAAATGAATAGTGTAGAAATTTTTAGAAAAAAATGCTTTCTATAATATTTTTAAAGTTTAAATAATACAGCTCAATCTGCAAATATCATAAAATGTATAACATATTTAAAACTTATGGTGTTTTAAATTAATTCTCAATCACTATTATTCTACTTAGACCTTAATGTGTTAAATATTATATTATTGATATTGCTTTTAGATGTATTATAATTATTAATTTTGACTTTAGATACAATCCATTTTATATTAATTTTAATTGCATATTATTAGTTTTTTTTCACGTCTGAAATAAATTTACAAATATATTTTAAAATCTGTAATCTGGCTGTTGGATTTGTTTATGCAGCCTGCTCAAATATAGTAGCAGTATATATCATGATATACGGATACTATTACTATGTAGTCCATGAATTGTACAGAAGCGTTGGCTGCCGCTGACACTAACGGATTTATAGCGACGAATTGAAACTGTTGTGTTCTTGTTTCAATTATGTTGATTGTAGCCTTAACGCAGTTATATTATTTATAAAAAACACTATAAAAAATATTAATAAATCTGAAATAAATTTAGTTCAGTTCAGTAAACATTTACGGTTATGATAAATAATCTAAAGAAGCATATTAGTGCCGCATTCATATTAAGTTGTTTATCTGTAATTTATTACTTTGGATACTGATTACTGATGGAAGTAGAAAATATATTAATTACTGTCCTTTCTGACTTGAAAACTTGAAAGAATATCCCCAGATATTGACGCTCAACAATCAATCGACCATGCCGGATCCAGAAGTGAAATCAATTTGAAATCACTAAACATACATTAAACATATATCAACAAACTAAAAATAAAATTTATGAAAAATAGAACAGCAGGGGTCAAGTTGATCAGAATTAACGGAGAATTCAAAACAAATAGAAGAGACCAACTAAACGACCTAATTTCTCCAACCAAAAATCTGCCTTGGTTTTAACAAAGTAATAATATGAATTAAAATCTTAGATTTTCTGTTGACATTGTACTGTTAACAAAGTTAAAGAAAAGGATAAATGAGCTACTACCAACTAGTTCTAAACTAGTTCTAAACTGACTGAAAGTTAGGTTAGAAATCATCCTTGAAAAAACAAAAATTATTACCAACTACAGGTCACCCATATTTTAGGAATTAGAAATTAGAAAGGAAATTAGGAACTAGAAAGGAAATTAGGAACTAGAAAGGAAATAAATTGCATCAATTCGATTTTTTCCTGGAGGATCATAACGGAGAAAATTAAAAGTAACCTTAAATTTTTTCTGAGACTTTGTTCATTTAGAAAAGGCTTACAGTATCATACGAGGTGTCACAAAGAAAGTTCACATTAAAAGAAAATAATTAAAAAACTTAGAAATTTATTGAAAAAATATTTATCATACATTAAAATACAGTGTCTGGGAAATTATTTAAAAAAAATGACATCGTTCAAATGTAAACCGTTCACGGCAATCGAGCACTAAAATTGCCTATGACGGCTCGGCAGGTATTCTCCGTGATGGCTGCCATTTCGTGACAGATATTTTCTTTTAATATTGCCAGGGTAGTCGGTTTGTTGTCGTAAACTTTGGATTTGTCATAACCTCATAGGAAAAAGTCCATAGGTGTCAAATCGAAAATACGTGGAGGCCAACTTGTGTCACCTCTCCTAGAGATGAATTTGCCAGGAAAAATTTTACGAACTCTTGGCAGAGACCTATTGGGCATGTGTAAAGTTGCATCATCCTGCTGAAACCCTGTTATTTGGTCATAACCAGGAAAAATTTGCAACTCAGATACAAAAAAGGAGTTGTCTAACATCTCCACATAAAGCTTTGAATTCGTCGTAACTGTGCGTCCCCTTTCAATTTAAATAAAATAAGGGCCGATAATTGTATAACTTTTTATGGAGTTAGTTTTTGATAGTATCAGGAATGCGAGCTCCCAACGCTACAATCACTCTAAGAAAGGTAAGTTATTCTTTTGATTTCGTCAATGCTCTCAAGGGCCTCTTTACAAATGAGAATAATATATAATTTTCAACGGCAACACTAAAACTGCTTACTTATTAAGGGTGTAGAATTTAGTTTCAGTTATTAGGTAGATTCCATAGATGAATCTATTAGGTAGATTCCATAGATGAATCTACCTATTGTAATCGATGCGATGACGGGACCCAGATCCCGGAGTAGGGCGCTACGCCGTTTATGAACTGGAGATTAAGAATCCGTCGAAAAAAAAAATGTATGTTTCCCGATATATATATATGAAAATATGTATATATACATATATGTACATATGTATATATGTATATATGATCCATCAGTTCACATTCATCGTAGACGAAATCTGACTTCACAGGTCGATCGGTTTCATTGTTACCTTCGCATATTGCATATCGAGAATCGCGTGACGGGAATCTACCTTACACGATCGACCCTGTCGAACGAATTTTTTATTTATAAGAATCAATATTTTCGTACTACTTTTACTTATAAAAATAAGTATTACTATAAAAAAAATTGTTTATATCTATGCCTAGTCTACATATGGCAACATTATAATAAACAAAATTTGCAATACTTGGTGTTTTTCTTCATATTTTTGTTCGTCTTTTTGACATAAATTTTAAATTTTAACACTTATTAGGACCACAAAAATTACAAAATTTAATGTGTATGTTTGACGACATGTTATACACGATAATACCTATGTGATGAACACTTTACTCTGTCACGTTTTATTTAACTTTTTAATTCGATTTTTTTCATTGTTCTTTAATTGTATTTTGTTTGGTTTCTGATCATGTTTTTTTGTGTCTTTGTTTATAATTAATTTTTTTATAATTTAAGTTCTCTTATATGCATCGAATTAAATGTACAAATGGCGTAGCAGGTGAATTAAATTATTTATTTTATTTGGAAAGGTTTTTAGGACGCTATGTAAATGAAATTGGTTATTCCAATCCCGTTTGTAAAGCTCCGTGTGACGCACGGACCGACTGTTTTTATAGCTATAGTAGATATCAATTGAAGACATAAAAATTAAATACCACTTCATTAAATGTGCTATTGTCTTATGGAAAACGTTTTCTTTCTTATTCCACCGTAGTAACATTAATTTGAACAACAGAAATAAATACAAGCATCTGAATGTAACATCTTGAATTTCAACCCGTGTTCATGAATAATTCATTGTCTCTGATTTATAACAAGACTTACACGTTAGAGATAGCAATATTTACATTGGTAGGTAAAGGTTCATTTTACCAGCCAATGAGATTATTCTATATTTATACTGAAACTTAACAAACATTCGATCGGAATGTTAACTTCAATTTTATATATGTATGTAAGCTTTAACTTATACTCCCACAATACATTAACTATAATGTATATAAGTGCCCCATCGTATCGATTATAGGGGTGTTCAAATTATTCATTTTTTATTTAATATTGTAAATAATATAGTGATATTATTTACAATAATAAATAGATGGAGAACACACACAGTGACGTGTATTTACAAACCTGCGGGTATAGCCGACTTATTAAATTAATTCCGATAACATATATCGCTCTCGCAATATATTGGTTTTCATATTTTCTGTTTCTGTTATTGTTGAACTAATGGATTGGAATGATGTACTCATTCTACCTCAGCTAATTTTTAATACCAACTTATTAGTTTCTAAACTTCTTTGTTGAATATTCTCTTTAATATATTTTTTTTTCGATTAGATATTTATAAAACTATATTTGATGTTTTTCGTAGATTTGCGTTTCGTATTGATTTATAACGTCGTTCTTAATAATGAGCTATAAAGATTATGACCGGTAGACTCTGGGAAAAGATGCCCCTAGTTTTTTATATAATCTCTTTTTTTTTTTTTTATACCCTCTGGGTTAGTGCTTGACTACATTCCACCTGATGGAAAGTGGAAATGTAGTCATAGATGGTAAGGCGCATTAACCCAGTAACCTAATCAATTTTCTCACTTTCCTAACACAATGTTTTTAAAAATCTTTAATGCAAAATGATCTCTAGTATCGATAGAAGTTAGATCGTATTTAGAAATTGATTTATGAATTTATAAAAAACTTGATATTACTTAGAAGCGATTGTTAATTGGTATGCTTTGTATTTGATAAACATAGCCAGGAAATATTTTACGTCATATACATGAGACTTAAACCCCATATGCCTTAACTCGCATTCATCGATAACTGACGCTAATTTATCACAAGACTTACTCGAGGACTGACAGACTTACTGCATTTAATGATAGACTTAATATTTAATTAAAATAAATCTAATATCAACATTAACGTTTGATCAAACCAAAATGTCTTTTAAACAATATAATAAAAAAAGATTTATCACATATTGAAAAAAAAAAACACATAATAATCACATAAAATCAATAAAAAACACAGTAGTCACAGAACTTTGATATTCGGGTTTTTAATATTTTCATATGCTTCATATAGTATATCCCAATAATACAAATCGCTATAATCGTATATTACGTCTTGTTTCATATTTTAATCCAGTATCACGTACTTTATGTACCGGCTGTTGCCAGCGACGTTGTTGTTGTTGACGATCTTCTTCGTATGATTTTATTGAAGTAATACCGAAAAAGCCAAAAATATATTCCTCTCCAGATATTTTATTGTTTTTGTTATTTTATTTTTGTAGGCTGCAATGAGATGACATAAATTTTCCTAGTTAATGCGTATTTTATCTTTTTAATAGTGTGGAACGAAAAATGTTTAAGCAGGGACAGAATTCCAATCTATAACCTCTGGGAACCCACCATCAAGACGAGTAGCGATACGATAGCTCAATTTGTTTTTTACTATTTCTTGTTATTGGAATGTAATACATTCTAAATAAAAGTGTTTTTCTTCAAATAGTCATACTTTGCACGTAATAACGTCAGACTCCTTTTCATAAGCGTAGGTTCCTGGAGAAGAACCAGGAAAAAACTCGATGGATACTCTTAAAAAATATAATTTATTTCATTTTTTTAGAATATTGATCTTGGTTAGAGTTATAATAGATATTTGTGTAAAAAATGTATAACATAGAAGTAACGTTTGGTTAAAAAACGAATGCGTCGTTATGATAAATACTTGTGTGTCATTCCGCCGAGTAGCTTTTTACAGTCTCTTCAATCTTCGCGATGGTTTTCCGTGTATAAATCTTTTAACATCTAACCCTTTTGCTATCGAAATAGTAAGGCATGCTTATTTTTACATTGGATATTTACTTTTTTACATATTTAATAAATATTTAGTTGTAATGTTTGATGTTATTTAATTAGATACAATGTACATACAATAAACTTATATTTAATTAAGTATTAAGCCTATTGAACTAAAATAATTATACAAACCATGATTATCTTCTAGCGGATGTCGAAATTGAAAAAAGGTAACACTTTTAATTCATTGTTAAAAATGTATCTTAAAAATCATAAATAGCTTTCAATTTAACATAGAAATTCAATTTCCCAGAATAGAATTAAACCCATTTTTTTTTACTTTAACCATAAAAGTATAAATCACCATCTCACAATGACAGACTTGCAGTATCTCTAACATGAAGAGACTAAAGTTGAGGCTAGAAGGAGCAAATATATTTTTTTCAAGTTATTACAACTTTAATTCCCTGATCTGTCCCAGGCGTTTCAAAATTTAGCCGGAACACACAAAAAGACAGGAAACATTAAAATTTTGTTTTTTTATGTAAGTATATACTTTCATACGCATTTAGTGAAAAAATGGTAATTTGGAATCGCAAACAGACACTTCAAATTTATGTATATGTATAGATAGATACGTAGTTAATAAATAAATTAGAAGAAAAGAGTTTTTGTAATTTATTCCATTGTTTAAGAATTTGAAAAGGGTTACAATTTGTATTGTTAGAAAATTATGACTATCCAATACAAATATAAAATCCGTCAGTCCGTTCGTCGCTCAAGCTAGCAATGGACAGATGGTCAATAAACTTCTTCCAACTCGAAACAATGTTATACTCGTAAGTTTATTTTACCTTTCCATTTATGAATAAATAGTTAAAAATTATATGAATTATCAAAAATGTGTTTGATATATTTTTATCCAGTTTTAACCTTAGTGAACGCTGGAAACAGTTTTCAGGGACGAGCTGTTAAATATTTAAAGGTATTTATTTTTCCAAGATAAGGATAAGTTCTGTTTTAAATCTCATAAAAAATATCGCAGTGATCAAAAACCTTATAAAAAATTGCTTAGTATAGCGAATGATTCTGCGATGCATAACATAAACTAATCTCAAACAATATATCCTTTACCAGATATCTACATCTAATTTCAATGATAAAAGCAAGCCCATCTATTTCTTAGATTCTACAATGCATGCTCAGGAGTGGATCACAACACCCCCGGCCCTGTACACTATACACCGCCTGGAGGAGGACTTACGAGTAGACGACAGAGATTTATTGAATGAGATAGATTGGATTGTGTTGCCTATAGTTAACCCAGACGGTTATGAATATAGCCATACTACTGTAAGTTATCGTCATAAGAACTTTGATACATATTTAATCATCTTATCAGTTTATACTACAAAAGAAATTTTAGGACCGTCTCTGGAGGCGCACGCGTTCCTACAACGCCACTAGAAGCCTCGAATGCTATGGAGTTGATGCGAATCGTAACTTTGATGTAGATTTCGATGGCGTCGGGTCCAGCACGGAGCCCTGCGACACGACGTTCCGTGGACATGAACCCTTTTCTGAACCTGAAACACGATATGTTAGAGATATTCTTCTAGAACATATTGATCGCATTCAAGTGTACCTGAACGTACACAGCCACGGAAACCTTATTCTCTATGGTTACGGCGACAGATCTTATCCCTCTAACGCTGTACATTTACACCTGGTAGGATCCTCTATGGGAGCAGCTATTGATAATAAAAAGTTACTCGAAGCTCCGTTTTATGTGGTTGGTAATAGTGCACGTGTACTTTACTTCAGTGCCGGAACCGCACAGGATTATGGACAGGTAATTGATTAACAGGGAAGTAAAAAAATAAATAGTCATTCCCAGCTTTTTATTCTTATTAAAAATATTATATATTTTATATAATAAGAAAAATTACATGTTATTTTTATTTTATCATTTAGGCGGTTGGAGTACCTTTTTCCTTTACTCTGGAGTTGCCGGGAATGGGTTACGGGTTCCTGATTCCACCCTCGTACATCAACCAAGTCAACATGGAGACCTGGGCAGGTATATCAGAATCAGCTCGAGTTGCTCAAAAGTATTATAAGCTACGGAATTAGGATCAATTAAATAGTTAGTCTTATAATGCCATGAAATCTATTGTAATTTAAATAAATATGATAAATTTAAGAACACTAGAAAGTTTTAACAACAATGACGTACTTAATTAAATAAATGACAAAGATCAAACATGTTACTGTTTCATTTTCCTGAAGACTACAAAACCTTACTTTAAATGAATCCTTTTACATTTCTGTAGTCGCTAAAATGAGCGAATAGAATAAAGAGAAATACAAAATTGTTGTTGTTTCACGATGTCACGTGACAAGCGATTTAAAGCACCCGCGTTTATTTAAAGCGTCTCCTCTAGAATTACAGGTATATATTTTTAATGATTTGTTTACTAGTTAAATTTAATATTTGAAAAATTCTACACATACACGTAAAGCGCCTAAAAAGGTTTTTACTTTTATAAAGTCATCATTGCTATTCAATATAATCAGAACTTGTATTATCAGTGTTCTTATAAGTATATTATGATCGTCTGCGCGTGAGTATTGAATGTCGCACGACTGCGACGTTGTCACTTAGTGCAACGTGTCAAGCAGGTCTGTTATCGACTATTATACTTTTACATATGATTTGACATCGTAGTCAGACGTTGCCGTTTTGTGCGTTCAGTGTCAGAGCGCATTCCTACAATAACAGAGTTGTCGTGGTGTGTTATTATTTTCCGGTTAAATCGTATAAGAATTGTGTCAGTGTGTTGTGTGTTATGATTGATTGAATTCAGTCATTTTAATTATTTGCAAGTTTAAATATTCTGATTGTCGTTTGTTATTTGCGTTTTTTTTGATTAAGTGATGATGCTTTTGTCATACGAAATATTTGCTACTTTTGGAATATCGGCAGTAAGTGACCTATGATTTAATTAGATAATTTATGATTTCATCACGAAAATAACTTTTATTTTATTTAGTTATTATTTCGGTGCTCAGTTCCCAACGCATGCGAGTTATAAATGGAAATATGATAACCTTTTAACCAGTCGTTGCGTAGGTTAAAAAGATTTTAAAATATAATATAATATAATAGTTATTACCCTGCTATTGAATCAAAATATCATCTTCCTATAATTCATGCATTTTTTAGGAAAATTAGCTAACAAAGTGATTCTTAAGGTACTTTTTAAGATTTTAAAAAATATGTTATTTGTCCTTTTTTAAGTTTCATCTCAGGGTCATAACATTTATTTTCAAAACAATTGAAGAACTAGGCATGGAATAATAATGAGGGCCTAACGTACAACCTAATGATGTGGTAGTTAACATGTTTGTCAATTGTATATAACGTAAGGCTATTTCAACATTACAGTTGGTTTCTTTCTTCGTATCGGCGACTCTTCTTCTCGCTGTGGCGTCAAAGCGTGGTCTGTTGCGGCCGCAGCGGAAAGATGCGTTGATGCCTCAAATATATGACAAGCAGGCTCCCAGCGCTCCCGAGCTGGCTCTTCTGACTCAGTCCAATTAAATATACAAAATTAGGGATAAGATATCGTTTACTTAGTATTTACAGGTATAATAAAGTTTAGGATCATATTTTTATTAAATTGTATATAAATATATATTTTATATAATTATTTTTGTTAAAGTTTAGAGGAACAAAGTCAATCTCGATTGTAAATGTAACAAGAACTTTTTTATATACTTAGAAAATATATTATATTAATGAATAGTACTAAGAGACATGTTGGTATTATATATGTTTTGTTGCAATAGTATTAAATACTTTATCAAATCATTGTATTTTTTATATTTGTATGAAATAAAAAAATGTCAGAATAGCGAGTTGTAAGATTTCGTTTCTTGTTATTAATCGACCAAAATAACCAATCGGTTCTAATCTAAACCAAACTATTGATATGAAATATATTAATTGTAGCGCCTTCCGTCTGTCTAATGAAATTAACAGTTCCGTGGTTTGTATTTCGAAAGCAATCTAAGTTTAATATCAATCTGTGATTGTAGATTGATTATTAATTACGATCGTAAATTGAAACTTAAATAGCCGTAGCGGTCATATGTACGTACTTATTCACAAATATATTACGGATATCACACAAATATGTCCATCTGTCTGTGTGTCCTCGTATAACAGAACTAATACTCATTTTATGGATTGCTTCTCATTTTTATTCAAATAAAACTGTTTTATAGACCTCATACATAAATACAGGTCTATTTTCCATTTATTTATGTTACACTGGGTATTGACTGATAAGTTTTTGAGATCCTTTAGTTTACGATTAAATTAAAAAAAAATTGTTATATATTTAAAATATGTTAAGTTTTTCATTTATATTTAATTATCTTAGGAATATTGTGTTTGTTATTAATTAAACAGTATTCTTGAGCGATATCTTATTAATATTTTATTGTTTTTGTTATTTTATTTTTGTAAGCTGAATGACAAGACATAAATTTTCCTAATTAATGCGTATTTTATATTTTTAATAGTGTGGAACGAAAAATGTTTAAGCAGGGACAGGATTCCAATCTATAACCTCTGGGAACCCACCATCAAGACGAGTAGCGATACGATAGCTCAATTTGTTTTTACTATTTCTTGTTATTGGAATGTAATACATTCTAAATAAAAGTGTTTTCCTTCAAATAGTCATACTTTGCACGTAATAACGTCAGACTCCTTTTCATAAGCGTAGGTTCCTGGAGAAGAACCAGGAAAAAACTCGATGGATACTCTTAAAAAATATAATTTATTTCATTTTTTTAGAATATTGATCTTGGTTAGAGTTATAATAGATATTTGTGTAAAAATGTATAACATAGAAGTAACGTTTGGTTAAAAAAACGAATGCGTCGTTATGATAAATACTTGTGTGTCATTCCGCCGAGAAGCTTTTTACAGTCTCTTCAATCTTCGCAATGGTTTTCCGTGTATAAATCTTTTATCATCTAACCCTTTTGCCATCGAAACAGTATGGCATGCTTATTGTTACATTGGATATTTACTTTTCTACATCTGGTTAATAAATATTTAGTTGTAATGTTTGATGTTATTTAATTAGATTAATTAGATACAATGTACATACAATAAACTTGTATTTAATTAAGTTTTAAGCCTATTGAACTAAAAGAATTAAACAAACCATGATTATCTCCTAGCAGATGTCGAGATCGAATATAGGTAACATTTATAATTCATTGTAAAAAATGTATTTTAAAAATCATGAAGAGCTTTCATTTTAACATAGAAATTCAATTTCCCCGAATAGAATTAGACCCATTTTTCTGACTTCAACCATAAAAGTATAAATCACCATCTCACAACGACAGACTTGCAGTCTCTATAACATGGAGAGACTAAAATTGAGGCGAGAATTGCTGATATATTTTTTTCAAGTTACTACAACTTTATTTCCCTGATCTGGCCCAGCCGTTTTAAAATTTTGCCGGAACACATAAAAAGACAGGTAGACAGGAAATTGTATTTTTTTTAATGTAAATATATACTTTCATACGCATTTAGTGAAAAAAATGATAATCATAAACAGACACTTTAAATTTATTTATATGTATAGATAGATAGATACGTAGTTAATAAATAGATTGGCAAAAAAGATTTTTTGTAATTTATTTCATTGTTTAAGAATTTGAAAAGGGTCACAATTTGTATTGTAAGAAAATAATGACTATCCATTACAAATATAAAATCGTAGGTCCGTTCGTCGCTCAAGCTAACTACGGACAGCTGGTCAATAAACTTCTTCCAACTCGAAACAATGTTATAAGTTTATTTTACCTTTCCATTTATGAATAAATATTAAAAAACTATATGAATTATCAAAAATGAGTTTGATATATTTTTATCCAGTATTAACTAGTATATGTGCTCTTCGCTTTCTGTAAGTAAAGTATGTCAATTCAAACACTGGTGTGAATGAAAGATCGGCCAGATGTAATTACATTGTAGAAGTTCACTAGACGCGTTGGTAGACCAAATAGATTGCGTTATTATTGCGAACGCTATTTTTTCCGAAAAAGAAAGTACTAATTTAAAAATATTTAAAAAATTTCCAATAAAAGTTATAAAGGTTTTTTTAAATAACAATAAACAATAAAGCGAAATAAAACAGTAACAAAAAGACAACCCAAGACTCAACTTAAGAATTTTAAGATCTAAATGGTTATGAAGTCTTAACATATTGCAAATGAATAAGGACACCAAATCATGACATAAAATAAACTTAAATGTCGAAATGTTATCTAAAAGATAAATTATTCCTTAAAATTAAATATTTCTATATCTTTTCATTTATATTTTTGAAAATGGATATCGTTAATATATTGTTACAGTAATTATCTGGTTAATTATATTGATAACTGTAATTACAGAAACTAGATAAAATATATTTCTCAATATGTGAGCAGATAATGGGAAATCCGTTTATAAAAGCGATATTACTCAATAGAGCATACAACAATGGCGGCATAAATCATGGGAAATGAGCTCGGGACAAATTAACCGTCCAGTACGGAGCTGGCGATAGCAAAAATGTCTTTCCGCTATGGATTATGTTAGGTTGTAAGCTGTGCTGTTGACATTATTAATATAATAATAATAAAACTTTGTTATATATTATATTCAAAAAGAATTCACCGTACATTTATTCCTGTCTCCAAACATTGCATTAAAATGTGTACTCGCCTTCATAAATAATAATCTCTTTAATAATTAATATTCTTTCTTTGTTATACTAACACAAATGTACAGGAAGTAAGAAGCCAAAACCCGAACAAATTGACTTTTACATATACAAAAATAGTATTTATTGTTCGTCGTTACGTTACATTTTCTAAGTACGTTGTAATCATATATAATCTAACATATTATTGCAAAGTAAAACTATTACACACACATTTTAAAGTTATGGATAAGTAATACTTAATAAAAAATAAATAAAGTTACCAGGCAATTGCTGTATTAATATAATAATAATAATGTATATTTTTTATTTCATATAAAAATTACTGCAGTTTTATACCTTTAAATGATACCCTCCAGGACACTTCCAGTAATAGTAGATTTACTATTATAAAAGATAGTAGCACCGTTGTTATAGAATGTGCTTTTGATTTATTTATAAGTCACTCGCCATACCGACGAGGGCATTCCCTTAGGTACTGTTCTCAAATATAATAAATAAATGTGTCAAAGGTTAATTCCAGGTCGAAATAAATTATAAAGTTACAACCAGTCATTTAATAGAAGGCATAATCCATCGTTACTTTGTTTATAAACTACTGTTGTCAATTTGAATTATATTGAGAACAGCACTTACGCGTTATGGCACATGTATCAATCCAGGAGTAAAAATGTATCCCACAATTGAAATACCAAGAGCAAAACCGAGGACGCAGCGCGTAGACAACATCGCAATCCAATGCATATCATAAAATTGTTAATCTTTTAATTGTTTATTAAATAATGAACTATATAAATATATATAAAAGACGATATAATCACCTGGCCTTAGCCTACTTTTAAGTCATCCTAATACACTTTGAGTAATATATTTATTATAAGTAATTTAATTTTTCATTGCATCCACAAAGGCCTTGTCTACCGTCTAGCCAAAGAAAGAAATCGAATATTATTTTTTTCTCATCTTCAGATGCTTTAGATACTAAGTTACAAGATATGTAATTTCTTGAAAATACACCCAGGAGCTTCCTGGGTCGTCTATTTATCATATCTGACTCAAAATAGGGAAAAGGGTTTCGAAAATATGATAAAATATCAATAGGGGAATTTAGTAAAGTAAACAAAACATAGACATACGAGTAGATAAAAACCAAAAACTATTAATATCCTAAAAAAAATTAGACAAATTGATTTTGGAAAAGTAGATATGATATTTTTTTTTTCTCTTATTTTTCATTTAACCAAGAAAATATCGTATTGATATTTAATTTCTTAATTTTCTTTTTAAATTATTCTTCTAAATTTGTATTTGTCCTTTAACTCCTTCATAAATAATATGACTACTTGTCCGGTGCCAATTGTAATTTGATTGAATTTAGGAGTCTTACATCTCACACACACACAAACACATTAACACATATCAAACTGTATAATACGACTCGCCCTAAATTAATTCACTACTTAAGGTAGAGCATCGGGATCCCTGCAAAATGTTCCGCTTTATTTCACATGATTTGGAAGACTAACTAATTTGCATTGTTAGTCTTAAAAATAACAAAGTTGTTAGAAACATGCATACGTTGTTACTTTTTAATAGATATTTCAAATGACTGCTAAACTCATCATTGTTTGATGAGTTTGATCACAAACTTATAAGTAATTAAAACTTACGATACTTTTTTATCCTTAATTAATGAACAAAAATTCTAGACCTTAATTGATAAATTAACAACTGCTTCCTGGCTGGTAATAATAAACAAATAACATAAATCTGTCATGTAAGCCTTTTAGGCTGTAGGTCCATAGAAATGAATAGTTTTTAGTTAATAGTTATTTTTAAATTAAAAATATAATTTAGGTGTAATCAAAACAATTTCAGTTAGCAATTAGTTTGTAATGAATTAAGGTTAGAATTTTATAAGTTATCGTTGGCTGTGTTGGTTTAGTTCAGACGCTGGTAATATCTAGTAATATTTAAAATATATAAGCACCACTCGGATCATCAATATAGTGGTATGTTTTATATTTTAATTAGCTTTTTAAAAAATAAATCTTTAATTAATCATATTAAAACTGTAAAAAATATTTCATGTAAGTATAAATCTATCAGACTTTATCTTCCAGCTTCTAAAATTTTTGCCTGTCTTTATCTCTTCCTGACATTTTGGCTACTCCAGCGGCGTTAAGGTCATTTGCCCATTTCTTAATGTCCCTTCGTCGTTTACTATCACGTGGCTGTCCCTCGTTATCATTATTGTACATATCACTGTAGTTTCTCGTGTCATATGTCCTGTCCATCGTCATTGTAACTGTCTTATTTTCTTTATTGTTTTATTATATTTTTATTACCTCTATTAGGGATCTGATTTTTTTTTGCTTTTACGATTTAGTAATGTTACGTTAATATAACATTCTAGAGTTTTTATTTGATCGCAATGTTTTGAACCTACGTTAGTTGTTGACTTAATGGCAGGGTTGATATTATAATTTATTTAAAAAGAACTATTATGTTCTGTGTATTCCTGGCCTAACCTTCTCAATAGATCAGCAATCTGAGCAGACGAAAACTTACTCCCAGACTGACTACACTGACTTTTTTAATGAAATGATTGACGATTCAAAAGTGCGTGTTAATGCCTACTTGAATAAAGAAACTGTGAATATGAATTAGAAAGTCATTCTCAAAACTATTAAGTTACGATGGACCATGGATCGGATTATTGAATATTTTTTCAGGAAGTTTCTATTAAGGTATTAAAAGCTTAAGTATTAAAAACGTCTGTATTAAGAATCACTTTTGAAACTAAATAACTTGTACTACAGTATATTTAACCAGGTATGTGGTATATTTAATATATTTTTTTATATGCCTAAGAGTTGGGTCTTGCAAATGTCTCCTAGGAAGTCTGCAATTTATACTAGAGGTATATAATTAATAGAAGTAAATAATTTCTAAAATTACATAGTATTGGGCGAGTAAAAGATATAAACACCTTAGAATTGGAATGTAGACGTGTACTACATTATATGTATATTTAAATAAATTAAGTAATATTGAAAAGAATGATAATATTAAGTGTTTATTTACAAACAGATTGCTTTATCTATATTTAAGTATAGATGAGATAACCAGATAAAACATAGTATATAATCGCCATCAATAAACAAATAAAAGTTACTTAACTTTCTATAAAAATGCTTGCGTATATTTTACGTGTATAATTCTATATTCGAAGATATTGAAATGAAGAAATATGTAGAAATTATTATTTCGTTACAAATGCAACTTTAACTAATGCACCATTATCTATCACATAATTGGAGCCAGTAATCCCTTTGGCTTTTTCACTCGCGAGGAATAATACCAAATCAGCAATTTCGTCCGATTCCGGTAATCAATCCAAAACGGTGAATTTTGCATAGTCATCCCAATTTACTTTAATATTTGGCGTTTTCCATAATTTCTGTCCTTACTGGACCTGGGCTGATAGTATTTATTTGATTGTAAGTGTAATTGACTTTATACGATTAAGAAGCCCGTTATTAAACTGAGAAAACGCTCATCTTTTATTCAGAAGGTGCACTCGAGAGCATTAAGGTGGTAGAGGAAGAAAGAATTATGTGCATTTATTACAGAAGCGCTAGAACTAACGGTGCTCGTTTGTTCACAAACACCTGTAAATGCACGTTGAAAACTATTTTAACATTTTAAATTTAAAAATATTAAGATAAATATCTCCGCAATTTATGGTAATTACCTGTGGTATGTATTTTTATTTTGTTGTTTGCTTCAGGAAACAAATACCTGTTTTATTATCCGACTGTGAAATACGAAAAATATTTTTTGAAAAATCGATTAATATAAAAATTTTGATTGTTAAAAGTATCACCAGCTCGAAAACGTATTTGTTACAGCAAATAGACCCAAGAACAGCTTGCAACTAAAACTCAGCGAGCTTGTGTTATGTTACTGTTAAGCCAAATAAAGTCTTAATTCCGTTAATAATAATTCTTGCAGTGTCCTGCAGCGAGCGTTTCTTTTTCACTAATGCATCATGCTCCAGATATTCGGAACTAAAGTAGTATATGTTAGTAAACAAACGGTTCTTAACAACATTTTTAAATTTGTAATATGAATGTTGTTTGGTACTAAAAGGTGTGATTACAAAGCTTCGAACCATAATTCTAGTCTTTGGATATTTAATTAATTCACTCTTCTTTATTACAAGATTTGGCTTGATATAGTTCGAGAATCTTGTTTAATGGTCACTGGATATATGGATATGAGACAAATATTATCAGAAACTAAAGAAATATTATATTTATTGGCATTATTGTAATGTTTTTACGGCGACAATATTTATATTTATTTTAAAGCATGTATCGAGAATCTTCATAATAAATAGACATCTAAATCTGTTACAACAATAACTTTTAACATAAAAAAAAAAGTTCTTCATCAGACGTTCATCAGACATCATTGAACTATCGCAGGTGAAAAGCTGAAAGCTTTATTTGTTTAATTTATAAGTAACAATGTTCAAGCCTGTTAGTAATAGACACAATTTAATTTTGTTTCCTAGTTATTGATCACTGACAAATAATATTTTATGCGATAATTACAATTAACACAATTGAAACACACACCATTTTCAATTTGTCGCTATAACTTCGTTACTGTCAGCGGCGGCCCATGCTTCAGTTACAATTCATCTAATTACACACACTACACGACAGAAATAGTAACCCTACACTATTAATTATTAACTGACACTACTATAGCGGGCGGCTTACATAAATTTGACAATCGACTGACCGATTCCATTAAATATTACTTAACATCGGTAATAAATAATAACTTATTGCCTTTTAATTAGTATGTTAATAGTTAACGAATTTTGGTTTATCTATTAATTTATAAATATATTTGTAATAAGTATAACCCGTATGTAGCCAAATCTAACAGAAATTTCTATTAGTTCTAGGATTATGATTAGAAAATCTTGGAGCAACAGCTTCATACATAAAGATTGATAAAAACCAATTCCTTAACCAAAAAGTTTAACCACCGAATAATTCCTAACATTCTACGAGTGCTTTTGTAACCATTTGGTTATTAAGCATGATAGTTATTTAACTATCATGCTTATTTCCAAACACTTCTGAATGAATAAAATACACTTCACTTAGTTTCTTTTGATTCCAATTTAATGCTCACAGTGCAGTAACTCTCTTGTACATATTGATGTTGTTAACAATATATAATAAATAAAACACTTCTATTGATTTTCATCTAATATGACTATCTTCAACAGATTATATTTACATCAAATATTTTAAAATAGAATGTCAAAAAAAAGACAAAAATGAAAAAAAATATTAGAAATAATTGAATATGAGATTTGTTATATACATGTTTCCTGAACCTTGAAACATTCATATCTAGGTAACGTTTCAATAATTTTGGGGGTATAACAACTCTTAAGTTTTACAATTAAATTTATTTTACTCTGCGTTACTTTAAAGTTTTATTTCATTATGTCAAACAATTTTATAATAATAGACTGAGTTAAAATGTACCATAAAAGTTCTACAACAAAGAAGCCGCTCATACAGGACAAAAATATTCAACTAATTTAAAAGACACAGAATACTCTCAATTTCGTATAAGTACAAAATAGAACATATTAAGTTACCTTAATATTAATATATTTAACGAGCTAAAGTATGATAGCGTACTAAACAAAATTAGTCCAATTATGAATTATTTCTACTAAGAAGATATCTTTCATAGTTCAATAATCTTTACAACACCACTGAGTCGAGACCATGGTATATTCAAGCCCTTGTTCTTCTTTTAAAAAAAATAATAGGACTTCACGTTACGTTTATTTGAAACGAGATTACAAAAGTACATATTGCAAACAGAAATTTAACAAAAGTTGTCTTTAAAACATGATAATAGCAACTGAACAGAACAAGGAACTATATAAATCAAGCAGATAGTGTTAGTTAGCAGAGGAATAAACTATTCACCGGCGACTGGAATATAAATAACATTTTATAAGAAAGCATAAAACGCGGTGTAGGGGAAGTGACATTGTATAATTAATGTTGGCTAACTTTTGTGCCAGCTTTAAGTCCTATCCTAAAATCAGACTTCTAAATGCGAAAAATTGTAAAGTATTATGATACACGCCGTTACTCGGTCCCGAAATTAAACTTTTTATGAGAATTCATAAAAAAAAATATTGCAGCTTTGCTGTGTTGTTTCTTTTAAACTCCGATTTTACATATATAAAAATAATCGATTGACATCAAAATAATAAATAATAGTTGCTTGCGTTTACATGTTAATATCAGCCAGTGTCACCGGGTCACACATAGCAGTCACCAGTCAGTCACAGAGTTGACTGTCGCCTGATATAACAGTAAAATAAGCATGCCATAAAAATAGAAATGAATTTTTGTCTGCAGGGTTAAGTAAATATTGACCGCTAAATTCAGGAAAACACCCTTGTATTTGGAAAAGCTTTGATTACAAAAAATCCCTCAACCCACTCTTTTAAATTTTTACACAATTTTTAAGAGGTGCAATTCTGTGAGAAGTTCTAGAAACCTATGTATACACACACATAAATTTAAATACCGCTTACCGAGAATGTACTAATTCAAGTTTCATTCAGATTACAGCACCAATACTGCTCGAATTAAAGTAATCGATGATATTCGACTATGAATGGACAACAATATGTCCCATACGGCGGAATAATTTCTTCCATAATGTTTTCTATGTTAATGGTGTTAACACTACTACTAATATACCAGGTTAATACTAAAGTACCTGGGGCTGTGTATTGACTGTCAAATGCGTTACTGCTGGATTACAGTCTTTGTACTAAACATATCATGTTGTATAACCTGACCTTTTCAAAAAGGTAGAGCGCCATCTCAACAATTATTGCCGTCATAACTTTGATCTGCGCAAATAAGATCATGTCTGTCAATTACGCATTAATGTAAAATTTCTAAGTATTTAACAGAAACATAGCTCAATAATGCTATTCAGGCGTCGATCATTTCACAACCTTTAACGGCCATTCTACCTCATAAAAGCATTTTTTCCATCAATAAATTACAGTTCAAGTTCAGAAGATCAGGAAATCAACCACAAAAAGTTATTTGAAAAACCTTGTTCGTCAACACTAAAATGCCATTAACATATGCCTTAAATATTATATGGCAAAAAGCAAGTTCCATTTCTCAATGGAAACATGTTTCTTTATGACGTACAATAGTAGAGCGTTCAAGGAATTCACATATTGTGTCGACCCCAATTAATTGGGATAAGGAAAGGTGAATGGTTACATAGATATAATTATATTAACTCTAAGGTAAAACGGTTTATTTACATGAGTTATTTCGCCGCAATAGTTCAGCCCACATCTAACATTTAGATCAATTGTATTGATCATTATCAGCCATGAGCGCTGTTAATATGTTAAATAGGATATTGCTATCGAGATCTACTTGTATGTTATCTAATTGCTAATTAATATAATTTTATGTATGAGAAAATTGGTCGTGTGATTATATTGATATAAATATGTGTATTTTATTATTAGGAAATGATTTGCTTCGCTCATAAAATTATGAGCCAATGAATAGCTTTTACAAATGTAAATATAACAAGGGTAATTTTAAACCCTTGGACGGTCATAGACACCCACACTATTTTGACACGGTATTATGACAGAGAAATTAACTAAAAGATAAACTAATAATGAAAACAGTATTAATAGTTTATTTTGTGTGTTTTACTAAATTTTTTATTTTTAGTCGAGCTAAAATCAATTCAATAAAAATATAAATAATTTGAATATTGATTTTCGTGAGTTGAATCTTAGAAACTTTATAAATGTTTTTTTCACGAACGAATTTTGTTCGTTCTGTATTGTTATCACTTTTCTCGGTTGGATGGATGGATATATGGATGGATGGATGTCTGCGGACCGGAAAAAGTCCTGAAAATTTGTAAAATTTTCTTTTTTTAATTAGTGTGTATAAAAATTTATGTAATTTTTTTTACAATTTATTTTTATGTCTATGTTAAGTCTATGCTATCTTTAATGATTACTTTAAACATTTATTTTCATAATCATTTTACTTAAAAAACAATTGTTTTTTCATTAACATTTATATTTTGCATTTTGTAATTTCGCTATCAAGTTTTGTTTTGTTAATTTTTTAAGGTATAAACAGACTATATATTTTGATATTAAGTATAACCAAAACCGTAGGTACGGACACAAAGTAGAACATAAAACCAAGATTCTTTTTGACAATTTAATTTGGCACGGAACATTTTGAAGTACCGATAATACACGAGTAATTAATTTACCAGAATTTGTCTTCCGCGCAGGGTTGCATTCTTTTTATTATTACACTTTTTCACATATTCTAGAAAAAACTATTATTTTAATGGAAACATGTTTATTTATAATATGTTTATTATATAAGACTAACATTTAATTATAACAATTTAAGCTTCAAAAAAATCATTGTAAATAATTATTAATAAAGTTTGAATTCAGCAACCCTAAAACAAGCATCTGAATTTTTGGAACACGTTTCACGTAATGACCGTTAATTTGTATCTGTGACAGGAATCTTGAAAGCTATCAGGATACGAAATATACTCGTATTAATCATATGTTTTATGTTATCATTAATAAGGATAAGGATCCAATATTGCTATATTTCTGGTTATTTGTTATATTCAAAATAAATATATTATATATTACGTAGCCTTTGCATTCAACAAAAAAAATCAAGTTACAAGAAAACGAAATATAATTTATATTAAATCTGTTTCATTGATTTTGTTACGACTAAGTTAAAGATGCTTAGGTGTATTTCTTAAAATCCGTATACAGGGCAAATTAAAGTATACAGTAATCTGTAGGATCGTTTATACCATTTAGAGAAAAAAAGAAAGACATTTAATTGAGTAAACAACATTGTTGTCTTTTGGGAAAGCGGTCAGTTAGGATCAAACACTAAATTAAACTAACAATGCTGGCGTATTTATTAAATATATTCACTAACCGGTTCCCAATCTTAAATTTTCAAATTCTGAAGGAATAATGATGGAAAATTTTGAAAAAAGAGATTTTGATAAAATTTGTTATCTATAATTATAGATTATTGTTCCAGTAGGAAATATCGAGAAAACAATAAATTTGTCTGGTCTCTAATTACATTAAAATAAAAAATTGGATATATACATATAATAGGATATTTATATACATATCACAGTGCGGACCGATTGGAGTTGCAGTGGTGGTAGTTATGATTTGTTTCTGCAGGCGAGGGGTAGATGGAGAGAGTGGAGGGGTCGGAAAGAGCGAGAGATAGATGAAGGATGGGTTGAGGCGAGGCTGGTAAAAGCAATTAATGATTCAATTTAAACAGTAATTTCTATAGTTGGTAATAAAAATAATGGAGTGATCATGTATATAAAACTAATAGTATATATATATATATATATATATATACTATTAAATGGTCCTGTGGTAACATGATATCAAAAGATATAAGTGTAATTGGACTTCTTTATAAATTAAATAACACTCAACTTTCTTTCCATCTGTTAATTTTCCCGAGAAACTAAATTAAATGCAACTTTGACTGAAATGATTTCAAGAAAACCTTCCTGTAAGTCCAACCAATTAAGATGCCATGCCGCTCCATACCTCGATGTACGAGTAGTACTCTTTATATATCTTTACTGCTTTAAGGAAATAGAAATAAAACATATATAGAATACCATGTCGCTTTGGTTCATTAAAAACTATAATTAGAAAATATATATAAATAGGTCAAACAAAAATATAGATGATGCAATTATTATTTATAATAGAGATTCTTTTTAGAGCAAGTTTAAGTGTAGCTTCTGAGATGTAACGATTCAAAAAGTTAAAACAGTTTGTACTCAGCAGCTAAATAGAAGTAAATTAAAGAATTGAGATTAATAACACAGGCACACAAAAAAAAAAAAAAGTCATGAACCAGAGGGGAGACCCCATTATTCTTAGGTTTTTGGGATCGCTGAAATCGAATATGACAATAAAAACTACTTTTAAATGCCAGTTTTCCCGCTAGCACCCCCTTACTACCCCTTAAGGGGTGAAAATTGAAATTTTTGTATAAAATCAAGATAGATGTGTATTTCTACGTTTTTTGCGATGCTGAAACCGAAAATGATAATTAAAAATAAATTTATGACCACTATCACCCCCTACCACCCCTTACGGGGGGTGAAAATTTAAATTTTTCTATAAAGTCAAGATAGATGTGTATTTCTACGTTTTTTGGGATGCTGAAACCGAAAATGATAACTAAAAATAAATTCATGACCACTATCTCCCCCTACCATCCCTTACAGGGGGTGAAAATTTTAATTTTTCTATAAAATCAAGACAGATGTATATTTCTACGTTTCTTGGGATGCTGGAACCGAAAATGATAACTAAAAATAAATTCATGATCACTATTACCCCCTTACCACCCCTTACAGGGGGTGAAAATTTCAATTTTTCTATAAAATCAAGATAGATCTGTATTTCTACGTTTTTTAGGATGCTGGAACCGAAAATGATTACTAAAAATAAAATTTAAGACCTCTATCACCCATTAACACCCCTCACGAACCCTTAAGACTGAATCATGATTTTTGTCCTATTCTTCACAAGTTTTTTCACTTTTTGTTTTTTTTTTTTTACTTTCTATTTAATACTACTTATACTGTTATCCATCCGGCAGTGTTGTAAAATGCTTAAAAGATGCTGACCCTAATTCTATGCCTCCGAAATAGAATTGTTACTATTTTCCTGACAATTTAGGAGACTACAGCGAGGAGCAAGATGCAAGGTTCCATCAGGATTAGAGTAGAATTAAATCATGAATATATATCAGATACTTCTGATCGATAAAGCATTTGAATTTCTAATATAAGAGCGAGAGAGAGAGAGTAACCTCAAACTAGTTTGATAAACATGTTACTTACTGTAAATCGTTAAGATTTCTTCATACATCTTGATTTTATACAAAATTGAAACCCCCCATTAGGGATGGTTAGGAGGTGGTATTGAGTATAAGAGGTATCAAATTCACTTTTGGTTGTCATTTTCGGTTCCAGCATCCTAAAAAAGGTAGAAATACACATCTATCTTGATTTTATAGAAAAATTTAAATTTTCACCCCCTGTAAGGGGTGGTAAGGGGGTAATAGTGGTCATGAATTTATTTTTAGTTATCATTTTCGGTTCCAGCATCCCAAAAAACGTAGAAATACACATCTATCTTGATTTTATAGAAAAATTGAAATTTTCACCCCCTGTAAGGGATGGTAGGGGGAGATAGTGGTCATTAATTTATTTTTAGTTATCATTTTCGGTTTCAGCATCCCAAAAAACGTAGAAATACACATCTATCTTGACTTTATAGAAAAATTTAAATTTTCACCACCCGTAAGGGGTGGTAGGGGGTGATAGTGGTCATGAATTTATTTTTAATTATCATTTTCGGTTTCAGCATCCCAAAAAACGTAGAAACAGACATCTATCTTGATTTTATACAAAAATTTCAATTTTCACCCCTTAAGAGGTAGTAAGGGGGTGCTAGCGGGAAAACTGGCATTTAAAATTAGTTTTTATTGTCATATTCGGTTTCAGCGATCCCAAAAACCTAAGGATAATGGGGTCTCCCCTCTGGTTCATGACTTTTTATTTTTGTGTGTGCTTGTGTAATCGTACAAATGTACGCAATTGAAGTACAAATGTACGCAAATGTTTTTATTACAATATATTGAAATAAACCTGTTTGTAATAAGTCAACATAATAAATATACATTTTCAGTAACATCCAACTATATAAAGTCATTCCGTTCTCTGGAGAAATGCATTCTAATTAGTCCATTATTTTGTTAATAAAACTGAAAGATTGTTAGGCAAAATCGAGTCGTTGTCCGTCTATTTATTATGATAGTGATCATAAAAGAGACAATCTAATTTATTTATAAATGTTAATTCTTTACTGCAAGTGGTAATTTTGCTTCGAGTCAACTGCAGTATGTGACTTTATTGCATAATACAGAGAAAAATACCTCGTTCGACAGGGTCGATCGTGTTAGGTAGATTCCCGTCGGTCGGATCGACAAAGAAAAACTAGCCAGCAGTATTCTACTTTGCACTTTCACCCCCCCTCCCAGCTCTCCCTTTCACTTTTTCCAAAAAAACGAGATGCTACGTTTGTCCTACTAATTTATCCTATTGACCTGTGAAGTCAAATTTCGCCTACGATGAATTTGGACTGATGGATCATATATACATATATATATATATATATAGAGGGATATATAATTATTTTTTTTCGACGGATTCTCAATCTCCAGTTCATAAACGGCGTAGCGCCCCTACTCTGGGGTCTGGGTCCCGTCATCGCATCGATTGCAATAGGTAGATTCATCTATGGAATCTACCTAAAAATCCAATAAAATATAATGAAATAAAATATAATTTAAGGTAATGTATGTTTGTTCCGTTACGTAATTACAATGCGTCTTTTAAAAATGTCTCATTTTATTTAATATGTATAATAATATGTATAAAATATAGATTAACGACAAAAAATATAACGTAAGATTACAGAGTCGGAGTCAGACAAAATCGAAGTAAAATGTGTTTATATTTGGATTGCAAAAATATTTATATAGTTTTAGTAAGAAAGGGCTAAGGACTTATCATAAATCATTAATGCTCTCTTATAATATTTATGAGTTCTAAGGTATGGCTATGAGAAGTACTTCAATGAGAACGAGCCAATGAGCTTATAGTTCTCACTTGTGCACTCTATTATATAATTATAATTTCATATTACTTTTAAGGCACTCTAGTACCTTAAAAGTAATATGAAATTTATAAAAAAACACTAAAAACACCGCAGGAGATGATAGTAGATCGACAAACCTTTGGTTTCGAATCTATACATGGTATTTATAGAACCACAGACTTTAGTTTCACGATTTCAAAGGACAGGTTCACGGATAAGAAACATCGAGATACTCAATGATTTATAATTTTTTTTATTATTTATATTAATTTGTATTATTGACAATAGAGTTACAGTCGTAACTGATATGTGTTAGCAAATTGTATGGCTGAGCTGTTTTGCCACTTATTTATTTTAAATATGTATTTATTTATGTACCAATAAAAATCACAAATACAAAAAAAAAACAGAAAACAATGTAGTAAAAAGGATTACTTAGCTCTTTTAGAGATCTCTCCCAGTTACCCTTTGGTGTACAAGACAGTGCGGTACACTATACTAAATACAAATAGAAGAGAAAGAGAACAACGAACTGATATTGAAAATAGAGTACCTATATCTTTTATTTAATAAATTATCTGTGTAGTATAACATATAACATACTTAAGACATATACATATATACAAATTTATATACAAAAAATTTATATAAGGTATTTAAGGTTTTTAATTTTAACACAATATCAAAGAATTAAAAGTAACTTTAAAATGTCTTGTGTTTAATCTAAGAATGCTAATACCAAGAACTTGGAAGTATTTACAGTGAAGGATCAAGGCGACCTCTCATGTCTAACCGATATTAATCTTATTCAGATTTGTCCAGCGGGATAAAAAGCGGTATAGTGCTTCCTGGGTAATGTTTAATTTGGAGAGATTAGGGTAGGCCCAACTACAAGTAGTTTCTTTCTGTAGCGTTGCTCTCAGTGGAGTGCTTCGGAGGGAAGTTGGTTCAAGCAACAACCGCTGCCGTCAGTGCTAATTAATCTGTATTAATCATCGTTGAGTGTGAGACCACGGTCACGGTAGGTATTACTTAATTTAGGCTCAGGCCCGGCTAAAGTAACTTTCTCGTTTAACGTTAACGTAACTTTTATAATAAATTACTTAATGAAGAAAAATAGTTTTTTTTAGTGCCTCTGAAACAATAATTTCAGCTCTGTTTAGAATGAACAACAGTTGATTTTAACAGATTTATTATTAATTTTATTTTCTTGTATGCACAAACTTCTTTAGACGTGTTTTTGTTTCTCAATGGTATTATATCCGAATCTCCTAAACAAATTTGCCGAACTTAAATAATGTTGTCAAATCAGCAATATTTGATGTGAAGCTCACAATGAGAGATTACATTAAATTAATATTTAGTCTGCCTTTATAGTTAACGATTTCATTATCAATATTTATTATTATTAACAGTACGAAAGAAACATTAGTTACCAAACTAGTTAAATAAGTACACTAAATAATATTGTGAATAGTAATATATATTTTAAATTTATATTCTTATCTTCAATGTATTTATAAAAGTTTGAATCAATTTCTTTTAAACAAACTGCACTTAGTTCCAGTACTGTACATTATTGAACTTTTTAACTCGATAACCTTTTCAAAGCGACGGTCGCTAATTTGATTTCCGGTCGTTTTCTTCCACTCCTTGATTTTGTTAAAGCTTTTAAGTTGGAAATATGATTTCATGATGTTATTGATTTTTGTTATTAGTGTGTAAGATATGGACAGTATATATTTTTAATTACAATTAGGCTAACACGATAAATCGACTGAGACAAGCAGATATTGCCACATGGTCGGCATGTGAACTATGAACGTGAAATATATAACCTCAGACAATTATAAAACACAATTTGTCATTGCAAAGAATCAAGTTAAAGGAACGTTGTCTGTCATTCAGATGCACATATTTCTACAAATATATTTTGGGTAGACCTCGAAAAATTCGGTCTGCCCATTCATTTGTACCCGACTTTCGAATTTTGGAAAAAAATTTTCACAGGAGGTCTTCTTATGACCCCCTGAGTCCGAAATGACCATTGGTCAAAATGTTTATATATATATATATATATATATGCGTGCGTGCGTCCAGATTCGACTTTTGTCAGCACGATAGCGGCCGCAGTTTCGCTCAGATCGCTTTCAAACTTTGCACAAAAATCAACCATCCAAAAATGAAGGTCAAGTTCGTTAACCAGAGAAATCCGGTCACAGGGGGCGCTAGGGCCTCACTTTTTCTGATTTCAGTTTTTCGACCACAACTTTTTCCCTATACAAAGTAGATCAATCGCGTTTATGTTATATGATATCTTTGATGAATACCTATAACTAATGTAAATAAACCGAAAACCTAACTGCAATAACTTAGGGGTGGGGGTAAAAAAACCGAAATTTTTTGGAAAAAAATTAATAACTTTCTTCTGGTAAACATTCTTACATCATACGTATTTTTAATGGAAAGGTAATTTTATACTCTAAATTTAAGTACCAATAGTTTTTCCGTAAATGGTACCGTTTCCGAGAAAAAAAATAAAAACCACTTTGAGCTTGAAAATTTAAGGTAGGTAAAACCACGGCAACTTTTTTCTGGTAAACATTCCCTCCTCGCAAATATTTTTAATAGAAAGGTTATTTTTTACTCTTAATTTAAGTATCAAAAGTATTTCCAAAAAAGATACCTTTTCCGAGAAAAAAAATAAAAACCGTTTTGTGCTTGAAAATTTTTGATGTAAACAACGGCATCATGTGTTATTCTTAGGTTAAACGAGTTACACACGAGGTCTACCCACGCGTGTCCCCCTGCGGGAACGGATTTTTATTTTTAATGTTATGACCGATGTTTTAAAATTATAATAGTTTCTTAAAACGTAGTTGATTTAAAAATTATACATGAATATAAAATATATCTACTTGCGACAATATTACTTTGAATCAAATTATTTCTATCTAAAGGTTTTAGTCTGTTCCATCTATCACGCTGATCTAAGACACAATTACATTACTAGACAATACTCAGTACTTTGCATCAATAACCTTTCAAAGCCACTGTTGCTGATTTGATTCTCAGTCCTTTTCCTTCACTTATTGATTTGATTACAAGTTTATTTATCACGAAATGATTTTATATATGCCGATTATATATAATTTTGAAAGAAATTATAGGAGGACAGTTAAATTAAAAATTTTTTTTAACTTATTTTCAATACTTACTTGTGATCCAAAGTAATTGATCTTTACTATGAGGAGAAACCCCCGAGACATGCATGAGAAGTCCTAGTTGTGAAATAAAACTATTATTGTTATATATTTGTATTAAAAACGTCATCTGAAAAAAAATAACAATTCCTAAATAAAACTTGTCACACAGTTACGAATTATCGCTCAAGTTTCATAGCAAATAAGATCTTATTAAAATATACAAAGTTAACTAATTATAAATTGAAATTGTTTTAAAGATTCTTACAATATATCGATATTTTCAAAAAATGTCAAAAGGAACCCACTTAAAATCATAATGTATAATGAATATTGCGGTCTACTAAAGCAAGGCGTGTGGATAAGATGATTTAACATTAAAAAAAATACATTTCATCTCCCACGGAATTCAAAAAAATAATCAATTGTTTACTTCAGCATAACAAGAACATAAACATTTTGGCTAGTACGTTATCTCTGTATCTTTCTCTAAGGATTAACATTGAACTTCTAGCAAAATTAAACCTAAAAAGCTAACTACCAACTAGTGAAACATGTGCTAGAATTTGGACACGATTAGTAAAAAAAAAATGGGCGCATGAATAATTTGTATGTCAACAAATTTGCAAACGATTTAGTTTGTGCGACATCCCTTACAATGATTTACTTCATCTAAACGGACAGGAAAATTATATTTATAAAAAATACTCTTGAAAAATGTATTTCACACACATTTTTGTATGTTACACGTTTAGTGTTCTCCTTTTATCAATATTATAAAAATAAATATATTAAATATTAATTATTCAGGTTGGTTCCTGCCGTTGAAGCAACGCAATGTGTGCGCAAACGTTCCCGTGGCGCTCCTCTGTACGGCGAGGTGTTGACCGTCCGGTTTAGTGTGTGGGGGACTCACATAACCGTCACCTTCCTCTCTTCTGGAATGCGACGTAAATATGAAACGATCTCAGAAGTCATAAGTTCGAAGACGTATTTGAACTGCATATAATAACACAGGCACACAAAAAAAAAACATCATGAACCAGAAAGGAGACCCCACTATTCTTAGGTTTTTGGGTTTTCTGAAACCGAATATGATAATAAAAACTAATTTTAATTGCCCGTTTTCCCGCTAGCACCCCCTTACTACCTCTTAAGGGGTGAAAATTTAATTTTTTGTATAAAATCAAGAAAGATGTGTTTTCTACGTTTTTTGGGATGCTGAAAACAAAAATGTTAACTTAAAAATAATTCAAGACCTCCATAACCCATTAACACTTTCTTACTACCCCTTATGGGGAGTGAAGTTTTCCATTTTTGTATAAAAATAAAGATGAATGTGCATTTCTATGTTTTTTGGTATGCAGAAACCGAATATGACAACCAAAAGTGAATTTGATACCTCTTTTACTCAATACCATCCCCTAACCACCCCTTACGGGGGGAGGGTAGTTTCAATTTGTATAAAATCAAGATATATGAAGAAATTTTAACGATAAATGACATGTTTATCAAACTAGTAGAAATTCAAATGCTTTATCGATCAGAAGTATCTGATATATATTCATCATTTAATTCTACTCTTTGCGTAACCCAGGAACGACGGCGTGGACGTAGTAGATTTCTGTTCTCTTTTGGGGTGCTGGATTAAAGTGAGCCCCCTTGCCTCTGATTATCCGGGGTGCTGGATTAAAGTGAGTCCCATTGCCTCTCACTATTCACCGTCTACCTGTTTCTACGATAACGAACTCTCTTGTTTTCAAAACATCTTCTAAGTGGTTTCCTTTTATTGGCTCTTTTCTGTTCTGGCAAATCTCTTTTTAAATTCCAACAGTAGTCTGCTAACATATTGACATCCCATTTACCCTGATAGCGCTGTTCCATTGTCTTAAGATCCTGATGAAACCTTTCACCTTGCTCCTCACTGTAGTCTCTAAAATTGTCAGTAAAATAGTCCCTTCTATTTCGGAGGCATAGAATTAGGTTCAGCATCTTTTAGTCTCCTAAATTGTTAGGAAAATAGTAACAATTCTATTTCGGAGGCATAGAATTAGGTTCAGCATCTTTTAAGCGTTTTACAAGACTGCCATGTGGATAACAGTATAAGTAGAATTAAATAGAAAACAAAAACAAAAATAATAATAATGAAAAAAATGTTAAGAATAGAACAAAAATCATGATTCAGTCTTAGCATCATAATAACAAATATATACATACAATGAGGTTACCATATAATTTTTTATAATCATTTTTTGTCTCAGCATCTTGAAAAACATAGAAATTCACATCCATCTTGATTTCATATAAAAATTGAAATTTTCACCCCCCGTAAGGATTGATGAGGGGTGTTAATGGGTGATAGAGGCCTTAAATTTATTTTTAGGAATCATTTTCGGTTCCCGCATCCTAAAAAACGTAGAAATACACATCTATCTTGATTTTATAGAAAAATTGAAATTTTCACCCCCTGTAAGGGGTGGTAAGGAGGTGATAGTGGTCATGAATTTATTTTTAGTTATCATTTTCGGTTCCAGCATTCCAAAATACGTAGAAATACACATCTATCTTGATTTTATAGAAGAATTGAATTTTTCAGCCCCTGTAAGGGGTGGTAGAGGGTGATGGTGGTCATGAATTTATTTTTAGCTATCTTTTTCGGTTTCAGCATCCCAAAAAATGTAGAAATACACATCTATCTTGATTTTATACAAAAATTTCAATTTTCACCCCCTAAGAGGTAGTAAGGGGGTGCTAGCGGGAAAACGGGCATTTAAAATAAGTTTTTATTGTCATATTAGGTTTCAGCGATCCCAAAAACCTAAGAATAATGGGGTCTCCCCTCTGGTTCGTGATGTTTTTTTTTTTTGTGTGCCTGTGTAATCGTGATTTCTAAAGACTTTTACTTTAAAAATATATTTACTATAATAATATTTAGAGATCTCTATCAATTTAAACCCAAGCTAATATAAAACGTAAAACCAGGAATTGATAAAATATAACATTTACTTAGTAAAATATTCATATATGTAATTTCCTTCATTCTACGCTCTTGTAATTTTTCTCAGCCTGGAAATCGGCCAAATTATACCAAAATGCTTCCTGACTAATGTGGGCTGCAAAGGTAGTATGAAATGTACCACTTTAATATAAAATTTAAATTCTACCATCACTACTAATTGTAGCTTGTAATAATATTTCTTTTTTAATTTATAGTGACGTTTTACGTTGTACACTGACTATTCAATATTAATTGTAATATACTTCTTAAGTGTAATTAAAGTCAACACATCAGTCAAGTCATGCGACTGCTGCCGGCAGCAGACCGAGCTAAGTAATGCAACCACGTGTGTGATTGCTCTCAAGTGCTTATTACTACTAGATGAGACAGTATATACTTGGATGTTGCATAAAAGTATGACATATTTTCATTCTGTTCACTTTTTCATTTCTGTTTTACAATAATTAAATTAAACATTGTCATTTTAAGTATGATTAGCATGACAGGTAGCTATACAGGTAAATTCCTTCCGTGATTCAGTACCCTAAAATTTATTAAATTATTCGAATTAGCTGGTTTTTAATCCCGTAATCTTATACTAATAACTAAGTTTCTTTTAAAAATAAAGTATATATATATTATAATTTTTCTTTCTGCCTCTGTCACCATTTTTGCAGAGTATTTGCTGTATACAAATGTAAAACGATGGTGGTACCACTGTCATTGATGTGGATTCATGTATTAGAAAAACTATATGTTTAAATATATAATAATATATATTACATTAAATTTTATTAATATATTTACTACACTGACCTTTTTTAATATAAATAGTTATTCATAAGTGCGGGTTGCCTACTGGAATAAAGATACTTTGAATTTGAATTTAAATATTAAAATGAATAATGAATGTTTTTCATTCGCGCCTGAGCGTCGTATCGTGGGGTAGGTGAGAATAAATTTTTGCCGCAACAACTTACCCAGTGGCTTCACCGCCGGTGGTCCTCGGAATACTTACATTTGTTACAGCAACGCTTTCGTTGGTCCGATAAGACTACACCGCTTATACGTGACCTCGTCTTCTTAAAGGAACCGAATATGTCCCTTACAGTGGCGTTTAGGACGCATCGTCCAGCTATTCCCGGGTCGGACGGTATTCCGAGGGTCGCGGAAGTCAGGGTAGGGAAGTCAGTATTAAAGCAAACTATTGCTACGCTCTCCCGTTTCCCAGTCGCGTAACTCCTGGCTTTGGTTGTCCTTTATCCAGACACGGTCTGGCTGGACGGGGGACTGTTTTGTATTTACGCCTGAGCGTCGTATCGTAGGGTAGGTGATAATAAGTTTTTGTTCTCCGCCGTCACTCCATGCTTCCCGCCGTATTTGAATCCCTCTGGCCGTCCCATTGAGAGTGCGTTTTTGATCATCTTTTTAATCGCGATATTAGATGAGCAGCGTCGGATAGTTTAAATATTATTAATTATTTCGCGAGTGTGTGTTGCGAGGTTCATCTTGGACCCTCACGCCTCGTGTCTTCGGACTTAAGTTGGTTTTCTATACGATTAGTGTCGCGAGTGCAAATACGCCGCGTGCTGAACTTTAAATTTAAAATGTATCACAGTTTTCCAAGTTCACGTTCTGTTATATATTCATTTGAAATGGAAGAATTTTAATTGGTTTGTTTGTTTGTAATATTCACTCGAGGAGTGGGAACAATAATAGTCAAATTCATTACGACCTCTATAATTTAAGAAGATATTTAAATTCTATATTTTATTTGCTTATAGGTGAATATTAATACCTTTCATGGAAATAAAATCCTTTAAGTACGTTATTTTATTAATAAAATTTCTCTCTATTGTTATAAATTGTATAAATTTTATATATCCTTGTTGATTTCTATTTACTTATTATAGATTAGCAAACCAAATCTTAAATTTATGTTACTTTGATGAAATAGTTGTAAGAGTATTCCAGTATGTAAGTTATGACAGTCATTTTAATATCACGGTTTTAAAAGCCTTTCTAATATAAAATAACCCCGCACTGCCTTACCATACCGTATAATGTTACATAACATTTATTAAATTATAAAATCTAACTCTTTACTCCCAACGCTATCAGTGATATTGATATAAGAATATTTTATGATACATTTGTCCGAACAACAAACATTTATTTGTTTATTTTTAATTGATAAATTACGAAAGTACTAAATTCATATTATTATAAGACTTATCTTTGACTCTTCACAGTCAGGTGTGTTTTATAGAGGATTAATAAGTTACATCAATATTATATATTTTTTTACTTTTACTATAACACATCCTGGCAGAGATCGTTTTAAGCGATATGAAATTTTAATAATGATTTTCTTTGTTTTTCTAATTGTATTTTGATGTCAATAACAGCATTCATTTTTTACAGTAATATCATGTTAAAAGCGATGAAAGCACGGCGTTCTTTATAATGTTTATAGAGGTACAAGTTAGCAGATGGATTTTTTGATAGACTGTAGTCACCTTCACATATGTACAAAATATAACCCTTGATGGATAGTAATATGACACAAAAATCAAAATACATGTTTCCACGTAAAAAGCAAGAGGGTACAATGTACCTATGAGACAATACATTACGTTTTTTGTACCGCAGATGACAGAAAAAAATACTTTCTTTAAATTTATCTATAATGGTAGAATAAACATAAAGATTTAATATAAGTAATAATTCTATGTAAATATGCATGTTTTGCCAGAGTAAGATAGGTACCAGATATGTACCAGATAATATATCTATTATCCAATCTAAGCCTATTTGTGATTTTAAAACATACTTCGCTCAGGCAACGCGGAAAAAGGGTTGCAAGATTTAATTTCTGTCGTTATATTAGACTGTATTGATATTATCCTAATAATTTAATTAACTTTCTCTGGAATATAGCGACCGTGATGACAACAGATTTAGGATTATCAGTCATAACGTGACGTAATATTAAATGACCCAATGACCTTTAAATATTATTTAAATACAGTATTTTAATTATGAAGTCGACCGTAATTCTGATATTAAATAATGTTAAGAATATATATATTAAATATTCCGATTGTTTCTATAAGAGTTGTTTTTGAAATATTAATAAAACCGTAGTTTTATGTCATTGATATTGTTAAAACAACAAGAAAAATCCAAAGTAATATGCTGACGAAGGAATAATATCTCTTAATATAAAATTTATACAAGTGACAAAATTTTAATACATATACAATATCTGTACATATAAATATATATATATATATATATATATATATGTACAAAATATATTGTTATATATTTATATAACTTTCATTTGTTACAGTTATTATTTAATAACTGTAACTAGTTGCCCAATACCACGTATATATATATATATATATATATATACGTGGTACACATTTGAAGAAGATTTTTAGAATTCTATTGGGCAACTTGTTACAGTTATTAAATAATAACTGTAACAAATGAAAGTTATATAAATATATAACAATATATTTTGTACATATTCCTAACAGAAGTAAAAGTATTGTATTCGACAATCATGACATTATACAACACAAAACGCACGTCTCCTATTTTCAATGGATATTACACTATTACATTCGCTTCTCTTATCTCAATCCATTTGATTAAGGAAATGTGTTTGCCAAAGAAATTGTAATAATACATAATCCGAAACCCGCAGCGAGCGGAGCAATACCCTCTTCACTTCTGAAGATTAATACTTGACTTACATAAAAGTAACAAAATACAGGTAATATCTGCTCAAACATAATATCTTGCGTTAGATATGTAAGTTGAGCATAAATTCTAATACTATGTTTATCAAATCACAAATGGTATCAATCTTAAAGCAACATAGATATTTTTAGAAACATTTATTCATAGCATTATATAAGTCACAAAATAATATAATTATTCAAATTCAACTTTTATTGCCACTTTCCCTGTCTGCTCTGTACTTCAAGTCCATCTTTGCTCACAAGAACAATATGATCAACTAACAGCATACACCATACCTTTTCTTGTATGTCCGCTGTTAGAGCATTCACTATCAGCCGGAAGAGCTAGAGACTTAAAGCCGACTAGTACAGGCCTACTATCATCACTTCCTCATACAACAACATAACAAATAATAAAATCAACCTACTACTATTACAGTTACTACTACTCAACCTTAATTTGTCTGGTTTTCCAACACTGCAGTCCAATAACTTTATTTATCCACCTTCAAAATATTCCTTCCATCTCTCTTTGATGTCATCTCATATCAACATCTCTCCAATATAATCTACTATCCATTTTATATGTTCGACATCTATAACATCTATGGCATCGTTCTCGTTCAATTCCTGCGATATCGATAACTAGTTTCGCTATCATACTGTTATTGTCATCCGATTCTTTCTGCTGTTGCTTAAATGATTTTTTTTCTCTCTTTTAAGGGTGATTTGCACAACTTCATGTCACCATTCCGATTACTTGCATTTCATGCTTGTTTCTTTTCCTTTCACCTTATAAATCTTTTGCCACACTTCTAATCCATATCTCTGTTGATTAGAACTATCGTACACAGATTTTTCTTTTTCAACACCCATATTTATCTTTCTTTAAGTTTACTTTACATACATTTTTCCATCTCTAACAAATGCCATATTATTTGGACCAATAAGTTCCCGAAACGACCTCCGCACTACGTGTTAAATATCCATCATGAAAAGCCTATACTCTAAGACTACGCTTTTGCCCGGCAGTGCCTTGCATTTTTAAGCCCAGTTAATTTCTTCCTTATTAAGAAGTAATCAATCGGCGTCATATGTTGACATCTTTTTGTTTTTAAACCAAGTATTAGTTATAGCCAAGTCGAAGGCAAAAGCGGTCTTCGGTAGGCCTCATCGTCATCATTGAGTTTACTGAACCCCTAACCTCCATATAACCTTTCATAGCCATTTTTCATACATCCCACATAGCCATTAAAATCTCCCCTACGTATATCTCTTTCCGCAATTTCTCTTTCAGATTCAGTTATCGTTCCTACATTCCAACTTCCAAACCACAATCCTATAAATCTATTAACCTTATAATCGCCTTTTTTCGCCTACAAATCCGCTGTTGGTTTGCCACTAAAATATTAGCCTAGAATTAGTAATTCGTTGAAAGCGAAAAAAATACTATATTATGAAAGTATCATCCCATAAAAAAACGTAAAAGGTCCGAACTAATTCGAATTAAAACTAATATATGTATATATATATTAAAACTGACATATTACTAATTCACAAAAATATAAAATATGTATAAAATTTCATACATAGTACAAAAAATATAATACGAGTATAATATCAGGTAACCTAATTTATAAAAAATTATACTTAAACTTTTATTCTCCTTTAAATAAAGTATCTCTAAAGTTTAACTAAATAATATCTATTGCGCTATCTAGTGCATTTGGTCTATAAATCCATAATGTGGCATCGCTTGACTTGACTGTTAAATTAGCCCGCTAGCTGTTGTTAACAACATTAAATTTACTATTTATTTTTAAAGCCCAATATACTTTATCAATAAATGTTTGGCTTTAAATTAAAAACTCATGTCATAATGTCGTTAAAGAGACGTGGTCGTTTTCACTAACATCTTACTTTTGATAGCACTCTATTTTCTAAATTACATTTAATTGACTTTTATTTCTTTATGATAATCTCTCAAATTTCAGCACTTATTAAGATTCTTAACTGGTTACCTTTAAATTAATATCAATTTAATAATACATAATATATATATATGTACATAATTTATAACTTAATACACAACAAATATTATTTAAGAAGAGAGGCCAAGTGCGTGTCGGGCCACCCGCAATTTAGAGGTCCGGAAAAGTCGATGACAAACTGATATATATACACTTTCAATACTTATAGTAGTATAGTATAGCTATCTATCTTTTAAGATTAAGCCTTTGTCCATCCGACCCCCCAAAAAAGTTGATAGCTACAGATCCATTTACAACTACAAACCTGTCGCCATTACCTCTCTTCTCTCCAAATGGTAAATCATCATCATGGAGGTAATGGAGAGCAACGTACCTCGATGATCACTAGATCAGTGACCGGCAATATAGATTTCGTCATGGTTAATCGGTTTGTGATCTTCTGTTATATCTTACAGAATATTGAAGAGCAAAAGAGGCGGTCTGGCAGTTAGTCTGGAGCGAAAGCCTTCCATTGTGTACGGCATAAGTGACTTTTTTTACAGCTTCTTTCCTATGGGCTCCCTGAAAGTTTATGCAAGTGGATCACCGGCTTTCTCAGTGTTTTTGCTCCGACCTCAAGCCCGTAAACGCTGGTGTATAAGGTGGGCGGTAAAATAAAAATCATACAAATGTATGAAGCACGCCACAAGATACCGCTCAAAGGAAATTGCGCGCGTTTTTCTCCGAGGGAATCGCTGCAGCCGGGGGAACAAACGTACGAGCGAATGAGCGCGACGCCATGAGACAGAGCGGCATAGATAGCGGCGTGTCAGTGATTCATTTATATTAATAAAATATTTTAGACGATTATAAATATTTAGCGATAATGAACATGAAATTATGAATCGACCACCAATATGGATGTCAAAACATCCACAACATATGTATAAAAATGTAATTATAAAGTTATGGGAAGAAATAATACAATGTTTTCCAGACTGTTATGGTTAGTTTAATTCTAATTACCTTTATTATTGTATATTTATATTAATATAAATATAAACATATAAAAATATACTTTTAGTTAACGTCATAGTATGGAGCAAATTTAAATACGTCCATTTGCCGCTGCCGCTGACCGCTCCTGAGTGCGTGGCGTGCACAACACTTCTCCACGCCGCTCGCCGCGCCGATCCTCTTAGACCAAGTTCGTGACCATGCCGTAAGAGTGTTAAGACGTACCTTTTAAAAGACACTAGGTTCTCTATGTGCTCTTAAGTTTGATCTTAATAATGAGTTTAATTATTAGTACTCGTGGTAGGTATTTCGTTAAAAACTGTAAAAGATTTCCATCGAGAAACACTAAGATTTCCTAATTTTTTCTAAGAGTGACGACGTTCGTGTTCTTCATTACTTTTTATAGTAAGCTATGTTGGATAATAGGACGGTAATGTCCTTTTGTTATCCGACTAGATCAAAACAGTAGAATTTACAATTTATGACCGGAATGGTACTGGCGAGTTGTAAATTAAATTGAGTTTCATCGATCATCGATGATTAATTAATGAAGTAAAAAAGTTTATAAGCTGTAAGCAAGTTGAAAAAGTGGATTCTTTGGATTCTGGATTTCCTTCACTATTTTGAGTCGAGTGACACGTAGAGCGAGCCGTATTTGTTCCTCTTATTTATAATATGTATGTCATTGCCTTTCAAAAAATATACTTATAGTGATGTATATATTTAAGGTTACAATTTTCATTTTTAAATTCTGAAAATGCCACAAGGATTAATAAATTTAAGATAGTATAGGTATGTCCAATAACCTAAATGTTATCAAACAAATATAAAGTTAACAGCACATAAGCATAAACAACATAAATACAAATAGGTGAACCTCTACATAGTTATTACATAGGTTCACCCGACTATAAAAAATTAAAAATTAAAATAAGAAGTAACATTTTTGTGTGTTATTTTATTTACAGGAGTAAGTAGGAACTTAATAACAATATTTAGCCCGCGATTTTCTTTTTTTCTTCCTTTCTTACTTTCTTCTTCTTCTTCTGTACTATTTACAAAATAATAAATTCTCCCGTGGAACATAGGCTATTAGAACTAATCAACAAAATGTAAGCAACTTTATACTATTGTCACACCAGCACCAAAATTACGGGAGAAACGGCTTAACCGATTAAGTGAAATTTGTTCAAATTTCAATTGCAAGCTTTCATATTGATGTAAAATAGACTTAAAATTAGAAAAGATTTTAAAAAATATGTATATTTTTATTTTAATTAAAATACTATATATTAAATTAATAAGTACAAACACCATAAATGAAGAAAATATCGTACCGTTAGTTGCTGAAGATATTGCGACTGGAGTACGGACAAGTAATTTGTGTAGACAAACGACCGAGAGGCAACCTAAAATGTAAACAAATGAGCCTTGTCAACGTAACGCCTAACACGCCATCATGTATAAACACAATTTAAACTGTACTCTTAACCATCACAAACTAAAGGATATTAAATGTTACTTAGTTTATTTTGTTTGCTAGTAATCCTGCTATCGAGAAAACATTTTTAGTTTAATTACGCTATAATTCCTCAAGAAATAAACGGGTTTTCTAATGAGCTATACTTCTTAGTAACTAATTGAAAAAGAAGTATGGTACGGTATTTTTCTGTTAAATTTATAATATGAACTACTTTAACAAATATTTTTTTTTTAAAAGTAACAATATCTATGAATTCTAAATTGGAGCAGTAACTAAATGTGTATATATATATATATATATATATATATATATATATATATATATATATATATATATATATATATATATATATATATATATATTTAGTTACTGTTTGTCTGAATACAGAGTAAAGACATATTAATAAATTTTCGAGGACACAAACAGGAAACAATATAAAATATTAAAATATCAATATTTGATTCATTGGTAATGTTTGTATGACTGATATTGATCATCAGTCCACGGTCTGTAACTGTAGGTTGTAGGTTCAGTTTGTAACGTGGCGTATCGAATTGTGGAATGTATCTGTCGTGGAGATGTAATTTTGCATAACACCTTAATCTACCACAAAGTAAGAAAGTCAAAATCTAGATATATATGATATAAAATATTACAATGTTATCTTTAATAATATATAAAATAAATATTTGCTGTCGCCTGATAAAGATGACGATTTTCTGCAACAGATACAAATTAAAGGCCATTAGTTAAAAGGTGTTCCGTAAATGTCCTAAGATTATCATCTTAGGAGTCTGAAATACTTGTGTTGTAGAATAAAATTTTATTGTTGTTTTGTTTTATATATTAGATGCATTTTTTGTCTTATAACGGATATTTTGGTTGAGGTAATAATCTATTTGTAACATATTTTGTTGGCAACCCTGTAAAGAAGACAAATTCAAGCACATTAATTAATATTTTTATTAATTATTGCAAAGAAAAACATTTCGTAAAAAATCTTTCAAACAATGTAATTATTTTTGAAAAATATATATATATATATATCGTTAGATAATTAAGAAAAAAGAAAAATAAGTGCTTTGTCAAAAGGGTAGCTCCGAATAATTAATTAGCTTTTAATAAAAGTAAGTAATATATAATTAAAATAAAGTGTTTTTAACTAATTAAATACGATATTAGCTCTGTAAATAAAATCCAAATCTATATCTTATAAAAACTTAATCTTCGAAGCTGTAAGTTTGTTAACGGCGTTATTTCAAATCTTCCATAAACCCGGGGAGTATTTTACAGTACTGATTTTATAATGAGCACACACTTAGGCACCGTACCTGACTCACTTTGGATGACAAGTTGAATAGTACTAGTAATGATAACTATTTTAAAAATGATAATACCTTTTAATTAAACATTCCCAAGGAGGGTTGGCGTCAGGCAGGCGGCCGACCGTAAAATTAAGCTATACGAGGGTCAAACTGAAAGTTCTTAGAAAATCAAAAACTAAGCATTCTAGCAAGTTATTAGTTTTATTGTAACTTCTCAAAATAGCCATCCATTTACATCAATACATCGCTGTATTCGATGGAACCATTGAGAAAAGCACCTTGCCCACTCGGCCTTAGGGGTCTCTTCGACGGCGTTTTGAAACGCAGCCACTGCTTCTTCGGCGTCTATAAAACGTTTTCCTCGAAGTTTTTCTTTTATTTTCGGAAATAAATAAAAATCGCAGGGTGCGAGGTCGGGGCTATACGGCGGGTGACCCAGTAATTCCACGTCTGAGGTCACCAAATAGTCGATCGTTTGCCTGGCGGTGAGCGACGAGCCATTGTCGCGATGAAGGAGGATCCTGCTGCGAGGTCTTTTCTCTCGAACTTTTTCCAAGACAAGTGGCAAACAATTGTTAGTATACCACTCTGCATTAACCGTTTTCTGATCCTCTATGACTACTGTCGCGTAATGACCTGTCTTTCCGAAGAACGAGGGCACCATCTTTTTTCCAACATTTCGACCTCTCTTCACTTTAGTTGGCAACTCTTCGGAAGGAAACACCCACTGAGCAGACTGTCTTTTGGTTTCCGGATCATAACAGTAAATCCAGCTTTCGTCACCCGTTAGTATGTCGAACACAGCATTTGAATCACCTCCGTTAAATTTTTGGATCATTTCTCGGCACCAATCAACACGGCGGAGTTTTTGAGCCTCGGTCAAATTATGCGGTATCCAGCGGGCACAAAGCTTCCTGACCGCTAAATGTTCATGGAGGATTTTGTGCACTTGACTCATACCTATGCCTAGACTTGTCCGAATCTGCTGATAGGTCACTCTTTTGTCAGTCTCTATCATACGCCGCACAACACTGATGTTATCTTCAGTCGTCGCTGTAGAAGGCCGTCCCTCACGCAAATCATCGGTGAGATAAGTTCGACCACGTTTGAATTCATTAAACCAGTTGTAAACTGTGGCACGAGATGGGGCTTCATCGTGAAAAGCCAATCGAAGTCTATCATAATTTTCTTGTTGACTTAAATAACATCGAAAGTCATAAAAAATCATTGCACGAAAATTTTCTCGGCTTAAATTCATTCTGACGTGGACAGACAATTTTCAATTTGCCGCCAAATCGTAAAACAAATGACAAATGAATGAAATGTACACTCAATAATATTGGTAAAGAGTTCTATTTTCAAAATTTAAACCTTTTTTTTTAATATAATGCTTTTAAGTGGCCAGTTCTAAAAACTTTCAGTTTGGCCCTCGTATCTTTTAGAAGGGAGTGTGTACAGATATAACGAGTAACAGGAAAATAATAAAAGAAATTATATAATGCGCCGACCTTAAAATTGGTATAAGGTCAAGTAGATGTCGATATCGTTAGAAAATTATATTTGTGATTTAACAATTGTTGTAATGTAGACAGAAATAATCATAAAAATATATTAAATAAAAAAATCCGTGTCCGCAGGGGGACACGCGTGGGTAGACCTCGTGTTTAACTTGTTTAAAATATAACTCACTACCTAAGAATAGCACATGATGCCGTTGTTAACATCAAAAATTTTCAAGCAAAAAGCGATTTTTATTTTTTTTCTCGCAAAAGGTATCTTTTTTAGAAATACTTTTGATACTTAAATTTAGAGTAAAAAATAACCTTTCTATTAAAAATATTTGCGAGGAGGGAATGTTTACCAGAAAAAAGTTGCCGTGGTTTTATCTACCTTAAATTTTCAAGCTAAAAGTAGTTTTTATTTTTTTTCTCGGAAACGGTACCTTCTACGGAAAAACTTTTGGTATTTAAATTTAGAGTAAAAAATAACCTTTCTAATAAAAATACTTGTGATGTAAGAATGTTTACCAGAAAAAAGTTATGATTTTTTTTCCAAAAATTTTTGGTTTTTTTATCCCCACCCCTAAGTTATTGAAGTTAGGTTTTCGGTTTATTTACATTAGTTATAGGTATTCATCAAACACATCATATAATTTAAACGCGATTGATCTACTTTGTATAGGGAAAAAGTTATGGTCGAAAAACTGAAATCAGAAAAAGTGAGGCCCTAGCGCCCCCTGTGGCCGGATTTCTCTGGTTAACGAACTTGACCTTCATTTTTAGATGGTTGATTTTTGTGCAAAGTTTGAAAGCGATCCGAGCGAAACTGCGGCCGCTATCGTGCTGACAAAAGTCGAATCTGGACGCACGCACGCACATATATATATATATATATATATATATATATATACATTTACACTAATGGTCATTTCGGACTCAGGGGGTCATAAGAAGACCTCCTGTAAAGAAATTTTTCCAAAATTCGAAAGTCGGGTACAAATGATGTTATTATTTAATATGATACAATCGTTAGTTGAACAAACGTAATCACAAATATCGTTAAAGAAGATTATATTGATAAACTATATTAAGGGTTTCAAATGTTTTCAATTAAAATTTATTAGCTGTAGCTATTGTACAGGATATTTAAGTTAATTTTTAGTTTTAAATTATAATGGCCCCTCCATTATAATTTTCCATTAAGTATTTTTGTACCAAAACAAATCAAATTAATCATATAACTAAACATATTTATTACAACTTGTATTAAATTTACGAAGAGATGGAAGGAGTTTCACAGATCTGTCAAAATATACCATTTATTTTTATTGATGCTTCTGCGATCCACCGCTTCATCTAACAATCTATTTCTCAAATAAATCCCATATACAGGGTTTTCTTTGATTCACAAGTTTTTTTATAAAAAGTTTGAAGTTTGTTATTCTATAGCATGCACTCAAGAAAGCACAAAAATAAGTAAATAAGTATTATGAAAATTTTACGTTACTGTTTCCTTTGGAATTCCATATCTTGCAAATTATTCTTAAGTAGGCTTTAACGTATTTACATAATTTTTTGAATTAAAATTGTTTATCTCCAGAAATTCAAAAATAGACGACTAAAATGAAAAAAAAATACTTTTCTATATTCTACCCTATTTTGATGTAAGAATACCAGGAATAAATTGAACCAACATCGGTTCACAACTTTACGTCGGCGCATACTGACCGCACATCACACCCGCGCCCGGCCTGCACGATGTTGCTTGAGATGCCTATCTCATGAGACCTATCAAATATTATAATTATACAATACTACTACTATAATGATTATCAATTTATACGGGCTTCAAAAATGATTTAATGAAAGATTTGCCTCAAAACCCTCAAATTATTATCTCGAAATTATTGAGAGTAATAAAAGACTTTGATTAGGTACTCTACGTAGAGTAGGTACTCTACGAAAGTACAAAATAATTTTTTTTGTAGTGCCTATTTATTTTGTCTTTAAGATAATAATTTAGAGATTTAACAGTTATTAACACCACAAAAATATGACAAAATTTAGGATATATGTTATATAACAATACCTGAGTTGATGAACACGGTACCTTCATATTAATTATAATTTATAAGCTTTCAAATAATATATTGTACGTAAATGTGGCACGGACATAAGATTATAAAATTTAAATTTGAAATTAGTCTAGGAAACTATGTAAATAGAATTGGTTTTTCTAATCCTGTTTGCAACCTCCGTGTGGACGATTGTTTGTAAATATAGTAAATATCGATTGCAGCCACGTAGATTTAAATAGAATAGAAACAGTATTGTGCACTTATTTTTCTTATTCAACTGTAGTAACATTAATTTAAACAACAGAAATAGATACAAGGATCCGAATGTAACATCCTGAATTTCCACCCCTGTTCCTGAATAATTCATTGTCTCTGATTTATAACAAGCCTTACACGCTAGACAAAGCAATATTTAAATTGGTAAAGGTCCATTTTACCAGTCAATGAGATTATTCTATATAATAACATTTTAAAGTTTTACTGGAACTTAGCTAGCATTTGATCGGATAGTTCTCTATAACTTTAAATATAAGCTGTAGGTCATGTTTCCACAACTTATTGACTATAATGTTCATAAGTACCCCAAAATATCTATTATAAGAGTTTTCATAATATTTGTTGTATGTAATATCACTAAAGAGCGTTATGTCAAATACTTTTTTTATTATTTTTACTTTTAAAAAATATTGTTTTCGAACCTTTGTAAAATTTTACCTTTTTATGAAAATTATTTATTATATCTATAAAGTAAATATAAATATTGTTCTATTAACAATTCCATCCTATTTCCAAACCTGGGGATTTAGCCGAGTTATTAAAGTAATTCCGATAGCGGTCGTACAAATACATATATTGCTCTCGGAATATATTGCTTTCATATTTTCTGGTTCTGTTATTGTTGAACTAATGGACTGGAATGATAGACTCATTCTACCTCAGCAGATTTTTAATACCAACTTACTAGTTTCTTAAGTTCTTTATTGAATGTAGAATATCCTCTGTTAAATGCATATTTATTTTCGATCTGACATTTATAAGAAACTATTTTGTTTTCCAAACCAACTTGAAGCACCGTTATCAATTGACACTCCTTTTGTTTTCATTCAAACAAAGTTTGATCAAATAGGCGTATATTGCACTTATGAAAAGTCAGACTTTAGTCGCACGATTCAATCTTAAGTCCAAGGAGAAAAGCCCTGGTTACTCTTTTGACTTATTTATTTTTATAGCATTTATTAAATATATCAAACAAATACTTTGCGTCACATATATAAATTAAAATGATAAGAATGCAGATAGGTCGAATGCAATAATCTTTACGATAACTGACGCTGATTTATCACAAGAATAGCTCGTGCAACTGACAGACTTATCTACATTGTATGATAGATTGTTTACCAGCTGTTGTCAGTGACTATTTTCTGCCCATGATATTATTAGAATAATAGTGAAAGAGCTAAAAATATGTTCGTCTCTAGATTCTATTATTCTCTATTGTTTTTTATTACTTTATTGTTGTCTAAGGTAATTATTAAGGTAATTATGGGAGCCCGTCATTTAGGCGAGTAGAATAAGACACTTGCATGTGTCATTCCTCCGATTACCTTTTTACAGCTTTTTCAATCTTTTCAATGGTTTTTTTCTCTAAATCTTTTACCATCTAACCGTTTCCCTATTAAAATAATAATGTGTGCTTATTTTTAAATTAAGTTTTATCTATTTAACACATTGTTAATTGTTAATTAATTGTAATATAACCAACATTAATGAAGTTTATATACAATTAATTATAAGTAATGTAGATACAAGATATTCAATTAACTATTAAACCTGTTGAAGCCACTTACACAATCAATGATTATCTTGTAGCAGATATGGAACATATTAGAGATCTAGGTGTGGAGATCTAAAAAAGATGACATTTATTATTTATTATTTAAAATATCATAAATAGAATACTGCATCTCAGCATAGAATCCCTGTGTAATTTACTTTCACAGAACAAAATTAGTTAAATTTTATTGAGTTCGACCATAAAAGTATAAGTTTACCATCTTATAGTGACAGACTTGCATTCACTACAATAAGGAGAGACTAAAATTGGAACGAGAAAGAGCAGATATCATTTTCAATGCTCATTAGTTTAGTAAACAAGGCCCAATATAATAATTTAGCGAGTTTTTTTGCAAATTAAAATTATTAAAGCAAAACATTTTTACCAATCATTATAGTCGCGTAACTCGCGTAACGTTTACAAAAACCATCAAATGGCAAAGTTTTCTCCACATTTATACAATTTCTTTACAAAAGATAGTAGCACTTTCAACTACAACAAATAGTATAATTTTTACTCAAGATAGCTGTTAATGTGTTTAAGATGAAAAAGATAATAATGATAACAATTTCAGCTATCCAGATATAACGAGAAACCACTACACGGTGGTTTGTGTAAAATGAATAACCACGCGTGTCAACTGTCGTTTCCTTACACACAGATACAGTTCTATCATCGATTGATTTCCAATTATGTCATATTTTATTATATAGAAATAGATAAAGAGGAAAATTAATACTTATTAACCTTTTTAATACACGTTAACAAAACCGTAGACACGTAGACTTTATAGTAAAACATCATATAGAAAAAGAGTTGATTTTACTGACTCTTAGCATGATAGCGTACTATTTATTATTCGGTTTAGTTAATTTTATCTTAATCTTAAAACAAGTATGTGAAACCATACTTAAGATGGTTTTGAATGTTTGAATTTAAACAAAGTCTACAGAGACCTCGAAATTTTTAAGTAGTCAGAAAATGTATAATTTACTATAATTTATTAAATCGTAGCCAAAGCAATGCCTAAGAATAATTTACCCAAAACCAACTTATTATTCTTCATGTTGCCATAAATTATTTCAAAGAATAATGTGGAAGATTATTCTGAAATTGTTCTATTTCGATTAAGTGACAAATATTATTATCAATGTTATACCATTTAGTCCGGGATCTGTCAACCGCTGCCGATCTCTTTGAACATTCAAGGAGGGGGAGATATTTTCAATATTAAAAATTATTGATGTTATTTATGTATATATTTATTATACCAAAATACACTCTGATAAATTAGGCTTAAATCAATAAATCTTACCCTTCAAGGAGATTAGTATTTAAAGTAAAGACACAAAATATAAAACAACTACATGAAAGTTAAAATAACATGTTTGTAAGAACCTTAAAACTATCTATAGCAAATATAAAATCCGTCAGTCGGTATGCCCCTGAAGCTAGGAGCGGACAGCTGGTCGACACATCTCTTCCACCTTGAAACGACATTTTAACTTTATGTTACCTTCAAATTTTTTATTATTTGTATCGGAAATAAATATGACTTACCTAAAATTTATAATCTGTTTGATATATCTTTAATCTCTTTTCTGCCAGTAAAGTATTTGCCAATTCAAACTAAACATTGATGTAAATTAAAGCTCAGTGAAACGCGACCCGCACGGATGTAACAGTAGTAGTGGTTCACTAGACAGCTTCAGTGAACAAAATAGATTGCGTTATTAATACAAACGAAATTTTTAAAAGAAATCATTCAATTTATTAGTTTATAAAATTGTGTTAATAATTTGTAATAAAAGCTATAAGTGTATTTTACGCTACAAAGTGTACTGGTATTCGTTTGGTGCTGTCGACAAGCGAAGTTGGAGGCGAGACGCAGTTAAGAGTAAAAATAAACGTTAAGATTTTACATTTTAAAGTAGCTCTCCTGAGCTACATTTTTGAAATATATCTGTATTGCAATTTGCAAATCAATTAGTAAACTAAAGCTTGTTTTTGTTTTTATTTTACAAACGTTAGCGAAACGAATCAGTACCGCCTCCTACCTACCGGCAGAATTTGTAGGTACTGTTAAAATTTTTTCAGATTTTATTTTTTAAATGTAACATTTGCAAGTTTCAAGTTTTGGGGATCAAGTTTCTTATATAGTATAAACAAATCCAAAAGAAGATTGTATAAATTGAGTTCAAACAGCTGATTATTCACCTATTGGATCATTATAAGATTGTGAAGAGTAAAGAAAAAGAAAAACTGCATATTATACTGTATCAGTATAATATGCAGTTTTTCTAATCTATAGAGATACTGTGCTGTGTTGGTATTCGGATGTTTCCATATCATATTTGTTTACATAAAATTGTCCAAGGCCGAACTTAAGAATCATATGTTATATTGTAAATTAATAAGGAAACGAAACCTGTCGTAAAGTAACCTTAAATGCAGAAAGTTATGTAAAAGTTAAATTATTCCTTAAAATGAAATATTTATAAAATATTTTCATTTCCACTTTTGAAAAATGGTTTGGACATCGATATAAGATTGATAGTGCAGGCTTAGAGATTCAATTTAGAATTTATATTTCTCGGGAATAAAATTTTTCTTGAAATAATTTTCTTATCGTCTGTGTGAAAACCCTCAAGTGAGTAAGGGAATATTTATTAAAAGTACGTATGTATGTTTATATATATTCGAATATTTTCTAGGCCTATTATATAAAATAAAAAAATAAAAAAAACAGTATCCGTTCATGGCCCTACATAATATAGACCCCAATTGATGAATGCTGATGAAGTTGCTGCCAATTCTGGTAACTGTCTGATACAGCGAGCGTTTCGATGATAAGAATATGATATTAATATTCCACAGACTATGGTCCTAAGGAACGTTGCAACTGGAATATATTTAATTTAGGCATATCTAATAAATTGTTAAAATAATTTAAATTAATTATGAGGCATATCAAATAAAGGACACATGCTGGATAAAATATATTTCTCAATAAGGGAGCTGATATTGAGAAATTCGTTTATAAAAACAATATTACTCAATAGAGCATACAAAATGGCGGCATAAATCATGGGCAATGAACTCGGGACAAATTAACCGTCCAGTACGGAGATGGCGATAACAAAAATGTCTTTCCGTTATGGATTGTCTTTGGGACATATATGACAAAACTTTATTTTTAAACTTTATGATATGCATTTATATGTAGTTTTAAAGATTAATTTCTTGGGTTGACTGGGAGAACACGCTTTGTTACATTAAGTCCGCCTGTTGTGCAATTTTGTTTCACAATAAATAAATAAATATATTTTAAATAAACACTGTAAAATGACAATGTCAAAAATATAATTTGACGCAAGGCATTGTCATTGCTGTAACTGAATAATTCAAAAAGATTCACTTGTATTGACAAATAGATAAGAAAAAGAGTTCCGTATGAAAAAATAAATATTTTCATACGTTTTTATATCGTAGTTCGAATAGTTATAGTTTTAAATAAATAATTATCTTCAAATTTATTAGAAAACAAATTTAGTAATACCGACACAACGTTCTCCTTTTGTTTTTTGACAATCTGGAAAATTAACGGAACCCCACATTTTAATTTACGGAAGTCTTAGATAACAAACTTCTTGATTTTTATCAACGTACCTGAGATAATTCATGTACCTCTTGCTACTGGATTATTTAACACATTTATATGTTCTCATATGAGATGATCGTCTTGTTATATCTCTGTCTTACTCTAATAGGCTCGACGGTAGCCGGGAAACATGATATGTATTTAGGGTATGTAACATTGAAGGTTGTAAAGTATTGGTCATTCAAATACACTTCAGTTATAAATATTGAATTGAATTGTTGTACTCAGATATACCGTCTACGGGATCAAGATACAGGATACGTCTCATCAAAGGATACTTTCGAATCTACAGCTCGAACTAGACCTTGATATTTGGCAACATGGCGTACCAGAACTACGCGACGCTATAGTTATGGTAAATCCGGAAAATAAACTTATATTTCTAGATAAATTAGATATGAAAGGCATGAAGTACTATTTACGGCTCTCTGACGTTGCTAAGTAAGTACCTACAATAATTTAAAAGTTAAATATAAAAATATTATTAGATGTATTTCTAATAAAGATACCTAAAGTATTATTTTTATATCAAATCGATTTTAAAGGAATCTTAGACAAAGTGATGAAGAGACATTACGTTGGAAAATGAGTAAAGGAAGTCAATTATCAATTTTTGAGAGATACCCGACATACGATGAGGTAATATTAGTTGTTAACGTTTTAAACGTAAAATGATTAATTTATTTCAACAATCTTTATTTAACATATGATTAAAATGTTAAAAACAATTGCTTGTAGGTTAACGAATATATGGAGAAGGTCGCACGAGAAAACCCAAGTTTAGTAACACTAGTAAACCCAGGACCAAGTTTTGAAGGAAGACCTGTGAAGTACTTAAAGGTGCGTAGTAAAGCATTCTCGTATCATAGATGAATAATTTAAAAATTATTTATACATTTCAAGAGGTTATATTCAAAGTTAATAATTTATATAACAAAATATTAAACTTCAGATATCCACAACAAACTTCAAGGATACGAGTAAGCCTATATACTTTCTAGAGGCAACGTTGCACGCCAGGGAGTGGGTTACGACACAAATTGCTCTGTATTCCATCCATCGTTTAGTTGAAAATTTGAGAAAAGAAGATATGGATTTATTGGAAGATACTGATTGGATTATATTTCCAATCGTGAATCCAGATGGATACCAATTTTCTCATACGACCGTGAGTTTTTACTTATTTAAGCTATTCAACATGAATATTTCAAATACTACAGGTACAGTCCTTATGACTCTATTTTTTAATCTTAATGTCCGCTATTGATATTTAGATAAAAAATTTGTGTTATGGAAACATAAGAAGTTTAATCTTTATATTTATAGACACAATACATGGGGACTTCAGTTGAAATACGTGTAGATAGTAACGATTATGAATGATAATATTGAATTGAATAGAATTTGAAACTAATAATAATTTCAGGATCGTATGTGGCGAAAGACTCGTTCTTTCAATACATCACGCAGCGCCACGTGTTATGGCGCCGATCTTAACAGAAATTTCGATATTGAATTCAACACCATCAGCGTATCGTCCAACCCTTGCTCTGATCAGTACCCTGGACATGAAGCTTTCTCTGAAGTGGAGACTAGATACGTTAGAGACATTTTACTGGAATACACTGATCGGATCCAAGTATTTATGGATGTCCACAGTTTTGGAAATTATATTGTTTACGGCTTCGACAATGGAACGCTACCACAGAATGCTCTGCATATCTATCATGTCGGCGCATTGATGGGTGCCTCCATTGACACTCATAAGCTACACAAAGCACCCTATTATATTGTTGGTAATTCTAAATTTGTGTTTTACGCCGTCTCTGGAAGTGGTCAGGATTATGCTCAGGTAATATACTTGTTGGATAAAAATAATAATAATAAAACCAGTTCCATATTCCTATCGAGTAATTATATAAGATATGTCCATTTAAAATAATATAATCTAATATATAAAATTTTCGTGTCACAGTTTTCGTTGCCATACTCCTCCGAAACGGCTTAAACGATTTTGATGAAATTTTTTGTGCTTATCCGGTATCTATGAGAATCGGCCAACATCTATTTTTTATCCCCCTAAATGTTAGGGGTAGTACAACCCTAAATTTTTTTATTTTATTTTTTAGACAAAATTTTTAATTTCTATTTTTTTATGATACAAAATACAAAAATACATACAATCCTCAATTTTCGCCCTTCTACGATCAACCCTTATTTTTTAATAGCCATTTTAGTAATTTAATCATTTTTCCTTTCCGGTCGAAAACTGATCAATCGTCATTTAATTAGTTATCCCCGCCAGATATCTACAGGTGTCACTTCTGACCCAGTAAACAGCACGGAGTAGGGATAAGAACGAAACCGGTCTCCTTTCTTTCTCACTCCCTAGACAGTTGTCGGCCATCATTATTGTTTATGCATCAAGTGTAGTAGTAACGTTGACAATTATTATTTTACTATCTCAGTGTAACTCTCATATTACCTTTTAATCATTCCTATTTTATCAATAATAATTAAATTATCAATTTTGAGTGTATTTTGCACAATTAGTTAATCAAGTGATTTTATAACCAAAAAATATTCAACACGTGACACGAGCTTCCAATAACAACGGATTTTGTGTTGTAAGTATACTTTTTTCTATTTATATCGAAAATGTTGTTGATCTTATAAAAATTTAATTTTAATTTTATTTTATTAAAAAAATGTAATTGAACAATTAAGATTTTCATAGTTTCCAAAAAATCAATCATTATGAATCTTTATTTTGAAATGTCAATGGAAATATTGGTTGTATGAAAAAATTATAAGAGACAATGTTTTCATAAAATTTAATTTTTTACTTTTGTTTGAAAATTTTTTCCATAAAACTTATATTTTTGTTATAATTTCATAAATTAAAAGTAATCATTTCAAAACTGCGGCAAAAATCCTGGCCCTAATTATACTTTTAACATTTTTCATCATTAAATAATTTCATTAATTCTATTTATGTATATTTTGTACAGTGAGCAATGCTAAGAAAACGCAAAGGGGCTGATTTGAGCCGCAGTACAAGTAAAGCTCGAAACTTGCGAAATAGCAGATCCGAAAGAACAGAAGAACAAATCCAGCAACAAAATACTGATGCACGTGTCAGAATGGCGCAATTGCATCAAGAAGAGCCAGAAGATACACGAGCTGAACGCAATGAAGTCAGAAGATTAGAACAACGACAATCACGTCGTTTCACAGTCAATAGACGAAGAACAAATGACCAACAACGACAACAGGTACATCGAGCATTTATATCTGATTCATTCCTGCGTCTAGCATTCCAGTATGAGCTCGATATTGAATATTATGCTCATTCAAAAGTGGTAATTGGTGCTATGGACAAGGAATGTCCGCATTGTCATGCTCTGAAATTCAAAAATAAGCCAGCTGGGATGTGTTGCGAGTTAGTAAAAGTGCAACTACCTGAAATTGAAACACCACCTGAACCATTGAACGGCTTATCGGCACGAATCCAGATTCTAACGTGTTCCTGAAGTCAATTTGAAGATTCAATTCATGCTTTCAAATGACATCGTGCGGAGCAACAGAAATAGTTCGAAATTCTAATGCAAATGGTCAACAATTCAATTCTACATTCAAAATCAGAGGCCAAGTTTATCATAAAATGGGCTCACTGCTGCCAATGCCAAACGAACCACATAAATTCTTACAAATCTACTTTATGGGCGGCGAGGATTCCGGCAGCGCACTTGCCAATCGCGTGAATGCACGTTATGATTATAATAACCTTGATTCACTTTATGCCAGGCGCATCGTCAGCGAGCTGGATGCTCTTTTGAACGAGCACAACGAGCTGTTGAAAATATTCAAATCACATATGTACCAATTACAAAGCGGTAATCACGCTATCGTCATTAATCCTGATAAAACACCAGCTGGAGAGCATATTCGTAGATGATGTTGCTGGAATCATGGTTGGCGATTATACAGCTGCACGAGAAATTGTGATTCGTAGAAGAAATAATAATCTTCAGTTCATTGCTGACACACATCGTTCATATGACGCTCTCCAATATCCGCTAATATTCTGGAAGGGACAAGACGGATATTGCATAAACATAAAACAACGAGATCCCGTATCAGGTACTTCATTGATTATTAATTTGATCATTAATCATTTAACAAAACAATTAAATTATTGAACGTAATAAATTTAAATTAATTTTTATGAACAAAAGAGTACATTCATTTGCGAGACGCTATCAACAACAACGCCGACGTCGCCGAAATTGGTAACCATGTCATTTTACCATAATCGTACATAGGCAGTCCACGTCATATGCAAGAATATATACAGGATGCTCTGACTTTCGTGCGCGAATATGGACGACCATGTTTATTTATCACGTTCACATGTAATCCAAAATGGCCAGAGATTACATCTTTGCTACTGCCTGGCCAAAATGCAATACATCGCCATGACATAACAGCACGTGTGTTCAGACAAAAGTTGAAGTCTTTAATAAGTTTCATTACTAAATCACATGTATTCGGTCCCACACGTTGCTGGATGTATTCGGTTGAGTGGCAAAAGCGAGGATTACCTCATGCACACATTTTGGTTTGGTTCATCGACAAAATCCGTCCTGAAGAAATCAATAGTATCATTTCTGCGGAAATTCCAACCACTGCTGTTTGATATTGTTACAACAAACATGATTCATGGTCCATGTGGTACTCTTAATAGTTCATCGCCTTGCATGGCTGATGGAAAATGTACTAAAAATTTCCTTAAAGATATTACCAATGATACGGTCACAAATGTCGACGGATACCCAATATATCGTCGAAGAAATCCTGAAAATGGCGGACAATCATTTATTAAAAATATCATCAACACAGACATTGATAATGACAATCGTTGGGTGTTGCCATATTCGCCTCTGCTGAGCAAGACATATAATGCTCATATTAATGTTGAGTTCTGCAGTTCTGTGAAGAGCATCAAATACATTTGCAAGTATGTCCATAAAGGCAGTATTTAGAGTGGAAAATACTAATGTGAATGCTCCTCCAGTGAATAAAAACGATGAAATTACGCTCTACCAAATTGGTCGGTACATCAGCTCCAATGAAGCTGCTTGGCGTATCTTTGGTTTTCCAATTCATGAACGGGATCCAGCAGTTGTTCAGTTAGCCATCCATCTTGAAAATGGTCAGCGTGTATTTTTCACGAACGAGACAGCGATTGATCGTGCAATAAATCCACCTAAAACTACACTCACTGCATTTTTTGAATTGTGTAATCGTGCGGATGATTTTGGTGCCTTTGCACGAACATTACTTTATTCACAAGTACCACGCTATTTCACATGGACTCAAACAAAAACATGGATACCCCGCAAACAAGGCTCACCAGTTGCTGCATGTCTCAATTTATTTAAATCAAACGCCTTGGGGCGATTATTTACAGTCAATCCAAGACACACTGAGTGCTTTTATCTTCGACTGTTGTTGGTTAATGTTACTGGCCCATTATCATTTCAAGATATACGTAAGGTGAATGGGCAACAATATCCAACGTATAAAGATGCATGCCTTGCACTCGGCTTGCTAGAAGACGACAACCAGTGGGAATGCATGATTGCTGAAGCTGCATTGAACTGTACAGCAATACAAATTCGTCGACTATTCGCTATAGTGTTGACTACATGTTTCCCAGCCCGAACACAGATATTATGGGAAAATCATAAAGATTCAATGACTGATGATATATTGTATCAACATTGTATACGGTGCCACGATCTAACCATAACATTCAGCGACGAAATGTACACTGAAGCATTGATTGCTATTGAGGATCTTTGCATTGTCATTGCCAACTTACCAATTAGTAATTTCGGTATGAATTCGCCAAATCGAACTGCATCTGATTTAATGAATACTGAAATGAATCGTGAACTGCAGTACAGTACTGTAGAAATGGCAGCGATTGTTGCCCGCAATGTCCCACTAATGAATGAGGAACAAAGAACGAAGAACAACGTACGCTGATGAGATCAACGCTTGCTTAAAATCATCTCCATTGTGGCGTAATGTTGAAAAATTACAGCTAAAAATAAATATGCGCGTTCAAATGCTTCAAGATCCATCCGCTGAAACATTTTCAAAACAACTCTTAGATGTCGGTGATGGAAAAGTTGCTATAGATACGTAAAATTACCGACCGATTTCTGCACAATCGCTGATTCGCAAGATACTCTCATTGAACAAATATTTCCCGATGTACACACACAGTACATAAATCATGAGTGGCTTGCAAAAAGAGCCATTTTAGCGGCAAAAAATGTAGACGTTGACAATTTAAATCTGAAGATACAAATGTTGTTGCCAGGGAACTTGGTATCATATAAATCTATTGATACAGTTTGCGACGACAGCGAAGCAGTAAATTTTCCCACAGAGTTTTTGAACTCACTGGATTTGCCAGGCATGCCACCGCATAATTTACAATTAAAGGTTGGATCTCCAATTATCTTGCTTCGTAATTTGAACCCGCCCCGGCTGTGCAACGGTACGCGATTAGTCATTCAAAAATTAATGAAAAACGTGGTCGAAGCCAGGATTTTAAATGGCAAGTTCAGAGGTGAAAATATACTCATACCACGGATTCTTATTATACCTACAGATGTGCCAATTCAATTTAAAGGTATTCAGTTTCCGATTAGATTGGCATTTGCAATGACTATCAACAAATCCCAAGGTCAAACGATGTCTGTTTGTGGATTAGATTTGAGAACACCATGTTTTTCACACGGACAGATATACGTGGCATGCTCTCGAGTGGGTATACCATCCAGTTTGTTTGTGTTAGCTAAAGATGGACTAACAAAAAATATTGTTCACGCTATAGCATTAAGAGATTAATATTGTTTAATAGTGTTACTGTCGTAATTGTTTAATTAATGATATATAATTTTAAGGAATAAATTATAATACTTAAAAATAATGTTTGCCTTTTGTTATTTTTATATTCCCTCATCGTTCACAGCGCTCTATGCTTATTTCACGCATATACTACATTCTTACATACATACAATATACACATTCTAACATACATACATACTTACAATAAGTAAGCTATTTTTTGTCTACACTACAAAATTACTAGGAAATTATTTATATGGCAAAACAACGTTTGCCGGGTCAGCTAGTACCTTATAAAATTTAAGATTATGTTGAGATAGAACATTCCAATAATACTAATATTAAATGTTAAGTAATACCAATATAGTAATTGTTTAGTTCCTTCACAATACGTTATTCAATAACCCGTTCGATCGTCCTAAGTAATCATTGTGGTTATTGTTCTACCTTTGATCCTTTTTTTGTTTGTATAATTAAGAGATATTTTCGTTTATATAATGTCAAAGTGCCCGTACACTTGTGTGGTAAAATGGTTCAATGATTCAATTTATTGAGTTATGACCTAAAGTAAGGGCTTTCTTTCATCTCCAGACAACAAACATTAACACCCATTCTTACAGGCAGCAGGAGTGGGGTTCTCCTATACCTTGGAGATGCCAGGATATGATTATGGGTTCCAAGTCCCATGGTCCTACATCAATCAACTAAACACGGAGACTTGGGAAGGAATCGCAGTGTCAGCTCGAGTAGCTCAAAAATACTATATAGCGAGGAATTAAATTAAATATTTTTGTATTATTGTTTTATTTTAAGCGAAACTAAATCCGACAGACTGATATATAATATTTTATACTAACTATTCCCTAACATTGCAACAGAATCCTATAATAGCGATTTCAACCACGGAAAATTCCATTTACTAATGGCCGCTCCCAATATTAAGAAAAATCTATCTGCCTTTATTTATAGCATTGCAATAACATTACTGGTTGGACTCAGACTTATCGCTGTCTACGGTTGGACGGTCGGATGGTCTGGGCAAAACCTTCATAGATACTAGACTAGTAATGTACCACATCTTGTGGACTGTCATTTTCCTTTTTTTTATTTAGTTAATGTTTTTTACGCAGTCGTTTATATATTTTTTTATTATATTTTTGTTTTCACACTATTTGGTTTTTAAAGTAGGTTTTTTATTTTTTTATTATGTTTTATTTAAAATACGAAAATAAGTTTAATATCATCACATTACTTATCAAGTAGTAAACCTTCGTTATATTTATAATGCGAACAGATGGCGGTGAAATCAAATCGTAGAGTTCAACATAGGCGATGCGTTATTTCTCAACAATATCTAATAGATGTCATCATTATCAAATGTTTAATATGATAAATGATAATTATTTACTAACGATAATATGTTGTTTTATTTACTTATATTATAGTTACATTTAATTTTATAAATATAATCAATGGAACTGTTTTATTCATTAATGTTTTCTTCACTACATTAAAAACGCATTAACATCGTTGCTACATAATAAAATCTGATACATTTTGAAAATGAGTCAATGAAAACCATCTTCTAAGGGAGGTGATAGTTATACTAAGTAACTTTATATTTGTATTTAAAATGTTATGATCCTTATTTATTATTAGTATATTGTATATTCACTAGGCTGTACCTAGGTTACTAAAATAGAAAATAAATTATGAATCTATTACGGTTATTCCGGCAAAAAAAAAATATATATAAAATATATTTATATGTTAAAATTGATTTTATCTTTAAGTTAAAGTCATATCCAGGTTTCTTTAAAGGGGAGAGTCAAATGAAAGAGAATAATATCGTTCTGTATCTTAAAATATATTATAAAATCAATATTTTCTATGCATCGAAATTGAAACGAGTGCTTAGATAAAAAAGAAACAACTTGTTTAACATTTTTATAGGAATTATTGTAGCTGTAATAATAAATTTTAGACCTTTAAAATATAGAAGATAAAGAGACCAATGACCGTAATGGTTCTGAAAAAAATATCTTTATAAATGTCCATTGATAATAGTTAACAATAAATTGTATTTATTGATAAGCGATCGGAACAAAAAAAAATATCGATATTTGATAAGCGTTATTAAAGCAGGGAAGATAATTCCAGTTCATTTGTCAAACGTTTTGCAAAATGAATGGTTTTTTAATATTTCTGTTTGCTTCTTTTTTGTCCTCGACGGCGGCTGGGAAACATGAAATTTATTCGGGGTAAGTTGCTGATTTTCTCATTTTCTGTTTCGGAAACAATATGATTGTTTTCAGTATTAATAAATTTTATTTTATTACATTAAAATATGTATTATGTTCTTCTTAATTTTTTATCTAAAAAAGCGTTGAAATAATTATAATACCAAAATTATTCTTCCTTGTTGAGTAACTCGAGATCATTTAAATACTTGTTGTATAATCATGTTTCATTTTTCAGATATACCGTACATAGTATAAAGCTAAGAAATGAATTAGATCAAAAAATCCTTTACGAGCAGCAATTCATACTGAATGTAGATGTGTGGGAGTATGGGGTCGCCGCGGTGCGGGACGCTCTCGTTATGGTGTCACCGGAGAATAGATTGAAATTCCTAGACACCTTGGACCAGAATAATATTAGTCATCACCTTCATATTTCTGATGTGGTACAGTGAGTATCTTAAGGATAATTATTATTTAAAAGTTGGGATTTTTTTATAGTTATTTTCATATGAAGTAAAAAAAAATAGGCCTCGTTTTTGTAGCGTCGTAAAAAAAAGTATACACAGCACATTTAGAACTCGACTGCTACTTATCATGCTCGGGATTTGTTTATCTGTGGTATCAGGACCTCCATAAACAAGTCCTTTTACCCTCGGGACCCTCATAGTCTGTAGCCAATGTACCGTTTTATGACCTGCCTGATGCAAATAAACTTGAGATTTTGAGAGGTAATACTAGAAAAAATATCTGTAGATAATTTATGGAATAACTGTAGTAATTAATACACTTATATGTCAATATTTAGTTTATATAATTTATGTTTTTTTTTAAATTACATTTATTTGTCCTTAAACAGAATTAAGTTTCCAACTAATTATCCCGTAACATGATTATACTCTTTAAGTATGTCATACTTTAAAGATAAAAATTGAAATTTAATTAGATTGATTTTATTGATAGTGATAAATAGAGATTAAAATAGATACCCAATTATTGATTTCAGGGCTTTGGAAGACAATGACGCGGAGGTGTCTACGTGGAAGAAGAGTCGATCAAATAGCATCTTCCAGAACTATCCAACATACGCTGAGGTTATATTTATAGTACACATTAAAACATATTTTTACTAATACTTTCTTTGGACAATAATTAATTATCTTCTTTTTAATCTATTACTATCGTTAAATTGTATTTCTCTATTATTATACTGTTTGTATAAAATGCAAGTCTCACATCATCAGAGAACACGCTAAATAACAGTTTGTTAATAGTTAAATTGTTTCTTTTGAAGTAAGTTACATTAATGATTTCTTAACAGGTGGATGCATATCTGGAAAGGATTGCCCAGGCAAATCCAGGAATCGTAACCTTAGTGAATGCTGGAAACAGTTTTCAGGGACGAGCTGTTAAATATTTAAAGGTATTTATTTTTAAAAGATAAGGATAATTTCTGTCTTAAATCTCATAAAAAAATATAGCAGTGATCAAAAACCTTCTAAAAATTCCTTAGTATAGCGAATGATTCTGCCAGATGCATAACATAAACTAATTTCATAAAATATATCCTTTACCAGATATCTACATCTAATTTCAATGACAAAAGCAAGCCCATCTACTTCTTAGATGCTACAATGCATGCTCGGGAGTGGATCACAACACCCCCGGCCCTGTACACTATACACCGCCTGGTGGAGGACTTACGAGTAGACGATAGAGATTTATTGAATGAGATAGATTGGATTGTGTTGCCGATAGTTAACCCAGACGGTTATGAATATAGCCATACTACTGTAAGTTATCCTCATGAGAACTTTGATACATATTTAATAGTCTTATCAGTTTATACAACAAAATATTTTTAGGACCGTCTCTGGAGGCGCACGCGTTCCTACAACGCCACTAGAAGCCTCGAATGCTATGGAGTCGATGCTAATCGTAACTTTGACGTAGATTTCGATGGCGTTGGGTCCAGCACGGCGCCCTGCGACACGACGTTCCGTGGACATGAGCCCTTTTCCGAACCTGAAACACGATACGTTAGAGATATTCTTCTAGAACATATTGATCGGATTCAAGTATACCTAAACGTACACAGCCACGGGAACCTTATTCTCTATGGTTACGGCGACAGATCTTATCCCTCTAACGCTGTACACTTACACCTGGTAGGATCCTCTATGGGAGCAGCTATTGATAATAAAAAGTTACTCGAAGCTCCGTTTTATGTGGTCGGTAATAGTGCACGTGTACTTTACTTCAGTGCCGGAACCGCACAGGATTATGGACAGGTAATTGATTAACAGAAAAGTAAAAAAATTAATAGTCATTCCCAGCTTTTTATTCTTATTAAAAATATTATATATTTTATATAATAAGAAAAATTACATGTTATTTTTATTTTTACATTTAGGCGGTTGGAGTACCTTTTTCCTTCACCCTGGAGTTGCCGGGAATGGGTTACGGGTTCCTGATTCCACCCTCGTACATCAACCAAGTCAACATGGAGACCTGGGCAGGTATATCAGAATCAGCTCGAGTTGCTAAAAAGTATTATAAGCTACGGAATTAGGATCAATTAAATAGTTAGTCTTATAATGCCATGAAATCTATTGTAATTTAAATATATATGATAAATTTAAGAACACTAGAAAGTTTTAACAACAATGACGTACTTAATTAAATAAATGACAAAGATCAAACATGTTACTGTTTCATTTTCCTGAGGACTACAAAACCTTACTTTAAATAAATCCTTTTACATTTCTGTAGTCGCTAAAATGACCGAATAGAATAAAGAGAAATACAAAATTGTTGTTGTTTCACGATGTCACGTGACAAGCGATTTAAAGCACCCGCGTTTATTTAAAGCGTCTCCTCTAGAATTACAGGTATATATTTTTAATGATTTGTTTACTAGTTAAATTTAATATTTGAAAAATTCTACACATACTCGTAAAGCGCCTAAAAAAGGTTTTTACTTTTATAAAGTCATCATTGCTATTCAATATAATCAGAATTTGTATTATCAGTATTCTTATGAGTATATTATGATCGTCTGCGCGTGAGTGTTGAATGTCGCACGACTGCGACGTTGTCATTTAGTGCAACGTGTCAAACAGGTCTGTTATCGACTATTATACTTTTACATATGATTTGACATCGTAGTCAGACGTTGCCGTTTTGTGCGTTCAGTGTCAGAGCGCATTCCTACAATAACAGAGTTGTCGTGGTGTGGTATTATTTTCCGGTTAAATCGTATAAGAATTGTGTCAGTGTGTTGTGTGTTATGATTGATTGAAATCAGTTATTTTAATTTTTTGCAAGTTTAAATATTCTGATTGTCGATTGTTATTTGCGTATTTTTTTTTGATTAAGTGATGATGTTTTTGTCATACGAAATATTTGCTACTTTTGGAGTATCGGCAGTAAGTGACCTATGATTTAATTAGATAATTTATGATTTCATCACGAAAATAACTTTTATTTTATTTAGTTATTATTTCGGTGCTCAGTTCCCAACGCATGCGAGTTATAAATGGAAATATGATAACCTTTTAACCAGTCGTTGCGTAGGTTAAAAAGATTTTAAAATATAATATAATATAATAGTTATTACCCTGCTATTGAATCAAAATATCATCTTCCTATAATTCATAAATTTTTTAGGAAAATTAGCTAACAAAGTGATTCTTAAGGTACTTTTTAAGATTTTAAAAAATATGTTATTTGTCCTTTTTTAAGTTTCATCTCAGGGTCATAACATTTATTTTCAAAACAATTGAAGAACTAGGCATGGAATAATAATGAGAGCCTAACGTACAACCTAATGATGTGGTATTAACATGTTTGTCAATTGTATATAACGTAAGGCTATTTCAACATTACAGTTGGTTTCTTTCTTCGTATCGGCGACTCTTCTTCTCGCTGTGGCGTCAAAGCGAGGTCTGTTGCGGCCGCAGCGGAAAGATGCGTTGATGCCTCAAATATATGACAAGCAGGCTCCCAGCGCTCCCGAGCTGGCTCTTCTGACTCAGTCCAATTAAATATACAAAATTAGGGATAAGATATCGTTTACTTAGTATTTACAGGTATAATAAAGTTTAGGATTTTATTTTTATTAAATTGTATATAAATATATATTTTATATAATTATTTTTGTTAAAGTTTAGAGGAACAAAGTCAATCTCGATTGTAAATGTAACAAGAACTTTTTTATATACTTAGAAAATATATTATATTAATGAATAGTACTAAGAGACATGTTGGTATTATATATGTTTTGTTGCAATAGTATTAAATACTTTATCAAATCATTGTATTTTTTATATTTGTATGAAATAAAAAATGTCAGAATAGCGAGTTGTAAGATTTCGTTTCTTGTTATTAATCGAGCAAAATAACTAATCGGTTCTAATCTAAACCAAACTATTGATATGAAATATATTAATTGTAGCGCCTTCCGTCTGTCTAATGAAATTAACAGTTCCGTGGTTTGTATTTCGAAAGCAATCTAAGTTTAATATCAATCTCCGATTGTAGATTGATTATTAATTACGATCGTAAATTGAAACTTAAATAGCCGTAGTGGCCGTATGTACGTACTTATTTACAAATATATTACAAACATCACACAAATATTTCCATCTGTCTGTGTGTCCTGATATAACAGAACTAATACTCATTTTATGGATTGCTTCTCATTTTTATTCCAATAAAACTGTTTTATAGACCTCATACATAAATACAGGTCTATTTTCCATTTATTTATGTTACACAGGGTATTGACTGATAAGTTTTTGAGATCCTTTAGTTTACGATTAAATTCTAAAAAAATTGTTATATATTTAAAATATGTTAAGTTTTTCATTTATATTTAATTATCTTAGGAATATTAAATATTGTGTTTGTTATTAATTAAACAGTTTTCTTGAGCGATATCTTATTTATTTATTTATTTAAATAACTTTATTGCATACATGTAAGATAACAAACAGTAAAAAAAATATATACAAAATAATACCAGCAAAGGGCGACCTTATCACTAAAGTGATTTCTTCCAGGCAACCCACACTTACGGACTTAAGCACTAATAGACGGGCTATTGCAATAAAAATACAAATACATAAATATATTTATGTATACATATATATATATTAATATACAGATAACAAATAAACTTAAGACATATATATATATATATATATATATATATATATATATATATATATATATATATATATATATATATATATATATATATATATATATATATATATATATAACACATTACATACATACATACATATACACATACATAAATAATATATAACAATATCTCCTACAAAAGTGTACATAATACATAAATATAAATAATAAAACTAAACTTTATATAAGTATATATTTTATAATGAGAGATAGTGTTTTTTAACACGATCTTTAAAAACTGCTATGGATTGAGATTGTCTTATCTCAATAGGCAGTGCGTTCCACAGCGCAGCGGCCTTTAAAGTGAACGAATCCATGTATTTTTAAAATTACACGCAGTCATGCGTAGTACGTACTGTCTAGAGGGACGCAAGGTGCAATCGTGCTTAAAGGAGCTAATGATATTGAAGCGATCCTTGAGATAGGATGGAGACCAAGGATGGAAGAGAATAGCAAAAAGGATAGAAAGGTTATGTAAGTTTCGTTGATGTCTGATAGCTTCCTATTTGAGTTTTTTGCGGTATTGAGAGATGTGATCAAATTTCCTTACCCCAAAGATGAAACGAATGCAGAGATTTTGCAGACGCTCCAGCTTGTTTATAAGATCTTTATTTATATCGAGGTAGCAAACGTCAGCATAATCTAAAATTGGCATAAGGAGAGCATTAGCAAGCAGGGTTTTCGTCTTAACAGGCAAAAGATTTTTCCACCTTTTCAGCGATCCAAAAGCCAGGAAAACTTTCCTACTAAGGCCTGATACCTGTGGATTCCATGACAGGTTGCTGTCCACTATAATTCCAAGGTTTTTAACAGTTAGACAATAGGGCAGAATTCATATTTTATATCTTATTAATATTTTTCAATTATTTATTTATTTATTTATTTACCTTCACGCCATATCCCTTGCGGGGTAGCCAGAGACGACGGAGCGCCAAACGCTATGGTCTCTGCATACCTCTTTCGCCTCGGCCACAGACATCAACCTCTTCATACATGTCCTCATGCTTTTTACGTGACCTTCCTCCAGTATCGTAGCTACTGTGTTTTCGAAGGTCACTCGAGGCCTCCCCCTGTCTCTCTTACCGCTCACTTTTCCCATATAAATCTTTTTTACCACTCTTTCATCACTCATTCGTTCAACGTGCCCAAACCACCTGAGCACGTTCTTCTTTATTCTCACCGTGACATCTTCGCTAGTACCTGCCATTCTGTGGATCTCTTCATTGCGGATTCGATCAGCTAGACTGACTCCGCATATTCTGCGAAGAGATCGCATCTCCACAGCATTCATTTTTCTTACATTCTTCTTCTGTGTTACCCACGTTTGGCTGCCGTATAATAGCGTCGGTAGCAAAACTGCATTGTGTACAGCCAAACGTGCAGCTATACTGACGTTTTGCCGTCTCAACAATGCAGTCAAAGCACCATTGACTCTGTTACCGGCAGCAATACGCCTTTCCACATCCATTTCGTATCTTCCGTCTCTGCTAAACATACTTCCCAAATATACCACTTCACTTCACTTCTATTATCTTATCATTCACGTTGATCTTACATTCTGTTCTTTCTTCATTTCTTTCAAATATCAGAACCTTCGTCTTATCTACATTCAGGTTAAGACCATTAATTTCACACCCATCTTTCAGAGTGGTGACCAATGCCTGCAAATTGCATTCTGATGATGCAATGAGCACTGCATCATCTGCATATAGTAAGCAATTGACCTTAAGGTCACCTACTTTCACTCCTTGGAGACAACTATCCAAATACAAATTGAACAACTAAGCTGACATAGCGCAACCTTGCTTAACACCCGATTGGATGTCAAACCAGGGCGACATGCCAGCTCCTACTCGCACACAGGCTAAGTGATCTCGGTAAAGAGACCTTACAGCCTGTAGCAAGGGTCCGTTCACATTGTATCGGGGCAGTATCTCCCATAACTTCTTTCTCACAACCCTGTCAGATCAGATCTTTTCCAAATCCACAAAAGCACAGAAAACCTTTTGGTTTAGGGCCAAAAACTTTTCCGTGATCATGCGGAGGGAAAAGATCTGATCTATACACCCTCTTCCAGGTCTAAATCCTCCTTGTGCCTCCCACAACAGCCTTTCAGATCTCTCTTGCATTCTTCTCGCTAAAATTTTAGCATAAACTTTACCGCCCAAGCTAATCAAACTGATGGCCCTATAGCTTGTACAGTCTATCTGTGAAACTTTGCCTTTATACAAAGGTACGATGACTGCACTTCGCCAATCGTCTGGGAACTCCCCAGATTTCCAGCATAAATTGCACAAAAACCAGAAAAAGTCCCAGACGCGTGGCCCACCATATTTGATCATCTCGGCAGTAACTTCATCTGCTCCCGCAGTCTGACTACATTTCAGACTTCGAATCACGTTCTCTACTTCTTCCAAACTGATTTCACCATCGGCTACATCTTGACTCAGCATTACGCTGGTAGTCAAGACCGAGGCGTCCTCACGTTCATACATCTCCTTATAGAATTCCGCCCACCGCTGCAAAACGTGTGCTTGCTCAGTTAAAATTTCACCGCTTTTCGAAAGCACCCCTTTCATTCTACAGGTTACCGAACAACCCCGGGAACCACTAACTTCTCGCCAGAAAAGCTTCGTGTTTTCCCGGAAGTTGTTCGTCAACCTTTCATCCCTTTCTCTCTCAGAATTTTCACGCTTCATCTTTATAAGTGCTTTCGTTTTGTGCTTTTGCAGCTTGTACGCTCTTTTTCTTATCTCTCTCATACTTTTATCCTTACCAGAGGCTTTATAATCCAGCCATGCTTTCTTCTTTAACTCTACAGCGTCTTTCACTTCATCATCCCACCATTCATGGCGCTTTTTACTAAAACCTCTTTTCCTTTTACCACATACTTCTGTCGCTCCTTTCACCATACTATTCCTAAGGTTCTGCCAGCATACTTCAACACTTTCATTTCCAGAATCACAGCTTTCAAGCTTCTTGAAAACCCTCTCTTAATATTCCTCTCTGGTCGGTGGATCATTAAAATTAAAATCATTTTTCAATTAAACATATGAATATAATTGTTTATACGTACTAATGCAATTTAATAAACGTCTTTTAAGTTATTAAGTAGTTATGGTGAAAGGAAACTTGTAAATAATTAATTATTACTGTTCGGAATAGTTATTAATTAAATTGTACAGTTGCTAATATCATTCGTCAGGCGCTAAATATATTTTAATTATTAACAAAACGAGGGTAGATGTTACGTTTTTGGTGGTGTGACAAAAGCACGCGTAACGGTCGAGACAGTTCTCGAAGACAGTTCTCGCATATAGTTCTCGGTGAGCAACTCTCGGTGAACCTTGGTGCTTAACGATTTTGCGGAGTAATCATATCGGTTCTAGAAGTTTCCAAACGCGTAAATTACATTAGTGTCGAGTGTTTGAATGGTTGACTGTAGCGCTGAATTGGTGGCTGCCTTCTCACTCGAAGTGTGCGTGGAATGGAAGGTCACGCGACGGAACACTTAAGTATCAAATTCTTTGTCCCATAGTTATTTCCCTTTTTCTAAATATTATACAATTTATCCTATACTCTGGGGAACCCCAAATCCTTTATTAGTACAGACTGACTATGTGACTTCCTTCTTTGAAACATAATAGAAGCAGACAGGTGAGTCGTTAGTTTTAACTAGAGAGTAATCGTATACGGAGATGTTGATGACGTAACCCGTTTAGAGGTTGTGTCGTGGGCCCGCCGAGCCCCTTTGTATGATACAATTACTAACTTACAAGCTACGTGATACGAAGAGTGATCTTAATAACAAAAATGTATTTATAAGAATTACACAAACAAATGTTTTGGTTATCCTACTCATATACAATATATACAATCGTCTAGTTGTAGAAATCTACTGCCGTCAATCAGTATATACAATACTATACTAAATACTATAGACAAGCTTTTTATTTTCTATAAATATTATATCCATCAGTCAATGAAATCCAATTGTATAAAAGTATTCTGAATGCTGAACGCGTAAATCGGTCGTCTCTGTTGGTAGAAATAGACGGACAGCATTTATGATATTTTTGTAGCAGGTCTTCCTTCCAACACTTTTTTTTCTAAAAATATTCTTTCTGACTCTGCTTGTAAAGGTCGTAGTGTAATTTTAATAGTGACGTATAACGTACGACGTGAAACATCGGCATACAGGTGGAAATAACATGTTTAAATAGAAGAGGTGATGGAAAGTAATGCCTTGTAATAAGTAATATCAACAGTAATTTTTTGATAGAAAGTGATTTTATTATTAGGCGAAGCGAGCGGAGCGGTCTACTGGAGAATTTTTTTGGAGAAAAAAGACAAACATTAGGTCATGGTTCTAAAAAAATTGAAAAATGTCATGTCGTTGAGGAATAATCGTCAAAAAACTGATGAGTCATTACACTGGGCTCGCTTCGCTCAATACGCAAACTGGTTTTGGATTTCTATTATAGAAATCTGTAAATACTACTTAAATATTTTATGAAATTTTGAAACTGAGTTAGTTAAAATCTTTAGAAATACTGCATAATATGATATCTTATGTTGGTTTCGAGGTTATGGGATCGTGTTTTCTAAAGAAAAAACTATTGATTAATAGTTTAGTCTGTTAACAGTCTAAACTATGTATATATTAATCAAACTGTAATCGAAGACTGACCTCAGATAGTTACCTACATATTTGACGTCCGGGATAAAGCAGGCATGTATTATCTGATCATAATCTGTTTTGTGTTGTAGAAGTCAAAAGTAGCAATTACATTTATAGAATTGCAGTTTAGAATAACAGTTGTAGTAACACTATAATAAATATTAATATCCTCCTTAACATTTTTCAAATATATTAAATTTTTCAGAGAGAGAGAGAGAAAGAGAGAGAGAATAGTTCCAATTACTGACATGGGGCACATAAAGCGGCTACAATGTACTCAAGTGCTGGTGGTGATAAGAATATAATTAATGAATGTAAAATATCAAATACCTTTAAACCGTTGACCCTTATTAATAGGGATAAACAGAAAATGAAGTTTTTCTAATATGGCCTTTAAAAACAGATTTGTGACATCGTGCATATTATAATAAGTGATTATAATTAACTATAATATATTTCAAGATATTATAAAAAACTAAATGCATTTTTCCACATTTTGAAACCTAATAAAATAAGTATTTTTTAATAAAATCTTATTTCCTTAATGTGTTATCGGTGTTTTAATATATAATAACCTACTTATACATAATATTGAACACGTAACAGTCAAATTTGGGAGAAAAGATAGTTCAATAATATATGTATATATTCATGTTTCCTACCTATTTACCAGAACAACATGGTTGTGAAGGACGCAACTACACGGTTAGCGAACTCGACGGTCGCAGGTGCATTATTCACGCACCCGTTTGTTTAACGTCTCGCGTTAAGTATCGCACACGGTGCTTTGCACTTGGTCATTAGTTTTTTGGTTTAGTTTAGTTTGAAGCTTATTGCTATTTAGAGCCATAGAAAAGATACGTTATACGATATCAACAAACCTGTAACTAATGTAAGTAAATATATGAAAGTGTACTCAAACTAAATGTATCGTTACAATTGATTTACTTCTACCATCGGCCACTTATTAAAGGATAAAGTCAGAGCTGTTTTCACACCGAGGAGCACTTATGTGGGTCCCGAGGGCTTCACTTTACCTACAGGTATGTTTCAAATAAGTTAGAACTTAGACAAACACTGGACTTTCTTGAAATTCTGGACTCCCGAAGTTGAGTAACTGCCATCTTCTAGTTTCTCTCAAACACAACCTGCGTAAACAGAACCGTTTCACTGTAAATAAAAATTCTAACTGCAATTTTCTCAACTCAATCAAAGAGTGAAGGAAAAAGACCGGGAATCAAATCAGCAACCGTCGCTTTGAGAGGATATTGCTGAAGTATTGAGTATTGACTAGTAATGTAATTGTGTTGATAAATCGAACAGACCTGAAACCTTTAGCTAATACCAATCTGATTCAAAGATTTATTCAGATGTATGAAAAAATATATGGTAGGTATACTTTTATTAAATTAAGAGATAGATCTTATTATAATAAGTATGTGCATGTTGTTATATAGCGGTCATGATAAAAAAATAAAATCTTTTAGGTAATTGTTGATATCCAACAGCAGTTTCTTTACTAGTTGTGCTAATTATAGTATTTACGTTCGAGGATAGTAAATAGGAATAGGATAGGAATTTGTTGTAATTACGTTAACTAGAGAAGTGTGTTACATTCATAAGGCAATGTATTATATATATATATATATATATATATATATATATATATATATATATATATATATATATATATATATATATAATGATCTAATAGCGTGTAATCTATACATATAGATAAGATTGAAGTGTCTGATTGTAATTCCACATTAACAGCTTTTCACTAATTGCAAATGTATATACTGCACTTACATTAAAAATATATTTTATGTTTTTCCTCTGTCTGTCTGTCTGTCTGTTCTGGCTAACCTTTGAAACGGCTAGACCGATTTTAACTGGGTTTTAACTGGGTAACCGCTAATTTTATAAAGAGTAACTTAGATTGCTTTTATTATTAAAAACATATTATAAACAAATACCTATATAATTATAACAAAATTAGTTAATATTTAGTTCTTACAATAAAACCTAGTTCTCCTTGATACACTGATTCGAGTAATGTGTCATTACTATTAAAGTTATCTGAATTTGAAATTTTAATTTTAAAGTTTTATTTATTAATTAAACTGTACTTTATGTACGTGTAGGTACTCTCCGTTTAAAGCAAGTAAACAATGCAAACACACGACGCACTACACGGCTCGTATTAGGCGATCACGATGAATTATTCATGGAGCAGTTTGCTTTACGCCTCGTGTCTGAATATAACGTGTTTTTGTCATTAGAATAGACATTAAATTTTGTAAATAAGTTAACGGTTATATTAATATTCTCCCAAAATAAAGATTAAAATCCCTGTTTAATCTGGTAAAGAGAAATTTGATACCGAGATATAACAGAAGAGGAGGTAAGTTGTTATATATTATGTCGTTGGTTGCAATAACCGTGTATTAAAATGCAATTACAAACGTTATTTTATAATTGTTTGGAATTTTTATACTCTCCAACCACACTTCACGGTGTCATTCATCTGCTTAGTTTTGATTAAAAATTTAAAAAAAATCCGTGCCCGCAGGGGGACACGCGTGGGTAGACCTCGTGTGTAACTCGTTTAAAATATAACTCACTACCTAAGAATAACACATGATGCCGTTGATTACATCAAAAATTTTCAAGCAAAAAGCGGTTTTTATTTTTTTTCTCGCAAAAGGTATCTTTTTTGGAAATACTTTTGGTACTTAAATTTAGAGTAAAATATAACCTTTCTATTAAAAATATTTGCGAGGAGGGAATATTTACCAGAAAAAAGTTGCCGTTTTACCTACCTTAAATTTTTAAGCTAAAAGTGGTTTTTATTTTTTTTCTCGGAAACGGTACCTTTTACGGAAAAACTGTTGATACCTAAATTTAGAGTAAAAAATACCCTTTCTATTGAAAATACTTGTGATGTAAGAATGTTTACCAGAAAAAAGTTTATGAATTTTTTTCCAAAAATTTTCGGTTTTTTAACCCCCACCCCTAAGTTATTGAACTTAGGTTTTCGGTTTATCTACATTAGTTATAGGTATTTATCAAAGACATCAAATAATATGAACGCGATTGATCTACTTTGTATAGGGAAAAAGTTATGGTCAAAAAACTAAAATCAGAAAAAGTGAGGCCCTAGCGTCCCCTGTGGCCGGATTTCGCTGGTTAACGAACTTGACCTTCATTTTTGGATGGTTGATTTTTGTGCAAAGTTTGAAAGCGATCCGAGCGAAACTGCGGCCGCTATCGTGCTGACAAAAGTCGAATCTGGACGCACGCACGCATATATATATATTTTTAGGAATCAGAAGTGGTTTAAGTTAATTTAAAAAAAGAAATACTGCTATTACCTACAGCTATTTATTTTAACAAATATTCACAATCAAATATTTAATCTAATGATTAACACATTGTCTAACAATTAAAAAAAATAATTAAAACAATAGACAAAAATGATATTCAGTAATCCCTAACGCAATACGTCTGTTCGACCCAAAGTCTCAAAAAAGCCTGTGCGTGCGCGCCGTACGCTTCGCTTTGTATATTTGATGGAGGGGGTGTTGCTAATGGCGTCTTGTAGCAGCTAACACGGCCTCTCCTGATATCCTGTCGTCCCCGACAGGCCCGTCATCTTCGGAGTCGGAAAACAGTCTAGGCAGACCAGATAGACACGAAGGGCCCGGCGCTGGGTCTGTTCTCGAGGGCTCCTCGTCATTAGTCATATCTAAAGTCAAAATGTACACAACTAGTGTTAATAGTAATCACCTAAACCAACTGTTTAGGTCAGACACAGTTAAGAGTGTTAGTTTTGTTAATTCTAAATAGGGTAAGGAGAGTTCATCATGCACATATTCACATAGGTACAAAAGTAAGGTTATGATACACTGGGCACTTACGTTTACCCAGCAGTTCTCAGTACTGGCCGATACTGAAAATCTACACCACACAAGGTATCCAATACAACATGGATACATAACAGGGTATTCAATACAACATGAATACATAACAGGGTATTCAATACAACATGAATACATAAACAGGGTATCTCCAATACAACATGGAAGACACATAAGGTATCCAACACAACATGGATACATAACAGGGTATTCAATACAACATGAATACATAAACAGGGTATCTCCAATACAACATGGAAGACACATAAGGTATCCACACAACATGGATATATAACAGGGTAGTCAATACAACATGAATACATAAACAGGGTATCTCCAATACAACATGGAAGACACATAAGGTATCCAACACAACATGGATACATAACAGGGTATTCAATACAACATGAATACATAAACAGGGTATCTCCAATACAACATGGAAGACACATAAGGTATCCAACACAACATGGATACATAACAGGGTATTCAATACAACATGAATACATAAACAGGGTATTCAATACAACATGAATACATAAACAGGGTATCTCCAATACAACATGGAAGACACATAAGGTATCCAACACAACATGGATACATAACAGGGTATTCAATACAACATGAATACATAAACAGGGTATCTTCTTTAAAAGATAAATAACATCCGGGGTCCATTCTTCTTTCCATGGGACCAGGAATTGGGCAGCTGCATATGTAGTCTTCCCATAGGCCCCAACGAGTAATTTCAACTCGTATCTATGGTTTGGAAGAGTATTGATGACTTTATAAGGACCTCGCATACCAGCATCTAGTTTTCCTTGAGATTGCGAGTACTTTATAACGAATTCCCGTCTGGAATACACAAGGGGAGCTACGTTCTCTATTAACGGTAGCGTCCTGCTGTAGCCGATTTCTCGATAACCGTTCGGCCGTCCTTTGTCTCAAGATTTCCCGCCTGGACTCACGATTTGGAGACTCTGAAGTAGTGGAAATGTCGCGTACCAACGTTCGGATCCCAGGACTGGCGCTGTCATGACCAATCAGGAGATTTAAGGCAGAGGTCTGTGTTGTCTTCTGTTTTGTCGAGTTCAGAATGAGTTGCAACTGCCACAACTCATCAGCCCACTCGGTCTTCCGATGATTAGCTACAATGCGAAGCATGTTGAGTACCGTGCGAATGTAACGTTCAACTTATCCATTGGCATGATGCATTTCTGGTGTAACATGATGAAATTGGACACCCAGCACCTGCATCCATGAAGTAAATCCTGTAAATATATCCACCACCTTGCCACACGCGGTAACAAATCTCTTTTATTCTGAGTAGCCTTAAGGGCATTACAATCCGTGATGACATCCATTCGTCCAACCATAATTTGGCATCTCCCTTCAGACACTTACCTATGCGAGCTAGGCACTCGTGATCCTCCCAACGATTAATTAACCTCGCCCTATCAACCTCATCAAACCATGACTCCACATCGTGAACGTTAGGATCGAAATTTGATACATAGTAACTCTGTGTACTTCCGGTTTTTAGTGAATGGATAGCTTCTACGATCTGCTCAGTACCGTTCTCATAGATAGGCCTAGTAGATGGCGGGTGATCAGGTACATGTGAGGAAAGTGCGTTTGATTCTAAGGCGTGGAGACGGGTCATGATTGAACGCCAAGACTGGTGGTCACTATACTCACGATTACGACTGCGGCTCTGTTCCGTGTAGCGATTATGGCTATGATTGCGATGCGGGCTGCGGCTGCGGTCCTGTTCACGATCACGCGCATGGCAGCGACCACTGTTATGGCTACGACTGCGGGTACGATACCTTGTACTAGGTGGAAGTGAGGGAGTACGACCTGAAGACGGCCCGCGGGAACGATTCGCTGACCTTTCTCGATACAACCTTCGATCTCCACGAGATTTGGATCGAGAGGGTCGATCCATGTTAAAATCTAGATGTAAAACAATCACAATGCCAAAGATGCCCTTTGAGACCTTGAGTTTCACTAGGATAACTAGTATTTTTCACTTTAAAACAATAATATTCACACTCGGAACGAAAAAGGTACAAAAACGAAGTAATTTAAAAAAGTAAATTATCAAAACACGAAGGTGTCAATAGTATGAAAAGTATATAAAGCGATCTAGGCCTCAAAAGAAACACTTGTCAATAAAATGGGCTTATTAAAGACGTAACGTTAAAAAAAAAATTAAGCAAAGTTAACAAAATAAGATCAACTTTCATTTGTCACGCAACACGAAGATACTTTTTTTTTATAAAACAAATTTCAAATCGTCTCACAGTATGAAATAACGGTATTTAAAATTGACAATAGGACGAACGTTATTCAAAATAGACAATAGGACGTTACAATGTAAGCGTAGCTCGTCTTTGTTTCAAAAGAATAATGAACACTTACCAAAGTGAAGGTGAAATTTGAACCTTACGAAAAAGGCTTACGATACACCACTATGGATATGAAAAAAAATTAACACAAAATGCAAACAGTGAGCAGTGTTCGAATCCCACTTCTGATTTTAGGAATCAGAAGTGGTTTAAGTTAATTTAAAAAAAGAAATACTGCTATTACCTACAGCTATTTATTTTAACAAATATTCACAATCAAATATTTAATCTAATGATTAACACATTGTCTAACAATTAAAAAAAATAATTAAAACAATAGACAAAAATGATATTCAGTAATCCCTAACGCAATACGTCTGTTCGACCCAAAGTCTCAAAAAAGCCTGTGCGTGCGCGCCGTACGCTTCGCTTTGTATATTTGATGGAGGGGGTGTTGCTAATGGCGTCTTGTAGCAGCTAACAATATATATATATATATATATATAAACATTTTGACCAATGGTCATTTCGGACTCAGGGGGTCATAAGAAGACCTCCTGTGAAGAAATTTTTCAAAAATTCGAAAGTCGGGTACAAATGAATGGGCAGACCGAATTCTTCGAGGTCTACCCAACATTAAGACTTTCTACTCCCTACTATAACAATTTGAACAATTGCGGCGTTGGGGACCGCCAACCAAGACGCCATGTTCCGAACGGCGGGAGGTGAAGGACGGAGCTACAAATAGCTACGTGGAATGTAAGAGGAGGAATGGAACAGAAGATGAATGAATTATTAGATGTGATGGATAACAAACATCTGGATGTTATTTGTGTGTAAAAGCATGAGGACCCCTCGAAGGACATGTATAAAGAGTTTCATGTCTGTGGCCGAGGCGAAAGAGGTATGCAGGGATCGTAGCGTTTGGCGCTCCGTCGTCTCTGGCTACCTAGCTAGGGATATGGCGTGAAAATAAATAAATAAAACGTAACAATTTCCCTCGTCAGCCTAGTAGTGAAACAAAAAATATATATTATCAAAATTTATACCATTAATAAGAAAAACCAACAACATAAAGAAATCGTTTCTTAGGAGCCGTAATTAAATCAATGAGCGAAGGAAAACGATCAGGAATCAAATCAGCAACCGTCGCTTTGGAAGGATATTGACTTGAAATATTCAATAATGTTGGGTAAATAGACTCCATTAAAGCACTGTTCGAAGGATCCATAATTTAATTTGGATTTGAAAAACAAACTTTTAAGTGTTTTTTGTAATAATTAATATAACATTAGTTCTTAGCCCCTACAAGATAAACGGTTATAATTAATCTGACGTACGGGTTTTTTAATAATAAAATATAGTATAATCAATGTATACCTTTATCACGCTCTTGTAGGATCACATAATATGAAGGGGCGGAGCACATGTAGAGGGAAAAATTTGAAGAAAAGAGGGCGAGTGAAGAAGTCAAGGATGGAAAGCGCGAGAATGATGTGAAAAATAACTTATAACAGAAGAGCGTAGAAGGAACCTACACATTGCGTCGATGGAAAATAAATTGTAATAAGCGCAGGTGGATGATACGCCCTAAAAACCTATAAACTGTAATTTTGACACAGCTCTGAACATTATTACATTATTTTGCTAATTAATACAATATAGGCATATCTACTGTTCTCTGATTATCAAAATTTCATTATAATTTTGTAATAGTATCCATCAAACATTAATTCGAATGCAATTAAATATTTAATATTTTAATTAGAACATAATCATAACTGGCTTTTGTCGCACGTGTAGTATTTTGCAACAAGACTGTTTGAATTTATTTGATAATATAATTATTATTTATCTATAATTAACTATTTACTTAGTAATTTGGAGGATTGTAGAAGGTATATATCATCTTGAATAAATAGAAATTTATAATAAAGATCAATTTAGTGTTATGGGGCGTCCGGCTAATAATGGCACGATTCTCTTTACATATAAGTCACTCAAACATCAGTTATACAATCTTATGTAATACACATTCTTCTGTAACACTGCACATTCTTATTTTTGTCTTCAATAACTGCCAAATAATTACAAGCCCATCTCATTTTCAAGCCGTATCAACAAATTGTTCTCCAGATTCATTACGAATCTCCTAAAGAGCAAGTGTGATGACTTCCAAGTAAATGCCCAAGAACGCTTTAGCAGCGTAGACTACTCGTATGTACCTTTATAAAGCCTTTAATTCGATCGAAACATGGGCGATATCGCAATTACCCCGATTATACCAAATAGACTACGTAGGCGTCGACAGTACGCAATAGCATAGCGTGGAGGTGATTCCATGGCAGTGAGATGGGAGACTGTTTTTCTCTGCATGGAACTTGTCTTTAGGCTACACAATAGGAAGGATTCAACATTCACAAAAATTACAAGCATGTCACAGGAGACAACGTAGTCATGGCAGAATTGCGTGTCTTATTACTTAATTGTCAATTTGTGTATAAAAATATGTATTTATTTCTTTAGTCTATTTTTTTTTACAATTTTAATTACATACAAATTATAGTACAATAATTTATAAAAAGATATTTACATATTTCTTGTTTATCTAAGAGTTTTCTAATTATATTAACTTGTCTCTTCTAAACATGAGTCGCATTTTAGGACCTTTTAGTAAAGCAACCCTAAACAATTAATTATGGTGAAGGCCTCGTTAGTTGAACCCCAAGATTATTTATATATTTCTTTCTAATTGAATTATAATATATTTTACATATACCTAACAATGCTCTAATGTGCCACTAGCAAGAAGTAAATGTTTATTTCTATAAATATAGAAATAAACTATTTTCAATTTAGTGCTTTAAAATTTTATGATTACAAAATTATTTTATGATTACAATTCAAAAATTAATTAAACACTGTAAGATATCGCATTTGTATTTAATTAAATGTTAATAACCACCATGACCATTTGTTTTATTTTAGAAAAAAATTAAGATCTATATTGTTCGTATATCTCTTCGAGAACATAAAACCACTGTCAAAACTAAAGATACTTAGTGAATAAATTCATAATTTCTTTACAGAACAGCAAAGAATAATCGGTAAAGTAAAATGAATTACAACATCATTATACTCTAGATGTTAAATACTTTTCATTTCCAGGACGCGAAGATGGAGTTCAATAATCAGATTTTCTAATTCTATTTTAGAAAAGGGACAAGTACACTCTTTTCTCGTTCCATTATATGATTGAAATATTAAAATATATTTTATTTAAATGTATGGTACTAAGTGTTACTGTTATTATTATTCCTTGTTAATATATAATATAATTGTAATAAAACGTATTCAGTGGACAGTGTAACTTGTCCCTTCACGTACAAATGGCTATCGCAGAACCCCTTAACAAAACAACTCACAATAATAGAATAATGTAAATTATAAAGGGATCATTTTGTTCTGTTAATTAAAAGTTTATCAAACAATAACAGCGATACGATCTTAATTGACTGAATTTGACTAGATCTGAATTTAACTAGCGCCTCCTCCACAACGTCACTCGTGAGGCTATTAATGTATGTTTAAATTTAAATATGGCGTAACCAAACTATATTATACACAAATATGTGTATATTAATTTAATTTAATAATACTAACATTTATTCATATCTCCCGGCCTCCCCGCTACCGCAAGTAATGACTGCCGAGGGAGCCGTGTGGTGTAGCCGGTAGATCTAACGAGAGTAACCAACAGCGTCAGAATCAATTGCGTAGGTCACTGGTTAATCGTGAAAACAATTCACTTCCAGGTTATAAAGTTCTTAAGATAATCCTTTACAATACGAAAGTTTTTTTAACAAATCACTTTTAATGATAATTTAAAATGATTAAATGACATATTTAAAGCTGTATTCAAGAGTTTATTGTAACAATGGATACAATTAATAGGAACTACCTATTTTAAGAAGCCTAGTGCCATCACTAGGCACATATTAGTGCCATCACACAGCATATTCATATTTTTATTAAATAATAAATACTTAGTCTTGGTAGCTAAGACAGTGAATATATACATTTAGAAAAATATAAAAAGCTAGTAACGTAACGGAGAGCCGAGAGAGTTATAGATCTATGTGGCTCGGAGGCAGACGTCGCGACGGCACTGGCGCCAAGTCCACGCCTCGTGCATAGACTATGAAGACCGCAGAAGATATCTTCTCTGCTGAGATAAGGATGTAATTTTTTTATTACATTCGAGCTAAAGTTTTTGTTAACTGCATTGAATCGCAACATATCTTATGCTATTTTTCATGGTAAAATTATATTCTTAATAAAAAAAGAACCTACCGTAGATATTGCTGATCATAATCAAATGTACAGATTATTACTCGTATTAAATATGAACGAGCATTTTTTGTACCACGGAATTGCTAAAATACAGTCTGATACTTTTTATTTAAAATGACACGCGATTAATTTTAAAGTGTGTGTAGTTATGTATATAATCGAAATATACCTTTCAGTTATACTTACATAATCTTTGACAATAGCTTAGATTCTGGCATATCGAAACTGTAGTATGTTTCAATTGGTGGTTTCTTTGTATCTTCATTATATCGACCAATCACAACCCGGTCGGTTTTATTATTGCCAATGGGAGTACAATATTTAACTTTGCCAATTTTTAGTCTCTGATGCTGAACTACAGGGCAACAGATTTTTGAGTTGTTTCGGAGTGTTATTAAAAAATGTTGAAGTGGTTGTGTATATCGTGTAAATATGATCATTATATACATTGACTTAATAATTAATTACTCAATTAATATATTCCCTAAATTGACGATTGCAGTGACATTGCATTTGGTACTGATCTAATGTAATAGATTTATTTTAATATCACTTGAGATATATATTGATGAATATTATTTCGTCATCTTGTGTGCGTGTAGTAGTGGATTAGCTTAGGATAATTAGTTTGAATTTATTTCGATAAAAATATTGTTTATAAACATTTTATTATTGAAACTTCTAATGTAAGATATATCTTATTAAATATTGTTTTCAGCTTCTCCTCGTCCTGTTTACTTGTGGTTTCTGCGTGTACCGCGTACACAGACTGCAACAAAATGGACAAGTACGTGTGTTGTGTTTTGTAATTTACCCACAATTGTTCTTTTATTCTGCACTTATTATTATAAGTATTAAAGTTGAGCATATAATGCTTTGTATTTCTTATATTCTTTATGAGAGCTTGTACAATTTCTATTTTGAACGTGTTGCCGTGAAAATATGAGAGGGTAAGTTTTGAGTTGAGACGTGCTCGTGTACGCGTCTTTGAGGTCGACTTACAACCAAAGTACAATGTATAATATATCAAGGGATTACATATTTTAGTTGAATGATGTTGCGAATTTCGCTTCTTAAATATTTTCTTTATATATAAAGGTATCAAACTCGACATTGAATATAAGTTGTTTTTAAAGTTTTAGTGAATACGCCAAATTTAAGCAATTCAATAAACTAATGATGTCTATTGAGCAAAAAAAAATTATATCTACTACGTTTTAATAAACTAATAAATTGTGTTATTTTTATTTAGAGGTGCCGTAGACAGGTATTATTTTTAAATATAATATTTCAGGTAGCTATTTTGCTCAGACCGACCAAAGTGCTGTTTTCCCACAAGAAAGAAAGAGATGAAAACGACCAACTAAGGTTTGCGATACATATACAGAGTAAGTAAACAATTGCCGGACCAGTCCAATTACTCGAGTGTATGCATTATACCATCCCGTGGCAGGACGGTGGTGGCGTACCACAACCCCTTCACGGGGGACTACTGCGTGCGGTCGAGCGCGCAGCCGCACGGGTACGGGAACCGACTCGCGGACCGCTCCCCCGACAGCGGACTGTCCGACGACCGGTACGAACCGCTCGGACCCCCCGCCGATGAACCGATGGTACTCATGCAGTATAATACAATACTATATTTCTTTTATTATTAAGTATCTTAAGAGTACTATAAGATTACCTTTAATTATTCTACCTCTCAGGGATATCACAACTATAATAATATGATTTAATTTCCCTTTATATTTTCGTCAATCGTTACTCGTTGTTTGTTACTTAAATATAGATTTAAATAACTTAAAACACACCTCAAAATGTTAGACAAACCTGTGTCTTAATAATAAATATAAATAGTTAGGTAAAGACGTCCCTTACCTGGCTTTATTTATAAAACTTCGCTGTTCGTTTAATTTGTTACAGTAGAAACATTTCTACCGTGTTGATTCGTTCCGTCCGTATTGCGCCCTCTCGTATTTGGTAACGGAGCCCCCGGGGGCGGCACCGACACATTTTACCTCACACAAGTCGGAGACTCTATTAAGGTGTAAACGAGAAAAGTTTTTTTTCCATCTGCGGTTATATTTGTTTCGTATTCGTTCCCGGACTCGCGACGTACAACTGTTTATGTCTATAACTTGTTTTTTAGATAAAGATGTACTATTTGATGAAATGTTTGTAAATTGATTTTACATATTTGCTTTCATATTGTATTCCTGTTCGTTATTTTATTCCTGCAGACGGAGGACGTCCCCCCCCCTCCCGCCACCCCGGTGTACGACAACACCCTCAACAAGACATGGAGGTGGGACTACACAGAGTACCAGATATAGATGTTATGTTATGTTTTAATTAAGAATTATTCATATTAATATTATCGCGTTGCCGAGGTCTGTGCGATGAACTTAAAGAATACGATTATTATTTATAAAGAATTTGTTTTTTCAAAGCCTGAAGGTGCTTGTGTAAGTTGAGGGAGGTTGAATGAAAAAAAAAATTCATGGTAAAACTAAATTGTTTCTGTACGAGGTAATGTATAAAATAATTGACATATTATATCTAATGAAAGAATTTATTTTAATATACAAATTATTAAAAAATCAAAATGCCTTAAAAATAAAATCGTTATTATTGTGTATTAAAATAAATATATATACAGTATTGTTATATAAAGTTGTTAAAACTAAACTATGTTGTTACAAAGTAATTATGTTATGGCGGCGGGCCCCGGAGCGACTCCGCTGTATCTTAACCACTTAAGTATTTACAGAATGATTCTTATGAAATGGAATATGCAGCTTTATTTTATTTGTAACCTTAAAAAGGAAACACAATAAAGTTTGTTAAATATTTATATTGTAAACTCTGCCGCCAAGTTTTATTAATGAGGTAATAACAATGCAACACAATAAAGTTGAATACATGTAATATGCTTTCCATTTTACACATTCCACTAAAGGATTTTAGGTACATTCCATAGATGAATCTACCTATTGCAATCGATGCGATGACGGGACCCAGAGTAGGGGCGCTACGCCGTTTATGAACTGGAGATTGAGAATCCGTCGAAAAAAAAAATTATATATCCCGCTATATATATATATATATGTATATATGATCCATCAGTCCAAATTCATCGTAGGCAAAATCTGACTTCACAGGTCGATAGGATAAATTAGTATAGACAAACGAAACATCTCGATTTTTTGGAAAAAGTGAAAGGGGCGGCTGGGAGGGGGGTGAAAGTGCAAACCTTTGGGACACGCTATAGGTCGCAAATATTGACAGAGGATTTTCAAACTCGGTATACACATTCTTAAGGACAAAATGAAGGTTAAGTTCTTGAACGGGGGAAATCGGTCGGGGGGTTGGGGGGCTGGGGGTTTGAAAGTTCAAAAACCGAAAAAAGTGACAGGGGGAGGCAAAATTTTGCCGTCGGAAAAATCCTACAAAATTAACAAATTAAAAGAGGTAACTTTTTTGTACGAAGAATTTTTTGATCCGACTCCTCGTTTATGAGATAGGGGTGGAGGGTGGTTCCCCCCTCACCCAATATATGCAGAGTGACCCGTCATAAGATTCATAATGACCAGTAGAATACTGCTGGCTAGTTTTTCTTTGTCGATCCGACCACCCCCCCCCCCCCCCTCCCTCCCACAACTAAAGTAAATCATTAAGAAAATGAACTATATCTCCTGTTGTTGACTGGAAACAAATGATTTGTTTTCGTTTCAGGACAAGTGCGGTTAAATTATTGGTGTGGTGATACTATCTTTTATCATACATGTTTATCGCATTCTCGATTTCATTGTTACCTTCGCATATTGCATATCGAGAATCGCGTGACGGAGAATCTACCTAACACGATCGACCCTGTCGAACGACGTATTTTTTCTTAATTACTTAACAAAGTGTACACATACATAAGTAAATCTGTCGGTCGGAGAGCTGTGTCGCGATGTTCAACGATACCTTAGGACATGCAGTCATCTTATTCTTTAGCTTCAAATCTTTTATATTCTATCACAAGGTAAGTAGAAGTCAACATTATAATCAGTTGGTTTGCTTTATGTGGATATTGATCCACACGACAAACATATTATATTTGAATGTCATTGGATCGCTCGTAACAATTTACAATATTGATTATAAATTTTAATAATCATTTTAGTAATTTTGATATTAATAGATTCCTTGTTTTAGTTGACTTTAGAAAAAAATGTTAAATTGTACAATCTTTATTGGTATAACTAACAGTAAATTGAAGTTAAAAAAGATACCTCGAATATTAAAAGAAATAAAAGTAAATGAGTAGTTGGAGAGTAATGGAGCCGGTGGTGGGTGCGAAGGGTGCGATTATAATTCTGAAAACGAAACACGAAGGATGTTAATTCTTAATTAGAACTTGAACATGAAAACGACTCAACATTTAAAATGTTCTCAGGAAAAGAAATTGAAGTAATATATTTCATTAAAAATGCTTATTTCTACGAAGTTTTTACTTCTTATTTAACGTTTATACATCTGTAGTAGTAAAATGCAACACTGAACCGAGGCGGAAACAAGCTTTTCATCATCTTTTGGAATCATCAGCCATCTGGTTAATAATAGTGAAAGTATTGGAGTTCTTATGGATAATTTAATAGTTTTTTTTAACGAAAGCTATGCTAAGCTTAGTTATGGCCTCAGTTTTGGCAACTTAATTTATATGAAATGATTTCTTAAGATACAATTTATGTGCATTTTTTTTAATAACAATGCATCACAGTTTTATATAAAATTCAATATATTTAATATTATAATCACCCTTTGAGTCTTAAGGGCTATATTCATATAACTTATCAGAATGTCTCATCTTTTGCAGTAACGTTGTAGCGCACTAGTGAGTAGTCCCGCGCTGCGATAAACACGTCCCGCGGCGACTGGCTTTGAAATAGTGCGCGCCGGAGGGCTGTGGAGAACTGCACAGTGCAGTTATTGTAATAAGGAAAAAGTAAAAATATATTGAATACTATCTTATGCAGGGGTGTAGTTTAGTTACAAAATATTTTTGTTAAGTATATAATGATCGATTTTTTAAGATTGAGAAATGACTGCCCAAAGTTTTTTTGAGTACTAAAAGTAGTTTTAAACAAAGTAAGAAATTTTAGTAAAACGTCTGTATGATTTTACAATAATTTAAACAATATTTACATAGTAATAAAGCCATCAAAATATTTTTGTGAATATTATATTTCTTGCGGATTAATTGTTATTCTCAAATTGCTATACCTCAAATATATTCGTACCTAAACCTTTCCCCTAATTACTCTATGCGCGGAGAGCTCGACACAGCTGGCTCGCAGCCAGCAGCCGACGTCACGGAGCAATCATATATCGCCAGAATACATCCAATTATATTTTAAGTATTTGTAATATTAAGCATTAACATAATTACTTACAAATGATATCTGAGAATATGTTATGAGACATATTTTTTTGTATACCTAATATAAGTCTTCTGCCCTGAGGTACCACGCGCTGTTTTTATTATCGTTCACCATAGCTCATACCCAACCCTGTAGCGCCTTAATGACAACAAATAAACCCCTTTTTTATTAATATAAATGATGTTACATACAAATGATGATCCATTAGTATGTACAATCATTCTTAGTAATTTTAATAGCTAAAGAAATTCAATTATTTTAATAGCTTAAGTACCTCATCAATAGTACTGTATAGATTATATTAAATACACAAACTAATTTGCGGTTAAAGTTATTAGGTAAATAAAATTAAACCACATGCTGGAACCTGTGTCATATCAAAGCTCATATTTCAATGCCTCCCGACCGCCGGAACAACCAACAACCACGCAACCAACTACCATGATTAGCGTATTAGTTTATCTTGATGATCTCGATCGTGATTACCTTCAACCCGTTCAATATATACCTATTTTGTTGTGGCCTTAATAACATTTAACATATGGAGATGAATTTTTAAAATATTTTTTTTAATTGTTTGTAACTTAACAGCACTGGATGTAAACAATTGAACGTAAATCCTAATTCTTCTAAGTATTTTAATATTTATTAACCATATACAGTCTATCAAGTTCAACCTTCACTGAACAGGTTCTATGTCCTACTGCACTATTATTTATACTTAGATTCACAATTCTTGTCGATTCAGAGTATCGTAAAAAAAAAACAACTATGTAAGATAATGACATAATTTAATAAAAATTGCATTAGCAAAAATTTATAAGCGTAAAAAAGTCAACGAGCAAATGTTTGATATAATGAATGTTCGTAATTAGTCTGATATTAAATACCGAGTTGATGTTTCAAACGTTTCCAGAGATCCCGAAGTAATTACGCAAACTACCCGCGGGAGCGACGGGGCGGCGTTCGAACTTTGTGCATAATTGCAGAGCACGAGGTTCTGATATTTTTATTTAAAATGACCTGACCAAGAAGTTTTTCTTCAGACCTAAGTCTGGCTAACTTTACTTCAATCAACTACATTTTATAAAATATAAAATTGTTCTATTTTTTATTCATGTTCTGTGCTATATTCCGAAATTTGTTACTTTTATCGCAAAGTAGCGGATACGGAATACGAAAATCCACAAAGATTCGTATCGGTATTTTATAAAACTTTTATTATTATGTACAATATACTTATAATATAAAACTATTTAATTACAAGTATTGGCGTACGGGAACAAAAATTCCTTCGGGAATTATTAAAGTGTAGGCATGCTTCAAACGTGTGATCAATTATGAGAGATGTTTGATAGCTTATGGTTGTACCAAGATTACATTTTAGTAGAAACAATAGAAAAATAAGGAATTATTTTTTTAATATTAATGTATTTGTTCGTTCTATTCTTATATGTTCTATATGTTCGTTGAAATGATTAATATTTTTTAAAGCTTTCTGATATTCAAATCTAGATAACATAATATTCTTCAGAAAAATATTTATATCTGTAGACATGAGGCAGGAATACTTTTCAACAAACAATATTTATAGACAAACTTTAATATTTTAATGTATTAAAAAGTAAAGCCTACAAGCCTGTTACTAAACCAAATTTTTCCATAATTATTTCGTTTCTCATCCTAACATAAAACGTAAACAAATCATTTAAAAAATTTATTTCAAAACCACATTTCAAACATTTATGTTATGAAATATAAGGTAATATAAATATTTTTATTTTTTATTTTGAGTTTTATAAGTTATAGTTCCGTTTGGATGTTTCGATTGAAGTTTATTAATTATACTAACTTAAGAAATAAACTCTATGTAAATGTAAAAAAATATAAGAAATATACCGGTATAAAGTAATAACTTTGTAACATACGTATGTTATACGTATATGTTGTTATAATAATTATGGCAATAACATTAAATAAAAACCAATACATTAACGAATTATTCGACTATTACTTTTAATTACGAATACGACATTTAGAAGAACAAATATTAACGATAACAATTTTTTTTCCTTTTTACAAATAGCACTTGACAACACCGCCTTATATTTTACACATTCTTATATTATCATTTTGGAACTTCTTTGTCCAATATTATTATCATCTTAATTTAATGCATATTTTCACAAATAAAGGAAAATATATATATTACTTGTTACAGGTTGTTAAATCGTACACAATTAAATGACCAAATGAGGATCAAAATAGTATTTGAGTCTAACACGAAACAAATATATTTAAACTCTTCGTTACCTGTTTATTTGTAATAATCATAATTATCATGTCTTTCATTTCAATTCACATTCAACAGACGCCGTTCTTGATAACTACTCATGAATACTCGCTGACGGAAAAAACCTATAATATGGTTGGTATATATTCTTAATTATTTATTCATAATGTTAAATATAAATAAGAAAAATAAGAAGTTCATTTGACGTAACATACTGTTTGTAACAATTATTATAAAGTTTCAAAAACATACTTATCATTTCGTTTGACAAAGCCACATTTATCAAAGCAGTTTCTGTTTCCCAAGTGGACGTAACAGAACTTGAAGCATATTCTACACCGCCAATTTTAACTAACATTTTCACAACACGAGCGACGTGAAACTTAACAAATGCTTTTTGTACGTAGCGCTGCAAAGAAAGGATTTCTCCAGAGAACGTAGCGACTACGTCGCGGCGCAGGTCACGATCCAACTCACGATATCGAAAAGAATTTATATAAATCCCTAGTCTATATATCAAGTGAACATATTTCAACTGAATGCTTTATGAACAATTCGTCTTGTTAGTAAATACGAATTTAAAATAATTTAAAAAATATATGACGATTCAACATACGAGTATGTCTTTATTCTTATCCACCTCATGGTATTACGATACAATAGTTATATATTGATTAAGCAAAAAGAAAAATAAACTGTACAAGAAAACAACATACCTTAAAACCAATTACAAAATAATAATAATAAATAATTCAAGAGTAAATAACAAGGAGAAAGTTTAAATGCAGCAGCTCATTTAATCCGAAAGTCTTCGAGCAATTAAAAAATAATAAGTATTTTATTATGGAAACCATCAGTGAAAATGTATAAAGATTGTAATAGTATTAATTCTACTTTAATATTTACTTCTCACACAATTTGAACTACTTGTTAATTTTAATATGTATCAAATAACAACAGACGTATGTGTTATGTCGGCGGGGCTGTATGCGATTTCAGAGGCTATATATTGCGGAAAGACAGCAGAGAACGAGAATTGTTATTTTCAACGATAGTAAAAGCGCCTTGCAGCGTTTGACTCAGTGCACCTCTGGCGTAAGAGGGGTTCCGATAAACTTTTTTGTTTTGCAAAATATATAAAATGAAGCGAAAAGATATAAACTTTAAGTTGCAATGGATTCGGGATTTTACTACGTGGAATTGAGCAGGCTGATTGTTTATCAAAAAGTACTATCATAAATGGTATTGAAGTATACTTAAAACCTAGTTACTCTGAAGTATTAGTTAAATACAAATGCAAATTTTTTTTAATGTGGAAAGAATATTTCAATCAACATTCCAAAAGAAACGGAATTTGTTATAAGACTTTGCAGTGTCAGCCGCCTCGTGGTTCCTGGTTCAATATAATTAATAGATATTTAACAAAATCGGCACACAGACCGCGCTCTGGACATATCCCATTAATTTTTTTTTAGTTTTAATAAAAAAATCTGACTCCTTTAACTGTGAAATGTGTGGAGAGGTGGAGAAAGTTTATTATTTATTATTAGAATGTAATCGCAATGCCACATTAAGGAAGAAAATTGTTAATGATGTTGGATTAAATAGTTTAGATGTTGATATGTTTCATGGCATCCTGTCGTCACCAACTTCAGTGGAGGCACAGATAGTTTATAAGTTTGTTTTTAATAGTTTAATGTGTTTGTTAATCTTAGAATAAAGTACGATAGGACTCTCATGTTTTGCATGAACAAAAGCCCTTAAATAAAGAATATATATACATATATATTATATATAGCTTAATATATAATAAATTAGATAATATTCTTACAATATATTAAATTCTTCAGCATATATATATATTTTTTTAAATACATACATTGCATTTTTAGAAATTCCACATCTCGTTTAACGGTCCCAAAGGCACTCCATCAATATTTAATCTAAGTACGTATTTGCCAAATCACCAAATGATGCGCCCCACGTTTTCAGTCTTCAGTTTAGTACAAGGTTACGAGTGACACAAATTAAGGCAACATCTGCAGGAGGGGTGAGGGAGTGAGGCAGGCTCAGAGCTGCCATAGGGCAAAATTATTTTCTTCTTTTGAGTGCATTTGTAAATCGTGGGTTATGATTTTTTTTAAAAAAATTTTATTAGTTTCTACTTTTTAGATTTTTTTTTATGCTAGAATATTGGATTGTCATCGACTTTTGAGCGATCCTGAAAATTTCAGCGCTCTAGCTAGCTGGGTAGTGGGTGAAACCTCGATTGCACGATTTGATCGCCACAAACAGACAGACGTGACGAAGACGAGCTAAGTAAAACGTGGTAAAATATATATCATATCTCCTGACAAAGTTAATGGCTATGGAACATCGCACTGTGAGAGTAAATTAATGATCATGATTATTTTATTATCATAATTACTGTAGCGAGGTGGTTATGACGTTACAGTGATACATCGTGTGACGTCAGCTTGCTTTGACTCATGACGTCACAGCACTGTCTTTGGTTTTCTCTTGCGAAGTTACGGGATTGACAATTACGTGTGTATGTAACACATATGTACTGACAACTAGCTAATTACCTTTTAAACCAGCTTATAAAGAAACAACATTGCGTAATATATGTAAAGTATTGCGCCATTGGTTTTATTATTTCTGGTTAGATTGAGCGATTATTCTTTATTTCGTTTAATAGGCGGTAAGATAAAGATAAAGATAAGCTGGTAAGTTCTTGTAATACACAAACCTAATTATCCCAACTCGTAGCTTTTATCCGCCGTTGTTACTTTTTCTGTAGACGCTGCTCTTATAACAGAGATAATTGATATTAAATTATTCTTTCATTTTCAGTATTTATATAGGTAATGTTTTTTCAACGATACTGTGTATTTAATTTATAAGACAATTTAGTACAGTAATTATTCATAATTATCGAACAGACTTCTAAACATTATGAGGCTGGGGTGACTCGACGAGGTCGGCGTAGACACGAGACGTAACATGGCAGGGGTAACTAATTACAACTCGAGTGGCTGGCAATCAACGGACATTAGCCAAGTTAGGTCAGCGCACGTGTGAGGCACAGACTCGAGAGAAGATTGTTAGTTATCATTGGAGAAAAGTTTAGTTAACAAAATTATTTAACGTTTTAAAATACTGTATTCAACCTACGGGTTCAATAGAGTAATATTTGTATATTGTATGGTATTGTATCTTAATACTTAATTTTCTCAAACAATAGTAACGAGTTCACAGTTCCGTGCCAGTAGTTCCGAGCCTCACAGGAGGCGCCCTCAGGACGCGCGTTCCCCTGGGGCCCTTCAGGCCCCCATTTTTCAAGGACCCGTCCATTCCACCGGTGACACTGTCATGGCCAGTAGGGCTAATAGCAGAGACAAACAAAAAAAAAATACTTAATTTTAAGGAGTCGTGTAATAATAATTATCCTACCTTCCTATCCTTGGAGTCAGGAAGTGTCAGAAACTACACAAAAATATAAGGTTCCTTATTAATACAATTTGTGACATTATAAATTATATTTAGAGATTTAATACTGCCTTACATATTCGTAATAGCACTGCTTTTTCCTATAAATTTTTATTGCAGATTTTTAATATTTGGTGAGAGTGACCTTACACTTACATCAAACTTTGTGGAAAGTTTATTTGAAATAAAAGTATATTCATTAAAACTCAGACTCAGTGGATGATAAAAAGAGTGAGCATAACATACATACATGTCGGCACCCCCACAGGGTGACGTCGCTGGATCATTGCATTTTAAGTAATCATTCAATATACAGATAGTGCAATCCACGAAGACGCGCCTCACCAATTTTCGGTTGAGGAGATCGCGGGGTACGGGGTAGTTTGTTGACTCTTCACGAAAGTTGCTCTACTTTATATTTTTTTTAATGTCGAGAAAATCTCAGTGTGTTGTACTTAAAAGTCAAGTATGCAAATTATTATTTAGAAGTTTGTAGTTACTAAAAACACATGAAAAAAACAAAGTAATTGAAGTTTGAAATTAGCAAATTTTACTAAGATTTCATTTCATCTTGGAAAGTAAGAAAAACTATTTAATGTTTACTTTTTAATTTTAGGCAAGAGAATTTATTTCTAAAGTTTATAATTTTATGAAAAAAGAAGCAAGTAAAAAAATAAACCCTTTCAATTAAGTAAAAAATATAAAATTAAAAATAGAGCATCTTTCACTTTGACCATGACGCTCTCTCCTGATTACTCTATTCATTGTATTGTATTGTGCGTGTGCACTCATAGGTAATTAGTGTGTACCGATAACACTCACCATTGACAGAAGATAACACACTTATACTACTCGTATAAGCGCTTAGGAGGAATAGTGGGGCGCGTCTTCGTGGATTGCACTATCTATACTAATGTTAGTATTATAGGTATTGATTTCAATTGTAATAATTCTGTTTTGTAAGTAAGTAAGTTGTAAATTGTAAGAATTTTCTACATTAAATTATTAAGTTAAAATTAAATGTCTCATTTAAAACGCCACCTATACGTACGAACTTCGGTTGTAGTTAACATACAACCGACCAAAAGCACGCTCTAGGGTGCTCCACTTGTTCATAATCCGATTCGGTAGTTTGGAGAACTACTTCTAAGAATAATAAGTCCTTTTTCTGTTTGAGCCTTGGGACTGAACGGACCACGCGATAAAGTTAAGTACTTTCAATTATTTCATAAGAAGAGGAATTTTGTGTTGTGTTAGATTGTTCTTTGAGTTTCCATTTGTTTATTTTTGATTTGTTAGGTAAATAAATTAGTAAAACTTATGTTTTATTTATCTTTATTAAGTAAAAATATGAGTTGTAATAACAATAACCACGATACTGTCAGCTCTGCTGTCATCGTCTTTTAAAAATGCACCTTTAACGACGCGCTTTCCTATTCGAAAACCAGAAAAAGCGTCGCAATAAAATAATTTATTGTTTCGTTTTGTTGAGTAATTTTTATATTTCATAGTTTTCCCCATTTACAAAATATATTTTATAATTATTTATATTATACATTTTCTCCAAAAACAATCTATCAAAATATTTTTTTCCCACATTTACAGACAAATGTGCTTCTCAAACTATTGAGCTCCACACACAGTGATAGATATGATGTATAATTTTATTTTAGCAATTCTGTATCACTTCTGCGGTACAAAGATGAATGCTCTCCCGAAAGACGCAGAATTGCTCCTCCCTCCCGCTGTGCCGACGACATGTACTGTCGATGTAGATATACAGTTTCCAAAGTCAAGTATTACAAATCAATAAAGAAGAAAAAAAAACTGCCTATGAATCAATATTATTTTATTAAAAACTCTCATTTTAACATATATGTATGTATAGGAATATGATTGTTATGACTATATTTATTCTATTATATTAATTAGTATATAGTAATATTCTCATTGTATGCGGTAAACAGTGATAAAATTGTTGTATATACTATTCATAAGAATCAACAAATATTATAATTACGGTTGTGTTAAGTCTAGTAATTAAATCGGTTTTCTTATATGACCTTCTGTTATATATTAAATATTTCAAAATACTTTTTTTGACTCAAGACCATTTCTGTAAGTTAATATTTATGTTTTAATTTAACTTATCTCGTATATTTTTTTGTTATATCCTTCTGGATCGAATTTGTTGCTAAGACAATTCATTATTCTTTTGTTACAAAAAACGAAACGATTTAGTTCTGTTCTTATATTGAGTTTTGTATTATCAAAGATAAGAGAACTTATGCATTTGTTTTTACATTAAAATAAAAAAAGGTGTCTATTTTCTGCGTTCTTATTATATAGGTATATTTTTTTTTGTAGGTCTATAACATAAGAGTTAAGACCCCGAGAGAAATTCGCGAGCCATATATATATATATATAAACAGTTTTACCAATTCAGAAAACCTGGGCACGATAACTTCCTACAGATTCAATTATTTAATAAGCGATAAAAGAAGTCTAGTTATTATTAATGTTTTCAATAAATATTGACCTTACTGTGACAATGTCTGTTCATTTTCAAAATCGTTCCCTGGTAATAATCGTTTGTCTTATTATTATTTTATTAAATAAAGTTGCTAATCATCTAGTTTAATGTTAAATTTTATAATAATTTAGTTCTGATCATTGAAAATGTAATTTTATATTCTGTAAGATACTGATATAACTTTAGCAGAATTGTCATATCATCTGTTCTTATATTGCACGTAAGCATAATATAAATCTTAATATAATGATTATAAACTATTACATTTTTTTACATTTAATTAAATAGTGAGGGACCAAAATTTGTGCCTTTTTTTTTCAATACGTGATAGCACCTTAAAGCAATAGTTTAAAATATTTTTGTCCCTCTGTCTCTTTGTTTTCGCATCACTAGTCTCTACTGATTTTGATGGAATTGCTCTGTTGATGTAGAGCATACTCACGTTATAAGTCGTCACGGGTAGACGCAAAAACTGATTTAGTCTGATTAGATATAATTACAAGGCAACAAAACCACAAAACATGTTTTAATTAAATTTTAGCCCATGTATAATTAATGGCAAGATACAATGTGTAATGCAAGGAACAAAAAATGCTTTTCATCCAGTAAATACCTTCAATTTTAAGACAAAGCACTAACAAGTGCTTAGAACTATAATCATTATAATATAATAAAACTATTAAGAGATTTAAGTTAAATTTAGTGTGATGTGGTGCATTGTACAAGTTATCATGAAGAATGCCTCCACGAAGTATTTTAAACATAGTCTGGAAAAACATTAACATTACTTTGCGTTATATTTACAATTTTCAAGAATAAATACTTTCAATTATTTGGTCTACAATACTAGTAAACCAAAAAAATATGATTTTATATACTAGATGACTAAAGGATTGCAGACTAACTTGTTGATAACAGCTAGTTGTACAATAATTCTTAAAACACACAATTTAAATATTTAGTTTCTGTAAGTGACGGGTCAATAACATGACTTGTATTTTACTGTTCTGTATCCTCTACGTGATATCATCACAAATTAATGGCAATAGACGAGTCTAGAGTGATCAGGACGTTATTTTTGAAAAATAAATATATTATTTTTAAATAAGGCAGTCTTTTTGGTAAGTAAATTCCTTTAAATTTATTTAGTTTGTTTAAGAGAGGTAAGTTGTAGAATATTATTCTAGTCTCAGAAATAATTCAGAAGTATTCAGAAATTGTATAAAGAATAACTAAGAACTATATTTTTATATTATGCTCTTTCTTATATAATAGTTATACTTAAATAGTCTAGTACTATTTTGGTTTGATTCCATAAGATTTTAAGTGAATGTCACTGTAATGTCATCTATAGGAAATTTGTTAGAAATTTTCATATTTGTTCACTTAAACTACCAGTGAAAAAATATAGCCTATCGAAACTATTATCATTAGTAACAAATGCAAAATATGTCTCTTTAAGGCTGTTTTATCAAAATCAAAGCTTTTGAGGTATATATGGCAGATATGAAACGTCAAACGGCGAGCGTTGTTTAAATTGACGTTTCTAAAGTATAAATCTATGGACAAGAACCGTCAAAAAGCTCCTATAAATTTATTAATTTACAATTAAAGCGTAGTAAGTACCTGATGAATGCTACTGACATTTAAAAGGAGTTCAAATATTTTAGCTTTTAAAATAGTAAAATTAATTCTTTTATTTATTATCACCGTACCAGAAATTATAACCGACGACACCTGTTAGAGATAATACAATGAAAATATGCAATGTAAACAGACGAATTAATTTCTTAGAAAATAATATAATGATACGGATTGCAAATGTTGATTTCACATCAGGAAATAGTACCAAAAATGATGTATTTTTTAACGGAATACGAGTATGTCGTCTCTTATCTAGACGAGGGCCAAAAATGTCTAAGCATTTCCTTAGATCCGGCTCAGGCCTTTGACACGGTCTCTTTTCCTATACTTTTTCAAAATGTATCATAGGTTTGAAATAAGAGGGAGGAAACGAACTTGTAATTTTCATGGATTTTTTATTGGACACATCTCGACAAATTAAAATAAATAATTTCTTCCGTTTAGATTACATTACATGTGGATTTCCCCGAGGCCAAGTCTTCAGACCCGGTCTCTTCCACTCTAAATTATTGACCTTAATGACCGTTATAAAATATAATGGACTTTTTTTCTTATAGAGATTATACTACTCTTATTTAGACTCTAAGAAGTCACAAAAAAGTTTAAAATTGAATTTTATAAATTTATTTTAGGGCTACACAGAAATTTCTTACGACTTAATAAAATTAAATATATTCCTTTCTATTTTTATTTTTATAGTCCAGCCGTTTCAAAGATTAGCGTAATAGACAGACAGACACACAGACAGAAAATTATGATTTTTTTATGTAATTAATTTCGCTAATTAATATACTTTCATATTAATTTAGCGAAATGCTGTTAATTTGGAATTTTAAACAAACGCTTGATTTTTTTTTATGTGTAAATATATTATTATTATTCTTTTAAAGTAAACTTGTACCAATAAGTCCTGTTTTATTACGTTCATATAATTTATATAGAGTACAAATTATGTTTAGATGACTCGAAGTTTATCAGCCATTTAGTACTTTGAATAAAAAATGCAATGTTACGACTTTAAATTTTACGACCAAAATACAAATTTCTAAGTAAATTCTCAAATAAATTATTGGTGCTTCGCGCTCTGCAATTACGTTAAAAGTTAAACGCCTCTGTCCGTCACTCCGCCGGCTGGTTTGTTTAATTACTTTGTGATCTTTACGAATACTTTAAACATTCATCTGCATATTTGATCGAAGATGTTTTATTTGCTCATGAAACCATTTTAGGTCTTTGTGGTCGGTAATGTAAGAAATTAAAACATTTTAACATTTTCTTTTGTGACATTAATAGATTGCGTTTATAACCTTCGCACAAAGAGTATATATTTCTGCAAGTTTTAATTAAAATTATAGAATACCTCGCATTCCTTGACTCGCGTCATACTCTTTTTGAGAATTTAGATTTAGACTAAAAAGACACTGAGAACAGATTGCATTTTGAAATTAATTAAAGCATCAACAGAACATCTTCTCTTGGGTCGGATAACACATGTGTAATTTAATGATTTGTAATAATCTCCTTCTTTGCGATGGTTATTGTATTTGTGCTTCGTGTTTCTAAATGTCCTACTCACTTACCAGCTCAGTACCACCTACATGGCTCTGTCATTCTAGGATCATCTAAATATTTATTATGAATACTGAATATGCTAAATATACTTAATATTTCTTCTATTAATAAAATGAAATAATATAATAAATAAATGCATGTAATGCCAATTAATATGTAAATGTACTAGTAAATGTTGGAGTTCCAACAGATATTCTACCGTATTAATCGGATTCGTAATATTTAAAAATATTATTTATTACGGAGTAAAGATTATACTCGTAAATATAATAAAGACAAAAAAACTTTTTACTCTCGCGGACAGTTCATTAGTAGATGTACGAGTAGTAACATACATCCGCGTCGCTGCGTTTTGTCACCGCGGTAATTAAGACGAATGTATCTTAGATGTTTTTTTGTTCGTTACTGTTTCGTAACTTCACTTACATTTCCTATAAAAGCATACATTCATAATAGGTATTGTAAGATTATTTATTAAATTCATTAAATAAGTTTGTAGGAATTTTTAATTTATTTTTTAAGAATTTATATATAAAAAAAATTATTTAACAATAATTAACTTTTAGCACGACCAAATATCTAAAAAACGTTTAAAAAATATTTAGCAAGATATTTGAAGATAGAATGTTATCTTAATGTGTAATCTTTCCGGCCATTGTGTCTCGACATTGGTCTCCCGTCCGCTTTAACTTTGATGTCCTCAGCTCGTAAATCAGTATCGTAGACGTCATTATTCAGGGCTCAGTCAAAGACACACTAAAATATCTGATCTGAGAGGTTTAATGTTTTGCTCATCGCATTTTAATAAACGTTTAATAACACAGAGTTAACAGTTAACGCTACTTAGTATTTTTATATTTAAGACAGTTGTTTTTAGTGATTATTAATATAAATAAATAAATATTATTATAATTAAAAAAATAATAATAATATTTATTTAATAATATAATTATGGAACGGTCAACACAATGTGCTGTCATAGGCCATAGCACAACAAAATAATTATTGTTGGAATTGTATTTGTTTTAGTTAAACGCAATGTAATGAGGTAATAACGTATTTATAGATCACAAGGCTTTACAACATCATCTTCTATAACTTGTTTTTATATCAAGTTTCATGAGAGTAAGTTCATTTAATATTTAATTTTTAATAGTAAGATTACTATTATATTATATAGATATTTTGTTATTGAATTACAGTAATAGAAAATAATCATCTATATACTTAAATTAAAAGATATTCTTACAATCAACTAATATGTAGATATTTAATCTAACTCATATCCGCGGTTTCGCTCGCGTTGTATATTAAGTTGTACGTAAGGTTGGCGGCTCATACAGCGTGAGCGGGCGGGTCAAGGGACGGGCGCGGCGCGGACGACGGTCTGGCTTGTCATGGACACAGCGCTGGCTCTCGGGGCTGATAATTTTTTGATGGCGTATAATTTGAAATCAATAATAACTTCCAAACTATTGATTTGATTTATATAGTGTAATCTTTTGTTGATCTATATTAAATGGAGAAGCTAACAAATGTAAGTCAAATTTTGAACATTAATTTAGTTGTTGTTAGTTTTTCATAAAAAAAAAAATTCTTTAGTACACTTTACTTTAGTGTATCTCTGGAGGTGTACCTACGCGGTGCAGGCGAGGTAATCTCCCAGCGGGCGGAATTTAAACGACCCTGCCACCTCTTTAACAGTAATCGTTATATTTCAGTCAATTTATTATTAACTAGCTTTTGCCCGCGACTTCGTCCGCGTTTCCGTCGTTTTTCGAAAAAAAATTAGCAGATGTCCTCCCTCATAGTTTTGACGTAACAGGCAGATTCACTTTCGTATTTTAGAAGGGCAATAGTAATATAATATGCCAATCCACAAAACTGTTGAAAAATATAAGTAACCGCAGAATATTATAATATACCCACGCTATACCCACGACTCGGTCAGCGTGTAACTCCTTGTTTTTTATTAAGATAATATATTGCTAATATTTTTAGATCAAATTAAAATGTTTCAGCGCAAAGCTTCTGGGTAGACTATGTTAAGAGTCGACCCGTCCGGCACGTGAACGTAAAGATTCCTAGAATTGCTAACCCGGGAAAGAGCGACGTATAATTGACCATGCGAGAAACAGCTAACACCGAGATCTACTCCAGCAACACGAAAAGTCTGCCCTTGAGCTTTATTGATAGTCATGGCATAGCACACCGATACTGGGAATTGTGTTCTTTTAAATTGGAATGGAAAATTATTTGGTATTATGGGAATTCTGGGAATAAAGACAGTTTCTCCTGCACCGCAACCTGTTAAAATTTGAGCCTCGATTACATTTTGTTGCAACTGGGTTACTTTTAGCCGAGTTCCATTGCAAAGTTGAGGTGGTCTTAAATTTCGGAGCAGAATTATCGGTATGCCAATTTTTAAACAAATTATATGAGAAGGTAGTCCAGGCATACTTAAAGAATTTAAAAATTCTATCGGGTAATTAGTGGCTTCTTGTTCATCAACCATTCTATTTATTGAACTATAAACTTTGCTTTCTCCCTGTATATTAGACAGTATTTTATTATTAATTTCAGATGCCTGGTCATTGCGAGGAGTCAAAATGGACCTTTCGCAAAGCCAAGAATTGTCCCTATTTAATATAATTGTTATGTCACCGTAAACCGAAGATATAAGATGTTGTTGGGATTGCACTATACAACATAACTCAGGTGTCAGAATAAGTTTTCCTTGGTGTAGTTGTGGATAGGTACCTTCACCAATCTTCAATAATGTATCAGAAAATTCACGATTATCTGCGTTGTCTCCAGTTCTCACTCGCATATTTATAGTCAAATGCACCGATTGTATATCACGCCACAAATAAGAGCTTTTCAGGCAAGCCCTAATCTCATCAGCTCGGGTTCCCCGTGGTATTACCGGTAAGGTTTGTCGGAAATCACCACAAAATAAAACCGTAATACCGCCCATTGGTCGATCATTTTGTCTTATGTCCCTTAGAGTTCTGTCTACTGCTTCTACTCCTTTTCGATGGGCCATCGTACATTCATCCCATACGATTAAATTACACTCACGCAATACCTTAGCTTTGTCGCTATTTCTTGAAATACTACAGGTTGGACTTTCCGTGCGATCTAAATTAATTGGTATTTTAAACATAGTGTGAGCAGTCTTACCTCCTGGTAGCAATGTTGCAGCTATACCTGATGAAGCCACGGCAAGAGCGATTTTACGCTGATTTCGAACATAAGCTAATATTAATTTAGTCAAAAAAGTTTTCCCAGTTCCTCCAGGTGCATCTAAAAACCATATTGTTCCTAAATTATTCTGCACACTCTCGCACACGCGATCATAGACTAAGCGTTGTTCTGCAGTCATCATTGGGACACCGTTTTCTAATGTTACCAGCAGTTCCATTGGGTTGTAACCAATCTCTGCGGAATATTCCCTATTGGTAACCTCTCCGACTGAGGTTGGCGTTGGCAAACCATATTCACAAAGTGATTTACCGCCTACTGCTGTTAAGTCTTCCTGAAGAGCTAATAAGCACTGATTTATAGCCAGATCTCGAAAATTATCATTAGTTGCGCCTTCATTATTGTGAGATAAATTCCGAAGAAAGTCTTCTGCAAATTTTTCTTTATATTTTTCCCATAATTGGACAGGATCAGATAAATTACAAAATGTGAGTAATGTTACAAATAAATGGCGTAACCGTCGTGGATTATCACTAACACAGGATTCTGCTAAAGCGTCATCCCAATGTTGATCATTTTCAAGCAAATGACGCGCTTGGCAAGCTGCATGATAAGTTGGATAAACAACATCGTCTGCTTTTCTCAAATCTATAAATGATGTTGGTCCTCGCACTGTATGTAATAATAATCTCAAATAAAAACACTCTGCGTTGTTAGGATGAACAGTATACACTCTACCAAGAACATGTTCTTTGAAAATACCTGTCTCGCCATCTACAGGCCTGCCTCGGCGTCTACGGTTAAAGACACCTCGTTGTTTATCGTAGGTATAATACGATGGAACTTCTTCATACAAAAGAGACTTTGCGAAATTATCAGTTTGGCAAAGTCGAAAGAATGCCAATAAAGTTGTTTGTCTAGGGTTCTCTAATCGTTCTGTAACATTTTCGGCGTTAAAATATATACGTTGATCGCCTTCCAGATGAACATCCAGATGGGTCACAGGTGGATATCTTTCGTGAATATTAAAACTTAAGATCCGCCACACAGCTTCTGAAGAGCTGATATATCTGCCTGACTGAAATCTAGTAACTTCATCATGTTCATTTCTTAACGCAAACGTAGCTTGGTCACTGCCCTTGTTAATGTACTTACAAATATATTTAATTGACTCTACACTATTACACATTTCTACATTTATGTGAGCTTGAAATGCTCTGGACAATACAGGCGAATACGAAACGACCCACCTATTATCTAAAGTAACCTGTTGTCCAGACATTCGCTTTTCAACAGTAAAACCACCATTGTCTCTTGAACGGCGACGATATAATGGGTATCCATCATGTCCTGTTACAGTTTCATCCACTAATGCTTTTGGATACCTTTTAGTGCAACGACCGTCTTGCATGCAAGGAGCATTTGCGTTAAATGCACCACATGGACCATGTATCATATGAGTTTTAACAATGTCGTATAACAGGGGATCTGCAGTCGGATCTGGAATTTCAGCACTGATTAATCTGTCTACATCATTAGGTCGAACCTTATCTTTTAACCAAAGCAAGATATGTGCGTGAGGTAAGCCGCGTTTTTGCCACTCAACACTATACATATAACACAATACTTCTCCAAAAATGTTATCTTTGGTAAGAAGATCTATCATTGATTTTAATTTTAAATGAAACACTCTTGCAATAATATCATGGCGGTCATGCGGTGCCTGACCCTCAAGAAGCTCCCGAGTGATTTCATCCCACTTGGGATTGGTAGTTACAGTAACAAATAAGTCGGGACGTCCATATTTTCTTACGTAACAAAAAGCGTCTTGAGTACGTTCATGCATGTAGCGTGGACCACCAGTAAAAGAAGAGGGTAAAATAACTAAACGACCCATATTCACAGTATCGTTATCTTGCTGCATGGCATCGCGAAGGTGCACGTATTCTTCAGCGCGCAGCTGCCTTTGATAGATCGTATATAAACTAATCTTTCGGTTTCAATTTTTGCGTACATGTCAACAATAAACTGATTAAATAAGCCACGAAAACGTTGAAAGTATACCAATCTATTCCGTCTCACTTGCAGGTGGTAACAATAAAATTGAAGGCATGACACCTTTTTATTATAATTAGGTGCGCCTGTGCGCGGATCGGTTTGGTATACAGCGAAATTATAACCATCTTCCCCTCGACAGTATATCATAGGATATTGCAAACTGTCGTAAGCCCTGTGGGTTTCGAAAATACGTTGCAAACGATTGTCTCTGGAACGTATAACGATATCACGCCTATCACATTCCTGGTCGACCAGTACTACAGCAACTTCATTCGTGGATGGAACGTTATGACGCCCAGGGTGTTCCTGAGTTGGACGCTTATCGGCATTTATAACAATTTTATAATTGTTATTACCATCTTGAGAAAGGGCTTCTAATGCCGATTTAAAACTGCATACGTACGAATTAACCTGATGTAACATGTTCTGAAGTTGTGAAATGAGTTCAGTATTTAAATTCGGAAAATATTGATTTCTTATATTCGACTGTTCGTTGTAATCGGATACAAAATATATTTGAAGAAATTTAGGTTGTTCTTCAGGCAAAAGGGACCCTATCAAATGGTAAACCTGACCTTGTACCTTAAAAGTAGGCATGAAAGGGCCTTCTGAGATTTGTTTAGCACCAAAGGATGTCATTTGGAATGCACTATTATAAGTGCGAATATTATCTAAAAACTGTTTGGATTGCAAATGTTCCCCTAAAAGTAGTGATTTTAAAGGTTCCGGTGGGTCTTCGAACGAAGGCAAATTTATTTTACCTCCAGAACAACAGAAACCAGCAGACTCCTTCCTCCACTTCGAAGCATTACAAAAGGAACATACTACGTTCATATCGCCTATTTCAGAAGATGATCTGTAATCAATTGTGAGGTTATAAGCAAACCCACTTTTATATTTATCGGACCACGCCACCGAATTTGTAGATTGATCTACCACGTGTATATCTAAGTCATTAAGACCATGTCGAAATCTATCTGCAGTAAGACGGGCCTCTCGCTGTTCTTCTGTTTCAAGCGACCGAATATTTTCAATTCTTAATCTTTCATTAGATAAAGTAATCAATTGTTCTTGTCTCAAAGAATTGTAATAATCGCGTCCCGACTCTAGTCGTTGTTCATGCTCATGTTCATCTTCAAGAGATCGAATCATGTTATGGTGCGCCCTATCATTTGTCAAACGGTCTTGATATTGAGTAAAAGTTTCAGATTCTCGAGACAAAATATGACGTTCGCGATCAGCTGTAAGCCGTAATTCCCTCTCAGTGAAGGTTTCGGACTCGCGAGATAAAATATGACGTTCGTGGTCAGCTGTAAGCCGTAATTCCCTCTCAGTGAAGGTTTCGGACTCGCGAGATAAAATATGACGTTCGCGGTCAGCTGTAAGCCGTAATTCCCTCTCAGTGAAGGTTTCAGACTCGCGAGATAATGTATGCCGTTCGCGGTCAGCTGTGAGTCGCAATTCTCGTTGTAAAGCAGTTTCAGCTTCTCGGGATAACGCATGTTGTTCCCGGTCAATGGAACGCCTTAGCTCTCGTTGAGAAGAGCTTTGAGAAGCCCGTGTTGTAGCTCGTCTCGCTCTTTCAGCTGCTAATCGCATCTCTCTTTCTGGAGAGCTTTCATTAGCTCGAGATGTTGAGGCACTAACTCTCATAGAGTTTAACCGATGTGCTCTTTCCTCTTCCGATTCTTGAGAACGCGTCATTCTCATTCTCCTAGCTTGACTCGAAGTTCGAGATAAAGATGGTCGTTTTTTAGGTGGCATCGTTTATTTTATTTTTAATCGACGGTAACTTAAATTCTATTTAGTTACCCAACAAAAAACTTACGTCAGAGGTCCTAACTATAGCTAAGTATATAATAAATAGAATATAAATCTAAGTGCCTATTAAAACTAAAATAATATTCTAATCGAATTATAAATATGTACGTAGGTACCTACAAATTACAAAAGAATAAAAAATGAAAATAAAGCTATACTTAATGCGTGTGCAATACTATCTACACTTACCTACTTCACTTAAAAATGAATAATAAGAAATACCTACAACTACTGTAATTAATCAAAGTACCTATGCTAATACAAAAAAAACCTTAGATGTTCTAAGTACAGCTGCTATATAATAAAAAAATATAAATCTAAGTGCCTATTTAAACTTAAATACCTAATATTCTAATAGAATTAAACTAAGAAATATGTACCTACCTACCTACAACTTAGGTACAAAAAAAAAAGAAATGAAAATAAAGCTAAAACACGTGTGCAGTATAGGTAGATAGTAGGCAATATCTACCTATACCTACTTCACTTAAAAATAAATAAAAAATACCTATGAATACTATAATTAATAAAAGTACCTACCTACGCTTTTATCTACTCAATACAAAAAAAAACTAAACATAAAATGCCCAAAACTAACCTATCAGTAACTAAAAATCTAACAATAATCTAATCTATCTATCTATTATCTAATCTAAAAATCGAATCTAAATCTACTTAAAAAGAAATAAAATAGGAACTATTAATAGTTAAGAATTTAAACAAAACTAAAACTAATTTAGAAAATAACAACAAAAGAAATTAAAATAAACTATTAAAAACAAAAAGTCGCGCTGATAAGCACGGTTTATAAAATAACAATTATTGTCTGTCAATAAAGTTCAACACTCTGAACGCATCAACAGCCAAATATTGAATGACACTTGCGCTCGCCTCCCGCCCCTTTTATACTCTGCCGCCGCGAGCCCCGTCGAGCGCGGCAACCGTTACGCAAAAATAATCCTTATGGCTTGATTCACTATTCACGCGCGATGTCTTGTTGGCGTATTTCATGTAAGTAAGTATAAGTTTGGTGTTTCTATACCGATTTCAATGATTCTTTTTTTATTGAATTGGTGCTAATGTTTATTTTTTTTTTAATTAGGAATGATGGTGAGCATTATTGGTTTTATAAACGTAAAAGTAAACAAATATAATAAGAAATCTCCGAACTGCTAAGCTATCGAGGGTTATGCGTGTTATTGTGAGTTAACTATAAAAGGTAGATATATGCTGTCTTGGAATATTTTTCGTGTATTTTTATGTAGAATATTTCCGTTATACATAGTTTCTATGTAGCTCTAACCATTAAGGCTGCACACGCGACGGAAGCTTAAAAAATCAAGCAACTTCTCCCATTTTCTCAACATTTCCTTTCACTGCTCTGCTCCTATTCATTGTAGTGTGATGAAAAGTATACTATTACCTGCCCAGGAGTATAAAGAATAATTGTACTAAGTTTCGTTAAAATCCGTCGAGTAGTTTTTTTTCCTATAAATAACATACAAACAGACAGACAGACAGACAGACAGACAAAAATTTTTTTAACTGCATTTTTGGCATCAGTATCGAACACTAATCACCCCCTGCTACTTATTTTGTAAATATATTTCATGTACAGAATTGACCTCTCTACAGATTTATTATAAGTATAGATGTACTATTTACCTACATCATCCTCAAGAATTGATTGATCTTTTAGTAAAAAAGGTACAAAACTCCATGAAGGTTTTTTTCAGAAAATCAATAATATACAGATATCTTTGGAGGAGTTTGTTTTATAATATGTATAAATAAATAATCTACCTAAGCATGAACAGTACGAGTAAACGGAGCCGTAATAAATGCACGGCACTTAAAAGCCTCTTCGATTTGGATCGAAATTTATGATTTCCGCCTTCCTTGGACGGGGTCATTATACTTTCGTTCTACGAGGGCCAAACTGAAAGTTTTTAGAACTGGCCACTTAAAAGCATTATATTAAAAAAAATAGTTTAAATTTTGAAAATAGAACTCTTTACCAATATTATGGAGTGTACATTTCATTCATTTGTCATTTGTTTTACGATTTGGCGGCAAATTGAAAATTGTCTGTGCACGTCAGAATGAATTTAAGCCGAGAAAATTTTCGTGCAATGATTTTTTATGACTTTCGATGTCATTTAAGTCAACAAAAAAGTTATGATAGACTTCGATTGGCTTTTCACGATGAAGCCCCATCTCGTGCCACAGTTTATAACTGGTTTAATGAATTCAAACGTGGTCGAACTAATCTCACTGATGATTTGCGTGAGGGACGGCCTTCTACAGCGACGACTGAGGATAACATCAGTGTTGTGCGGCGTATGATAGAGACTGACAAAAGAGTGACCTATCAGCAGATTCGGACAAGTCTAGGCATAGGTATGAGTCAAGTGCACAAAATCCTCCATGAACATTTAGCGGTCAGGAAGCTTTGTGCCCGCTGGATACCGCATAATTTGACCGAGGTTCAAAAACTCCGTCGTGTTGATTGGTGCCGAGAAATGATCCAAAAATTTAACGGTGACTCAAATGCTGTGTTCGACATACTAACGGGTGACGAAAGCTGAATTTACTATTATGATCCGGAAACCAAAAGACAGTCTGCTCAGTGGGTGTTTCCTTCCGAAGAGTTGCCAACTAAAGTGAAGAGAGGTCGAAGTATTGGAAAAAAGATGGTGGCCTCGTTCTTCGGAAAGACAGGTCATTACGCGACAGTAGTCTTAGAGGATCAGAAAACGTTTAATGCAGAGTGGTATACTAACAATTGTTTGCCACTTGTCTTGGAAAAAGTTCGAGAGAAACGACCTCGCAGCAGGATCCTCCTTCATCACGACAATGCCTCGTCGCACACCGCCAGGCAAACGATCGACTATTTGGTGACCTCAGACGTGGAATTACTGGGTCACCCGCCGTATAGCCCCGACCTCGCCCCCTGCGATTTTAATTTATTTCCGAAAATAAAAGAAAAACTTCGAGGAAAACGTTTTATAGATGCCGAAGAAGCAGTGGCTGCGTTTCAAAACGCCGTCGAAGAGACCCCTAAGACCGAGTGGGCAAGGTGCTTTTCTCAATGGTTCCATCGAATGCAGCGATGTATTGATGTAAATGGACGCTATTTTGAAAAGTTACAATAAAACTAATAACTTGCTAGAATGCTTAGTTTTTGATTTTCTAAGAACTTTCAGTTTGACCCTCGTATTAATGTGTAAATCTTTTTATAATGTGAACAAGAATATTGAATCTTTTTGTTAGAAATTTATAAGGATTTTCCTAAGGATTTCCAAAATACCTAAATAAAAATATTTCAAAAATGTAAAGAGTTACTATTAATTACATTACTCTCATTATTTACCTTAAAGCACACTTTTAATGGTCGTCGATCGCGTATTAAAGAAAACATCAGGGTGATTAATTTATTAATTGTCTGTTGTCAGCTAATTAATATAAGTAAATTAGTCTATAAGAATTCTTATTCATATAGAAATTAGATGTTGCCATCTGAAGGTTACTCTAAGTTTCTCAAAATATTAAAGTAATTGTATACTTATTTATAATTTATATCTACTGCCTTTCTTTACGGAGGATATATTTCACCCGCAAATATTTATATTGCAGGTGTCCGTGATACTTGGGGGCGTAGTCTTGGATGCTGTATCCTGATCTTTGCCATTGCCATTACATATCTGATTCTAGTTATATGTATTATTGAGAAGTTCTCTGGTGATATTCAACTTAATTTATTTGTTCAACACTACTTATTTATATTTGACAAATTACAGTTTTCATCTGCGGTCTTCCTGTTCTGACAAATAAGGGGGCTGTGTATATGTCTTCGGTTGTTCATTGTCACATTAAAGATTTGATTTATTTCTTATTATATTGTATGTGCATTATGGACCTATGTAGTTGGAACTATTTACTAATTTACTATTACTATTACTAATATTTAGTTGCGTAAAAAGTAAATTAATTTATAAAAATAGTATTTTTCTGATGTAAAATATTTTATATATTAATTTCTGGTTTTATAAAACTTCAAGATTTAATGATCATGGAGATATTAACGTATTAAAGAAAATAATAACATGTAATAATATATAAACAACAATTGTATGTAAAATGAACCATGATATAGCTTCATCTTAATCTTGTAACAATATTTTATTTATTTTAAAAATCATTTTAAGCATACGTTTACAAAGATTTAGTCTTATAATAATAATAGTTTAAATTCATTTATATAATATAAAAAAAGTGTTTGAAAACGTAAGAATAATATAATTTCTTGCGTCACGTTTTCTTGACAGAATTGAAAGGAGGCGTGACGACCATACGCAAGCAGTCACGTTCTAAAACAATATTCTCCATGTGTTTATGTTGCGTTGAGTCTGCCTAGGTATAAAAGCAATATAATTATATCTTCGCTCAGAACAATCGATGTAACAATATATACTACTATTTGAATATTGTTTTAAAAATAATATTGCAAAAAATATCTGTAAAGTAAATAATGTCTACTACTATTTACTCTGTTACCTCCACGTACAGTAATAATATGGCGTTTAAAGTACATGAAATATTTTTAGTTTCTATCGGTATCACCATTAAAACTTAAAATCGCTTATAAGCTAAGTTTTTAACTCCTGAAGTCAACATCGTCCGAGATACAGAGGTAATGGACCATATCTGGAATCTTTTAGTTAAATAGCCGGTCGTAATGTAAGTCGCCGAGCATGTTAAGTGGACCGGCGCTCGTAACAGCCATCGTTCAAACTTTCTTCAATTTGTTTTCTTGCTTGCTTAATGACACTTTAATTAACATGGATCAATCGAGATATTTCTGTATTTTATTTCATATTCTATTAATAAAAAGATAAACAAAGAAATTTTGAAAGTACATTTTTATTGTAAATAATAAAATACAAACCTATTATTTACAATACAGAGCTTTGGATATTTGTCACTTACACTTTAATAAAAAAATAAAAATTTAATATTAATAAACTACTTATTATTAAAGGTATCTTTTATTGCGGTGAGTTTTATTATTTGCCGGTCGTTCCATCTTTTAAAGTATGTTAACTGGAGCCAATATTAGAAACGAGGACATCATTTCAATGGTGTACATATTTCATTTATTTTATAATATCCTATTTAAAACTTTTCATAAATTAATTAACACAGAATAAAAAAAACAATAAAAAATCATCAAATTGAAAAATGACATTGATAATAACAGTAAAATTGTATAAGCTCCAACAATGAAATGGATTTACTACTATTACTATATATATAAGCTGTCGATATAAATAGAATATCCTAGATCCTAATGTTCAACAAGACTGTGGGGTCTGTTGAGTAGACAATACAATACAGATAGAATCAATCAATTCGTTAAGACAAATACGTTACCAGATCACTGGCGTCGGACCGTGATTACACTAATGAATTGAATGAAAAAGAATAAAAATCGCAGTGTACGAGTATAATACGTTAAATTAATTTTTTTAGAAAGACAATATTTTCAAAACTTTGATATTAACGCACGTCGTTGGACTTAATTTACTTCATATGAATTTACCACATACATTTAATTTTTTACGGTAAAGATCATTATTAGTACAGACTTTAATATTAATAATGTTTGATATACAAATATTATCTTGACTCAAAGTCAACTCAGTGACAAGTTTACCTCAGGCAGTTATGACGTCAAAGTTATATACCACGTGACGTCACTGACGTTGACTGGTGACGTGTAACATGAGTTGTGATAAGTTTGAAGATAATTACAAACAAGGAAACCTCTAAGACACTAAATGTATCAACTTATTAGTATTGGTTACTAGATAGGTATGTGTATGATATATCGATTATGTGTTAATGTTGTCAAACATCCAGATATACTTCGTTTGGTCAGAAATACTGTTACGATTAAAAATAAACAAAACATTACTTTTGAATTTGTAATCTGCCATTTTTATACGATTGTTCATTATGTTTTCTTATTTTGGCACCAATATTTTGTAAAATATTTCGTGATATTAAAACAATAACCGTATTTATGCTGAAAGCTCTAAAGAAGCTCCCAAATTAGTCAACAGAGTACAACGTGGGCGTTTACAGACTTCAGCGATGTGTTGATGGGGTTTTAGCTATTTTTAATGGTTTTATATTAATGTATTAAACTCAGAGCCTGCAATAGTAATAAATGTTACGTACAATATAAAATGTTGTTTTTCTTTCTAACAATATTTATGGAAAGACTAAGTATGCTATAGTTAAGCACTTGTGGCTGAACCTAACAATTTACAGTTACAGCTATAGTGTGGTTATTTATATAAGCATAGAGTACATTTTGGTTTATAATTGGTTTTGTACAAATTTGGTATGGTTTACAAATCTGTGTTGATTTCCGTTCGATCCTCAGGGAAGTTGTTAAATTGGGAATAGCTCTGTCAATTTCTTGGTTATATGTGCGGTTTTTATTTCAATACAAGTTAAATATTTGTAGAAAATGTAAATGGTGGGTAAATACTTATTAATGCATAGTGTAAAGAGATAAGATAATTAAGAATTCAATCTAAATATAACATAACTAACGTAATAACATTTTTTTTTAAAGATTTCTTCAAAGACAAACATATATATTTTTTGATAATACTTTAAATATTTTCATGTTTCCTAGTCATCCATATAAGTTAATGTCTACAAAAAAGTTAAGCAAACAAAATTAAGTAAAAGTTTTGACATTTAATGTATTTATGTTATGAGAAATTTTATTAGATACTAGCAGACCCGGTCACGCGTTGCTGTGACTATTGTTTTTGATATATTACATTGTAGTAAACTATTTAAGGGGTAACGTTCAGAGTACTTCTGTCATGAAAACCATAATGTTTTCTTACAGTCGATATTAAGCAAAAATAGAATCAAAATATTTTTTTAAATTTAATCCAAATTTATAACACTATCTGTATATTACAAAGTTTTTAGTAAATAACTTGGAACACTAAACTTACGAATGAGGTAGGTAGGGTAGATACCTCATTCGTAATTATTCAATCCAGTCAACAGATACCGCCATCTTTCAGAATTGTTAGGAGCTAACTGCAAAATAATAAACAAATAAAATAATATTGCGACTATGAATTGAGTTGAAAATTATTATATATCTTTTAAGTTAGGTCAAACTGTACATGGTGTGTAAATTTATTAAAATCGGTTAAGTAGTTTAGGAGTCCATCGCGGACAAACAACGTGACACGTGATTTATACATATTAAGATTTCTGGTGGATCTTTTTTATCATTTAATATTTTAAATAATATGATAAATAAATCGTAAAATTATTCTTTTCTTAATATGTTACTTTATCATTTTAATAAGATGAAATAAAGAATAATGAAATAAAACGTATATAAGTATTTTCAGTAATCGTATTAATAACAAAAATCTGTTTTATTTTTATTGTAGTGCTTTATGATAGACAATGTTTTTTGTTTGATTACCTGGTGAATACAAACAAATCTGATGGTTATCCAACACGGGAACAGGCAACATACAATTGACCCCTGGGACTTATTTATGGTCATAGCAAAAGCAAGCCGCACTGGAAACTGTCAATTGCGATGCGTGGTATCAACACGTCTTCTCCTTTATACTTTCCTTTCAGTATAGTTGCTTCTATCACGTTGTTCAATAATTTTTTTATCGCTAACCGTGTGCCGTTGCAAAGACGTGATTGGTTGGTATTTCTCAACATTGTAACTAACGATAATTAAAGGTTTAATTGAAGATTGTGAGGTGGCAATCCTGGTAAATCCAGCGAATTTAAAAATTCAGGCGAATAGTTGACAACATCATCTTGGTTAGTAGCCGAATCAACTGATATATCCTCAATTCGGCTGTAATTTGTTCTTGAATTTTGAAATTTAATTCATTTACATCTATGTTTTTTGCAGCCAATATAGCCCTTTCGCTCAACCAATCATGGTTTCTGTAATTTTGAGCAACATCTGGAAACACCTTTTGAATAAGTTCATCTTTTGATCTAGTTAACTGACAAAAACTTTGAGGAAAGTTAATGCAACCAGTCAAGGTGTCTATAGGAAATTTGCCATTACCAATGTCAATGAGTTGTTTAGAAAATATGTCTCCAGATTGGGCATTTTGCAACTTGATACGCATATTCTTGCTTAAATGTAATACCTTCACATGCTTCCACAAATTGGCGGACTTTAAATATGCATTAAGTTCATCAGCGTTGGCGTTGGCGTTGATCGTAGAATCACTGGCAATATTTGACGAAAATCTCCTGCTAATAAAATCGTTGCACCACCAAATGGGTTATGATTGCTCCGTAGATCTTGTAAGGTTCTATCTAAAGCCTCAAAAGATTTTTTATGTGCCATCGTGCATTCATCCCAAACAATCAATTCACATTGCTGCAAAACCTTTGCCATTGCAGAGTTCTTCGAAATGTTGCAGGTTGTGGTTTCGTTGCTTTGCATGTGTAATGGCAATTTTAGTGCTGAATGAGCTGTTCTACCACTTTCAAACAAAGTTGATGCGATTCCCCACGAAGCGAGTGCAAGTGCAATTTTATTTTGTGAGCGAATTGTTGCTAATATCAATGAAATCAAAAAAAAATTTCCTGTATCACCAGGTGCATCTAAGAAGTAAATCCCTCCTCTTTTATCATTTATTACTTTCATAAGTGTATCAAATACATACTTTTGTTGTTCATTCAATAGTGGAAGATTTGTTTGAATTAATTCTTTCAAAGTATTGAGATCATACAGTTTTTCTCGGCGCAACTCTTGGTTAAAAGCATCATGCATTGGACGATTGGGCGTGGCCAGGCCTAATTGAAATAATAGTTTGTTTGACATCATCAAGCACATGTCCTCAATTGAAATCAATACTTCATTGTAAATTTCTTAGCTTATTTGTATATTTGGATTTCCCCTTCTAATCCGTATTTGATACAAAATATCATCACACATATTATCTTTGTACTTGATCCACAAATCCTTTGGGTTTGATGGGAAGCATGTAGATATGATTTTAGAAAACAATGTTCGTATTTGATGAGCTTGTGATGATATTATAGCATCATTGAGAGTTTGATCCCAATGAGCATTTTTCTAGCAATCGCAAACGTTGGCAAGCTTTTTTGTATGATCCACACAAATCACCATCAACAGTTCGTACATGTTGGAATGATGTTGGGCCACGTACATTGACTAATAGCAGTCGTGAATAAAAACTTTCATCATTGCTTTGATGTACTGAATAAATTCGAACAATCGCATAGGTAGAATATACATCTGGGTATCCTGAAAATGGTTTTCCTTGATTCCGTGGTATAAATCTCCTTAAGGATTGATTCCAAGTATAATATTTTGGCATTTCAGAATATAACAATGTTTGAGCAAAAGCATCGTTTTGGCATGTCAAAAAAAACTGGTTAATGTAATAGATGGTGGCTGTACAGCTCTTTGTACTGCGTTCTGTGCTGTAAAGTATAATCTTTGTCCATTTTCTAAATGCACAGCTAAATGAACAACAGTAGGGTGTCTCTCATGAATAGGAAAAGAAAATATTCGCCAAACTGCTTCATTACTACTAACATAGCGACCCATTTGGTATTGGGTAACTTCATCATTGGAATTCTCTGCATTAATACCAATCACAGCCATATCACTCCCTTTGGTTACATATTTGCAAATGTATTTAATAGATTTTACTGAATGGCCAGATTCAACGTTGATGTGCGCTTTGAAGGTCTTTGATAAAATGGGTGAATATGGAACAATCCAGCGATTATCTATTTCAATATCTTGTTGATTTAATTTGACAATTGTTGATCTTCCATTTTCTGCTGCCGATCGGCGACGATACAAAGGATAACTGTCAATACCAGTGATTGTTTCAGATATTAAAGTCTGTGGATATCGTTTTGAACATTTACCATCCACCATACATGGTAAATTTTGATTAAGAGTTCCACAGGGACCATGTACCATGTTTTTGATAACTACCTCATGCATTCCAGGATCTACTTGTACATTAGGGATTTCAGCTGATATTACTGCATCAACTTCATTTGACTTTATCTTGTCAACTAACCAAATCAAAATATGTGCATGTGGCAATCCCCGTTTCTGCCACTCCACAGAATGCATCCAGCGGCGTGTCTCTCCAAACACATAATGTTTCAAAATGAAATCCATTAAAGATTTCAAGTTTTGTATAAAGACTCTGGCTGTGTCTATTTCTATCCAGTGTAGATTGCATGTAAATGTGATGAACAAATCTGCTGTACCATAATGACAAACATATGACATGGCATTTTGAGCATATTCATGCATATGTCGAGGGTTTACGATGTATGTTGCTGGAAGAATAGTTATTCGACTAAGATTCTGTGCATTACCATCGACCATTACCATTAATCGCATCTCGAAGGTGAATATACTCTTCAGATCTGAGTTTTGTCTGATTCAACCTGATGAATGTTAATCTCTCCGTTTCAATTTTAACATACATGTCTACAACATACTTGTGATATAATCGCCGACGTTTGAGTAAGTGATTGTCATCATTAGGCGGTCGGAATAATAGTTCATTGAACTGACTTTTTTGTTGCTTTTAGAACCTGAAAATAGATTTTTGTTTTCATAACATTGAAAATAAAAAAAAATATATAGTGACTAATAATATATATCCTTGCTAAACTAATTTTTTTTATTACCTGTAATGGGATTTATCATCTTGTTTGAAAAATCATAGCCATCTTCACCTTGCCAAAATACAATGGGATATTGCAGTGCGTCATATGAGCGGTGTGTTTCCTTTATACGTTGTAATTGATCATTCCGACGATGTAAAACAATGTCACGGGATTCCAAGTTTTCTCCAACTACAACGATGGCAACTTCATCAATGTGCATTAAAACGTCTTGCTTGTTGGCCAACAGGTGTTTTATCAGCTCTGATTACAATTTTGTGATTATCAGATGGCATCAGATCCAGTGCAGTTTTAAACAACATAATCAATTGATTGTACTCATGAAATAAAGTTTGTAATTGTTCTACAATAGACCTCTTTACTGAATTGTTATTTGAACAACGCATATCAATTTCTTATGGTGAATTGCCAATGAAATAAATTTGCAGGAATTTGTAATTGCTATCTGACACTGGTAACAGTGAACCTGCGCTATGATATAGTTGGCCTTGAATCTGTAAATTTAAAAAAATGATTTTTGTCAAATATAAATAATATTTGTTCGTAAAAAGTATATCTGTCTCCTAATTTGAATCCCCAATTTATAATTGATATGCTTAGGTATGTCAATATGTAATAATTAGTTGTAACTAATATCCATCATCAAATAATTATATTGTGTTTCAAAATAATAAAAGTATTGCTAATACTGAATCACCAAATAATATTATGACTAAGTAATATATTTCTTGGGGATTAAGGAACTGAAGGTTAATGACACACCTTTACTTAATTAACAGGAAATTTTGTTCACTAAAATAATAATGATTAACTGCTATAATACCTACCTTAAAATTTGGCATGAAATTTTCCCGAACTACGTTTGTTGCCCCAAATGACGTCATTTGAAAGCAATTGTTATATTGTTGGATATTTAACAAAAAGTGTATGGAATCTGGTTCTATTCCTGAAACCAATGAGTACAATGGCTCTGGTGGTAGGTAGATACATATCAATTTCACTTTCCCATTTGCGCAACATAATCCATTGGCTTCATTTGCCTTACAATGAGAGCAAACCAAGTTCATAGATCCAATAGTAACACATTGGTGGTTACTGTAGTCAATTGACAAATCATAATTGAAAGCAGCTCGATTCAAACTTTCGGGATTATTGGTTAAATCTCTCGCTCTCGCTTCCCGCGTTCGTGATATACGAATTCTTTCACGTTCTTTTCGGTCGTCACGTTCTTGTGCAGTATGATAAGATCGGTAATTAGTTTGGTTTGTAGCATTTCGGGTTCTTCTACCTAAATTACTTCGTCTTATAGGAGGCATATCGAATATACTCACCTAAATTATGTCACATGCAATAATTATTAATCACAGGTATTAAAAGACTTTGCACAAAACACGATATAAAACAATCAAAATTAATTATTAAATATTATAAACGCTTTTTAACGCGGTTTGTTTGACAGATGCAATGACGTGAAAACTAATGACAATTTATGTCGCATTCCAAAACTAAAACAAAAGAAAGAATATTCCAAGGCCAATCAAATCTATGGCTCTTAAATAGTTTGACTTTTCAATTTGGTTGGGTGAACACATATATTTGATTAAATTTGAACGTTGTGCAGCGACAATAAAGCGCGAATTGACTCTTCGACGTTAGCAACACACCTATATTGTTTAGACAAAAATGAGTGCTTGCAATTTAATATGAACTTTATTGTATAGCAATACAGTTCAAATTGACTCTAAATTTAGTTTGAAAATATTTGTATAGGAAAAAGAAAAGGGCTCTTTTAGGGTTTTCCTGGAAATTATTCGATTTTTCTCGCCGTAAAAACCATCCTTGGTCTTCAAGGAATATTAAAAAAAAAGAATTGTTAAGATTGGTCCATGCGTTGTTGAGTTGTGCGCTTACAACACATTTTGCGATTCATTTTTATATAATAGATTTTAGATTTTAATAGTATTGTGAGCAAAAGGGCAAGCAGATATCCAGGCTTAAGACAGTGTCTTATACAGCATCAGTGCTGGGATTGGTGCTGCAAATCACACCTTTTACATACCCTATTGAATAATTTTATAGAGGCGCTGGACGCTGGCGCTGAACAGTTCGACAATTATTTATTCGTTAAGTCACACGCGCCGCCGCCAAATGCCGCCCTGCGTGTCCTTAAAATTGCATTTATCAAAAGGTTTTTCAATTCCTAAGAAGTTTTTTATCAAAGAATAATTCACAATTCTGTATCGATATGTTCGCTACATAGAATTCATACAAAAATATTACTTTTTACTGACTTAAAAAATATACTATGAGGAAACGGAAAAGTTATTGCAAACTTCAATTTAAATATTATGCTTTATAATAATAAAAGTAGTACTTGATATGATATACGGAGTATGATTTACAATTAATAAAGTGCAAGTGAAATATAACAATAGAACATGATTAATGATATAATTTCATTTCCTTTATTCAAATAGAGAAACTATAAATCACAAATAAATGAAGCTAAAAAATAATCCGATAAAAAATACAACATTTTTGTGGTCAATATTAATACGGGTCACTGTGAAGAGCGGCAACAGCGCACCTCGAAATACGTTACAAGGTGTAGGTACATCTGCACTAAAACATATTCACTGATCACTTCTTATTTAATATTATATTTTTTAATATAATAACTTATTAGCGTCAATTGTTTTTAAATTTTCAACTTATCAATGTGGCCACCATTATCAATAATGTAAAAGTTGGATCGTTCTATAATATTATTTGGTAACTACAAACAAAGAAGTTGTTTAGTTTAATGAAGACATATTATTTCTTTAATATTAAATCGATCTACCTTGAATACCATTAATAATTATATCTTAAATAATATTGGTGTGGAATCAGCTATTAAACATTTCTCTTAATCGTTTTCTTGCACGCAGCACGGAATGTCCTCTCTCCAATTAGGGTCTTTTAGTTGCAAAGGAAACTCATTATAAATAAATAATAATAACAATAAAATAAACTAATCACTGTTTGATTCCATTTGATTAATCGATAAATAGATTTTTAAGGCAAAAATAAAAATTTGTGTCGATTGCCTTGTATTAATGGATCGACGTTAATCCAATTTTAAGAATTAAAACCGACGTTTGATTGTGTTACATTTGCATTTCGATAGAAATGTATAATTTTATAATTCTTCAAATTATTTACATTTACCAACTACTGTAGTTGACATGTATTTAGTAAATTCCGAGCATATAAAATAAATATTTTATATAATTAGAAAAAAAAATGATATAAGTAAATAAAACTATATTATCAAACAATTATATGTTGATATAATACTATCTTCTGACTCGGAACTTTAAAAAGGCTAAGACTTTTTATAATTTCTTACTAAAGATTGAAGTGGTAAAATATTGGTTCATTTAATAAATCGGAAATTTAAAATCTTAAAATCGATTTTTAAACGATATGTTTGAAAAAAGTAGCATCACTAATTCGCGCCGAAATACGTGACATACGACGACAGCTGCCTTCAGGGGGAGTCAGGTAGCGAAGCAATTTTTTTCAAATAATTGTTGTGTTAAATCGCGCTGGGTAATAAATACTAATACTTATTTTAAATAATTATTTTGTCATAGTTTAATTTGTAATTTTTTTGTTTTTAAATTTATATGCACAGATTAGTGCATTAAATGTTTCAAATTGGAAATTTAATTATGACTTTTCACAGTCTACAATTTCTTCTTTGATTAAAACACCAATACTGATCTTATGAGCGTCGTATTGATTTATTTATCTATAGACACTCATGTAATGTAGTCGTCTTATCATTATAGTTATGTTTATTAAAATTCAAAAGCTAAGTTGTATTTGGTAATAAACAATATTAAAATAAAGTATTTATAAAATAATCACCGTCAATGGTGGTAAAACCTGACTCGTTAACTTATTATTGTTAGCCGATATAACAAAATATCGAAATAGAAAAAAAGTTACCTATTGCTATCTCTTTTATATTTTATATTGAAGTGATTGCATAAGAGATATGATTCTCGTTACTTTTTTAATAAATATTGTAAAGACAAACTTTGTGCATCTGATAACTTCGTACAGACTAACGTTCCTTATTGTCATTGACTATATAAAATTATGAAGCTGCGGTCGACTGAGTGCACAAACAAATCATTCTTTTTTGTAATAAGTAATTGATTTTTTTTTATAATTGATATGATGTTACAATTAGTCACTGCTAAATGTAAAAAAATATTTGGCGATGGTCTTAATAATGAACAGTATTGCATTATTATTGATACCATATCATATGAGATGTATGAACGTGAGGACGCCTCGGTCTTGACTATCAGCGAAATGTTGAGTCCCGATGTAGCCGATGGTGAAATCAGTTTGGAAGAAGTAGAGAGCGTGATTCGAAGTCTGAAATGTGGAAAGGCTGCGGGAGCAGATGAAGTTACTGCCGAGATGATCAAATATGGTGGGCCACGCGTTTTGGACTTTTTCTGATTTTGTATAAAGGCAAAGGTTCACAGATAGACTGTGCAAACTATAGAGCTATCAGTTTGATCAGCTTGGCCGGTAAAGTTTATGCAAAAATATTATCGAGAAGAATGCAAGTGAGATCTGAAAGGCTGTTGTGGGAGGCCCAAGGAGGTTTTAGACCTCGAAGAGGGTATGTAGATCAGATCTTTTCCCTCCGCATGATCACGGAAAAGTTTTTGGCCCTAAACCAAAAGGTTTTATGTGCTTTTTTAGATTTGGAAAAGGCGTTTGACAGAGTTGTGAGAAAGATATTATGGGAGATACTGCCCCGATACAATGTGAGCGGACCCTTGCTACAGGCTGTAAAATCAGATTACAGAGATCACTCAGCCGTGTGCGAGTAGGAGCTGGCATGTCGCCCTGGTTTGACATCCAATCGGGTGTTAAGCAAGGTTGCACTATGTCAGCTTGGTTGTTCAATTTGTATTTGGATAGTTGTCTCCAAGGCGTGAAAGACAGTGACATGGGAGTGAAAGTAGGTAACCTTAAGGTCAATTGCTATATACAGATGATGCAGTGCTCATTGAATCATCAAAATGCAATTTGCAGGCATTGGTCACCACGCTGAAAGATGGGTGTGAAATTGATGGTCTAAACCTGAATGTAGATAAGACGAAGGTTCTGATATTTGAAAGAAACGAAGAAAGAACAGAATGTAAGATCAACGTGAATGATAAGACAATAGAACAAGTGAATGAAGTGGTATATTTGGGCAGTATGTTAAGCAGAGACGGAAGATACGAAATGGATGTGGAAAGGTGTATTGGTGCTGGTAACAGAGTTTATGGTGCTTTTGCTGCATTGTTTACTGAAGCAAATGAAGCAGAAAATTCTAGCATTTGTAATATAGAATACAATTTCGGAAACTATTTGTGAATCCGGTGTTTGCTATTGGAGTCGCCGCCATACTCGTTTATTGGGAAAGGTTTTTTTTTTCTTTTTTTTTTTTTTTTTTTTTGTTTATTATTTTTTTACAGTTACTTCGATAGTTCGATGATTGTTGTATGTTTGATTTGAAGTAGAATGTGGTAGAATTTTTTATTTATCCCAATTCTTTTATTTTCAATCTTTTTTGTAAAATATATTGTTTTATATAAAATGCACTAATTATACTTTAATATATAAATTTAGAAATGTACAGTCTCGAATTAGTTAACCAATAATGGTTTATTTCGCTCCTTTTCCTATAAAAATATAATATTTGCATCTTACCTACAAATAACAAATTTCTTTTGAAAATAACTTAAGAGTATAAATAGAACATGAGATGACAGATAACACAACTAGACCGGGTGCTTATTGAAAAAGTTTGCGTAAGTTTGTTCCGCCTCGAGTTTGTAACACATTCCGCTCCGCGATATTTACATCAGATTATTGAAATATTCAACAACTCTGCTTAAACTATTTCATATTTTTCTGATGAAACTTATGATGAATATTAAAATTGTCGTAATAAAATACAAAATTATGTAATATAATGTATACTTTTTCTCTACGTTAATATGTAATATATCAATTCGAAATCAATCACAAGAAAATAAAAATATAATAAGTTAAAAGGGTCTGTCCAAAATCAGAGCGAATGAGAGTGTTTTGTTATTTATGTTGTTTTATAGGATCTAAACTTTACATCCACTATCTTTTCAGGAAGGTGATTAATATAGAATTTAATGATTGGATAAAAATATCAATTCCAAGGGGATCTGTCAGTGTCCGTAACCGCGATACGATATATAGATACAGACAGTAAGGACAGCATCAGCTGATGGTCATTCATCAGCGTCGCGAGACTACTGCTACTGCTTATCGATCAGCGTCGCAGAAAGACACTTGTGGAGCTGTCTCCGGACGAGACAAATAGAGAGATTCCTTGTACAACTGTAATCGATCCCAATGCTTTTAATTAATTATTGATTTTCTGAAGATAGAAGATATATGTGTTTTTATTTCTTTTAAAACGTTTATAGCTACGAAAAGAAAATATTTTACTTTGAGCTTTAAATTTTGGGACGAGAATCAGAAACAAATAACATAAAATTGAAAAACTGAAGGCACTCCAGGGTCCATGTTACCGTTTTTATTTTTATTGATTTTAGTGTCCCACTTGAACTATAGGATAATGGTTATAGGAAAATATTAAGACTTTTATAGATGTGCTACTTACTTGAAAAATATAAACATCTGAAATCTAATGTTTCAGAGATTAAGATATGAATTTATATACAATCTAATAACTTCCTAATATTAACAACGTATTCTTTACTCTCTTTATTAAATGTATTAAAAAAGTGCAAAAACTTGGGAACAAACAAATTTTGAGAGGTAAATGTTCATTAAAACTAAATCTTTATTTTATAAAGGTCATAAAAGTATTTTCTTTTTGTCCCTTATCCGTGTTTACAAGTCCTTTGTTCGTATCTTATGTTGAGAAAAGACCATAAAAAATTCTTCGCCATAAATCAGTACTTAACCCAGAATCTCGGGATTCCTTAAGAAAACATACAATTAAGTTACTTCTAGTTAAGTAATTATGAGTTTTATAATATTGTAAATGTTTTAAAATATATCATTTAGAAGAGTTAAAATATAATGTTTTTAATATTAAGGTTTAATATCTAATATAAAACCTTAATTCAAGCCAAATTAAATAATTTTGCAGGAAACAAATACAGTTATTTGATGTATGAGATCTATTTGGGAGCGTTTGAGCTGCATATTGTCGCAACTTGTATTTGAACTAAAATAAACAAATATATTTTTTAATTGTCTTTCATGAAAGTTGAAATTGTATTTAAAGCCAGTTAAATATAGTTAAAATATAGTAGAAGATTAAATATATATCGTAGTATATCTACGCAGTGTGTTTGTTAGGAAGTTTAAATTAGAAAGAAACCACGACGATATACTAAGAATAAGCGCTTTGCTTTTTGTTGGATGAAGTAAATTTCAATTTCGGAAACGAAACAAGAAGAAATAAACAAAATGGTGATGAAAACGGTCGTGGATAGAGGAAATGCACCCAGAGAGACAAATTGATATTTCATTTTTCATGTTGTAAGGAAATTGCATATTTATACGCTGCTCTTGGCCCTTCAGTGAGGAAATAAAGTTTATTGCTTTGATTTTATGGCACGTATATTATATATAATATATATTTGATGTTTATATCACATTTTATAATACTAGATGCTGCCAATGACTTCGTCTGTTCCGCATCCGAAATTTGAATTTCTTATCACATAAATTGTAATAACTAACTTAGGACTAGAAATTCCTAGGCTTTTTATTGATATAAGAATTTCAATTTCAAGTCATATAAACAGGTTTGCAAAGAAATCATAAGAATGTTATTTTTCAAGCTTATATATATTATTAACCCTATAAGAATATCTCACGTTACACCGACGTTACAGTAGAGAGAAAGAAATCTCAGTTGATAAAGGGTATGTTTATCGCAGCGCGGTGACTGTATGTGGACCAGTGTGCACCGCAGTTCAACTAAAACGTTCCACACTTCCAAGCTGCACTCACAATGTAGATCCATCGTAACACAGACAAGTATAAAATTTATATTAACCTAATATTTTTTTTTATTTAATTAAGCCTTAAATGTCATGTCTTCGTTACCGTATAATTAGGAATGACCAGACGGATTGAAGTAAAAATTACGCCTTATCTTGGAATAGAATAGATGTCCAAAAAAACAAAAAGAAGCTCATAAGTGGTTTTATATTATAAATCCGACGTAGCAAAATAAATAAAGTTTTATATTTTAAGAATTGTATTTATGATTCAAATTATGGCCGATTTTTATATTATGATTATGGACACGAATACCAATTCCAGTTTTAAAAACTGCATTCAATATTCCTTGTAGATGATTCTGCGACAAGGAGGCTCCCTCCCTAAACCTTCCCTAGAGTGATCTTTAATATGTTGATCGTTTTTATGTGTAAATGTAAAATAAATTTGTTTTATAATATACTTTCAATTACCTCTACTCACTCCTGAATTTTATTTGTTACTTTTTTACTACAAAAAAAAAATCTTAAATAGAACTTTAATTAAAAAGACTAGAAGCCAAGAAAGTTTCTCTAAAGATAGCTGTAACGAGCGGGGATCGTCTGCTTAACATGCAGTGATTTTACATTATGTCCGTCGACTTAACTAAACGAGTTTGGATACGGCGCTTTAGCCATTGGGCTATATTTCTATATTAACATTAAATACTATTATGATTACCGCGAATACCACTTTTCACTTTATTTGTAAATCCAGACAAGCTTTTGGAATAAAAATTCAGTAATTTTTTTACAATTTTAGTAATAGTATTTGAAATGTAAATTATGGTTGAATGAAAAATGCTTAGCTAGAAATAAATAGTGAAAATGTTGATATAATTATAATTAATGTAAGAAAGGACAGATACTGTTTTGTATCTAAACAAATTAAATAACACGAATATGCAATTTTTTTTTTATTTCTGTACTTTTTTTTTAAATCATCAGAGTGTTTTTGTCACGATCTCATTATTCATTCTTCCTTTTTTTGTATCCCAAAAATAAATCTAAAGTGTTTAAAATTTAATTTCGTGATTTGTATAGTAGCATCCCTTTATAAAAAGGCAGTAAATAAATCGTGTGCTTATATTATTATTTATTATCATATATAACATACCATATACTTTTTCTTTGTAAATTCCTTTTTTATTTTACTTGCCATAAACATTGTTGAAAAAAACTTTTTTTTTTATTGTACGTAACATTTATTACAGTATGTTAGCTTAAAACATTAATATTAAATAAAAAGTTTACTCAAAGTGGTCTCCGCTGGCAGCAATAGAGTCCTTTAAACGTTGAAACGCTAATTATTGATAGCAGCACGCACTTTTTCCATGGGAAATTTCTGTATTGCAAATCGTATGTATTGTTTTAGGAACTCGAAATTATCATGTCGTTTAGAGCAGGCCTTACTTTCTAAAACTGACCATAAATTATAATCCAGTGGATTAAGATCTACATGACAGTCAGCCTGTCTTCAGCTCTGTTGAACTGTGTTGTCCGGAACGTTCGTTTCTAATCAAGATTGTGTCTACGTACTCTTGTTGAAAAAGCAATCTTGTTTATTGAACATGTTGTTTATTACTATTATCAGTTACGAAATGACCAGTGCCTCTTATAGGCTGCAAGTTCTATGCCATCTTTTAAAATAGGTGACGTGGTTCTAGGTGCTATCTTCATCACACGAGATAAAATCTTTTGAATTCGGACAGAATTTCTTCGAATTCTTTTCCTCACTGCTTTGATTGACTTTTTTTGTTTGAATACAACGTGGACGGCCAGAATTTTTTCTGTCACAAACAGAAGAGGTTCCTTTGTATTTATTAATAGCCCGGTACACTAACATTTGACTAATACCAAGCGTATTAAGGATTTTAGACATTGTATTTGACTCCATGTAATGCTATTTTTATGTATATAACCGATTCAGTTCTTTTTTTTACCCCACTCCATTTTAATAATACAAAATATTTTATAATATATTGGCCAGACAATAAGAGAACACAATGAAAAATCGTATAAAAAAATACAGTTTCCAAATTTAAAAGTAATATTTTGTTCATTATTAAATACAGTTTTATGGCCAAACTAAGGTTGGCGTACGAGTATAATGTCATATCAATAATAATCAAAATTCTAAGAGTTCTACACATGTACAACTCTGTAAACACTTTCAAGGCGTTCTCTTTTCTTAGTTCAAAAATAAGTGTACGTTGTAAATTCGAATATAAGATCTATAATTTTGATTATTTAAACTTACAATAAATATGAAATCAAAATTATTTTAGTCTTTTTAGCACGATTTATCTAAATTCTAATTTATTATTACAAATAATCAATAACTGTGTAACTTAATCAATAAATCAATAAGAAGTAAATAAAGTATACATAGAGTTTCTTGCCAGTTCTTCTTTTTTCGCAAACATGTTTTAAGTAATTCTGGCATATTTATAACAAGATGAGTTTTAAATTATTTTATTTTTTTTAACAGTGAATAATATAAATGAGATGCAGCAAAGTAGCGAAGTCTGAACAAACATTAAGCAGTTTTCATGGAAACGAAAAGTACTGCGGAATAATAATATGTTGTATTTCATCCCCCAGTTCCGCTTTACACTAATTTAAGTTCAGTCGTCGCGGGATGTATTTACCGCATCGCGAGACCGGGAACGTTAATATAAAAAGTAAGGCATTCGATAAGTAGAATTGTTTATAATAACTTTTTGTTTTTACTTGTTATATCAAACTTAAACTCGACAGCGAAACACGTAAGAACTACAAAAGCATTTCCTTTACTTAAAATATAAATAAATAAAACATATTTTAGTAACATGTGCTATATTCAGTGCTACCTGGTTTAAATTTAGTAAATGATAAGGTATGAGAATTATTGTTCAGACCAAAACCTAGCTCATGTTGCGGAACGACAAACTTAAATAGTGTTGCAAGTAGCAATGGAAAGAAAAAAATTCATTTGAGTCTGTAGGGTCGTAACAGCTACGCAGTAAGTTATCGCGATCCAAGTCTTGTTATAGCAAAAATATTTAATGATATTATGAGAAACAAATAAAAAAAAAAGTTAGTATTACATTTAATTGGTACAAAATTTTAAAGGAAACTTCAAAAAATATTTCAGTTTTATATAACATTAATTTAGTGGATATGACGAGACGAAACACCCACATATGTTTAATTATTGTTTCAGAACGTGACTGTCTTCAGTGTTGTAGTCACGAGTTCTTACAAATCTGTCAACAGAAGAATGTGTGGCTATACATCGTTTTACATAACTTAAAACAGCAGACATTTGAGATGTTGGGTATGAATGATCATAAATTGTATGAAACATCTTTTTAATTTAGTATTTTAAAATGTTTAATGTTATTTTTATTATTTCATATACTTTTTCTCTGTTATGATGGTGGGTTATGATGGAACAGATGGTATACAAACAGACCTTCTATATGACGGCAAATGTTGCTGCATACTTTCTTAAAGTTGAATCAATCAAGAATTTGACCTTCTTGAACTGACACGAGAACGGTTATTATTATTTTATTATTAGTTTTTTTTAATGTAATATTTAAGTAAAATTTACTAGTTATAATTTTGAATAACTTCAATACAATAATAAAATAAGGTATTTTTTTATTATTATATAAAGTTATTCAAACAACCATAAAGTCATAGAATAATTGTTGGGATTTGGACATGTTAAAGTTGATTTATGAAAGAATTTATTATATTTTTAATTGTACAACACCAGCACATTTTTATATGGATATTATAGCATTATCAGACAGGTAAATTTGTTTAAAAGTCTGACTTTGACAAAGGTATAAAATTAACTTCATAGTTATTTCATCCGTACAATGTTACTAATTCATTTTAAAAAATGTATTTTTCAACTTTTTTTTTCTAATTATCATATAAAGTTTTCTAAATTATTTTCATATTATACTTCACTGATTTACTTTATTTTCATATGTAATTATATTACTATTTTGTATTATAAATAATGGCACTTTTTTGTAATTTTTTAATAATTCTAATTAAACATGTATTTAACATTTTATTTTCGTCAATAAGTAATAATCATTAATCGTTTTTTTATTAACATTTATAATTTCGTCAAAGTTCGTTCGCGAAATACCCTGGGTATTTGCATCTTCACTGGTTTATGGTAAAATTATGCAAAACCTATTGATTTATAAAGGCGTATTAAACGTCTATTAAGATTTTAAAAATGTTAAGCATATCAACTAACAATCAAAATGTATTCAAATTAGTTCCTTTATCAGCAACAAAAGCCATCAGTGCATAAGAATAAAAATTTTATGTTATTATATAGCGATAATCGTATGAAAATATTAAATTCTATATTATAAATATATAAGATATATCAGAATAAAGTTGCAAAACGTTAATAAAGTATTTTTTTTATACGCTCTTATCATTTTTTATTTGAATATTTTACTCAAGAAATTATATTTGGAAAAAGAAAAATATATAAACAGATGATTATGGATGACATTATGAAGACTCTGTCTCAGGATAGACAATATACCGAGAGACAAATCCTTATCATTCTAAAAATTACTTTTTTATAAACAGTAAGACTTAAATTAAACAAACATCACTGAACCAAACGTTTGTACGTTAAAAGGAAACAATTTCTAACCTCACTGCTACTTTTTACTTCGAACAACAAATACTAAAATAGTTTAAATATTTAATATATAGTAATTAGAAAATAAAAAATATACTAAATTTAAGATTTATTTTAAATGCAGATGTTCTTATCAAAATGTCTCATTTTACATGAGCGTTATATCAGAACAGCGAGAGCGCTCCCGGGCTGCGATAAATGCATCTCGCGGCGACGGAATTAGAAGTAGCGAGCTCCTCGAGGGAAGTGGAGAGTTACGCGGTGCATGCAGAATAATGTAGGGTATGATACTCATATAAAGAAGCTTACTTTGGTTTAGTGACATTGAAATTATAAGACGTGCATTAAGCTTTAACAACATAGTCATCATAGCGTTATCATGACAAAGAGTTTAAGAACACGAAACAAAATATAAATATAATAAATTAAAAATATATATTTTATATATTATATTACAATATAATATATAAAATGCAGTATTTTTTCCAAATATAACATTAAAATAAAGTGATTTTTATTAACTGTTGTTTTACATTTTAGATATAGATGTGTGTCTGTGATATGTAAAAGTCAATGTCTTTGTCTTTTATATAAATTATAATTATTATAATTAATTAATTATAATTTATGTTATATACGGCACTTAAGAAACTTCGGACTCTAATTACCGATTCCATAGGATATGTCCATTTAGCAACAAATCCACCTTCATTTTTAAAAAATATAATTTACAATTTATATAAATCAGAATTATAAAAATTATATTCTGAACTGAGAATGCTGTAAGAAAATATCTTAGTTACAGTGAAGTTACGAGTATGTTGTGTAATTCCAACGGTGTCCTTTGGTGGCGTGGTATATCGTAATACTTTTGTATTATTTGTTATAAGAATATTTTTTGTTGTTGCTTTTTTGAATTATCATTGCATTCTTTAACTACTGAGCACTAGATTTATGAAACCAGAACTAGAGGTAAATAAAAATAAAATAAAAAAAGGTTACTTGTGCTTAAAAATGATACTAACATTTAATCTATTTATTTTTTTATAAATAAGATTATTTCGAAACTTCAGGCAATGATACCCAGAAATATGAGAATGAAAATATATAAAAAATTAATATATAATGAAAAAAAACACTCATTAATTTTTTATTTAAAATCAGGGTATTATTATCACTTTTTAAACTACTTATTTTTGAACTATTGTAATATTGAAGAACAAAAACGTTAAACGGTTTGGTATTAAAAAGCGAATATCATAATAATAAAGATGTTCAACCGCAAGTAATGAGACGTCAAAAGAAAACAAACAGAAATATAGATGACTCGAATTGATTTATATAATAAACAACTTAGGGGCAAAGAATGACTTTAAATTAATATATAATAAATATCAACATATAAATACATAATATAAATATATTCAATACCGGCACATATTATTTACAAATAAAACTTTTTTTTAGAGGTTTAAAGCAACATCATCATTTGCAATATTATCACCGCTGAGGACTGGAGTCCAATATAGTAGATTGTATAGAAAGAAGGGTTTTGGGTTAAGATTAAGGTATTCGATATTTTCTACAAACTTTTCTATAAGCTCAACCTATTTCATTTCAGTTCTGATTTCGATTTTCATTTAATTTTAAGTAAAAAATTACATTAAATATAAACAAATTTTCGAAGACTGAAATTTTGAACAGTTTGCGAAACAAATAGTATTGTTCTTACGAAGTCCAATCAAAAGACTTGGGTTTTAATTTACTTTGATAATTATTGCTTTTATATGCTCGAACTCAATAACAAGCTCCTTTCTGCTACCTCCTCTCTCCTTGTTGCTAAGTTCTCTGGAGAAATTCTTTCTTTACAGTGCTTCGTACCAAAAGCATTTGTAAGGTTTCATGTCGCTCCTATTCTGAAAATATTAATTATATTTCGCTTAATACGAATATTCGTAGATTATGTCTTAAGTTTCGTTATGTTCACTTTGGAACATAAACCATGTAAAACCTGTTTTGTTAGAATTACTAGCGAAAAACATTTCTACATAATATTACTTTATAATTAGAATTGTAATAGTAGATGATTTTATTAAAATAAGCCTTAAGAACGACATAAATAAGGTAAAGAGCTGTCTTATGCGCAGGCGTAAAAGTATAAAAAATAAACTGCGTTTGAGAAGAGCACAGAGTATATAACAATGTAATATAGTGGCTGTCTCATACTTTGTAGAATATCGATAATGTTAGAACTAACTACTAAATTATTAAAAAATTATACTCTCTGTTATATTAGAGTTATGTTTTACTTTAAATTTCAAATAGACTTTAGTTACAAATGTAAAAATATTGAAGTAAGCCATAGTTGATCCACGATCCAGTCGGGAGAGTTCCGGGTTATTTTCACTAAAAAAACGGAACCTCGTGCTCTATAACGTCTATAAGTCGCCTGCGTTCCTCGATACTGAACGCCAGTTTGAATAATTTACTTTTCAAACAATAAAAATGTTTAAAAAATACTTTGATATTAAATAACAAGAAAATTTTATTTTGGATATTTAATACTTAGCGATATTCTAGTTTCAATTCCATGAATTCCTACAATATTGTTTTACATCAGTAAATTTACATGTTTTTACTTTTTCCCTTCATATAGAAAACCAAATCTTATGGCAATAAAAAAAAATACCAATAAAAATGTTTTAAAGATCTTATTAGACTTACGTTTAATTAAAACTTAATTAAAGCTAGCCACTGATCAATTTATTCATATAATGTCCGCGAACGTCTTATTGAAATAAAGTTTCGATATATTGTTTGATTAAAACATCAGAGATCTTGTAAACTAAAGTTCTTAAGGTTAAGCTAGAGCGCTGAAATTTTCAGGATCGCTCAGAAGTCGATGACAATGCAATATTCAAGCATAAAAAAAATCTAAAAGTAGAAAATAATTAAATAATTAAAAAAAATAAAAACCCACGTTTTACAAATGCACTCAAAAGAAGAAAATGATCAATAGCGCATCAACATACATCTCTACTCTCATATAAACATTACTCTAATATTCCTTCCAAGTATATCCGTCGAGAATATCAACTTTAATTTCTCTTCCGATCATTTTAATTATTTAATTATTTTTGAATATAGGTGCAGCAATATCAACTAAGTTGGTTAGAAATAAAACATCAAAAAAACCACACGTCTTTTCATTAGTAAAATGGAGAATATTTTACTAATGAAAAGACGTGCAAGCATGTGAACATTCATACAATCAACAATCATATTATTTACGATTCACTTAAAACTTGCTGTCATCTCTAGTGTCTATTTTTCTTGGGGTTCTCAGTTAATGTCCCTTATGTGAAAAAATAGCAACCATTTAATATTAAATAGTCTGTGTTGAACAAACTCCACCGTGGATGCCTGAAAAGAATATAGTAAAGTTTTTTTTAATATAATGTATTTGCTTATGTAAGTGCAACTTTTCCCAAATGCTTTAATATAACATACTCGTATATGAGAAATAATTCACGCCTTATGTATCCCAATTATCAAATTAATAATACAGTATAGCTTCATATGTAATAATTGCATATGTATATATAAATACTTGTTATTTCTACTTTTAAAGAAATTCTGTACGTTTCATAATATATATCTCTAGGTCTGTTAATGTCGAAATAACATTTAAAATGTTATTAAAATTATATTATATTGTTAGCATGAAATGACGAATTTTATGTTTATTTGATATGGAGGACCTCTGATCGGACCCTTTGATAATCTAAATACACAAATACTTTATATGATATGATTATTTTATATGATTATTTTAATTGTAAAGCAAGATCAGTAGTGGCGCCCCTAGTAGATATACCTTTTTTTTATTTCATTTATTTATTTATTTATTTATTTACCTTCACGCCATATCCCTTGCGGGGTAGCCAGAGACGACGGAGCGCCAAACGCTACGGTCTCTGCATACCTCTTTCGCCTCGGCCACAGACATCAACCTCTTCATACATGCCCTCCGGGGGGTCCTCATGCTTTTTACGTGACCTTCCTCCAGTATCGTAGCTACTGTGTTTTCGAAGGTCACTCGAGGCCTCCCCCTGTCTCTCTTACCGCTCACTTTTCCCATATAAATCTTTTTTACCATTCTTTCATCACTCATTCGTTCAACGTGCCCAAACCATCTGAGCACGTTCTTCTTCATTCTCACCGTGACATCTTCGCTAGTACCTGCCATTCTGTGGATCTCTTCATTGCGGATTCGATCAGCTAGACTGACTCCGCATATTCTGCGAAGAGATCGCATCTCCACAGCATTCATCTTTCTTACATTCTTCTTCTGTGTTACCCACGTTTGGCTGCCGTATAACAGCGTCGGTAGCAAAACTGCATTGTGTACAGCCAAACGTGCAGCTATACTGACGTTTTGCCGTCTCAACAATGCAGTCAAAGCACCATTGACTCTGTTACCGACAGCAATACGTCTTTCCACATCCATTTCGTATCTTCCGTCTCTGCTAAACATACTTTCCAAATATACCACTTCATTCACTTGTTCTATTATCTTATCATTCACGTTGATCTTACATTCTGTTCTTTCTTCATTTTTTTCAAATATCAGAACCTTCGTCTTATCTACATTTAGGTTAAGACCATTAATTTCACACCCATCTTTCAAAGTGGTGACCAATGCCTGCAAATTGCATTCTGATGATGCAATGAGCACCGCATCATCTGCATATAGCAAGCAATTGACCTTAAGGCCACCTACTTTCACTCCCATGTCACTATCTTTCACTCCTTGGAGACAACTATCCAAATACAAATTGAACAACCAAGCTGACATAGCGCAACCTTGCTTAACACCCGATTGGATGTCAAATCAGGGCGACATGCCAGCTCCTACTCGCACACAGGCTGAGTGATCTCGGTAAAAAGACCTTACAGCCTGTAGCAAGGGTCCGTTCACATTGTATCGGGGCAGTATCTCCCATAACTTCTTTCTCACAACCCTGTCAAACGCCTTTTCCAAATCCACAAAAGCACAGAAAACCTTTTGGTTTAGGGCCAAAAACTTTTCCGTGATCATGCGGAGGGAAAAGATCTGATCTATACACCCTCTTCCAGGTCTAAAACCTCCTTGGGCCTCCCACAACAGCCTTTCAGATCTCTCTTGCATTCTTCTCGCTAAAATTTTAGCATAAACTTTACCGCCCAAGCTAATCAAACTGATGGCCCTATAGCTTGCACAGTCTATCTGTGAGCCTTTGCCTTTATACAAAGGTACGATGACTGCACTTCGCCAATCGTCTGGGACCTCCCCGGATTTCCAGCATAAATTGCACAAAAACCAGAACCAGAACTTTATAATCCAGCCATGCTTTCTTCTTTAACTCCACAGCGTCTTTCACTTCATCATCCCACCATTCATCGCGCTTTTTACTAAAACCTCTTTTCCTTTTACCACATACCTCTGTCGCTACTTTCACCATACCATTCCTAAGGTTCTGCCAGCATACTTCAACACTTTCATTTCCAGAATCACAGCTTTCAAGCTTCTTGGAAACCCTTTCTTGATATTCCTCTCTGATCGGTGGATCTTGAAGCTTCCAGCTTCTTATGCGATAATTCGACGCCAAGCTTGGACACGCCGTGCGGCTGCGCCAACCTGTGAAGAGACCTCTTATTCTAGCAACGACTATATAGTGGTCCGTTCCCAGATCAGCACCTCTGAACACTCGCGTGTCCATAACTTGACTTCGAATACGCTGGTCCACTAGGAATAAATCAATCATACTTCTTTCTTCCGCTCGCTCCCATGTGTACAAGTGAATTTGTTTGTAATCAAACATCGTGTTTGCCACAAACAAATTTTTCTCCTTACAAAATTCCAAAATTAGCTTTCCAGCCTCATTTACCCTCCTATCACCGTATTTGCCTAGCACGCTTTCGTAACCGCTTCGCGTGGTTCCAACCCATCCATTCATATCTCCACATACTATCAACTTTTCATTATCTCTGACACTACTTAGAACATCCCTGACATTCTCCCAAAACTCCTCGAGCTCGCTCATTTGAGCTGAGGATACTGGCGCATACATGGCTAACAAGAATACTCTTGTTATCCCCAGCTTAAAGCGAACCCAAAGAAGCCTCGGGTTGATCGCCTTGTATTCTACCATTGCATTAACCATTCGAGAGGACAATAATACGCCTACACCTTGGCAACCTCGTTTACTCTCTGGAACCCCAGCCCAGAAAGCGACCCGGTTGCCAGGCAAATCGGTCGTATCATTGCCTTTTCGCTTGGTCTCAGACATACAAATAACATCCAGATCTTTGTCATCCATCACATCTAATAATTCATTCATCTTCTGTTCCATTCGTCCTCTTACATTCCACGTAGCTATTTGTAGCTCCGTCCTCCACCTTCCGCCGTTCGGAACATGGCGTGTTGGTTGGCGGTTCCCAACGCCGCATTTGTTCATATTATATTACGTATTATAAACTTACATTTTATTTATAATACAATTAGTTTTAATTCTAAATACAAAATTTTAAATATAAAATACAAAATTATTAATATTTTAAATTATTTACATAAAAAAATATATATATACATATATTCTTTTCTTTCGCCTCCCTTGGACACAATATTAATTTTCACAATTTGCACTTCAACAACACAATTCAACGTCTCACGGATCACGTCCGGCCTGAGCGGCCGTCAAATTTTAGAAAATTTTATTTTAATAAATTTTATAAAAAAATTAAATAATTTACATAGCTATTATGTGGAATGACCTATAAATAAATAGGTTATAGGTTGGCAAGCTCGCGTGTACCAGGCGGTGTCGTCCCCAGTACCATCGCCTGCAAACTTGCTAAAATCAGTCGTCGCGTGGTCGTGGTCGATACCAGGAATCCAATGAAGTTCGGGAGTTCACATGTACGACGCTCCAGATGTATTACTTTTTTATCTACTTTTTCTACAGATTAATTTAAATAATTTAGAAACATTTGACAAAAAAATATGTAAAATATTGTAAATTAAAAATATTTAAAAATTTTTTACTTGACACTTGTCAAATTTCTTTTTCTTTTTTATTTCATAGTTATTATTATCCTTATATGTGGGTAACTGACTTTAAAGGCAAGTTTAAATTATCCTTTCACTAGTAAGACTCACAGTATTTTTTGTATGTGATAAAAATCAATAAATATATACATTCTTAACTCATAATAATAATAATATATTATGAATGGGTACCGAATGACAGATATAACTTTATTTTACTATTTGTTGTGAAAATACCAAGTATAATAGATATATTTATCTGCTTCCCAATAATTCTAATAGTCATTATGCAAGTCGAATGATATTATACTCGTATATTACATGAGTGCTATATATATGCCGGAGACTGGCTCGGAGCCAGCTGCCGGCAGACCACGTCTCAATGCAAGTACAAAGAAGCATATGATCGAAAACCTTTTATTTTTAAAAAATGTGAAGAAAAATCTTATTTATAAAACTTATATCGTAAAACTATTATAACAACAGGCATTTCTAAGAAAATCCTTATTTAGAAAAAGAGTGACATACTAAATCATAATATAACCAAATAAGACGGTAAAACGAAATTATCTAAAATAAGAAACCATAAGAAAAGAAAAGAATATTGTTATAATGTTAATAATATTACAACAAGATGACAATCTATTTAAAAATCACGACTTTTTGTCATGATTTTTAAATTAGCTCAAATCCTATCTCGTAGGTAGTAAATTACAAACGTCACTCTGCGGCACGTGACGTAACTCTGCACTCAGAGAAGCTAAGTATTTGAGAGCACTGTTAATCCTCTCAGAACAGCCCTTTGTGTTTTATAAATTGGACTGCTCAATCACTCGCAGTATACATCCTTTATTCTTCACGCTGCTGGGAAATTGTTTAGAACATAACATTCATTATTTGTTTCAATACAATATAAAACAATATCCATAAAGCACACTATAAGCAAACAATATCATAGACCTCATATTTAAACTATCAATCAACTATTTGACGTCAATTCAAATGAAATATCAACTGTTTGCAGTTCAGCAACCCTACTTTATTATACTCAAATCAATTCACGCGTACGCAAAATTATTTGAGCTACAATAACAATATAATAAAACTATTAAAAGGACGAACCTAAATAAATACTTTTAAACTGCTTCTTACATGCAAAGTACTATATTAAAATAAAATTTTATTCAACACCTGTTTATTCGCATCCCGACAACGTCGCCATAATCAGAGAGAAAAGTACCACAAATAAAATATTTAATTTTCGGATTTATTTATTTTTCTTACATTTGTTGAAATACGGCACAAGCTTCTATGGTTATGAATTATTCATTTTATATATTTTGGAGTTTTATTATTACTAAGAGGATTATAGTAATTTAAAAAAAAAAATTCATTAATTAAAAATCTACTTTTAAAATGGAAAATGTATGTTTGTGTATGATGACGTGATGGTGTTTACATTTTGAATAAAGTAAACACTACCGAGGAAGACAAAGCTTTAACCACGAATGATAAATATAAAGTTCCAAATTTTCATAGAATAGTAATAAATTAAACCGTGTTGACAATAAACTACAAATAATAATAACATTTCAGAAACATAACAATAAGCTGCACTATGTGTAATAATAACAAATATATTCTTCAATGTGTGTGTTTATATATTGTATATGGTCAGGTAATGAGGAGGGATGAACACGTAACTGGAAGCGTTTAAGAATTAATGTGTAGGGTTATAAGAGTAAATAGAGACCGAAGATATGAATATTTAACTATACGGTAAAGAAGGAAGTCTCCACTTGTGTGATTTATAATAGAAGATCGTACCAGTGGAAACTTCCTTCTTATATGTATAAGTTAATATTAAAATTTTATGATAGAAGAAGATAGAAGGAATTGAGGTATTGTGCAAATCCCAAATTATGAGATATATTATATTATATAGGTGTATCATGAATAATTTAAATTATATAACTTTCTTAATCTAAATTTTGAAAAATTTAGTAATGCCTATATACTAAATAAATAGTTTATTAATTTTACACACCGTTGTTATATTAAATGTACAAAGTAAAATTTAAGTTGTTTGAGTTCGTAACGAGATCCTACTGTAAGTGTTACCGGGTAATAAGACAACAATTTTTTACATTTTTATATTAAAATATATATATATATATATATATATATATATATATATATATATTGTAAGGCGAATGGAAAATTATCGGTTCATTCATTCATTCTTACGAACTAATTCTTCAGCTGGTTTTCTAATAAAACATATTATTTGCAGCCTTGCATAGAAACACCTAGCCACAAAACGTCATTATAAGTGTAAACAAAATAATAGCTTTGAATTTTCCCTCTCGGATATGAAACTGTATACATTAATTGCAATTATTATAAACGACAGAACAAAACCATATGTATTAACATCAATGACTCGCCGGGGGTTTCATTAAGCCTTTTATGGTTCATCTAACTAATGTAACCGGTTAACCTCCGGAGCTTTAAATGTAACTACATATTATCCTTTTTGTAGACACATTGTTATGCCTCGTGAGTGTACCACTGGTGTAAGGAGATTACATTAATGAACATTATATAAAAATATATATATACTTATTGAATCCCTTATAAGTTATAATTATAAATATCTTATCTTTAAAATAAATGACTTTGGTCAAGTTCTAAAAATACTTAGCTATACTTATTTGAGAAATATTTAAAATGAATGAAATGAATCGAAATTTTAATATAAAATACCAGAAAACTCACAGATACCACAAACGTACTTCTATCTCCAGTACATTGTCTTTGAATCAATTTCTATTGACAATGTACTTTGACGATTTCATATCGAAAATCTAAAAGTGTATTTCTTTGGTTCGGATATAACCGTAGTAAATCTTACCTTAGGGAACTAACAGTCAACCCATGCCATAATAACAAATGTTTTTTATTTCGTCACTTCGTGATGTTCCCAATCGTAGGTGAAGTAGATTTACTAGGATTTTTTATAAAAATACTTTATAAAATTTCATTTAATTAACGTTTTTGATTTATTTAAATGTTATGAATTCAGAAGTAACACAAAGTGTTAGTCCCCTTAGAGAACTTTAGAGAAATTTATCTAACATGTCATAGAAGGTATTTACCACAAATTAAAAATGGATCAATTACTTTCTTCAAAATATATGAACTTCACACCACTTCGTGTCCTTAAACTCCTCTGCTGTTAAAAATATATATTATTTGTAATCAATGATTTAATATATTATCTATGGATAAAATAAATACTTCATATTTAATTTATCCATAGATAATATATTAAATCAAAATATCTATAAGTATCGAAATTATTTACAATATTTAATACAATAGTTTGAAGGCGCCATTACATCTCGCGGATGTGCGGTACGCGGCGCCGAACTGTCGCGCAGGTGCGCGACTTGGTGTGCGGCGCCGGAGTGTCGCTCACGGGTTAGAAGAAAGCTTTAACAATATTTATACGTTACAACAATGCAAAATGGTTAAAGGTTGACATAAAATTAATTAAGTGAACTTGTATTTTGTACTTTAATATAATACTTATTATCATACTTATTGACATTTTGTAATTACTAGAATTAAGGCAGTAGTCTGCTTTACAGGCTTCAAAAAATCGATTTTTCGTTTTTGTCTTAAATCTATTCCAAAACTATCCAAGAATATGTGTTCAAAATTTTAGAGGCCAATTCGACATATTTTCGAAGCTAGATCAGTTTTAGTGGCCGAGCGTCGAGCAGGTGCGAATGCTCGGGCAGACCCGAGCGCGCGCGCTCCGACCCTTCGTGTATTCTATTGTTTGATTATACTCGTATATACCTGAAAAGATTGAACGGTCCTTTGAAATATTATTTGGAGGTTCTAGAAGGTCTGTGTCGAGTAGTTGTTGGGATAACGGTATACAATGTAACGGTAAACTATAGCTCTCGGAATCGGCCTCTACACTGCTATTTGTAGCGTCAACTTTCAGTTTCATTTTGTATTTTGCCGAGCGCACATCGAAATGTCTAGCTACCCGAAAGGTGATCGATGTAAAAGACAGCGTGCTGCGGAACCGCGAAAGCGGAAATTTCACGGCAATCACTGGCACACACACACACACACACACGGCACGGCACTGGTAAAAAGCAGTGTATCATCGGACGACGGAGACTTACACACGAGTCGCAGTGAGCAAAAGTTGAAGGCAGCAAGCAGCGATGATATGACGATTTATTGACGCGGTGCTTAGGCGGACACACTCAAAATTCGAACGAATCGTTCAATTCGATTGTGTGGCGCCTAAATCCGAAACACGTAAATTCCGGCTATAAAATCGTCGAAATAGCAGCAAATATAGCGACAGGCATTTTCAACGAAGGCTATTCAGCTGTGCTTTCTACCATGCAGCTCCTCGATATTGTCATCGGGCAGCAATGCAAAAATTTTGCTGACACCGTCGATGCTGAGCGCATAACGCGGGAGAACCGGCGCGCATCACTTTCCAGCAAGGAGGCTCGTACAGCTCGAAGATCGGATAGCCTCCGCCAAAACGAGTTTTTTGAAGAAGAGAAAGGATTATTGTATGGCCCGGGGATAGCCGATTAACATCTAATTAGTGTAAGTATCCAAAAACTTAGATTTTTTTGGACCGTAAACTTTACAGCCCGTTTTCTCGAGTTTTCATTTTCACAAGTTTTGGAAAACGGTGCCGGCGATAGTAAAAACAATATATGTCCGATCGAAAAAAACCAAAGTGATCTAGCTTCAGTATTGAATTATCTTCTATTTGAACTAAAAAAGTTGGACAAAAGTACTATTTAAATTACTTGTTTTGCAACTTAAAGTGAATTTTTTTTTCAAAAAAGGGAATTTTTATTCAAACTTCGAAAAAATTTGGAATTTCGTCATTTCTTCGGTATTTTTTAATATAGAAAAGGAAGTTATAAAAACTAAAAAAAAATTTGGTTCCACTGTTTCAGATGCATCGCACGACCTCCATCACCGGCACCGATTTACGGGTGCACACTCCAGGCCCCCCAGAAAAATCGTTACAACTTTGGCAAATTTCAATAATTTGTAATAATAAAAATTGTTTTTTAAAGTTTGAATATAATATACTATCGTCTCAAAATTTCGTTTACCGCAATCATTTCCTGCCTTTTCAAAAAAATTGTTGAAAAAACGCTTTTTTTTCGGCTCCTAAAGCAGACTACTGTCTTAAACCACCACACGCGAGTTCATTCTTGTTTTTAATTTGATTAGTATTTTGCATGTTTTTAGTATTAACTTGAAAAATCTGAACAATGCAATGCTCTAGCGTTTGTAACAAATCAATCGTCACTCTAAGGCCTCTCCGACGTGAATAGGAATTCATGATTTACACCCTTCCTAAGAGCGGCGGCCATCACTCTCGCGTCGTACAGATTTACATAGAGAATTTATTTAACAGTACAGTGTATGAATAGGTAACAAGCAAACCATAAGTAGCACAAATAAAATGATATGAAATTAAACTATATAAATATATTTTAATAATATTCATATAATTTTATTTGTAAATTCACTCCTGTTTCACTCATATTTGTACATTCGTTTGTGAACCAAATATTATAATCCACACTAATATTCTAAAGACTGAAGATTGATCATGATCTTTTTAATTTTTTGATGATTTAATTGATCATGATATTTTGTATACTTATATATTAGAGAAAATGTGACGTAAGATTGCTTGATTATATTGTGACTCGTTAAAATATTTGTTTAAATTTAAACAAATATTTTTTGTTACATTTAAATACTTTTAAAGAAACTTTTACACCAACCATACCATATTATACAATAAGGGTTATTACACTATACTAGTTGTAATGAAAAATTATATGTTTTATTTCATTTTTAAAATAATTCATTGAAACTTGACAATACAAACACACATAAAGGAAAATACAAGAAGAGACAAGTCAATTATTGAAAACATTTTTCAATTTTTTTTTAGGTATAGTGATGAATGTAATTTATATGATATCAAGTGAGTTACAACAGTTGTGTATATATTCCTAACTTGCCCCAATTTAGGTTGCAGATGATGGCCTCTCCAATTGAAATAAATATTCAGAGTTGGAAAAGTCACTACTATTGGGCGTATCTTTTCCACCTTCTTTCGAATTCTATTTACTTCTTGAATGTATATATTACGTAGTCTAACAGAAAGTTTCCACTCAAAAAATAATATATATTTTTGTAGCAAATCGTATAAGTTTTGTTGGCATGACCAAATAGGTTAAATAAATTAGAATAATTGTAACACTTTATTATACTATTAATATGACCTCAGCAACTGGATATAGTAAATTTTGTATTTCAATTAATTAATTTGAAATAGGCGCGCTGTTAGTTTATTTATAGAAGTTAGAAAGTTTATTAATATAAACTTTCTTTCTTTCTTTAAAAGTCTTTTTTATTAAAATTGTTGTTGCATAAAACTCTAATGCATTGCAGAATTTCTTACAATAATTAATTTTCTAAAGTTGGTTTGTTAAACTACGCTTGTCTTTGCTCCTTATACACGATTGTTGAATTAAGATCTTTCTTAATCTTAATTCAACAAATTTACGTGTACAAAAAAAAAACGATTTTTTTGCAGTTCTTGCAAATATAACAGTTAATAAAACTTTTCATATCCCAAATTTTTATGAGCTTCGTGAAAAACAAATACACGTACTGCTAAATCGTTCGAATTTAAAGCATTCAATACTGAGTACTGTATAAGTATTTAAGACTTTATATTAAATACCACTCATGGTCAAATAATTCTTGTTTGGCGATTTACACGGTTATTTGTAATTATATTTTATAAAAAAATTAAGTTTAGTAAAATAACATTTCTCCAAGCCACAGTTTGAATTCATTACGATTAATTTCACGTATATATCTAACGTAAACGCCGCTTAATGGTAATTGTTTTTCGCTGATGACTCAACTTCTATTTGTTGAATTTATAAATTAATGTAACGTATGTACGCTCCCAACCAGCCTACTATACTTTTGAACAGTGAAAAGCATATAGTTTTTCAAAATAAAGTTATATAGTTTTTCAAAATAAACATTAAGGTATTTCCATCATGCTTCATGACAAACCTTTTCTGAAATGAAGAATGTGTATAGATTTTTTGACAATTACAGATTTATTATAAGTATACGTTGATAGAGATGAAATTAATAATTACGCAAGTTATTTCTTAGAGTTATGTAAAAAAACACAATATTTTAGAGGCAGAAATATAAAGACTATTTACTCGTATGACTAGATTTCAAAAGAAATATACACCAAGATTCTCGACGTGAAGTTCACTACATCTCAATTTATTATTTATTTACAAATATGCTCAAACGAAAGGACACGGATAGTTATCTTAAAGTAAAAACGAACAAAGACTGGAAGAAGTTTTCACGAGTCGCTCTGGAATTAACACAAAAAAAGGTTATTATGAGATTCAAAAATGATTCAAAACGTAAATGTTGAGGTTACTCTTATTATTTTATTTTAAATCCAGATGGACGTATGTATATACTTTATAGTATTATAATTTTAATTTCTATATGTTTGCTGATATTAAATACATAAATTATGAATATAAGAATATTGCACTAGCAGCCACCAGACTACACGGATACGCCACATGCCAACTGATGCAAATTATATATTTCTGTGTATTTGTTTAAAGTAGTTTTTTAAATTTCTTAGTCATTTTGAGATTATTAAATACGTTTGTATAGTTTATTTTTTATATTCGGGCGTGCAAAAAGACTATTTATTATGGTTAATTATCTGATTATTAGAAAGTAACGGTTTAGATATTTAAGGCAACACAATAAATTATTATATAATATGTTGTAAATTCGTTTTTAACGTTTTAACTGTGTTCTGCTTTTCTTTACAACGTTTCGGGAACAATATTATCTTTAATTCATATCTCGGTATTTAAAATTAAAGATGCAAAATCTGAAATATCTATTGCGATGTCATTTCACAGTTGGATCGTTGGTAGTTATATTTGTATAGCTATATGATGGCAGTCTCATCTCGGGCAATAACAGCTTGATAGAGATTGTCCATATCCCGTTATCGATTTGCCTGATGCTTCTCCATATTACACGTTTATATTTAGAGTAACAATGAAAACAGTTTTTCAGTTAAGATTTAATATTTTTGGGTTTTAGCATTCCCATTAACTACAATAACATAGTAAATAATCTCTCATTATCAAGTTCCATTTTACAATGTAGAATTTTTTTATAAATATTTATCCTAAAGTAACAGCGGGAGCGGGAGAGGAAAACCCTGTATAAGTGGAGGCTTTGCTTTAGTTAGTTTAGTGGAGGACTTACTTGGTAGCCGAATTAAATTACTTTATTCATGAATATTTATAGGGTGTGTCTGTTGGTACAATAAATCAATAAAACAAATGCTTAAAATAATAATATATTAATGAAGTCATAGAACTACGAAGTGCTTTTTTTCTGTCATAAGATACAGTAAAATCAGTTTTTATAAATTTTAATTCAAATTGTAACATAAAATTAAAAAATTATAAAATAATTTGTTACTTTATGGTTCGTCTTTTTTCGTTTGTTTTTTAAAAAATCCATAAAAAAAATTTCTATAAAAACAATAATTAAAGAGCAATTATACTTAATTTCCAAGGGTATATCTATCGAGAGTAAAACTCTTCTCTAGCAAACTTTTCGTTACTTTAAAAGCCTGTGAAGTACTGTCCTGAGAGCCTACTATACATAATAGATTTTTAATAGACCAATTCCTCCATGTCTTTAACAACTTTAAAAAAAAAACTTTTTATAAAACGGAAATATAAATTAAACTACACAAATTTCAACAATGATAAAAATTTTCTGCGTCTGTTTAGTTTATATTGGTTTTTTTTTATCTCATAAAAACTTACTTATTAATGATAATGTTATTTTATTCTCCATTTTTCTCCTCTCTCTGACAGTCTCCCTGTCTAGCTATATAGCTTTAACTTTAACGTCTTTACATTATTTTCTTGTAAAAAAAAGTAAATAATTAATTTACTTTATTACATTATAAAATATAATAAATTTATTAATATTTCTCTATAGTGACAAACTATACGCGCTCTTTTCTTAAGTAGGTACTTATAACTGGCGGTATATATTACAACGGAGATAGAAATGACGGGTAGTGGGAACAAACGATTTTAATTATTCTTTCAGAAATAATTTTACAAGCTTACTGAAATAGAATTGAATTACATTATATTTATATTTAAAAAGTAAAAAAAAAAAAAGTCATTTCCATATTAAAAGATAAGGTATAGTTTTGGTTAGGGCGGAGGAGTCATTGAATATTTCAACAAATATCACCGTGTAGGTGAGAAGATTTCTCCAGGAGGAAGAATACTCGTAAACATAATCAAAGGATTATTTGCAATGTAAGAGTCATCCAATTCCTTTGTTTCATAAGTCATTATTTATTAAGCATTCTTAATACTCTTCAGGCAATGATGATGATAATTAACAATAGTGATGTAGTGTATAAACTTTTTTCTAAATTGCTTTTTATCCAAATCATATTGAGCTAAAATGCTACTGTTATAAGAACTAGTTTGTTTTATTTTTGATTGTGTGATAATAATAATAATAATAGCCTTTATTAACAATCTTATATTCTAATTACATTTAATCTTAATTCTAGTAAGTGTTACATTACTAACATTTATAATTATAATAATATATATGATACGAGGGAACTTCCCGGCCCGAAGGGCCGAAAAGGGTCAAATGTCACGTATAAGGTTGGCACCTACCCTATTTTGTAGCCTGATTCAATAGCTTTTTTTTTATGTATTACACATTATTGTGTGATTTGTGGGTGATAAGTGATGCGCGTGCATACAGAGTCAATTAGGTCATTATTATATAGTAAGGATTACAATTATCATATTATACACCGGTTTCTTGATTGTCTTGCTTACCAGCACAGGCCTCCCCAAGTGTTTTCCATAAAGATCTATTGTTTGTTTTCCTCACCCAAGTTTATTAGGAATAATGTTTGATTCGCCAAGGCACAATAAAAAGCATAGCTATTTTGAAAAAATCTTAAATTTAACTGAATCATACTTTTTCTTTTTTTTTTGTCATGTTTTGTTATACAAACAAGTACATGTAAATGTTACTTTAAATATTTTACTGCGTGTATTGTTATGTATAAATTTGGGATTAACATCCGTGTATGTGTATACTCGTACTTAAATATACGTATGTCTATAAGTATACTTAGGAAATGTTTAGATTTAAAAAAAGCTGGTTTATATTTTGTGTTGCTATTAAATAATTGCTTCAAAAGTTATAACATGTTTAAATATTTTTATTATTTATTAACATAACTATTCAATGAAAAAAAAATATCATACAGCAAAATAAGTGTAATACAATAAATATCATCACACTCTGAAGTAATAACATAATTAAAGTGGTAGTAGTAATTATCTTTGAACTAATCGAATGGTTACTGAGATGGTCGACTTAATGCTTATACATAATGAATACCGGAAAATTGGCAAACTTTGACCACATTTAATGTTTGATGAAGTTTCGTGCTAAAAACCAACGTTCACGGCCAAGTTAAACTATGATTTAACGATCTTAAAAGAATAAAATAAAAAATACGGGGCTCCGAACTTGCTGGGTGCTTAATTATATTTTTAGCGCGGGTGATATCAGTACAGGCGTAGAATCAATAGTATGCGAAAAATCATTTTCAAACACACTCACTGGTATAATAAGGTTTTTTTAAGGATATAGGAGACTAATTTACTATTAACACTGTTTCGATTATAAATATATTCTTTTCCACTTGCAAATCTTGAAAACCTTATATTTGAAATTTTCAAATTACGAGAACAATGAGATCACAGCAATCATCCAAATTAAAAACAATGCACTTTAAAAGCCGATGAATACCATCTGGTGACATTCACTGTTACCAAGTCCTTGCTAGGTTTATAAAGAATAGGTGCTTTCGTTTCTACTATGCTTTCCTATAATATTACAAAAATATTTTGAACAATATCAAATATTACACAAAGTTAGGATAGCTAAAAAAAAAGAAGGAATGAAAGTTACTTAGAAAATTTAGTTTAATCTTTCTTACAAAGCCGTGTAAATTAATTAGTGACCTTTACCAGCTCATCTTGCAGCATTTCCATGTTCCCTGAATACCAATACCAGTATTCAATAATGAGTAGATTTATCTAACCTAACTCTCCGCGCGTGCAGTCTCCGCTCATTCAGACGCTTTTAGTGTTTAAGTGCATTGTCAATTCGTTCAGGAAGTCCTTTATCGTTTATTGCATGAGGGCAAGTACTATCTTTACGTGTCCTTCATATCCTACGTGCTCTTAATGATGTTAAATCTACTGAGAAGTAGCTTGTGCAGTTTAATTGTATTTACAAAAAGGAAAATAAGTTTTCCAGTTTTTGTTACAAACTTATAAATTGACTCGTAGCCCTGTCCTTTATTGTTTAGTTTGCGCAGGTTTGTTCCAGCGTGTCTATAATTTTTCTTCATTCTACTCGTATATGCTAAAAGAAATGTCCAACTTGTATTATTGTCACCAATTCATATGAACATCTGTTAACAGGTCATTGTTTTCTATACTCTAGGACACCGGCAAATTATTGTAGTAATGAGATCTACGAGGAATTATGTATATATTTGTTTTCAAGTTTTTTAACTTATGAAAGTAACTTCAATCGAATATTCAATTAACTCAGACGACAAACAACGATCTACAGAAACTATAGCTTAAATCTGCATAATTTATGTGTGTATTATTATCACAAATTCTCGTTATTACCAAATTTACATGACATATTACTTTGTTTTTTAAGCAAATTCATTTTTATTACTCAGTACTGCTCTTCTTCGATCAAATAAAGCTCATGTTCGATGTCTCGAACTCGTCTCTATATCTGTTAAACGTCAGGTTGTAGAGTACTAAATAATGATAGATTTACTTTATATCCTTTATTTAAATCAAAGTACATACATAACATTCATATTTTTGTATTATTATTATTATTTATATCCCAAAGTTTCTAAGCTGAGATTTTTTTTTTTTTAACACAATTTCTAAATCTAATATAATTTAAAACAATTATCTTTATTGCACTTTAAAATAATTAAACTAAAACATTATTCATGTTAAGAATAATAATAAAAATTTCAGATAACTGTCTCAGATATGTAGTAACATAATTCATAAAGACAGCATTCATTCATGTCATTGTATTAAACATATGAACGAAATGCGGACAATATATATTTTTAAGCTAAAATAAATATAAAATGTTGACTTGACATAATTTGTAGCTAAAAAGAGCTCCTTAATTACTAAACAACCCTCTGCGCGTAGTGCCAGTAGGTACTCCCGATGGGCAAATAATATTAGCTCATAATACTTCAATTATGGGCCTTTAAACCATTATTTTTTGCCATTCGCCTTTATTCCGCTAATTAATTTAAAAATATTCGAAAGACAATTATATATATCTTTTTAATATTTAGCCATCAAGAAAACTGTTTATTTTATAATTTTAATAATTTAAAGTTTTAATATATTATTATGTAGCAGTTATCTGTCTGTCTGACTGGAAGATCATAACATTGTCCGGACTGGCTCAATTGAGGTAACCACCACTTACCACTCTAACACAAGAGAAGTGTGATGTATAGCGAATATTATAGCGGAATAACGTACGGCAGACGAGATCCGGAGGCTTAATCCTCCTTTCCCTTGCTTATTGTATACATACCGGTTTGTGATATGTTTTGCGAAACATCCGATTTCTGCAACATCCAAGGATTCCAAACTAACCTAAATGTCATCCACTACCGTTTTAACAAAGCGCAATCGGAGTGGCTGTTTTTAATATTGTGTCAATATTAATGAATGCTACGACCGCAGTCATTGAAGACATGAATGCGCAACAGAAAGATTAGTTTGTGTCACGTACGCCTTGAGGGAAGATATTTATTTGACTTTGCAACAATTATTTGATTAAGAGTTCACTAAAAATTCCAACTGTTTAAAGTTTTGCTAAAGTGACACGGGAGCAAAAGGAACATATTTATAAAAAAGTTTGTAAGGCAGATGTGTGGCAGATCGCGGCCATCTTCGATGCGTAACTGTTTTTATGTATTACATTACAATTATGTAAGATCACATTTAACTTAATAATACTTTTATCAATCCATTTAATTAGCATCACATGACCCACAATACAATTATTGTATTATCAGTCAGTACTTAGTCAGTACCGACCGCGCGCGGAGCGAGATGGATTAAATGTCAACCTTATTTTCCCATTAGCAATAGATTTCGGTTGATTCTGTGTTAATACTAATATTTGTTTATTATGTAAAAACACATTGCAACATCATTTTTTGTAAATTCATTTTTACCTTTACTTGATATATAAAATATATTAGTTTTCTTTCTATCTATTTTATTTTAAGTATTTTCCCTTTTATAAATAAATGAGTGAAATAGGTTGAAAGTCAAATTGCAAGAAATTATAAAGAAAAGAAAATTTCATTTTAAAAAATACACATGATCAATTTTCTTAATCTTACAAAACACTAGACAATAAGAAAGATTTGTAAGAGAAATGACTTCAATCGGTAACAAAATAAAAGTATTAATTACTTGATATGTGATAATTTTTTAATAATCTAAAAAGTATAATTTTATCATCTATTAAATATAAATGTTTCAGTAACACGTCAACAAAAATGGACATTAATAACATACAATAATAATAATAATATCTTGTAAAATCCATGTTTTCGTTTTCTATTGCGGTCTTAGTAAAGATCTGTCACGATAAATGACATACATCACAATATGTATAAAAGAAATATTTATGTGGAATGTGATAGCGACATTGATGTAGCGGATCAACCTAAAAAAAGGTTCTATAAGGAAGATATGGGAATAATAAAACGATTGTCAAAAAATAACGAATGTATGATTTATAATGTATACATGATTTTATTAGAGTTAACTGCCATGATTCGTATTTAGTTTAATATAGTACATCTAACGACGCAGCACCTTCATATGAAGCAAAGACGACACCTCTCGCGTTGCAGCGATCGGTGAGAAACAAGGTAAAAACTAATAGCACTACAGCCATTCTTGGGTCAAACACTGATCTGGAATCACCTTTTTAATATTAATTGATTATAAATGTTAATTGTAACTCATTAATTAAATTTTATAAAATAAATTTATTTAAATTGCAATCTTCGCTGCCACCAAAACTAATTATTATAATTATATTGTATAACATTAAAACGTTGGTTAGCAGTACTTGCGTTGTTTAATTTCAAAACAGTAAGCACTAGATTCATAATAAGTTAAAATTTCAAATAATGTTAGGAGTTTCTTATACAAATATTTTCATTTATCATATTCAAATACTACGAAATTTTATTTACAAAGTATAAATATATACTAAAAAGCAGTCATTAATCTTCAACTTCAAGCCCCGCTCTTATCTTATCTCTATAATTTTGAAGTGTATAATATTGTAGAAGAAAACGTTAAAACAATTTGGTATTAAAAAGCGAATATCAAAGATGTTTAACCGCAAGTAATGAGGAGTCAAAAGAATCTAGCAGAAATATAGATGACTCGGATTTATTTATATACTCGTAAAACAGGGGGCTCTTTAAATAAATAGCAACACAAAAATACTTAAGATATAAATATCATCACAGCACATATTATTTACTAAGTATATCCCAATCTTAATATTAACTAATTTCATTAGAAAAGAAAAAAATCTAGCTTTATTTTCCCAATAAAGAAGAAAGAGAATATTCTTTAACTAATAGAAAAACGTGTAATTCGAAGTCGACTATTGTAATTAAATTAAACGCTTTTTATTAAATGCTTTTTAAATGCTTTTATTTAACTTGACATGTATCGGATCAAATCTTGTAACGCGAAATTTTAATACTCAGACTCAATGAATTTCGATGAAAATTAGAGCACATGTTCGGCTCCGGTGACAATATAAGTAAATGGGGCTACCCGAAGAAAACATCCCCTTTTGACCCCTGTTTGCCACCACAACATGTTTTTAATCGCGTTTTCGACCATATTTGCCGAATTTTATTGTCCGGGTTAAATGAATTGTATTTTTTTAAAAATGCTTTTTAAAAAATTAAATTTTTTAAAAAGCATTTTTAAAAAAAAAATTTATTATCTTCGCTTCATACATTTGTTCGTCATTAGGATAAAAAACGTCAAAGGTTATTTAATATATATAAATAATAAATAACTTTGAAATCTAGGTAGTTAAGCAAATTAGTTAATATTACAATTATTTTCAAAAATACACCAGCAACAGCTAATAATGTTTACCAAAATGTATATAATCTTTGATCTAATCCCTCGGGCCGTTGTCCTTTCAAATTCCTTTAATATTCGCTCTAACTATGACGCTCTCGGCTCGTAAATCCAGACATCATTTTTTAAGACTGAGATAGAAAGCGTAGTGAAAAATTTCTGACCTAAGGGAACTGACTTCCAACGTTTCGCGTACTAACAAATGTTTCTCGTATCGACACTTCGTAAGGCCCTCAATCGTAAATTTATGTCTTCCGAGCTTTGAAAGTGCAGAAAAGGGGATAAAACCATATTATAACACTTTTATTACAAAAAAATTATTTAAACTACGTTGTGCTACAATTCTTCTACTTGTAAGGGGATCCGCGTAAAAAGCTAGTATTTAAAATATTTATAACCGTTGTTTATTATAAAGTCAACAAGAAAGAGTTGGCCTGGATACTTTTTGAATTAGAATAGTACATTTTGGTTGAAATGGAGATAACAAAATCCCAAAAAATATATAATTAAAGTTCATTTTTAATTTAAACTTTAAGTCTGAATAAAGTAAAAATTAAAACACCTAAAACATTTTAACTTTAACCTAAACTAAAAACTGAAACCAAAATAACAATATACGTACAGTTGGATGTTATATTTACTGAGCTGTTCTTTTTATCTCCTCTCAGTGCTCCATTTTGCTCTTGCAAATTGCATTACTGCATTGACAAGCTACTTCGCTGCGGGTCCAATACCTCTTGGGAAAGCTATCTACGAGAATGTACCGCAAAATTGAGAAAGGATTTTCTTTACAAGGAATATAAATTGAATATCTTGTTTATCAATAACCTAAAATCTTGACAACAGATAGACAGATACTACTGTCTATCTGTTGTCAAGATTTCAAATAATTTCTTGCTCCCTTCGAGGTTGTTTAAGTTATATCTTATTGTTAATACGATATATATATATATATATATATATATATATATATATATATAAATAATATAGTTAATCTAAATCTATCAGGTCAATTAACTCTGTATGCGGACGACACTTGCCTCTTCTATTTTGCAAATTCGATTCACGAAGCTATAATACAAGCTCAAAAGGACCTTGATACAATAAATGAATGGTTCCTATACAATCTTCTCACAATTAATACAGCAAAAACTTCATATATGATATTTAAGCCAAAGAATAAAAAAATACCTGATTACACACCACTCAATATTAATAAAATTATTTTAAAGAAGGTAAAGAAAGAAAAATATTTAGGTCTAATTTTAGATAAAAAACTTACATGGGATCACCATATAGAACAAATATCATCAAAATTATCATCGCTGACGGGAGCATTACGAAAAGTTTCTAATTGCATTCCTCACAAACTCCGGACTACTATTTACAACGCCCTGGCTAAGCCACATCTAGAGTACTTAATAGAAATTTGGGGATCAGCTGCACAATCACATCTTAATAAATTGCAACGAATTCAAAATAAACTAATAAAGACACTATTCCATTATAAATACTTAAAACCATCTAAAGATATATATCTAGAAACTAAACTCCTGAATATAAATCAAATGTACACCTACAACACATGCAATCTTATCAAAAAAATTACTACGAATAATATACATTCCAATATAATATTTACACCAAGAGTATTTAAACATCACCTTAGAAACAAAAACAAAATACATATTTGGCAGCCTCGAACGAAAACCTATGGTAATAAAAATATTATGTATGAGGGTGCACTTTTATACAATAGTTTACCTGATGCCATTAAGAGCTGTAACAATATTAAGCAGTTTAAAAATAAGCTTAAATTACATATTATCGATAATATTGTATAATTAACTTGAGTAATGTTAAGACCAAATTGTAAGATAAAGAACTTAATGCTCATGTAAATTACTCATTTTTTTTATATATTTATTTTTTATTTTTTTAATTAGTTGATTAGTTAAGATACATGTCTATTTACAATAAGATTTAGTTTTGTTATAAGTAAAATAAATAAAATGTAATGCATGCAGAATAACTTAAATGTATGTACTTAATCTCTGTATAAGTGAACAGTATGTTCTTCATGAGAAATAAATATCTTTAAACCCATGTTCTAATGTTTTTATTCCAAAGTATATAAATGTATTGAGATAATTTTTACTTAAATGATTATGTTTTGTGATGTAAATATAAAACAAGAATCCTTTATTTTGTATTCAAGACTCATTTCACTGATTGTAATAAAATATAATATAATGCAATGCACTGCAATGCAATGCCATGCAATGCAATGCAGTGCAATGCAATGCAATACAATGCAATACAATGCAATACAATATAATATAATATAATGTAGCAGCGAAGGGCGACTTAGAACAAATTAACTATCCGACACAATCACTACCTAGAATATACAGTGTCAAGAATATTACTTACATTGAAGGAACATGCAAATTTAATTAATAATTTGGTTGTTACTCTGATTGTCACTTACATGTATAAATATTGTAAACTTTTACCGTAGTTCAGGTTGTTAAACGTACAAATGTCGGTATATTTGTTAATAACCGCATCTATTTTAGGCAAATATAATGAAAACAAACACTCAGTGTCAAGACACGTGTAAGTGGATATGGCGCCGCAGTGATATATTACGTGACGTCACTCTCCTTGCGGTTCCTTACTGATATAACTGAAACATTATTTCTTGGCTGTTGTGAAATTATAAATAACACACATTGTCGTGGGTGTAGTAATTTATACTTAAAGTTTTATTTATATTATATTCATTCTCTCTTAAGTAAGACTAAAACCACTTTATTTACCCCAAGTCTTGCTTTGTATAAACTCATAAAGTAGAGTTCGTCCTGCTATAATTACTACCATCCTGCTATGAACTTGCGGTTGCATCGCTCATTATATCGATGCAGCGTAAAGCACCCTTATTCTACTATAAATAAGGTATGTTTTCGTTTCTATTATATTTTGTTTGTGTAGTCTAGTAGCAATTTACTGCAACATGCGGTTTATTAGCAGACGGACAACCATTAGGTTATCATTAGATAAACGGTACCGAATCCACAGAAAATGAAGATTTGAATATGTTTTACCACCAGTGAGAAGTGTAATGGAGTCTAATAGGTTATATAGAGGAAAGGTTTTATTTAAGAGTTTTTATTTCACTGTTGATTTATATTTACATTTATTTCCAAAGTATCAAAAATTACACACAAAATGATAAATCGTAATGTTCTTACGATTTTAAATCAAAATACTTGTTTCGATCCACTTACTTTGATAATTATTTCTTTTTTATATTAAAATTAAACAGGAAGGTCCTTTCTAGTTGGTACATTTTTCAGAGAAATCCTTTCCTTACAGCGCTACGTACAAAAAGCATATGTTAAGTTTCACGTCGCTCGTGTTCTGAAAATGTTAGTTACATTCGGCGGTGCAGAATATGCTTCAAGTTTTGTTATGCTCATTTGGAAACGGAAACCATATAAAACGTGTTTTGTAAAATGTACTATTGTGAAAAATATATTATTTTATGCATTTGTGAAATATACAACAGCAACTTTTAATTACTTATTCCTTTAAAAAATTAATTGATCTAGTGATATAGAATCGTTGAAACAATATCTAGAGACTGTTGTTGTATAAATCACGGAACAAAATTTATTAATATAATGTTATGTAGTAATATTTTTCTCACTATTAAATTTCTTTTTTGAAATGTATAAATTTAAATGAAACTTAATGTAGAGTTTTAAGTTTAAGATGGAATTTATGTATTGTTTTAAAAATGATTTTGGGTAAAACTTCGTATGCTTTGCTTTTTGCCAGACTTAAAGATTAAGATTGCAATACGAGTGTTGAGATGGTTGGAGTGTAAAAATATACCGTTCCATTTGTACGATGTAAAATTAATTATGTAGTATTATTAATAGTGAGTTTGGTAAATCATTTAATCGGTTTTTGTTGGTACCAAAAGTATAATTTTTTGTCACTCAACTGTATTTAATTTTATGAATTAATTTTATTTTTTTAGAATGTAAGTAACAATAGAACTGTATGAGTAGAATTCAACATCATTTTATATAAAAAAAATTACCTTTAAATAAATAAAATAAAAAGTGGCTTAAACAGCAGGTATTGAAAAGTTTAATAAATTAAAACGAACAGAGAGTATATAACAGCTTAATATAGTGGCTGTCTCATACTTTATAGAATATCGATAATGTTAGAACTACTTAATAAGTTTTAATTATTTGACTGCAGCTCGTATTGATTGGCTCGACCGGGAAAGAACTACCCTCTCACAGAAAATCGACGTGTAGTAACCAAATTCATTTGGTTATTTTCCATTGGTGAGTTTTATAACACCGGAAGTCAAATAGCTGGAACCCTGTTAACTAACAGACCTATCGCCATTACATTTCTTCTCTCTAAAATAATGGAGAACATCAATAATCGACAGCTCCTTACGTACCTCGCGGACCGCCAGTTGTTAAATTATCGACATTATGGCTTACGCCATGGCTGATCTGCTGGTGATCTTCTATTATATCTTACGCACCGGGGTCAGCGGTTATTAAAAGAAAGGGAAAGAGTCTGTTAGTTAGTCTGAATATGGCAAAAGAATTCGATGGTGTATAACACTGCGGGGTGAGCAAGGGGCTGCTTTCTAAGCTTCGTTCCTATGGGCTTCTCGAGAGTTTATACAAGTGGATCACAAGCTTTCTTGCTGGACGAAGCATATAAATCATTCTCAACAGTTTTTTCTCGGAGCCCGAATCCGTGAACGCTGGTGTATCAAAGGCTGCGTGCTATCCCCCACTCTGTTCCTCCTGCACATCAAAGATATGTTAAATATTTCCAACATATATTGTTATGTTGATGACAGTAGTGGGGATGCGGTATATTCCAGCCGTGCAGGGCTCTCTTGGGAACACGTTGACGAGTGTCTATACAAACATATGGTTTCATGGGTGGCGGTTATCACGTATGATTAGTGACCCACAAGCTCGTTGCCCTCCAAGCCCTCTTCTAAAACAAAAAAAAAAAGTTATTTTGTAAGTTAGTTATATGTTGTAAATTAAATTTCGGAAGTATGTTCTACGGTCCTTTATTGCATTTAAAAAGACGCAATGTGTTAAACGCCCTATTGTGATATTAGAGAGTACAATGAAATAAGACTAAGTAAATGATTAAATTTTTGTTTATTTAAAAACAAATATTGAAGTAAGCCAAAGTTAAAATTATACTCTCCAGTCTATTTTGATAAAGAAAACAGAACCTCGTGAACTTTAATTATGCATAATTTTAAAGGACTGCGTTCTCCGACATTGTACGGTAGTTTGAATTATTTACTTTTCTATGATTAAAAGAATAAAAGAATTGATCTCTTTCTTCACGATTCAGCTAAATATGTACAATTTGATTTCATCTATATTTATTTCCTTGGTTCTGAAATAATGCTCTTACGAGTACGAGAAAAAATGTAAACTATGTTTTTAATAATAAATTTAATAATAGTAATTTCAATAAGAAACCAGTGAAGATGCAAATTCCCAGGGTATTTTCCGAACGAACTTTGACGAAATTGTAAATGTTAATAAAAAAACAATTGATTTTTGAAAAGAAAATGTTAAATATATGTTTATTTATAATTACTAAAAATTTACAAAAAGTATGATTTACAATAATACAAAATAGTAATATAATTAAATATGAAAAAAAACTAAATCAGTAAATTATAAATAGCGCTATCTCTCGACATTAATGATAAACTCAATCAGTAAATTAAAAAAAGTGCCATCTCTCGACAATAATGAAAATTTTTCCCGTCCACAGACATCCATACATCCATCCGAGAAAAGTGAAAACAATACAGAACAAACAAAGTTCGTTCGTGAAAAGAAACACTTATAAAATCATTCTATTAGTTACTTGTCTATCTGCCAAGACCTTTATTGCTCAGTTAGCAATTCAACATGATTTAAATGGGTCTATGGTCCCTTAGAAATATATCGGCTATTACATGAACGCTATATAAAATTATTGGCTAGAGATGGAGAAAAAGAAAACTTTACAACATATTTAAAGTTTTTCTAGCTAGTATGATGACATATGGCAAAAAAATATTTTGATATTTTAGACAGAATTTTATTTTATAAAAACAATAGTATTTTGCGATTAACGGTAATATTATCCTTATATTGTACTTGTAATAAATCCAGAGTTTTATGTTTTGGTGACGTCTAAATCAACATTTCAGATAATTCTAATAGTCATTATGCAAGTCAAATGATTTTATACTCGTATATTACATGAGTGGTCGTGATGCTCCGGCATCATCGGCCAGTCTCCGGACTGGCTCGGAGCCAGCTGTCGGCAGACCACGTCTCAATGCAAGTACAAAGAAGGCTAATATACTATAAAATTCGAAATAACATATTATTGAAAATCATTTTCTTTAAAATAAAAAAAAAGATAAGTGATATTTTAAAATTATCCATATTTTAAAAATAACACTTGAAACCCTTGCTGATTGAACTTAATACAACTTATGCTGTTTAAAATTATGTATTTAATATTTAGTTCTTTAAAATGAGTCTTTACATACACCTTACAATTTTTGCCCGAAAATGTTTTTAATTGTGTTCTAGAGAATACATTATTTCAACCGAAAAATTACGTTAAGATATTTTTTTACTTATTTCACATTAACTTTAAAAAATATTTTAACTTGAATCGTGAAGAATGATTCAAATTATCACCGACACATAATACGGTGTCTGAAAAGCGAGCGGCGAACAACACATCAATCCGAGCGCCAATCATCGGACATTAAACGTGTTGAATTCAAAATGCTTACAGGCGGCACGGTAATACAACATCCAAACCAACCAACAAAAATTTGTAGGTGGTGGAGCCTAGCTGTAGTTATCCGACTACAGCTCGTATTGGGCTGGCTCGACCGGGGAAGGACCACCCTCTCACAGAAGACCGACGTGTAGTAACCAAATTCATTTGGTTATGTTCCGTCGGTGAGTGAGAGAATCCGGAAGCCCAACCTCCCCCCCGCGCCAAACATGAAAGCGATGCCTAAAAGAAAAATACCCCAGGAGCCGGGGACCCCCTCCCCGAGCAAAATCGGGGACATGATTATCGGATTTTGCTCGGGCTGCCTGTCGTATCTGGGGCGGGCAAAGTATCGCCTTTTGTGTTTTATGAGGGCAAACGACGAGTCAACGCAGCGGCACCCCGACCCACTCTAAATGTGGACTTTTGCAACATCCGGGGACTTCATTCCAACTTGAACGCCGTCCATTATCATCTAGAGACGGCGCAGCCGGCCTTGTTGTTTCTGACGGAAACGCAGATATCTCAACCTAGCGACACAGCGTACCTGTCATACCCCGGGTATAAACTAGAACACCATTTTATATACACGCCGGGGTATCTGTGTTCGTAAGGGAGGATATCTGCTAGCGTCGCCTTCAGGTTTTTGAAGGTCGGGACCTGTCTATACTCTGGCTAAGCGTGGACATGGACGACCATGTCAGAGTCTACGCGTGCCTCTACAGGTCCCATAGTGGTAATGCAGAAACAGATCAACTCTTGGGCCATGTTCAGGCGAAGATTGACGATCTGCTTTCACAGACTCCCTCCGCCGAAGTCGTAGTCCTAGGGGACTTTAATGCACACCATGCCGATTGGCTAGGGTCACGTGCCACCGACTACGCGGGGAGATCTGTGTTTGACTTTGCTCTGGCAAATGGTCTGTCCCAGCTGGTAAAGACGCACACTCGTCTACCGGACGTGGACAGCCACACGCCCTCTTTGTTGGATCTTCTGCTAACTACACATCCAGAAAAGTACCAGATCACTGTCGAGGCTCCCTTAGGTTCCTCTCATCACTGTCTGGTACGGAGTGTAGTGCCCATTCAACGGTCGGCTCGCACAACACCTGCGACTCGACGCGTTTGGCACTACAAGTCAGCGGATTGGGATGGAATGCGGTCTTTTTTTGCAACCTACCCATGGGGGCCGATTTGTTTCCCTTCCGATGATCCTAGTGACTGCGCTGCGGCTGTAGTTGATGTGATACTACAGGGCATGGAACTATTTGTACCAAGCTCTGTGGTACCACTTGGTGACAGATCGCGGCCTTGGTTTGATGCGTCTGTCAGGGCTGCAGCAGCTGGCAAACGGCAGGCTTATCAAGCTTGGGTCAATGCGTTAGTCACTAAGGATCCGAACTCTAGAGTTCTGAAGAGGAAATATAATCGTGCCTCCAGATTCTTCAAACGGCAAATCGCTAGAGCAAAGTTCAAGCATGTCGTCAAAATTGGGGATCAGCTGGCAAAGTACCCGTCTGGCACGGGCAAATTTTGGGCGCTTTCAAAGCCCACTCTGGGCAACTTTAGCCAGCCATCCCTACCGCCGTTGCACATGGGGAATGACTCTCTGGCCCACACGGCAAAAGAGAAAGCCGATCTCTTGGGCACTCTTTTCGCCTCCAACTCGACTTTGGACGACTAGGGGAAGACGCCGCCTATCATCCCGCGGTGTCAGAGTTCAATGCCGGAAATAGTTTTTCGGCAGAAAACTATTAGGCAGTCTCTATTTTCCTTGAACGTTCATAAGTCGAGTGGGCCGGATGGCATTTCTCCATTGGTGCTACGAACGTGTGCCCCTGAGTTGACTCCAGTGCTAACGCGTCTATTTTGGTACTCCTACCTTAAAGGCGTAGTCCCGGTCACATGGAAGCGTGCCCTTGTCCATCCGATCCCTAAAAAAGGTGATAGCTCGGAACCAGCTAACTACAGACCTATCGCCATTACCTCTCTGCTCTCCAAAGTAATGGAGAGCATTATCAATAAACAGCTCCTAGCCTACCTCGAGGATCACCAGTTGGTCAATGACCGGCAATATGCCTTTCGCCATGGTCGATCGGCTGGTGATCTTCTGTTGTATCTTTTTTTTTTTTTTTCCACCTTCCACTCGCTTGTGGAACGAACTCTCTTCGGCGGTATTTCCAGATCGGTACGACATGGGTACCTTCAAAAAAGGCGTTTATTCCTACCTACAAGGCCGGAAACACTCTTGTAAATCCTCGGATGTTGCAAGAGTTCATGGGCGGCGGTGATCACGTCCATCCGTGACCCGTCAGCTCGTTTGCCCTCCTCTTAAATAAAAAAAAAAATAATAATAAAACCGCACTCCTCGCAGAAACAGTTCGTTGATCCGGTACTTCCTCCGTGACCACCGCTCGTGAAACCGAGTCGAAACGTCGGAATACAGAAGATAAATAACACCGTTTATTTATCTTCTACCCTTGTGATTATGAATGGACTCTTTGATATAAAAATTTAACTTAGTAAGATTATTTTTTTTTAAGTTAGTAATATTTTACTCCAGCCGTTGCATTATATATTGTTAACTTAAATGGTAAATAACATTTAACACGGATTCCGAACTAGAAAGATTAAATTAGATTATAACAGGGGTTTTCATAATAGTATGTTTATGTTTGTTAGCTCTTAATAAAGGTTCAGGTAATCTCTTTTCAGGATATTTTGCAATCAAATATTTATAATTTCGTAAAATTATAAAGGTTGCCGGTATTAAGTGGCTGCTGTATTTTATATTTAAGCCTTAAAAGTGTTTAACAACCCATCACCTTATGTTAAGGCCGTATTTGATAATGGTAAAAGTTTATTAGTATTAGTAGTATGGGTGCTATAAGTAATTCGCATTAAAAAGCAACCCTAAATAGGTGTTGTAAGGTGCCGGGTCGTTCATAATGTAATGAATAACCTTATTAAAAAGGTTTCACATTTAACTTTTAGTAAAACTATAATATTTAGCTAACATACTGTCTTAAATTGTTCTTATATAGTTTACAGAGCGACAAGATCCTCATTTTGTATTATTTTTTGTTGGTTGTTTTACTTTGTTACTTATTTTATATTTCTTATGGTGAACCAAAATGAAAGTAACAATATTATATTATTTTGATGAGCAAGACCATATATCGATTTAATGACGCTAATAGGGCGTTGATCTTTTTAATAATATGTATTAACCATAATTCTTATTGTTATTGTTCATTTTCCTGTTAGTTGAAAAATTCATTTGAGGGACATAAGAAGTAGTTTTAATTTTCACTTAAAATTAGATGTTCTTCAGTTTTCATAACTTTATTTAATACTTTACGTTGCATAATTTCAGCATTTTATCCTATTTCGACAATACGAGTCGACAAAGGCTACAGTAGAGCTTGTGAGGCCTTTATCCACCATAGGGATATTATATTTTGTTATTATCTGTACAGGTTACGATGTTATTAGTGCTATTTCGTAATTTAACCTGTACATTGTTAAAAACAGGAGTTTTTTTTTAAAGACTAGTTAGGCTGAGAAAAATTGTAAAAAATGTATGTGTATGGTTATAAGAGAAAATAGAGACTGAAGATATGAATATTCAATTATAGAGTAAAGAAGGAAGTCTCGATTTGTATGATTTATGATAGAAGAAGATAGATTACTCAATTGAGATAGTGTGCCGATTCAAATTATAACATATATTGAAAAGGTGTATCATGAATAGTTTGAGTTATGCAAATTTCTTGATCTATATTTCAAATAGATTGGTTATAGTAAATAAATAGTTTATTATTATTATCAGACAGATGTTATATTACATGTTCAAAGTAAAATTTAAGTTGTTCAAGTTTGTACCGAAATCATAATGCTAGTGTTACCGAGAAATGAGATGTAACCATTTTTATTATTTTTTATATTGTTAAAAAATATTATTGTGTAGGTCAAATGGAAATTCATCGGTCAAGCAAATTATAAGAAAATAACTATTTTTTGGTAGAAAACGTAGTTGAATTTGAATATTTTTTCTATGAACGTCTATGTGCTATTAATACCTGTTCGTATATTCACGTGAGCTAAGTCTTCGGCTAGTTTTCTAATGAAAATATTATTTGCGGGCTAGAGTAGAATATATAGCCACAAAATGTCATTATAAGTGTAAATAAAACAACAGCTTTGATTTTTTTCATTATACATTTATTGCAATTATTATAAACGACAGAACAAAACAATATGTATTAACTTCAACTTTATGGTTCATCTAACTAATGTAACCGGTTAACCTCCGGAGCCTTAAATGTAATTACATATTATCCTTTTCGTAGACATTGTAATGCCTCGTGAGTATACCACTTGTAATCCCCGGTAAGTTATAATTGTATTTATAATTAACGATTATTCTGAAGAAAAATATTTTTAACGCCATCGGATTTTATATTTTATTGACACCCAACACAAGTTTTTGATTGTTTTCTAATAAACAGGAAGTAGTGGGATGCATTTTGTCATCCATGGTCAATAGTCTGTTTTTATAACTTTCTAAAAATCTATAACGAATATCCGCCGGCCAAGAATGTGATGACGAGACGGAAAATGTGGCACTACCCGGTAGCATAGAGGAAAGTCCGTTAAGATATAGAGTGTTACGCGCAACCGGAGACAGGCGGCTCTAGCTTCCTCTTCCACCGTCGAATCAGGGTTTGCTGAGATAGAGGTCTGACTAGATTTTGATTCTATGGAATTTTCTTAAACTTTTTTGCTGCTTTTTGGGCACATTTTCTTAGCGGCAATTTTTATGCATTCTTTTACAAAATCGCCATCATTGAAGGGGCGACTTCGCTTTGCTATCATTCGAGAAATTTCATAACTAACTTCTGTAGCTGTTTCTGAAACTTAAATGGGTTTTGTAAATATAGCTTGCTGACCAATAAGCTCCCGTTTTAAAGAAAACTCTTTTTGCTTTCTTAATTCGCCTGTAAACTTGGTAAAAGTAGGAAGCTGCGTTTCATAGTGTCTTTTTACATTATATTCCCTTGCAATCGCAACAGAATTCTTGCAAATTAAACAAACGACTTTGTTATGCGACCATACAAAAAAGTATTTCTCAGTAATTTCTTGAAACTGCCGATTTTCATCTTTAAACTTACGTTTTTTACTAGGTCCTGGCTTTTCCATGTTGCGTTCTAATCCTGGCTAGGATTAATACAGCACCTAAAAACAATTACAGTACCTACTTAAATTACGCACCCTTTTTTAAAATATCAAAAATGATTGATTAAATATTATTCCTCAGAAATTTTCAGATTCTTATATACATTTTATATCTGAAATAAAAAATAGTAATTTATTTGTTTTAATTTAAAATTTGCTCAATATTAACGCTAAATATGACTAAAATTGATTAAATAGGTATAGGGAAACACTTATTAATAACAGGGCTTTACTTACGATTTCACAACACGCTTGCTAGCTAGCAGAGCCTACGGAGTGCTTGGTGCGCCGAACAAGGCAAGGGCAAGTACACCCATGGCCTCAGCGAATCTGTCCAACTATACGAACCCTTTTCCTAAAATACAAGGCGTTATGAGGTAATACGAGGTATTGTGTCCACGACGAGCTGTGTTTTTTTATAAATGTAAAACCAAGCTAAAAATCGCTCTCGAACACTCTGATCTTGAGCGACCTCGGGATGAAGTTGCGTTTGTGAAACGATGACTTCGTTGGTCGGACATAGCATTTGAACCAGAGAGCCCTTGATTGTTGAGGCCCGATTGTACAACAGCACCACCACAACATAAAAATATACACTAAAAGTAAGTTTTAAATAATTTATCTTTAAAATAATCTACTCTCGGCAAGTCTTACAAACACTTAAAAATATTTATTTGAAAAATATTTGAAACGAATGAATAAATTTAAATTTTAATATAAAATACAACAAAACTCACAAATACCACAAACATACTCTTATCTCTAGGCCATTGTCTTCTAATCAATTCCTATTAACTATTTATTTTGACGATCACAGAGCGAAAATCTGAAATTGTGTTTTTTTTATTCAGATACAAAAGTAGTCAATCTTACCTTAGGAAACAAACAGTTAATATATGCCAAAATAACTAATAATTTTTGTTTCGTCACTTCACAATGATCCCAATCGTAGGTGAAGTAGATAGAATTTAAAAAAAATACTTTAAGAAACTGCTTATGTACAATTAATTAACAATTTTAGTTAAAATATTATGAATCGAAAGAGCTAGCTAGGTTAACAATAACTAATTCAAGGTAAATGTGCGGCACAAATATACAAAACAGTACGCGGCGCCGTGCTGTCGCGCAGGTGCTGGACTTAGGAGTAGGTGGCCGGCGCCGGAGTGTCGCTCAGGTGTTAGAAGAAAATGGTTGAAACAATAGTTATACGTTACAAAAATGGAGTAAATCATTAATTGCTAAACATAAAATTAATTAATTAAAATACAGATTGTATTTTGTCATTAAATATAATAATAATTATCATACTTATTGTAATGGTTTGTTGCTACTACAATGAAATCACACGTCAATTTATTCCTGATTTTAATTCCATCAATTTTTCGCTGTCCAATTTTTCTACATTAACTTGAAAAATTTGAACAATGCAGATAAAAATAATAATTATATAATTTGAATTGATTTGTGATTTCAGTGACTGTGAGTAAATGAAGGTGAATATAATTTAACCAAAATTTAAGTCATTGTAATATAATAAAATATCACTAACACTCTTATTTACATTGTGAAATTTGTTTTGCCTCTGAAAGATCTATTGAGAGTAATTCCGATCTTTGGTTATAAATTATCTACGCAATTGAATTATTTGCTGTTTGAGAAACTTTTTGCTCGTTTTAATGTTTTAAAATACTTAGTACGTTACGTTATGTAATAAAATGTTTTATATTTATTTTAGGTCTTACCACAATTTTGAAGTGACAAAAAAAGAGACAGCTTGTATAACTTTTGTATTTAAAATAACTCATTAATAAAAGAAAATACATTTGGAGACAAGTCCATTATTGAAAAAAAAATCAAATTTTTTTTTAGGTGAAGTGATTCAAGGAATGTATATATTATCAAATGAGTTACAACATAATAACATATTTTATCATCATAAAACAGGCTATATTATTTTTCCTTTATCGCCTCTCATAATAATATACTTCAACGTGAATGTACTGCGTGCAATAAGAAACATTCCTCACGTTTACGAAAGGGAAAGCCAATAAGCAAATGTGATTGATACCCACATTATTGTATATAATTGCATTGTCGTATCAAAATCTGTAGATTAAATATTTAAAAAGTGTTAAACACAATGCTACGATAAGTTAATATTCAGTTTCAAATACAATTAAAAATAATTTAGCAAGCCGATCGTATAGGTTATTCAGATTATAATATTTTTCTTTTATAAAATTAACCGTACGCCAAAACGTAATGGTATGTTAGTCAGTTGTCACTGATTAATTAAATACCTGCATTAAAGACATGTTACCGTTAAGGACCCATGCCCTTGAAGTTTTTGAACAAACGTCCGTTTTCAAATTAATTACCTATGCAGACGTAAATATTAAACAGTTGATAGGTACAAAGCTGTAAAGTAATACGCTACCTGTTCGAATGCACCGTGTTACATATGTTCTGTTACAAAAATAAGGTCAAAATCGTGTGTGTGTTAAAACCAAATCAGATTAGCACCCTTTTATAAATAATGAAAAGGTCTTAAAAAGCTCTTATGACTGACATAGGGGGGTGTTCCAACATAGTTCCAACAATAATGAATTTAAGTGACACTTGGGTATGGCAGACGAAGAATGAAAGTAAGAACAAAGCTATTAAAATGGTCCCTAAAAAGTCTGATACGTATGAAATTGAGTAACAAGATAAAGAATAGTAAAATAAGAAAGCGTTATAATGTGAAAGAAGATGTAAATAGTATACTAGAATAGAGAAAAAAATGCTTAGATGATTTGTTTATATAGAGAAAATAAACGAAACGTGATGGACGAGTGGAATATATAAAGGATATGTGGATGAAAAGGTCGGAAGAGGAAGGTCTATAAGGACATATTTTGATCAGATTGAGGATGTCCTGAAAGCACAGGTCAAGGGTACCCGGACCGATGAGCGTGCATGAAGGAAAATTTGAGAGTAGAATAAGCGAAAAGAGAATATGGAAGTGGAAATCTTTGGTCTCAGCCTACCCTTCTGGGAAGGAGGGATGATAATAGGTATGTATGTAAGTAATTGGCTTATTTAAAATAAACTTTACGCCTTTCATCACCCTGTGCTAAATCAATATTTACGGCTAAAGAAAATAAATTACAAGAAGAATCTTTATAAAACTTTTTGTATTATTTCTTAATGCTCGTATATGATATTATACGTATTGAATATGTTCATATTCACATCCTGTGTTGTACTTGATTCACATTTAATAACGTTATAGATTATCATTTATATGTTATGTAACATTATAAGGTAAATAGTTCTTGGAATATGATTTCAATAAACAAAAGTAGCAAAATATTATATACTATTAAAAATATTTTGGTTGATTTCTAAGGATCTTACTTTTAATACATCATGAGATAAATATTTATAAAAAATATAAATTCTAACACTCATATGAATAAGCATAATTTCGAAATTTCCTCGCTAAATAAATATAATAAAATTTTTCTGTCAACACAATTTTTCAGAGAAAGAAAAGAATGTAAAATACCGACAATTTAAGACTCAGTAAATTTGATATTTGTTTTGTAAATTACACGTGTTTGTGTAAATTTTATTACTTTATTGTGTAAAGAACACCATCACGTCTTGAGATTGAACATCAGAACATTAGACCCTTGTAGATACTATTATCAACAACATATCGTAAAGGATTCAAATTATAATCATTCAAATGGCGTTTCGATACTTCACCCGATCCTTTTACATTCATTGGATATTGAGATATATTGTAACGCTTTACTACTTATTTTTAAATTGTATTTTAAGTCCTTTAGGCGATCATTATAATCTCTTTGGTATAAGGAGAAAATAATTTTGTATTGTATATTATAATATATATTTTTTCAAAATGTTCGAAGAAAGTAAATATAAAAAATAACTTAATATTGTTGTTATTTGTTTTAATTTTAAAGTAAAGAATTTATTTCAATACATTATTTTATAGTCTAACTAAAATGGAGTATTTTAACTTCGTCTAACCAACACATATTTGTATGTAACATATATGGTTAACAAGAGTGAATATGATATCTCATTGCTTCTCCTCACGTTCTCGGTTAAAGATAACGCTTCTTGATGTTACGTTATCCAAGTTAATTTCTCTCGACACATTCGAGATACTGTAAAGATTAATTTGGTTGTGAGATAAAACTTTAACATTTAGAAGGTAGTACAGCATGTTGTCTTTTAAAAGTAGTTTTACCCACTGTATATCATCACAACCAAATCAATGTGAATTTGGCGCACTGAAATAAGATATTATATAGTAAAGTCATCCTCCTGGACTTTGACTCATATAATGAACTCACTAATATAACACCAAACTGTGGTATGATCAGTAGTTTCATGGTTCTGTAGTTACAGCCGAATCAGGTTGGCCCTGTAAAAGACATTTTTTCGAAATATAAATTTATATAATAAAACATTAACTATAAATTTATTAAATATTAAATAAGAGTAAAAAAAAGTCATTTGAATATCTTGAAATTACTAAAAATATTTCTGTATTATGTGCAAATAATATTATATCAACATAGTAAAAACATTGACAATAGTAACTTAAATAAAATAAGTATATCGTGTAAGTATAATTTAGTACGTATCTAAAATATCCGCGGCCATAAGGTGTTACTGCTGAAATGCAAAAAATAAAACACTGTACTGTAAGTTAAACTCATAATAAAATTAATCGCAGAATTATTTCGTTTTAATATTGTCCGTTGCCCAATGGAACTTTATAATTAGATACTGTTTAACAGTTGAAATATGAACAACAATAACAATGAAAATGATACACCCCTGCAAATGGTCACTTTAATTGTGATATCGAGCTGCAGCTCCACAAGTGTCTGACACCGACACTGATCGACGAACGCTGCTGTTGCGGTGTTCCTGATGGATGATCACCAGCTGAAGCTGACCTTTCTGTCTAACTTGTTTAGCTGTTTTTCGGCCAATCAAAACTTTCTAGACTATTGTTTTATTTATGTTATTTTATCTTGTAACCACGAAACAATCAGATGACAAAAATATTTATGTGGCAGTAATGGTAATTATTCACGAATTATTTATTACAGTGATAAATAAGAAACGACGAATACGAACTTTAATCATTAAGTTCGTAGAGGATTGCCGAAATATGATGAATTATGGAAGAAGCAATAAGCCATATCGATGTTAGAATGATAAGAATATTTTTACAAAAATTATTTGATTTTCTCTAACCGCAGTTTAGCACCGACCGTTCAGCTCGAGTTCAATAAATCGTCCAGGTGATGCGAATAGGATGTTCTCTTGCATTTTCTTGATTCCATTATTATATCATTTTTATCTAAAATATGACCTTATGCCTGGGCAATAAGAACTATAATACGGCATTTGCACTGACATTCTTCGTATTTGAAATGTAGAATGCAACGTCGAAGCTCTTTGTAACATTTCCAATTTGCAATTCAAGTTACCTCAGTAAAAGAAAAAAACATTGTTGTTTATTTTATGTTTGTAACTTTTAGAAAACACGTATATATTATATAATATTAACAGTTGTAAAACAAACATATACATACAAAACAAAAAATATATGTGCATTTGAAGAATGTCGTTACGAGTACGGTAGCTTCATTAAGGAAATATTATGAATGTTGATTCACCATCTTTGCATGTCATTAATACAAGTAAATTAGCTTTTCTTATCTCCCAGTTGTATTTAATGAACATTTCTTATTAGGCTTTTAATTTTTAATGCACAGTTACGTAGTTACAAAATACGTTAGGTTAGGTTTTGTACCTTTTATTTTTAACTAATTTTAAAATGTCTTCATAGATTTTGTTTTTATACATATATTAATAATAATAATAGTAAATTTATTAGTCTCAACACATTTTACAACTGTATATATTTTTTTAGATTTACGAATGAAGAGCAGAGCATTGGGTTACTAAATTTAATATGATAATTTACAAATTTATTAACTTTTTTTAGATATCAATCTGCGTTTTTAATTAAATAAATTAAAATATGTTAACAGCTTCCATACTTTTTTTACAAATCAAGATATGCGTAAGACGATCAAAACACATAGGTCACTAGATAAGTTCTGCAATACAGAGTTTCTATAAACAGTGTTAGTGATGCTCCAAGATCTGGTCGTCCTGTAGACGTAACTGCTCTGGAAAATGTAGGGAAAGTCAAGTCATTGATTAAAGCAGACGATCTTATTACCTACAGACAGATAGCGGAGGTCTTACAGATTAGTGCACCAAGTGTTCTTAGAATTTTACATAATATCTTTGAAGTAAGAAAAGCATACACTGTGGGCACCGCACGACCTTAAGTCCAAACCAAAAGAAATAAAAGAGAAATTGCTGTAAACATTTTTTTAAGATTTATGAAAATGGGACTTTCATCGTCATATTAATGAATTAGTGTCCTATAAAATTAATTAAAATTATATCTTAATTTTCAATTGCACAACAAGGTACTGAGGGTGGGTATAACGATAAAGTTTTTTCTACCAACCAACACAAAACGTGCAAGATAATAGGTATAATTTAGCGACAGTCTATAAGTTAGTTTGTTTTCGTCTCTTTTATGTTTATGTTATGTTTGTTGGATAAAGATCGTATCGATCAGTTAATGGTGTCTTATAGAGAGAGATTTTTTTAAACTTTGCGGGTACTTGAATAAAAAAGAGTTAATAACATTTAAATTTCTTTTCTAAGCTTCTATAAAAAATAAATACACGGACCACAGACACACTAATTCATTTGTATTTTAAAGTATTCAACATTTCATACTATATAAGTATTACTTTCACACATTACACGGATCATGGATAAATGATTCTTGTTTTACGATTTTTTATCACGGTTTCTTGTAGTTATTATTTTTTTAATGACTGTAATAAAATACCATTTCTGCACGCCAGAGTTGGTTTTCATTGTACACAATTTATAAGATGATAATAACTGAAATAATTTTTACAAATATATATCAAAGTATTTTATAATAATTTTTACAAATATATCACCATTCCTCATTAAAACAGGATTTTATGTGTACTGTACTTTTTAACAATTAGAGGTCTAATATTGATAGATATTAAACTAGGTCACGCAAGCGGGATCGTGAGCTGTGCTAACTTTTGCTCTGTGCACGGCAGGCTATTTACTACGATGTTCTTTAGCTTAGTCCTTACAAACGCTACGAGAGTTAAATGGAATGAGACGTTCCATATGATAAGTCTATAGACAATTTTCTGGTGAATTGAAACTTTTTTTCTGTAATTAGAAAATTTATCATTCTTTTAGTCTGCTTTCGAGCTCAATGTGAACTGCATTCTGACGACTGAACTGACTATAATCAGTTCTGCTATGTATGAGAGTAGTTACGGGAGTAAAAACATATTATTTATTATTTGTTTGATCATTACAAAGAAACTGTATAAATATTGAAATCAATACAATCAATCGAAATATCAATTATTTTTAACATATTAACTGTGTTATGTTTTTTACTATGTTTTGGAAAAAATATCTTTATTCATATCTCGTTATTTAAAATTAAAGATGCATAATCTGAAATATCTATTGCGATGTCATTTGACAGTTGGATCGTTTGTTGTTATCTAATATATAAAATTCTCGTGTCACAGTTTTCGTTGCCATACTCCTCCGAAACGGCTTGACCGATTTTGATGAAATTTTTTGTGCTTATCCGGTATCTATGAGAATCGGCCAACATCTATTTTTCATCCCCCCAAATTTTAGGGGTAGTACGACCCTAAATTTTTTTTTTTATTTTTTTAGACAAAATTATTAATTTCTATTTTTTTATGATACAACATACAAAAATACATACAATCCTCAATTTTCACCCTTCTACAATCAACCCTTATTTTTTAATAGCCATTTTAGTAATTTAATCATTTTTCCTTTCCGGTCGAAAACTGATCAATCGTCATTTAATTAGTTATCCCTGCCAGATGTCTACAGGTGTCACTTCTAACCCAGTAAACAGCACGGAGTAGGGATGAGAACGAAGCCGGTTTCCTTTCTTTCTCACTCCCTACACAGTTGTCGGCCATCATTATTGTTGATGAATGACATCGTTCGGAGCAACAGAAATAGTTCGAAATACTAATGCAAATGTTCAACAATTCAATTCTACATTCAAAATCAGAGGCCAAGTTTATCATAAAATGGTCTCACTGCTGCCAATGCCAAACGAACCACATAAATTCTTACAAATCTACTTTATGGGCGGCGAGGATTCCGGAAGCGCACTTGCCAATCGCGTGAATGCACGTTGTGATTATAATAAATTTGATTCACTTTATGCCCGGCGCATCGTCAGCGAGCTAGATGCTCTTTTGAACGAGCACAACGAGTTGTTGAAAATATTCAAATCACATATGCACCAATTACAAAGCGATAATCACGCTATCGTCATTAATCCTGATAAAACACTAGCTGGAGAGCATATTCGTAGATTCAATGCACCCGTTGTTGATGATGTTGCTGGAATCATGGTTGGCGATTATACAGCTGCACGAGAAATTGTGATTCGTAGAAGAAATAATAATCTTCAGTTCATTGCTGACACACATCGTTCATATGACGCTCTCCAATATCCGCTAATATTCTGAAAGGGACAAGACGGATATTGCATAAACATAAAACAACGAGATCCCGTATCAGGTACTTCATTGATTATTAATTTGATCATTAATCATTTAACAAAACAATTAAATTATTGAACGTAATAAATTTAAATTAATTTTTATGAACAAATATTACAGGAGCTGAAACAAACAAGAACGTTAGCTCAAAGGATTATTATGCGTACCGATTAATGATTAGACGTGGCCTGGACAACGTCATTTTACGATGTCGTGAGCTTTGTCAACAATTCATAGTCGACATGTACGCGAAGATTGAGAGCGAACGACTACGATACTTAAGATATAATCAACAAAAGCTGCGCGCGGAAGAGTACATTCATTTGCGAGACGCTATCAACAACAACGCCGACGTCGCCGAAATTGGTAACCATGTCATTTTACCATCATCGTACGTAGGCAGTCCACGTCATATGCAAGAATATATACAGGATGCTCTGACTTTCGTGCGCGAATATGGACGACCATGTTTATTTATCACGTTCACATGTAATCCAAAATGGCCAGAGATTACATCTTTGCTACTGCCTGGCCAAAATGCAATACATCGCCATGACATTACAGCACGTGTGTTCAGACAAAAGTTGAAGTCTTTAATAAGTTTCATTACTAAATCACATGTATTCGGTCCCACACACACGTTGCTGGATGTATTCGGTTGAGTGGCAAAAGCGAGGATTACCTCATGCACACATTTTGGTTTGGTACATCGACAAAATCCGTCCTGAAGAAATTGATAGTATCATTTCTGCGGAAATTCCAGATCCATCCACTGCTGTTTGATATTGTTACAACAAACATGATTCATGGTCCATGTGGTACTCTTAATAGTTCATCGCCTTGCATGGCTGATGGAAAATGTACTAAAAATTTCCCTAAAGATATTACCAATGATACGGTCACAAATGTCGACGGATACCCAATATATCGTCGAAGAAATCCTGAAAATGGCGGACAATCATTTATTAAAAATATCATATAAATCTATTGATACAGTTTGCGACGACAGCGAAGCAGTAAATTTTCCCACAGAGTTTTTGAACTCACTGGATTTGCCAAGCATGCCACCGCATAATTTACAATTAAAGGTTGGATCTCCAATTATCTTGCTTCGTAATTTGAACCCGCCCCGGCTGTGCAACGGTACGCGATTATTATCATTCAAAAATTAATGATAAACGTGATCGAAGCCAGGATTTTAAATGGCAAGTGCAGAGGTGAAAATATACTCATACCACGGATTCCTATTATACCTACAGATGTGCCAATTCAATTCAAACGTATTCAGTTTCCGATTAGATTGGCATTTGCAATGACTATCAACAAATCCCAAGGTCAAACGATGTCTGTTTGTGGATTAGATTTGAGAACACCATGTTTTTCACACGGACAATTATACGTGGCATGCTCTCGAGTGGGTAAACCATCCAGTTTGTTTGTGTTAGCTAAAGATGGACTAACAAAAAATATTGTTCACGCTATAGCATTAGGAGATTAATATTGTTTAATAGTGTTACTGTCGTAATTGTTTAATTAATGATATATAATGTTAAGGAATAAATTATAATAACTTAAAAATAATGTTTGCCTTTTGTTATTTTTATATTCCCTCATCGTTCACAGCGCTCCATGCTTATTTCACGCATATACTACATTCTTACATACATACAATATACACATTCTAACATACATACATACTTACAATAAGTAAGCTATTTTTTGTCTACACTAGAAATTACTAGGAAATTATTTATATGGCAAAACAACGTTTGCCGGGTCAGCTAGTATTTGTATAGTTATATGATGTCAATCTCATCTCGGCCAATAACAGCTTGATAAAGATTGTCCATATTTCGTTATCGAAAATGGAGAAGCATTAGGCAATAATGAAGTATTAGGCAATAATGCTTCTCCATATTATACCTTTATATTTAGAGTAAGAATGAAAACAGTTCTTCAGTTAAGACATAATATTGTTTGACTTTCATTTAAAAATTTTAGCGTTCCATTTACTACAATAAGGTAGTAAATAAATGTAGAATTTTAAAAATATATTGAACATTTATTACACAAAGTACTCACAGTCTTAAAGTCACAGCGGGAGCGGGAGAGGAGAACCCTGTATAAGTGAAGCCTTTGTTTTTGGTCTTTTAAGTTATTTAGTAGACGGATTAAATAACTTTATTCATTAACTAGCAGCTTACCCGTGCTTCGCGACGGGTATAAACAAATAAAAACTGACTGACATCAGTGCGAGACAGCCTTGAGTTTGATAACTACAGAGTGTCATTACATTACAGAGTATCGGGTTATAGGTACACTCTTGTTTATCAAATCGCAGCGTGTTGAGAATAAACATAGTGACTGACCAAATAATTTTAATTTCTACTGCAATGCAATGGGAGAAGAGAGGGAGCGGGGGGTAAACTTTGCAGTTTTTTAGCTGTAACTTAGGCGCGGTTTGGACCTTTGCAAAGTCCTTTCTTATTGCACCTATTCAATATGTCAACAGGCTTGTGTCCAAATTTCAGCTTTCTAGGTATTACGGTTTGGGCTGTAGAGCGATGAATGGGTCAGTGAGTCAGTTAGTGAGTGTCTTTGTGTTTTATATATTATACCCGTGCTTCGTTATATAAACCTAACGTAAAACATAAATATTTTTTTTGTAAGATATAGGAAAAATATTGATTTATCAAGTTTTATTAAAATCATAGTATAAAATTGATAGACCATAAAATTATATATATTATTTTATTATTCATACATTTTATGTTCGTTTTTCTATACTTTCATGTATACAAAACGTCTATAAAATAGTAAAAAATAAAACAATATTGTTAATAATATTGTAAAGAGTAATTAAAACAAACTTCTAAGAGTCGATCATATCTATCCCTGTCGATATTAAAACACTTCTTTACCGGACTTTTGTCATTGTAATATCCTCTGAAACAACTGTCCTGAGATCCTACTCTGCATAATTTTTAATTGATCATTTATTAAAAATTTAATTTTCTAATATTATATATATATATTTTATTAAAATTTTCTATTAAAAATATTTACATAATTTAAAAAGATATTTAAAAAAGAAATGGTCAATTAAGAATTATTATTTATATATTATTATATATAGTTGCGAATTATACGCACTCTTTTTGTATTTATCATTCTATTTCGTAGTTATAAATATATCTAGCGGTATTTTGTTACAATAAAAAAACATTGAGAATGTTATGATATTCTTGTACTCTTAAAGAAGACGCTACCTTTGCAGATGGACACAGTGATAAGAGCAACTATAAGAATTTAATATGTATATTATAACGGGGATATAGAGGAAGGGTACTAAGTTATAACGTGTTTCATTTTTTTGTTGAACAAAACGTTTATTAATTATTATTTCAGAAACAATTTACAAGCGCAATAGAATTGAATTAAATAATATCTGAATTTAAAGCAAATATAAAAATAAATCAATTCGTATAAAAAAACACATGTAATTTTTGATAGGAAGGTGAAGAAATTTCAACAGTAGCAAAAAATACATAATTAATAGATTATTGGCACCCTCTCCTGATTGGCCTTGGCCTTATAATGTTTAATAATGTTTGTTTCGAGTAAGCACAATAAAATGTATTTCTTTTACAAATATCATATATTAACTGAAACATACTTTTTATTCTTTTTTTGTCTCGGTTTTGTTTTCCGAATAAATATTAATGTTACTGTAAACATTGTGCCCGCAGTACATGGCTTGTGTTGAACACACACAAGCACATGTGTTGAACACACACAAACACACTCTTATTAATAAGTATACACGTATACTTAAGAAAAGTTTACATATTAAAAAAGCTGGCTATTGTTTTGTATTCCTATTATATAATTCTTGATACAGAAGTTGTTACATATTTAAATATTTTTATTATTTATTAACATAATAATTCATTAAATAAATCAAATATCATACAGTAAAATAAGTGCAATACAATAAATATCATCACACTCTGAAGTAATAACATAATTAAAGTGGTAGTAGTAATTATCTTTGAACTAATCGAGAATAGCTACGAAGGTATCTTTATTGCTGGTTACTGAGATGGTCGACTTAATGCTTATACATAACTAATACCGGAAAATTGGCAAACTTTGACCGCATTTAACGTTTGATGAAGTTTCGTGCTAAAACCTATTAACGTTCACAGCCAAGTTAATGTACTTGGACCGTAAAGTGAGACCGGCTTAACGATCTTCCAAAAAATTAGGCTTAAGTTTGGTATTAACGAAGCTGGTGCTGACCAGGTCGAAACATCAAACCAGTAGTTATATTACTGTTATTAGATCTTCCGCTTTGTTGTATTGACCAACTCCACTTTAAATACTGAGCTAAGGATCTGCTGACTGCTTAATTGAATTTTCATAAAAGGTTTTATCACTCGCACCTTACATTGTTAAGAGGACAATCGTGCCTCATACTTGGGTGCGAAATATCATTTTTAAACTATACATAGAATAGGGATATTTAAGAAAAGTAATAAATAATAAATAGTAATATGCACTATTATTATTATAAATTTCTTATTTTACAATTAAATCTTTAAAATCTAAATTGAAAAAAATTTAAATTGCATGAACAATAAGTTCATCGCAATCATTCAATTGTTAAGCAATTTACTACATCAGTCGATATCTACTGCCATACTATACTACTACACACTCACTGTTGACAATCCGTCACTATGTGTATAAAAACTAGTTATTACAAGCGACGTCAGGAGAAATATATGAAGTAAATTATTATCAATTCGTAACATTACTTTTAATTGCAGCATGTGCCCTTAATACAAGATTAACATTTATATACTATTGAAGAAAACGGATTATTTTAATTCAACAGCAAAAGTGTTCACGGATTGCCGACATCGAACTACTGATAGGAATACATATTTGTTTACATTTCTACTATGTCCTTCTATAATATTTCATTAATATTTTGAACAATATCGATTATTATGAAATATTGAGATAAGTAACGAAACAGCAATAATGAAAAATCACTAACAAATTTTGAATTAGTCTCTTTTATAAGATCTTATAACTTAAATAGTGACCATTACCATTACCCGCTCGCGTTGCACCTCTTACATGTACTTACATGTACTCTGATAAACAGTATTCAATGATCTTTGTTCAATATTGGCATCAGCTGAACGATCATACTACACTCATTATTTAATCCAGTAAGACCATCTTAAAATAATATATGTTAGTAACTATATTGTTCCTTAAAAATGTATATCTATATCAAAATTGTATAGCCTTATTTAAAAACTTATTCAGTAATTGTATAATATTTAATATTAAAATAATGATAATAATAATAATGTCAATAATTATAACAATGTCGGAGTGTAGTTAAAATTAAAATCAAGATCAACTATTATTGAACTCACTGTTAGGGAAAATATTAACTGTTTCTTATTCTTTGTTAGAATAGTTTACTAAATAAATAAAATATATATTTTGTAAGCAATTACTTCATTGTTAGATTTTTTTATAAGTAAGCCATTTTAGGTTCTTTTATGTTTTTAAATATTAAGAAAATAAAAATCATGAACACGTGCACGACTTGAATTGACTTGAACCAGCGAGTTTGGGTTACCATCACCGCCCCTGAGGTCCCACATTGAGGTCAGTTCATTCTATATTATTAAAAATAATACTCCTATGATATCTACTGTGATAAAAACGATACAAAAACGATATATTATATACCATTATGTGATTTTATTATTTTATTTTTTTTTGCTATTGTTTTGTGGGTAATGCTTGGTTCTAGTCATTCGACTGAAGCTCGTTAAATGGTTATATTTCCACAAATTTTGCAGAAGATCAAAGAGAATTTACGGTTTAGACGAATGAGAGAGCAGGAAGACCTTCATCGTTTTCAACATTTGTTTAAATTAATAAGTGTTTATTCAAGAATTGTGAACATAATTATAGCAGATATTCATTCCGATATACTCTTAATTAATTGAAATCTCTGAGGTTAATTTCGCCCACATTTTGCTTTAGAATAATATGCTAAATATATCGTTTCTAAAACAATTTTAATCTCTGAAATAAGAAATACACTTAATAGAAGCAGACTGTGCTAAAATAATTATATTGTTATTAAAAAAATATTGTTTACCTACTTAATTTAACATTCATATTATTTAACATGGTCAGTGCCACATAATCAGCCCAATAGTCAGATTTACGACTACCGGCAACAAGTAATATAAAAATATAAAAACACAGTTAACTAAGTTGTTCATTATTACGATTTTGAAACATAAATAAAGTAGGTGTGTAGTATTGTAGTTTTGTTTTATTTTACCAAAATCTTATAAAATTGAGTGTTTTATGGTTTTATCAAATACTCGGTGATTAATGCCACGTGCTGTGTGACGTGACGCCAGCAGGTAGGTAGGTGTAGTGTGCCAGTAGTGTTGTATGTGCATCCACCGATATCGATTTTAAACATTATCATATCAATACTTCTTATTAAAATCTATTACATCTCTTTTGATGTTCTTGTTGTCTGCGATTGTTTTATTGAATAATGACGTGACGTCACATTTATCAGTTAGTACTAATGAATGTTTCAAAAACAATTTTATACATAATGTTAAACATTTCAATTAAAAATCCCCAAGAAAACAAAGTTTCACAAGAATTCTTCACTACTTATACTATATTTTTTCAATGCAGTAAAATAAGTTTAAAGGTCACGGTTTACAAAATGAAAATTAACATTTATAACTTTGTATTAAAGCAATGAATGTAATGTAAAAGAAAAGAAGGTTCTTTTAAAGTACTTAAAGTACATAACCAGGTGGTTATGTACTTTAAGTACTTCATGTACTCGTACTTTCTAAGCGCCTCGTGTAAAAACTTCAGAATATTAACTTAATTCGATCTTTATTAGTGTTAGTGTCCCTGAAGTCCGGAACTATTGAATAATTCACTTAATGCTGCAATGACACACAAAGAGTACACACTAAGTTAATTATTACTTACTACCCATGACTATTAACTTTCCAATAATATATTTTTTGTCTAAAAATCATGCATAAACGTATTATAGTATGCGTATTACATAAGTTCCTATTTTATATAAGTTAGCAGTAACTATAAAAACTTTTTCTACCTTTTATACGTACCATCATTTACTTTAAACTGAAAACTAGTTACATTTGAAATATTTTTAACACGTTTGAACCAGTTTCTCTACTCTTAGCAATAACAGTTTAAGAGATAGCTCGTTTTCCGATAACATGTTCGTTGGTAGTTGAAAACAGCAATAAATATACATTATCATATTTATGAGTCTTTATTTGTTTGTCAGGAAATGATAAATAAATATTATTAAAAATATTTTACAATTAAGATATGATTCAGTTGAATACCAATGTATTCAACATATTCTGGTTAAATAAAAATATATATTAAGTATATATATAACATTATTCACATTTTTTACGATGACAAAGCATTTGCAAGAACCATATTGTAAATCTTCTTAAGGAACGGCACCATTTACCATATTTTAATTTAAAATGACAACAACTATCCCAATTAGTAACTACAATACAATGGTACACTTATTAACAATGAAAACTAAAATTAGATGCGACATCATAGTGTGGTATTGAGGATAGTTTTGAACTTATAACGAGATCATTTATTGGAAAACGGTCTTAACTTGATTGATACCACTCAACACTCCTAGATACTGCCAAGTAATAGCTTTTACATTATCGGTAAAAGGGGTTAATTTTTAAATTAGTATTTTAATTAGTTGATTTGTTCAGATTATGAACAAATGTTAAAAAAGGTTATGGTATTGTTTGCTTTTTGTTTACGCTCATGTATTTTCACGTATATTCTTTTACAAAAATAAACATTCATATAAGTTTTATTAGTAAATCTGGAAAATTGATTAGAGAATAACATTTTAAAACAGTGCATAATACTATGTTGTAAGCAATTTTACTTTAGGCTACTTAGTTGTCAGCACTCAACAAAGCGATTTGCCGTCAGATAGTTTTCCTCATATCGTCGAGGCCGAGCTGCTCATTCGCGCTAATGAGGGTCCTCCTGAATGGCGCGTTAAACATGTTAAGCTCCTTCAAGGTAGTAATATGTTTATAATTAAATACCTACACTATTAGGATCGGTGAAACTGTTATATAGGTTGCATCAAAAGGTGATACCTGACAAGTCTTTTAAATGATATACCAACAAAGAGAATTGTTAGAACTTTTAGTAAACTTATTTCACATTTTGAATCAACATTTTCATATATGCACGGCAAACTCCAGCAGTAGCAGTAGCAAATGGGAATTCTTACATAAGAGCTACCAAAATTGCATTCTACATTTCTAATGCAGAAAAAAATCAGTTTAAACGACTTCTTATGTACCTTATTGCTCTATGCATAAGGATTATAGTTGTGATGAAAAGGTTATAATATCTGGAAACAAGCAAATCCACGGGAAACATTGCATTACTGCATCACCTGTGCGATTTATTGACCTCGATGAGAACGATTTGTGGAAATGGGTTTGTTTGTTAGAGTAAGTCGGAGAAGATTAGCAAAATAACTAACAACACTGATATACATTTTGTCACTGTTTTGAGTTCTATAATCATAATATTATATTAATATGGTATAGTAAAAATATTGTACATGAAAATATATTTTATAGGTCTTAAATTAAATTTTTTATTTAATTTCAGGTATATAAAATAAACTCCGTTGTATAGGAAGTCACCATCTACAACGGTATGTTTGTTTGAGTAGTATTGTTAAAAATTGAAATGTATTGATTTGATGAGATTTCACAAGCAATTAATAAATTTCTTCAAGCAAAAGTAATTGTATATTACAATTTTAATAAATTTATAAGCTGTACGAAGAATATCTGCCATTTTGGCACTCGCGGGTTAAAATATATTACACCTTTCAACAAAAGTCTGTGCTCCTGCATGCGCATTTTAACGCTGCCAGAGGTTTCCTCTCTCTGGCGGATACGGAAGTAGATCCCACAACCCATTGTTACAGGATCTTTATATCATTTATATGTTATATAATCAAGTTATTTCACTCTTTGGAGTTTTGTGGTAAAGTTTTCAGATCAAATTATGGATATCTCTATACTATCCGATATAAATAACTCGGATAAACAGACAACAATATTTCAAATGAAAATGGGTAAATATTATTTATTATAATAAAGTTTTTTTTTTCAATTATAAAATAGTATTTGTCTTGCATGTTATTGAAATTTGCAATATAGTTATATAGGGAACAACAATAAGATTAAAAAAAAAACCGAGCTGGGAGTGGTGCTAATCACAAAATGCGGTAATTCGCATCCTTGACCTCGCTTAAGCGAGAGCCTTGCGAAGGGAAGCTTTCAAAAATATGAGAGAACCGACAAATTATTTTGTTTATAAATATTTATTGTTACTTGAGGAGGTAAGGGAAGGCGTATACTGATTAGTAAGTGAATATGTGTTTCGGTGTCTTGATGAATATTGTAAGCTAACAGCGTGTTACCGCCCAACGCTTATTGCTGTTTATTACTCGTATTCTAATGTTACTTTAATATAAGTCAATTATATTTCACATATAATAAAAGCAATTTATAACTTGGTTTCCGTCAATTTAATACACAAATTGTTTCTGCTTTAATAACAATTTACTTTGATTGTTAACTATCAATTAACAATATTACATGTTCAGGTAATATGCATAATATTAACCATACTGTTAAAAAAAAAGTGTTGGTATATTTATAGGTTACTGAGTGACTCGTCCCAATCATGATTCAGTGAAATGATTTAAATGCTTATAATGTAACTTCTAATTTTCATAGATTTTTAACTATCATGTCATCTCATCATGTATTAAATTTTAATGGTTCCAATCCATAGATGCTTCTGACCGTTAATAGTCAGTATTATATTATATTACATAATTTGATAAGTGTGTTATATTATATATTAAGAATACCTACTAATTAACAAGTACAAATATCCACAGGACTTAATTTATTTTTCCGAAGCTACGTAGCATTAAAACTAGACCGCGGAATGTTCCGGACGGTTCTGGTAGACGACTTAATTGAAATCCTAGCTTCAGTTCTTTCTCTTTGTAGCGGAACAGAAGACCATCTATTAGGTATTAATAACAACAGATTATTTTTTTATTATTGTATCTGTTATAAAGTACATTTTATTTATAGTAATAATATGTGTACTGTTACAATATAATTTTAATTGAAAATAAAATGTTCGTAACACTAAGCATAAATAAAAATGTGGTTTTAACTCATCAGTAGTAATGATAATTAAATATATTATTTATTAAAACAAGTACATAGCGGTATTGTACACAGTCGCATGCGTAACCGCTGTTACCCTAATGACAAACCATAACGAGGTACTGAACCATTACACATCTTATATTCTTTACTTAGAATAAAACTCATTACATTAGTAAATTACAACTATTATTATATCCTTGGTTTATTATATCCTTTGTGTACGGGATATGATTTAATGAATGGATTCGAAAATATATTACCGAACTGTTCTTTTTAGTCGATGCTCTTTATGTTTTAACTGAAACTTGTTAAATAATATAAAACAATGTTGAGTCACGACCGACACTAAGGAAGATGATTTACAAAGATAGTTTATTGGACGATTAGTGATAAAGTTTTTCTTTGTTTGTGAAACTACTTCTTCATATTGTCCCAAGTTTTGCTGTGACGGTAACTACCAAAGTATTAAGAACTAAATTGATTAGGATTGTAGGTGTTCAAGATTCAAAAATATTTTTTAGATTCTTACTAAGTGTTATTAGTCCATCAGTAATTATTTAATAATACCAAAATACTGTGATACAATAATATTGTGTTCATATAAATATATAGATACAATATTTAGAATTCTAAGTATAATGACATATTATATATTTATATATAAATTAACAATCTATCAAATTATCTTTACTCTTTCAATCCGCATATAAAGCATTTGTAGTTAATATATTTTGCTGTTGTAAAGACAGTGTAAAAGAAGTGTAAGACAGTGTAACAGAATCTACAACTAATTTAAAATACTAACAATCTCCTAAACTTTTAAGAAAATAATAGAAACTCTTTTGAAATAATTATACATTAATTTTGACTGTGTTTCCATAACTGTAACACAATTTTCTCAATAATAATATTGTAAGCCTCGGCCACGTTTAAAAATTCTAACATTCAACAATTTAATTAATTTAGTTATATAATTTTAAGAATAATTAATTTAACTTTCTGTTAGCACCAACATTGTCGTAACTTAATTTAATATTCAGTTTTGTGACTGCAAGCGCTTTAAAACTAATTTAGTTGGCATAATAATTAAATTTAACTAAAATTGAGCTGGAGTTTTATAGAATGAGGCATTTAATTAATCACAAGCATGACCACAATTATCAATACCATTTTATATATCTTAGTCTAATAAACAGATGATTTATTATTAAAGCGAGGAGCGGGGGATAAAAAAAATACATTTATATATACGCTCTAGTCTCTTAGATCTAATCTTATTATGACTGGGTCAGTTTTAAGGTCTTCCTTAATTATTAACTTATGCTTTCATGTTCCTCTAACAATTTTATTTATTTCTTCCGATGTGCACGTGCGTGAGTTATATGATGGCATCATAATGGTTTTATGATTCATTGCTTAAGTAAATCAGTCTTGTAATTCGTTTTCTTTTTTTTTGTTGAACTTTCATAGATCGAAGCTACTGACAAAAGCAGTGCGTATGAAGTTTAAATTTTCAGTTCAATGACCTGTTCATGACCTCACTGAACATGTCATTATTAACAGACACATAGATATTGAAGGAATAAATATTTTTTTCAAAAAAGATATTTTTACAGACAGTGATACATATTGTAATGAAATTATATGTGTCTTCTGTAAAAAAATAATAATGTAAGAGCCACTAATTAAACATCATGAATAATTAATACTTGGCAATTGTTTAACATTTCACAAGATTGTAATAAATTTATTTATTAAACTTATTCGTAGATATTGTTTTAAAAAAATATAATATTAATTAGGAAATGATGAATAAATACGTCTTACAGAAGTACCTATAAGCTTTAGCATTGTTAGTGACACTTGTATTTCGACGTGCGCCTTCACAACTATTCAAAGGTATCCACAGCATCCCCATACCCACATTGATTTGTTTTGGGTAGACCTCGAAGAATTCGGTCTGCCCATTCATTTGTCCCCTACTTTCGAATTTTGGAAAAATTTCTTCACAGGAGGTCTTCTTATGACCGTCTGAGTCCGAAATGACCATTGGTCAAAAAGTTTATATATATATATATATATATATATATGCGTGCGTGCGTCCAGATTCGACTTTTGTCAGCACGATAGCGGCCGCAGTTTCGCTCGGATCGCTTTCAAACTTTGCACAAAAATCAACCATCCAAAAATGAAGGTCAAGTTCGTTAACCAGAGAAATTCCGCCACAGGGGCCGCTAGGGCCTCACTTTTTCTGATTTCAGTTTTTCGACCATAACTTTGTCCCTATACAAACTAGATCAATCGCGTTCATATTATATGATGTCTTTGATAAATACCTATAACTAATGTAGATAAACCGAAAACCTAACTTCAATAACTTAGGGGTGGGGGTAAAAAAACCGAAAATTTTTGGAAAAAAAATCATAACTTTTTTTTGGTAAACATTCTTGCACCACAAGTATTTTTAATAGAAAGGTTATTTTTTACTCTAAATTTAGGTATCAAAAGTTTTTCCGTAAAAGGTACCGTTTCCGAGAAAAAAAATTAAAACCACTTTTAGCTTGTAAATTTTAGGTAGGTATAAACACGGCAACTTTTTTCTGGTAAACATTCCCTCCTCGCAAATATTTTTAATAGAGAGGTTATTTTTTACTCTAAATTTAAGTACCAAAAGTATTTCCAAAAAAGATACCTTTTCCGAGAAAAAAAAAAAACCGCTTTTTGCTTGAAAATTTTTGATGTAGACAACGGCATCATGTATTATTCTTAGGTAGTGAGTTATATTTTAAATGAGTTACACACGAGGTCTACCCACGCGTGTCCCCCTGCGGGCACGGATTTTTTTTATATGATTGATATTTTTATTTTCTATATTTCTATACTTATAGGAATAGTCCTATAAGTATAGAAAAATATATAATAACAATAGTGTTACATGTCACTACTTTTCAATTTATTAGAGGCCATACATATACATCATATATATGTGGCTTACCAAATGGTTATACATATAATAAAATAAACCCCTATCATTATTAACATTATTTAACATGAAATATATGGAGAGTGGAGGTGTCAAATTCTTTATAAGTTACAGTTTCATTAGTAAAATCATTTACCACCTTATAATTAATATGTATAGGACAGGAAGCTTTTCGTCTAATAATCAAGAGCCTTGTTGGATGCCTTGTCGAATTAAATAACTTTGGTCAGTAAATATTTATCAAGGGCTTTAGTAACACTAAAGAAGATGATAGATAAGTGGTGAGCACCTCGAAAATTACAAAATGTGGACAATTTTGTCATACCCGAATAGTACTATTAATATTAATACATATGTAATAATTAAAATATAGGACAATTCATTCAGTAATCAATACATGTGCTGTTAAGTAGATAAAAATATCTTAGCCATCTAGTAAATGCAATTTGAAAAACATTTAAGCCATTTTGCATTTAAAACTCATGGGCTCTTTGTTATCTGTACTTGATCCTCACTACAAGTAGCTTTTTGTCTCTGACTAATGGTCCTTAAATTATTGCCATAAGATCGCTGTTTTCATAATAAATTTATAATATTTTTTTTTATCGTCAGTATACGTTTGTGATTACATTAATATTTTTCTTGTGTTTCTGTTAAACAGAGATAGATAAATACTAATTCCTTTGATTATTAATAGCTTTATTGTTTTGTTCTCTAAGATGTATATATGTACCAAGATTAAAGTCAAAGTTTTTCTTCATGGATAATCACATTTAGTGGTAATATTATGTAACTCGCTTTTTACATTGACTATTTGCAAATTTATCCGTATATACAGTGTTACGGTAATTGAAATATAAAATTTATACCCAAAAAAATGACATTGTCTAGGAAACGACGATTACTTTCCAATTTTTCTTTACACTAATTACTATTTATAAATTGTAATTCTCATTCAGACACACACACGTAATATATCAGTGACCTTTTCACAATAAACGTCTCTTCAGGTGATATTGTTCACTGTAGTGTCAACAAAATATTTTATAAAAATAATTAAAAGCGAGTCCGCAGAGATACTTTACAGCGTTAAAGATCTTTAGCGCCATCGCATGTTGTTTTAGATTTACTCTCATAGTAGATAAGTATCTGTTTATATCAAAGCTGGGTTAAAAGAAATACAATATCCTTCGAATACAATCCTTGACAAGGAATCGTAGGATTAAGATACGTGAAAATGTCGTTTATTAACAACTATAAAAACCGTATGTTCAATCACATAACATATTTTTGAAATTGTCTCTTATACAATTTTATAACATGTTACATTATTGAGATGAAATGTTATTATAATGAAGTGAGATATTGATACGACAGGCACTGACTAATTGGAACGTATTATCAGCTTCGTTCCAGTAATCATTTCACAGATGTATCGGATGTCAATTGTACTAACATGGTGGCAGCATTATCTGTAAATGACGTGTGTCATTTTCTGGTATTAAATTAATTTGTTTTAGTGAAGTTATGAAGCTGTCAATACTTCAGAACACTATGATAATAATGAATATTATATTATTAGATCTAGTATTCATGATGGTGTCTGATGCATCTGATAATTCGTCCATATCAACATATTTTTATATATTTTATTATTTCGGAAAAATATATTTTTAATGTATCTATATGTTAACTTAAATCTCTATGTGAAAAGTTTGTTTGTTTGTATGTTCTTTATTGTACATAAATAATACTAAAGTTCGTAGCTTAATGTATAACAAGAAAAAAAAATTATGCACAAAGGCGGACTTATCCCCTGAAGGGATCTCTTCCCGTCAACCTCTTGATGAATGAACAAATAAAACATATCACATGGTAAACTAAAGTGAAAGAACACATTAAAAAAAGCAATTTAATCATAATAATACAATATTGCCCACATGGGCTTGTTTTGTCGTAATATAACCAATACTTATATAAAAATATATAAAAATATAAATAAAATATATACATATTTATATATATATATACTCGTAAATTTCAACAAGTATTTATTATTCGTTTTCGTAAAACCTGCGGACGTTTTTCTTAAAGGAGTCTAAAGAAGATGACTCACGAATGAATCTCGGAAGGCTATTCCATAATTTCACTGCTTGAGCAGTGAAAGACCTTGAGTAGCAATGTGAGTTGCTAATAGGAACAGCAAGTGTTAAATTAGCGCCGGATCTCAAGCGATCTTTACTTAGGGAGGACAAATATTTAAAACGGTCTTTTAAATATATTGGTGACGCGGGGTTAAAAAAAATATTGTACAGGAGTGAGAGTATATGCGTATTTCTTTTAAATTTAATCGGTAGCCAATTAAGTTTCTTGCGAAATTCAGTTACGTGGTCAAACTTCCGCAAACCGAAAACAAATCTTATTGCTACATTTTGAAGACGTTCAAGCTTTAATAACAACTCCGAAGAAGGATCTAGGAAGACTACATCACAATAATCAATGAGAGGTAATAATAACGAATTAGCCAACATAGCCTTGGTCTTTATTGGTAAAAAATGATGTAATCTTTTAAGCGAGTGAAGAGAAAAAAATAACTTACGACTGATTTCATTAATATGCGGTGCCCAGGACAGAGTTTGATCAATTATGATACCTAAATTTTTAACTGTAGTAGTAAATGGGATAGGAATACCGTCAAAAACAATATTAGGTAACACCATTTCGCGCGACTTAGAGATATGGCTCCAACTACCCACGATAATTGCTTGAAATTTGAGCGGATTGACTGCAAGACCAATGTTTCCTGCCCATTTTGAAATTAAGACAAGGTTATCATTTAATTGTTTGATAGCGTCATCAATATTAGTGATCGAAGCCGCAGCGTAAATTTGCAGATCGTCTGCATAAAGGTGGTATGAGCAAGTGAGAATCGAAGTTATGTAATTAATAAAAAAGGAAAACAACATTGGTGAGAGTACTCCACCTTGAGGTACACCTGATGTAAGATGACACGGTTTAGAGTGATTATTATTATATTTGACTAATTGTTGACGGTCATAAAGGTAGGTCTTGAACCATGATATAGCAACTTTTGACAAGTTTATTCTTTCCAGTGAGCCGACAAGTACGTCTAGATCGACAGAATTAAATGCGCTACTAAAATCTAAAAGTACCAAAATTGTCACCTTTTTCTCATTAATGTTTAAACGAATATCCTCGGTAAAGTGTCTTGTTATTTTCACTCAAACTAATAAACCACAAACGAACAACATTTTTAAAAATTATTGTTTTGACTTCTATGTTAGGTACATCTTGTGGCATCTTGGTATAATATCCGGGTGAAAAAAAATTTATATGATACATATTAACTTATATTTGAAAATTGCTGAAAGAAAATATTTTAGGAAACCACCATAATTGTTAAGGTAAGCTAAGGTGATTTGTGGAAATGTAACCCGCAGTGGTGCTTCTAGTGCATTCAATCTTTCCATAATGTTTATACAAATATTTGTCCAGTCTTAGTACATGTATCTGCAGGCAAACGATATTTTGAAATTATTAAATATTTTCCTATTTATTTATTTAGTAACTAAAATTTTATTTATATCTTTTTTTCAGAAAATGTAAGGTATTTTCCGCTATTTTCATTTGCATTTAAAACATATTCAAATTAACTAAAAGCTTCTTTTAAAATTTCCAAAAGCTCTTTTGCGAAGGATTTGTGTCTCCAAAGAACGCCTTTTCAAGAGAATAATAGATATTATTTTAATAAACATTTTTGTATCCCTTCACTTAAGCCATTCTTTTCTTGTCAATAAATACTCGGTTCTCTTTGTATTTCATAAATTTATTATATATATATTTTTTATATAAAATCAACTACATCAGCAATGGAGAAACAATATATTTATTCTACTATCTGCAATGTGTAACTTGTAACTGTAACATCTTTGAAGTACTCTTGGAAAAAAAGATGGTTTGGATTTCAGTTTTGCTACTTGGATGTGGTTAAAAAATGCCTCACCTATATGAAAAAAGAAAAACGTAACTTTTAAACACATATATATATATATATATTACTGTTATTATGGAAATATTTAAATAAATTTGTTGAAATATTTGCCTTTACCCGCATGGAAACAGATCCCCCGAGCAGTCATTTATCAATAAGCTGACGTCGTATAAATGACGAGATTGGCCTTCACTTAATAATATAATTACATTAGTTTAGACGGGTAAAGTAACGCCTTGAATCGACTATATTTGTTAAGGTATAATATATAAATACTCGTATGTTCTTTATTATTATGAATTTTGATTCGGTTTAGTTTTGTCGCACGTGAAAGATTTATTTTATGTATATATATATTTCTTAACTGAAGCAGTAACTAAGAAACGAGCTGAAATTAGATAATATTTATTTATGACACAACAGAAAAATATTTATTATTTTTTAAACATTACTTCAAATATTCGTATATAAATATAGCAATTTCAAAACAAATGTACTAATTTAACAAATATTGTTTGAAACATAACTTATAACGTACCGTGGCTGTTAATATTCATCAGGCAATAGAATCTCAAACTTGTCCCAGGTCAAGAATACTTTCTGGCACCTTATTAGGACTCATTCCTTTCATTCATTTTGTCACAAACAAAGAATCCTAAGAAAGTGATAATGTTACAATCGGCCGTAGAATCAAAACATCAATAAACTAAATATATCAGGAAAATTTGAGGGTAAATATCTTTTACAATAATAATAGCATTAATTTAGACATAAGTCTTATAATTTGATATCCAATATATTATATATTTTCCAACACATGCACCCGTGATATTCTAGAGTTGACTCAAATCACTGCTTACTAATTTTAACATCAGATTTATATTATAAATTCAAGTTGTATTGTCTTTTGCTGTAATAATTTACTCGTATATTCTTATCTTTGTATCAATCATATAATTCTCATTTATGCATATCTTATTTCTATATATTGTATTACATGTATTATATTGTATGTATGATGACCCACATATTAAACTATAACACATATAATACAAAAAAATACGTGACAGAATTGCACATCTTTAATAAGCCTGCTGCCGCCGCCCGGACTGTCATTTGTTCCTGTATAATATTGAATTTATGTAGTAGTACTAGTAGTCAAATTTTTTATTTCCAAATTATCAAATTGGATCTAAGTCCACACAAAATGATTACACTACATAATATAATATTTAACATACATTTTGAATATTAAAATAAAACTGTTTTTCGAATTTAATTCACGTTTAATAAGGATTCCAGGATTTCTAGAACGAGAAGACGAGATGGATTGGTTTCCAGAGTCAATAGTTCAGTGCTAAGGTTTTGTGTAAGCAAATCTGATGAGTACTTAATCATATCTGAGTCATGTCACTCGAATTTTAAATACAGAATAAAAATTAATCGACGCAAACATGATTTTTATCTTAATAATCATTCTCATTAATTATTTTTCAAGTTCTTTTAGGTAGATTCCATAGATGAATCTACCTATTGCAATCGATGCGATGACGGGACCCAGACCCCAGAGTAGGGGCCCTACGCCGTTTATGAACTGGAGATTGAGAATCCGTCTAAAAAAAATTATATATCCCGATATATATATATATATGATCCATCAGTCCGAATTCATCGTAGGCGAAATCTGACTTCACAGGTCGATAGGATAAATTAATAGGACAGGACAAATCAGTAGGATAGGATAAATTAGTAAAAATCTTAGAATATTAACAAATTAAAAGAGGAAAGTTTTTTGCCCGAAAAGATTTTTGATGCGAGCCCCCGTTTAGGAGATAGGGGTGGGGGGCTGATTCCCCCCTTACCCAATATATGCAGAGTGACCCGTCATAAGACTCGTAATGACTAGTAGAATGCTGATGGCTAGTTTTTTTTTGTCGATCCGACCGACGGGAATCTACCTAACACGATCGACCCTGTCGAACGAGGTATTTATTTTATTATTGCTATTTTGATTTTTTCTACTTATATATAATGATTTGGCAATACTACTTTCTTTTTTGAACGATTTAGAAAATAATTTTACATCATTTTTAAACTCTTCACTAGCATTAGATTGCCTTTCCGCATACAGTTGATATAATTTTTCTGTTTTTATGTAATCCTGCTGTTGCTCATTCACTAAATACTAATGCATCAGTATCAACGACAGATTTCGCGGTAAATAATGATTTCAATAGTTTAATAAAATTATTTAATAAATCATTATACATAATTTTGGGATTAGAATTTTTTAATAATGGTAAATAGCAAAGTAAGTCATTTAGAATTTTACTTATTCGGTCAGCAGTTACTGGTACAAAAGTTATTTTCCTTTTTAAATTTGATCTCTTATTACTTTTGAAATTAATAAATTGACCACAGTGGTCTGAATCCAGTGTATTGATTAAACATCTGGAAGTTGGAATAATATTAGTGAATATGTTATCAATATAGGTGGCACTAGTGGAGGTGATTCTAGTAGGCTCCATAAACATGTGTGATAAATTATATGAAGAAAATAAATTTAAAAACTTGACACTTCTTGAATTATTTTCCAAGATGTTAATATTGAAATCTCCACAAACAATTGTCTGTTTATTTATACCAGATATTTTCAGTAAAACCTCATCCATAATTTGCTCAAATTTTTAAAAGTTAGAAGACGGTGGCCTATAAACGCTTACAATGATAAATTGTTCTAATTCTATTGAAGCTAGTTCAATTATCTGTTCAACAGAGAGTCTTACTATATCTTTACATGTTTTGAATTTTATTTGTTTATTTAAAAGAATTAAAGAACATGGTGGCTACCATGTATGGAATTAACTCTGTTGAACGAACTAACTACCTGGTGGTTATTAAAATTAAACATAATATCATCATTTTTAAGCACTGGCTTAACTGGCTTCAGTTACACAAAAAATATTAATATTATTCAAAAATAACTCTATTTCTAACTCTTTATTTCTCATACACTGGATATTCTGATGCACCAGGTTGATATAATTTACATTATGATTTTTATTACTCACATTGAGAATATTTTCTTTTATATAATAATTATTGAGATTGCATATTTCATTTATTATGCTAGAGGATATCTCTTCTGTCTTAAAATCTTGTTTAAACTAATGTTGTTTGGGATAACATCCAAACTTCAACAAAGTGTCTTACTTACATCTATATATTGCTCAATAAAAGCAGTTTGTTTAATCAAATTATTGGCTGTCATTGTAAAAAAATATGATAGCGATACAGCTACCTGTCTCTTAATAAATAAGGATAGAAGTTTTGTCAGTTTTTGTTTAATACCTTATTCTATATTATAATTTAATAATACTCAGTAATAAAATATGTGGAATAGCGGCGGCTCCATTAAAAATTTATTCAATAAAAAAATCATTCAAAAATTTTAAATAATGATTAAATAATACTTACAATGTTACAAATGTCAGCGTAGTTACAAAAAATTTAAGATTCATTTCTTTGGTATATTTATCCTCCCCATTTGTTTGTTAAACTTTTTTTATGTCGAAACGATATTTAGTCTTTATAATTAAAATATATAGGTCAGTATAATTTAAAACGCATGTACTTGATAAAAGTATTTTCTCATACAAGTAATTTGACGACCTTAAATTACGGAGTAGTGTATAAATTTTACAAAAACAATGTTTTAATATTATATTGTGATGAGTTATTGCGATTGGGCACTTCACACTGGAACCAACAAATATAATTCTAAGAGTTAAACCGCCGTCAGTGTGAAGAGCGCCCGAAGCAAACTTGCGATGACGCGAGTTCTTAAACAAAACTCTTTTGTCAAGTTCAGGGACGTTGCCAGAACAAGCCGCATTCAGCTTTTTATAAAACTTTTATACAAGAAATTACCCTGTCATAAAAACAATTACGGCGTCTCTCGCAAGTTTTAAAAATATCCGGCTGCGGAGATTGAAATAATGGCAAATAAAATAATTAATATACAAATAAATAATATGAGACACATATTCTAACGTATTGTTTGCTTAAATTCGTAACTTTTTTCATTTTTAACAGCTTTTTTCATTACAATTATTATACACACGCAAACTAACTAAATGTACTATAAAATTAGCATCGCTAATGATCGACCTTATAAAGTTATGGTATAAATAAAGAATTTTAAAAATTCAACATAAAAATATTTTAACGAAATTTAATTATTAAATATAAATTATTAGAGTAAGTACAAAATTAAATTCACAATATCTTTATTCAAGTAGGCATTTACACGGACTTTTGAATCGTCAATTATTAAAATACAAAAGGTCAGTGTAGTCCGTCCGTGACTAAGCTACCACCGTCTCGTAATGCCGCTCTGCTGCGAATACCCGTCTAGAAACCCAACACTTGCTCTTTTGAAAGAAAAAACAATGTTAGATGTATACATTATATTATCAATCTAACAAATGAATCAACTTAACACATTTTAATTCACAAAAAAATCTTGAATATTATAATAAGATTTGTCAAATAATATACTTTTGATTTTAGATTTAGAACTAAGAAAAGGAAGGTCTAAGATATCTTGTGGAACTTTATTATATGCGTACACTCAAGCTCATGAAGGATTTTTTAACCTCTTAAAGACAAAATTTATGCTTTACGATTTTGTTTTTATTTCTTGTATAATGTGTAAAAATACAATGTTACATAGATCTTTTACTAAAAAAAGGTAAGTGATTAAAATAAAGTAAAAATAAAACGGGCCAAGAATAATTTCTTGTGGAACACCACAACTATCAGACTCAGAATTAGTAAATTCTGTTATTATTCACTCAAAGGCAGACAACAATATTGTTGTATATATTTACGGGACGTTTCCAATTGCCGTTGATTTATGGAATATTATAATAAATCTGTCTACTTCTATTGTTAGTTTAATTTACGGTCAATTATAGATTTCTGTTATAACTACATGTTCGTTGTTATAGCATCGATCCAAAAAATATTATATTAAAATATTATTTATTGCACATATATTTTGTAAATCTTTATTTAACCATTAAATAATACAATTAATAAATATTTCAATCGCCACCTTCTGCTCCCCTTGATCAGGCTATGAAACATGTTTTCAAACTCGAAGTCTAACAAAAAGCGCTCGAATTCTTAGGAAATTCTTGTTTGGTAAATATTTCGAACACAATTTCGATCCTTTTTAATTGAAAGAACAGTTTCATTTATCATTCAGACATTTATGGTTAATTTATTATGCCTTAGGTTGTTAGTTCAACCTAATTTGAGAAAGCAAGTAGATATTAATGTTATGTTATTGACATCGAGTTGAAAAGTTTATGTCGTATCTACTATGGATTATTCCAAGTAATTCAGATATTGAGAATTCCTAATTTATAATGGATTAAAAAGGTTAAAGGTCTACTTTTAAGTTTGTAACATTGATTTAAAATTATTTCTCAATATTCATAATACTTATAATAAGCCTTACTAAATGAAGACTCTTCCATCAATACGTATTATAAATAGACAATATACACGAATTCTGATGGTAATAACATGAAAAATGAAAAATAAGAAAGTCATTTGTGCGGTATTTTAGATCTAAAGTCATAGTTAAAGAGTTGGTCGGATTTATTATTTAAGTTCAAATTAAAGAAGTTTTTACTGTATAAAACGGCCTTATTAAAATTTATTGTTACAAATGAAACAAAAACGTAAATATTTTACTAAAATCCACTAACGAGCCACATATAATAGCGAGAAATTATGAAACCCGCTACTTGTTTTACAGACGCGGCTTTGCTTCCGAGCTATTGTACGAGTATACTCACACACACACTGAATGACTTTATTTATGCATTTAGGTTTGCATGTGTGGAATGGTGAGCCTCTTTTATTACAACCATTTATAAAATTGGATACTGCAGAGGGTAAGTTATTATGTAATATAATTTAAAGCTTTAGAATTTACTATAATTTTCTAAGGGAACATAGTAAATTTAGTGATTTTGTCTTCGTGGTGACGGTAATCTCAAGCACTTTTTGATGACATAAATGAATATTCCTTTAGTTACTCTATACAGATATCTAAGGCTAATTTAAACGTTTATTACCTTAGTACTTTATTCTAGTTTATTTCGTAAACCAGTACTGATGATTATTATAACATCTGTTAGTATCAGTTTTCATAAGAGATAAGGAAAGTATACTTTTGTACTTGTGTACTTTTCTTTCTTTCAATTAATATCAGAGTTGAATATTCTTACGAAATATTGTGTAGATGTTATTATTTAATAACTATTATGTTTTGAAGTAAAAATTATTTATATATTTCGCATTGAAAAAAAAAACTTTTACATTACCATGTTGAGTTAAAACACTAAACGATTAACTCAGCGAGCGCTGTTGATTTATATTCAGATATTCAGCTCACTTTATTAAGCTTGTTTAAGCTACTTACTACTCTACTACTGCTGCTCTGGGTATTGTAAGAGCAGTAATGGTTACTGTTTGTTGTAGTTGTATATTTGTTAAGTTATTATCGTGCTGCTTAATTGCAACGGCCAACAATTATTCAATTATGTAATTTATGACTTAATATTTTAATGACAACGTCACCCTCGCGGCGTCCAATAGATGCATTTATAATGGAGTCTCATTTACATTGTATATTTCAACGTTATAAATAATTAGTTATAATTAACATTTGAAGCTTCAATGAATTACGATTTAACAGATCTAACTAAAAAATGTAAATAAAACTACTTAATTTTTATTTATATTAGTAATGAAAGTAACTTGAACTATCAAAGAACTATTAAATGTAAAAATACCCAACGTAAATTGGAAATCAAATTCATATTGTCAGTTAGTTATTAACAATGGATTTGAGAAACTATGTTAGTACAATTTGCAATTGATACCAAATGTTTCATTATTGGACAATTTATTTTAATACCTAAACATTTCAGGATGCCGTTAGTATTGCCGTACAACTTAAGCGCTGTAAGACTGGAGCTGCTTTCTTCTCTATAATTTCAAATTCAAATTCAAAATATCTTTAATTAAGCATTTAAATGCACTTGTCAATCGTCAATTCAAACTCAATAGTTGTTATTTTTAAATGAAGAAACAATATTAGATGTATACATTATAATATCAATCCTGCAAATGAGCAACAACTTAAGCTTTACACATTTCGATCCACTAAAAACTCTTGAATGATATAATAAGATTTATTTAATAATACACTTAATTTTAGATTTTAAAACTAAGAAAAGAAAGGTGTAAGATATCTTGTGGATTTTAATAAATATGCGTACACTCAAGCCATGACAATTTTTTTTTACTTTTGGCAGACGCAATTTAGACGTCAAGGCGAAAGTTACGAGTTTAATTTTATTTATCGTATTTATTGTGTGTTTGTTACTGTTTTTATATAAGTATTTAAATTGTGGCGTATAAAAAATATGTTATTAAATATGTATTGAGAAGTGACTAAGAATACCAATTTCTTTAAAAACATTCCCGAGAGTATCTCTAGCTTTTAAGTTATAAATAGCCCACTAGGCTGTTTTTGTAAATTAACTACTACTATGAAAATAACTAAAACCAAAAAAAAAGTCGAGCCGTATTAACGTCTATTAACTGTCTAACTTTTTTATTTGCATAGACGGCCTACCTGAATTTGTTTGCGAGTGCTGAGAAATGAGGATTCCACCGGATTTTATTATCTAAAGTTATTCCTAAGAAGTTTGTTGAGTCATTCAATTTTAACACTTCATTGTTAAGGAGCAAGCTAAAATTTTTCTTCTTACATTAATAAGTGTAAACTCTGTGCATTTACTTTTGCCATCATTGAAGACTAAATTATTAATGGAATGAAAACCATCTACACGCGCTTAATTAAACATTCCGAGGCAACCCAACAATATTCTTAAAGCATTTTTATATTGCAATGTTAGAATGTTTTTGGAATAGGTCATCCACAGACCACGCGAGTAAATGTTTTAAAAAGTTTAATATTGACAGTCTCCGTACATCGAACAAGCAAGCGATCATATTGCCTCTTCGGTCTAAGGATCTACCCTCTCTTTCAATGTCCTCGTCGTCCTTTTGATTGTGACCTAAATGTTTAAAACTGTAGACGACATTAAGAGATAAACCATTCCGCATTAAGGGAGGTATATGCCGGGGCTTATAATTACAAGATTTAAAACCTCAAACTGCGACAAACCCACACAAACACACATAAAAATGATAATACTTGACCTGAATATTAACAATATTAAGATATAATGTTTGAGGGATTACTTTTACATTGTAACTTTTCACAAGCTCATTATAATCACTCTTTAATATTTCTTGTATTATTGGCAGATAAAAAACCGTATTATGTTTCTTTATAACTAATAAATTAAATGGGTATTTTTTCCTTTTTTAAGTAGTTAAAATAAAGTAATATTTATACCGTGTAAGTGAATATAAGTACATTGATACAACAACAAACGCTTGAAGAATTTTTCGCCTTTTCATCAACTGCTTTCCAAGTTCCAAAACATTGTATGAAAACAGACGTGTGCTAAATCTTATATTAAAAAAAAACATTTTTACATTCACTTGCCGCGATGGATAGAGCGAGTGCAAACATGACTGCAGCTGACTCTGACTTTTATTAAAGAAATCTTTCGCTACTGTCGACTTCGTATTCGCACTAGGATTGTAAATTTGTAAAATATCTTGTTTATTATTTTGATGTTTCCAGATATGTATGGATTTTGAAATCCTAATACACTAGTATTCTCAAAATTTCTGCATCTTTGGCATTATTTATTTTTAAAAATGTACGTATGTTAATCTGATTATTTCAGTGATGGGGGTGGTCGTACGCAGGGGTGAGAAATGAAAGAAAAAAAAAACTTTATCGAGCGCATCAGATTTTCGAAGGGGATGTTAAGTGAACCTAAAAAAATGCTCTTATATAATAATCTGACGATTTAGATGTGACGCAAAGTCATGTCCGTTGTTAGAATATGCAAAAAAAATTGGTCATTTTGAAATACTCAAGCGCGTCAGATTAAGATATATATGGATTATCTTGATGCCTTGGACGTGCTGTCTCATAATCTGACAACTATCTAGAGGAATTTGGCTAATCTGATAATTAAAAAATTGTTTTTTGTATTTTTTTAAACTATTGAACTATATTAATTGAAAAGATCAGGAAATAGCATGCAAATGAGAAAGTAAATACTGTTGTTGCTGTTGTAAATACGGAAAGTCTCGCTTTATTTTTATTGCTGTAAATAATTTATAGCAATGTGCGTGATATATTTTATTTAGAGAAGATTCTATCGAAAGTTCAAGATTATAGTATGTAGTTCGGGACTTTCGGAGAACCGGTTTGCTCCGACGATATTCTAAAATATTTATACATTTTTGTAATGTTTCTAATGTAAATTTAATTGTTTTTTCCAAAGAATGTTCACCACAAAATATACATTTTATATTAATATCACTCATAGTTAATATTTATAAGCTTTAATTTACAAAACTTATATCAAAATCATAAAACACGTCAAAACATTAGAAGTACGTTGTAAATAATGTCATGACACGAACGAGTCTGTGTGATCAGCTGCTATGGTGTCATGGCAACTGAAACTAGAGTCGGTCCGGAGTGAGAAAATAACAGATAGAAAAAGAGTGAGAAAGGAATAGATGCGCGTTGAGGGCTATATAGGCATCATGTAACTGCACGCATTAAACTTTATCGATGAATTTTTGTTGCTTCGGCTTGCGGAAATTGTCAGATTATATATTTTTCGTAATCCTTGAATTATTCTGTTCAAAATAAAAAAAAATCTAGCTACGCTCGAGAATGTCCATGTGACGTTTTTTTTTTTACAATTTTGTAGCCCTCCCCCTTCTTTACGTTTCACTCAAATTGTCAGATTAGTAAAATCTACACGTTTTAACACGTAACTACCTCATCTTATCTTAATCTGACGCGCTCGAAAATTTTTGATGATCAATTTTTTTTTACTAATCTGATCCTTTATCCTTGACGGGCGATCATATATAGAAGTCTCATATTTGGTGTAAGTACTTAATAGAGTACTAGGTATCCTCCTGTATATTATTCTGCCGCGCTCAAGTAAATCCCGGAATCCCCTCTTCGGCTCCTCTACTATAGAGAATATAATATGACATATAGATAAACTCGATAGAATGTAGCAGCTACTGAATACTATTTTATAAGTTAAAAGTTTATTAAAAAGAAAAAATATATTAGATGTATATTTTCATAAAAAACTTTATATATCACCTTCAGGACTCAGTTACAACTGCCGTTGTGTCCAGCTTCATATACTAATATGCCGACATTTTAAAAGTAGATTATCAATATTAGACAAAATACAAAAAATAATATTCCGTATATATATTTTATATCTGGCATGATGCGGCTAATATCTTGTATGAGCAAGTTTTTCATAAAGTCTAAAAAGTCTAATTATACCACCATAAACGTCCCGGAGTAAAGCCTATGACCTAACATTTCATAAGAGGTGCTTTTTAATTGTTATGTCACTACTATTTAACTTTTCTTCAAATGTTCAAGAAATTAAATTGCCTAAAGAATCTATTTACTATAAACTTATTTCAAAAGAATTATAATGCATTTATTATGGTCGTAATGTTAGCAGGTTATTTTTAAAGAGCTAAATAAGTAAAATTCTGTAATATACTCGTAATTATAGTGCGTTATCGAATATTAATTATAGTGCGATGCATTGAACAATTTAAAATACTATTTGTAACCCTACTCAAAGTAAAATAAGGTAGAAAACAAGAAGCAAATTTTGTTAGATCTTTAAACACAATTGCAAAATGTATATTTTAAAACATTTCAACTGTAACGGGCTCCGAAGTTGATAAATCGTTTTAGATCGGAGATCCTTAAAATAACTGTTTATATTGATATTAAAATATAGAATAAATACTGTACTATTTTAAATGTTTTTATATATAATTATTAGTAGCTGAAAGTGCATATAATTATTGCAGTATATCCTAGGAAAATAATAAGAGTTGCCAGGAAGATACCGAACTGAATCGATTTTGAAGAGTCAAGGAGGTAGAATATAATTCATACCTTAAGATGTAGAAAGGTACTCATACTAAGTATATTTTTTACTAATAGTATTTTTTTGTTCAAAATATACGAATAATTTTCTCATTACATTATATTATATAAACAAAGAATTTTATAATAATCAATTTGTAATCGGTTTATCGGCATCAACCACAACAAACAGTTTTGATGAAGTTTACTAGTTGAGTATTATTGTATAAAAAAAAATATATTTTTTTATAACTATATAAATAAGTAAGTAAAGTAAAGCAGTATTTACTGTTTCTAAATAAACGATGATACGAAATGACATCCATAAATATATTAATTAGTAATTGATGACAAAAAGGATGTCGATATTTATTTTAGAAAAAAAGGTGTTAATAAAATTTTAAATAACATGAGCCGTGACGTTAAATTTATCATCAGATAGGCAAAAAAACTTCACTTGTTATAAATGATTGATGTTAGATAACAAAATTAAAGATACTGAAAATTTTATATATAGATTTTTCATAAATGAAAATACAATACCTTTTTATTCTAAATTTGATATCCAAAAAGATAGAGATTTAATTATATCCAAAACATAAGAGCTTAATATTGAAATATAATTAAGAGGATTTCATGCGTAATATAATAAATGCATGTTTCATGTGTAATTTACAATGTGACAAATTACAATTAATGATTTAGCAAATTAGATAGACTTGTCTAACAAAATTTAAAATCAAGACAAAGAAATACGAAAAATATAACGTAATAGATTAAAAAACTTTTTCACTTATATTCTTTTAAGCTTCGTTTCGCGGTTTGTATGCTCCAGATACTTTTAATTAAAAGTGGGAAACCGTGTAATCTCGAACTCAGTGGCAAGTACCAGTGTAGGGTGAGGAGAACACGGCGTGGAGGGAGGGAGGGAGGGAGGGAAGGGTTAGATTAGGGCATTGTTAGTCGATAGTGTGGATTTTGAAGCAATCCATTGGTTACGATTGAATGCTGTGTCCAACGACGGAATGATTTATTTTACAAAGGAATGTTATTTAAATGCAAGTTACTTATAATAACAAAAGATATATTATTTTTTAAAATTAAACGTAATTCTGCTTCACTTCTCAATATATTGTGTAAATTAGTTTTTATTACTATTGTGTTATTGTAAAAATATAAAAAAATATTACATACTATGTATAATACTTTAATTTTGTTAAAATGAATGAAATATTACATTATCTATTAAAATATTGATAAAAAAAATATTGTATGATTGTCTCTTACATCACTTTATACAACTAATGTTCACATCACTGGCTGACTGTTGTTATAGAAAAAATAGGTTTGAGATAAAAGATATCAAAAGTTTTATTGAACCTCCACAATTAATAAATCGTAATTTTTATGTTTATCAAAGAGTAACCTAAAAAAATAAGTTATATACAACTTATTTTACACAACTTACAATAATAAACTAAAAAATAACGAAAAAACTCACGTAACTAAATTTAACATATTCATATTGCTTAAAATAAACAGATTATCAACGTAACATACAACCAATGAATGAATATAAACTATCTAAGCACCACATCATTTTGGGGATGAGATAAGTACACAGCTGACTCTATCGCTTCACTCTCGTTTCAAAGTTTATCAACCCGATGTAACTAACACTGTAACACTACCCAGATAGAGTGATTGATCGATTGGATTACTTAAACGTTAATTAATTTAAATGATCCATATTCATGGTTAATTTCACACTGCTTTGAATTGTTTAATATATATAATATACAACTTAAAAAACTGCATATTAAATATGTATTCAATAAATGAGAATATATTTAAAATTATTATTTGTCTGGCAGTTTCTTTAAGCGCATCGCATAAAATCTTTTTAAACAGCAAAATTATCTCATTTTGACGGATCACACAAAAATATGAAATATTAAAATTACATACTGATTTTAATTAATCTTTCGTTGTAAAATTGTAACTGCTTTTACTCGTACCTCCGAAAAAATATCTTACTTGGCTAAGCAAACAATTTTTTTGCTATAATTACATAAAACTGCTAATATTCTGTTACGTATGTTATATATATGTATATTTAAATATTAATATAATATATAAATATTTAAAATATATTTATTTGAAAAGGCAGTGCTTTCAACACCGTGGCTGCTTTTTAAGCTGAAGGAATCCATGTATTTCTTAAAATTACTAACAGTCATGCCAAGTCCGTAGTCTGTAGAAGAACACAAGGTTTAAAACTGTTTAAAACAACTAACGAAATGATTTTTGAGATAGGTCGGTGACCATGGAATGAAGGGAGTAACAGAAAGGATATAAAGGTTACGTCGATGTAAACATCGATAGGAAGCCACTTGAATTTTTTGCGGTATTGAAATGTATGATCGAATTTCCTAAGGCCAGGTAGCAGACATCTGTATAATTTAAGATCGGAAGAAGAAGAGTGTTAGCTAACAGTGTCATTTTTTAATAGGCAAAGATTTTTCCAGCTTTCCATTGTTCAAAAAGCCTGAAAAACTTTTTCTTTTGATACCTATGAATTCCTAGACACAATGCTATCCATGACAATTCCAACATTTTTAACAGTTTAATAATAGGGTAGTGTAGAAGCATTCAAAATAACAGGAGAAAGTGAGGAATAATTGGGTTTAGAAATTTGTCGAGAGTCGCCAATAACAATAACCTGTGATTTTTACAGTTTATCAGTAAACCATGGAAATTACTTCAATTGCATTTTTTTAAGTAGTAGCTTAGACGCTTGATTACTTCAGAGACATGTGCAACAGAAGTGGATACATAAAGTTAGAGATCATCAAAATGATATGGTATGGGGTTCTCCCCATACCATATCATTTTGATGCAAGCATTTTACCATACCCTATCATTTTGAGGCTAGCAACAGCATTTATGACGTTCGAAAAAAGAAGAGGATCCCATCTTAGGGAACACTAGCACTGAGACGCCAATCCAACGATAACTTGGTTTTGGTTCGGGTACATTGCATACTATCAAACAAGTAAGAACGGAATAATACAAATTTAAAACCTACGGCGTATTACTATTCTTATTCTTGGACTTATTCTTCGGAGGTCGCATTTAAATAGGACTAAAAAATTAAATCACTGAAATCATGGAATTTTTATACCTAACAAATAGTATTATTTTATAATAGACATTTTTTTTATCTTTAATTGCTACATGTGACAAGGTTTCGAAACGACAATTTTGGTCAATATCGAATAATAGTGGCTTTTTAATAACGGGTAACAGCTGCAGTAGAGATGCCAGGAATGAAAAAATTTGTTAAAGAATATTTCCTGTAGTAGATAACATATCCACCTTTTCTGTCACTAAGAGTCTATGAATTAAGATAATAATTCTTCTACTTTTAGTCTCCTTGTGATTAACCTGCTGACTACTGATCGCAACTTGGCCTTGAAAATCATATTTATTAATTTTGTATAACGACGATATTTTGTATTGTGAAGCAACGTTTTCGTAAAAAGAAAATAATACCCGAACAAAAGAAGCTGCCTTCAGCTGAAAATGGAGTTGAAAGGTTTCGTCCTCAGCTGTTGTAATCGTGGCTGGCGCAGGTGTGTATTGTTTTCAGAGGAAAAGAGAACAAATGAACTGCGCTTCCACATATTATTTGTTCTAGAATACCAAAAAACCTTATATCGATTTTTAAACGTATATTTTTTTTTATTAATAGATTACAAGATCATTTGAATCTCCTTCAAGGATTAAATGGAGAAAATTATGATGGAGAACAATAATATATAATATAAATTTTTATATATATATATGTATTATTAGTATGTATTATTATGATTAAAATATTAGAAATATATACACAAATCTTAAACAAAATTAGGGATCTAGGTGAAATGAATTTAACGACCATAAAATAACATATAGTTTCTTTTTATCGGTTGGTCTGTGCAGATATCACTTTGAAACTCGAGGTTTTTGGTGTAGCATTATAAATCGATTGTTTATGTTCCTTTAAAAACTCTAATCTTTCACGGAAAACACAAAATAAGTTAAAAATGTTATACATTATTAATATCTTAGATTAATAATGTCAGGACAGCTGGAAGGAAGGAACTCAAATGAGCGAAATCCTTGTTGTTTGATTTGAGTTTGAGAGACGTTCATCGAATTTAATAACTTTGGCCATAGTCAATAAATATTTATAAACAGTTTCTTGCTGATGAAACTTCAAAATAGAAAATGAAGACCATAATTCTAGAGAGCTAAGATATAACCCTAATGATTTTTTTATTATGATAATTGTATATATTCTTGCTTAATGCTATTCTCTTCCTTTAAATGATGTTATGATATCTATTTATTAACCAAAGATTAACAATTAAAGCGAGGCTTAACCTCCTTATACTTTTAATGTTAAAACCACAACACACCTTTAATAAATATAATAAGGGGTAGCTTGTAAAAACATAATTTAACTAAGATAATTTTGAGATATATTGTATAAATAACGTAACATAGTTCAGAAGGTAATCATCGAGGATAATTCTTATTACATTTATCTTTATATTTATTTTCAATTATTATAATTAAAACGCTGATAACGTTCGAGGTCACTGTTTTCATTTATTTCGTAGCAGTTAATTTTTTTACGAATATTGTCCTATAAAACTTCATAAGAATTTAATAATATCATTATGTTTCTTCTTAGAGTAAGCTTCCTAAAGTATGAAAAGAAAAAAATGAAGTAAAATTTTTATTATCTTCATTATTATATACCCCTTCTGTTAAAAAGCTTTTTAGATAGAAAATCATAGTAAAAGCGTCTAAGTAAAACTTTTCTCTACGACGGTAACATCATTAAAATGTTAGAAGCTGTCCCTTGATGCAGTTCGGAACTTTCAAGTAAAGTTGAATAACTGAGTTAGTGTTGATACTTTATAAACTAAATACAAAGTCCTACATTAACATTTAACATTACGTCATTTTCTATAACTTAACATATATATATATATATATATATACTAGCTGACCCGGCAAACGTTGTTTTGCCATATAAATAATTTCCTAGTAATTTCTAGTGTAGACAAAAAATAGCTTACTTATTGTAAGTATGTATGTATGTTAGAATGTGTATATTGTATGTATGTAAGAATGTAGTATATGCGTGAAATAAGCATGGAGCGCTGTGAACGATGAGGGAATATAAAAATAACAAAAGGCAAACATTATTTTTAAGTTATTATAATTTATTCCTTAACATTATATATCATTAATTAAACAATTACGACAGTAACACTATTAAACAATATTAATCTCCTAATGCTATAGCGTGAACAATATTTTTTGTTAGTCCATCTTTAGCTAACACAAACAAACTGGATGGTTTACCCACTCGAGAGCATGCCACGTATAATTGTCCGTGTGAAAAACATGGTGTTCTCAAATCTAATCCACAAACAGACATCGTTTGACCTTGGGATTTGTTGATAGTCATTGCAAATGCCAATCTAATCGGAAACTGAATACGTTTGAATTGAATTGGCACATCTGTAGGTATAATAGGAATCCGTGGTATGAGTATATTTTCACCTCTGCACTTGCCATTTAAAATCCTGGCTTCGATCACGTTTATCATTAATTTTTGAATGATAATAATCGCGTACCGTTGCACAGCCGGGGCGGGTTCAAATTACGAAGCAAGATAATTGGAGATCCAACCTTTAATTGTAAATTATGCGGTGGCATGCTTGGCAAATCCAGTGAGTTCAAAAACTCTGTGGGAAAATTTACTGCTTCGCTGTCGTCGCAAACTGTATCAATAGATTTATATGATATTTTTAATAAATGATTGTCCGCCATTTTCAGGATTTCTTCGACGATATATTGGGTATCCGTCGACATTTGTGACCGTATCATTGGTAATATCTTTAGGGAAATTTTTAGTACATTTTCCATCAGCCATGCAAGGCGATGAACTATTAAGAGTACCACATGGACCATGAATCATGTTTGTTGTAACAATATCAAACAGCAGTGGATGGATCTGGAATTTCCGCAGAAATGATACTATCAATTTCTTCAGGACGGATTTTGTCGATGTACCAAACCAAAATGTGTGCATGAGGTAATCCTCGCTTTTGCCACTCAACCGAATACATCCAGCAACGTGTGTGTGGGACCGAATACATGTGATTTAGTAATGAAACTTATTAAAGACTTCAACTTTTGTCTGAACACACGTGCTGTAATGTCATGGCGATGTATTGCATTTTGGCCAGGCAGTAGCAAAGATGTAATCTCTGGCCATTTTGGATTACATGTGAACGTGATAAATAAACATGGTCGTCCATATTCGCGCACGAAAGTCAGAGCATCCTGTATATATTCTTGCATATGACGTGGACTGCCTACGTACGATGATGGTAAAATGACATGGTTACCAATTTCGGCGACGTCGGCGTTGTTGTTGATAGCGTCTCGCAAATGAATGTACTCTTCCGCGCGCAGCTTTTGTTGATTATATCTTAAGTATCGTAGTCGTTCGCTCTCAATCTTCGCGTACATGTCGACTATGAATTGTTGACAAAGCTCACGACATCGTAAAATGACGTTGTCCAGGCCACGTCTAATCATTAATCGGTACGCATAATAATCCTTTGAGCTAACGTTCTTGTTTGTTTCAGCTCCTGTAATATTTGTTCATAAAAATTAATTTAAATTTATTACGTTCAATAATTTAATTGTTTTGTTAAATGATTAATGATCAAATTAATAATCAATGAAGTACCTGATACGGGATCTCGTTGTTTTATGTTTATGCAATATCCGTCTTGTCCCTTTCAGAATATTAGCGGATATTGGAGAGCGTCATATGAACGATGTGTGTCAGCAATGAACTGAAGATTATTATTTCTTCTACGAATCACAATTTCTCGTGCAGCTGTATAATCGCCAACCATGATTCCAGCAACATCATCAACAACGGGTGCATTGAATCTACGAATATGCTCTCCAGCTAGTGTTTTATCAGGATTAATGACGATAGCGTGATTATCGCTTTGTAATTGGTGCATATGTGATTTGAATATTTTCAACAACTCGTTGTGCTCGTTCAAAAGAGCATCTAGCTCGCTGACGATGCGCCGGGCATAAAGTGAATCAAATTTATTATAATCACAACGTGCATTCACGCGATTGGCAAGTGCGCTTCCGGAATCCTCGCCGCCCATAAAGTAGATTTGTAAGAATTTATGTGGTTCGTTTGGCATTGGCAGCAGTGAGACCATTTTATGATAAACTTGGCCTCTGATTTTGAATGTAGAATTGAATTGTTGAACATTTGCATTAGTATTTCGAACTATTTCTGTTGCTCCGAACGATGTCATTCATCAACAATAATGATGGCCGACAACTGTGTAGGGAGTGAGAAAGAAAGGAAACCGGCTTCGTTCTCATCCCTACTCCGTGCTGTTTACTGGGTTAGAAGTGACACCTGTAGACATCTGGCAGGGATAACTAATTAAATGACGATTGATCAGTTTTCGACCGGAAAGGAAAAATGATTAAATTACTAAAATGGCTATTAAAAAATAAGGGTTGATTGTAGAAGGGTGAAAATTGAGGATTGTATGTATTTTTGTATGTTGTATCATAAAAAAATAGAAATTAATAATTTTGTCTAAAAAAATAAAAAAAAAAATTTAGGGTCGTACTACCCCTAAAATTTGGGGGGATGAAAAATAGATGTTGGCCGATTCTCATAGATACCGGATAAGCACAAAAAATTTCATCAAAATCGGTCAAGCCGTTTCGGAGGAGTATGGCAACGAAAACTGTGACACGAGAATTTTATATATTAGATATAGATCCCTCATATAATGAATAATAAAATTATATCAACATATGGAAACTACTATCTCACATCGTCCAACAAACACGTCTATAAATCATCTTACAACAATGTTGGTTAAAACGCAGTAATTTTATTGTTTTGCACCATTCAAAAAAAAATATTATTACAATTTAATATTATGCTTAAAATTATTGACATACAAAACCCTGTTCATTGTAACTAAATTTAATACAATGAATCACATCCTTGATAAATATATTATGATGCTGAATACAAACATTAGAACAAAGATCTAATTTGTGGAGCAAACATTTTTAGTGACGTGGGATGACAAAGGAAAAATTAATAAAGCCTCAGTTTAATGTATAACAAGTTTAATATAAAACAATAATAAATAAATAAATAAACTAGTCGTTCTGTGAACAGTAGACCTCAGTACGTTAGGGGATGAGACAATGTTAATGGCCGCCATTTTGGATTTTTAAATAACAAAAAAACACCTTAGATTTCGGCAAAAAATACTTAGACGAAATTTCAGAACGCTAGCTGCCACAAAGTTCGTTTTTGTGGTACGGATCAGAAATCCGCCATATTGAAATTGTTCGCCCAAGCCAAAAAACGGCTCGACATAAAAATTTAAAAAATTCAAAGAACACATTTACCAATTTTCGTGACGATTGCATGAAAAATACGCCTACTACGCCAAAACAAAAACTCAAATCACCGCCATTTTAGATTTTTCCTACCAGTAAGAAGGATGGCCGGCCAAAAAAAAATTAAATAACTCAAAGAACATAATCACCAATTTCTGTGGCGATCGGATAAAAATTATTCCTGCTACGCCAAAAACAAAACTAAAAAACGCCGCCATTTTGCATTATTTCGCCCAATCCGTCCTCATTCGTCGCTCCTATATCAAATTATTTCTGGCTGCGTTCCACCCTACCCTGTCTATACGCTCTACCGTCTACTCCCAATATTCTGCTTACAAAGTTTTGTAATGATCGACATCCAATTCTCGCTAACATATCGAAAATATATTTGACGAAATATAAGACTACTCATATGACTAATAACATAAATATTAAGTTGCCAATTGAGAAAAAAAAAATTAAACAAAATTTTTTTATCGAAATTTTTTGTAGTATTTCCAGTATTGTGCTATGTGAGGCATCACTACCCTAGTAATATTTAGGGATCATTGCATTGCACACATGGTGCTGTTACCGTCATTTGCTCAACCAATAACACGTGGTAGAAATGTAATAGAATAAACGTTCACAGCTCGAGTCCAATATTGACAAGCCATGCAAACCCTGCAGTTGGATAAAGATAATGCGATTTGCACTTTGTATTGGAAATATTATTAAATTACATTTTATAAAACACAATCACAGTTTATTTTATGTCACATTCTAAAAGTCAATGTAAATAAAGTCCATTTATTTGGACTCAATGACAGCGGCTTTAAAATCGAAAATATGTAATGCGACTGCGGTGGTGCATAAATTTTCTAACAATTTCCTTAAATAATTCTTCTAATATGCTTCGATAAGCGGCATCTCGGTTTAGTTTTCTAAAAAGAAAAGAGGTGAAATTGGTTGAGACGTGAGAAACAGTATGAAGTGACATCAAGTCTTAGAATAGATATAATATTATCCCATGTATTGCCTTTTAAACTAAAAAGGACAATTCACAACCATACCTGTCGTAATATAATCACGATAGAAAGAAAATCAATATATAAATTTGTTTTTAATTCGGTTCAGCATCTAGTAGAAGTAGATGGACAGACAACTAGAATAAGTAGCACAGTATAATACGTGCAATAAAGAATTATCTATTCATTTATTGTAATAGAAAGAAAACAGCACAAAAAATAAATTTCAGTATTATATAAGTAATAGTATACCATATATATACAAAAGAATAAAAAATTTAAAAAAGGACATAAATAAAATTAAAAAAAATAATAAAAATAGTAATATAGTACATAGCAGTAGAACAATAAGTTAAAACTACGCATTCGTTTAATATAAGTATAGTTTATTATAAATAGATTATTATTATCTATTATATATTTAACATAAGAATAATAACCATACAATCACCCTCTTCATTCTCCATTATCCACCACTCCCCAACAATCTGAAAAAAAAGGAAATGAACATTAATTATAAAATTTTAAATTCACACTATGACGGAGTTACATGCCGGTATCACAAATAAACGCTGCCATTAAAAAATATTACCTTAAACCACAGAGGGAGAAATGGACAACAAGGAGATTGATGGACTGTGTGAATGATGACATTAAGAAGAATGGTGTTGAGGCAGTAATAACATATAATAGATATGGATGGACGAATGAACTATAGTTTTCCTTTTATACTTAAATAACTTAATTTAAGATATGAAATTTGTTTTCTATTTGAAAAGTTCGGATTACACTTCATCGCAGCCAACAACTTAAAAACTTTAATGCGAAACTTCTTCAAAGGCAAGATTGTATTTCCCTCCTCGCCCGATATTGATATTGCCGTAGTACCTATTGGTTGGTGCTTCAATTACAAAATGTGAGTATATTTAAACCAAAATAAGGTTTTTTTAAGATATATGTTTGAACGAGCATTGATACGTTGTAGTAGTGGAATTCATGGTTTTAGTTTTAGGACGAAATATATAATATCAAAAACAAAAACATTTGAAAAATCTAAAAGACTGTTACAAGTAATAGTTTTAACAATTTTAACAATATTAATAACTCTATTTAACTGAGCCCTTCAAAAATTATTTATAGATACCTATTTCTCAAAACTAGTATGGAAAACTCTTAATCTACTTAATGAGTGTTACTCATTCACTGAACTGAAAACGAAACTAATATAATGAATTTTCATTAAAATTTCTATATATAACTTTAAATATTAAAATGATATGAACTCTCAATAATATGTTATATTTAAACCAAAATACATGCAAAATTTGTTGATTAACTGTAATTAATGAATCTTGTGCAGGTAGAAGGTAATGTTACTGTTATACAGAATTGACTAACTTTTGTTAAGAAGATACACTTGACATAATGGATTTCGCTTTGAAACAAATATATAAAGCAAAATGAGACAACTAAGATCTTAAGAAAAGGATTTTAACTATAAGAAATCAAATATTATTGGCTTTCGAAAACATAGTACATGGTCCAAGCCTAACGTCGGTAAAGATTCTAAAGTAAAACTCACATACGTTTCATAACCGCAACAATTGCATTGTGACTACTGGAAGGAAATCCGAGCTGCATTGCTATTCGATCTTACCTCGCTGAATACTACTGAATATACAGGAACGGGAATGTAGTCGTAATAAAGATTTATTTAAACATTTTATTTTTTATTTAGAAATACATTATAAGGACAAATAAAAATATTTCGTAATATCAGAAATTGATAAATATATATTTTTATTTTCGTGTTTCTTCATAATTAAATAAATAAAGCTAGTGTGTAGTAAAACTATTTTGCTTAAATAAAAAGAAACCCTCCAAAAGTTTTCATATTCTTTATTGTTAAGTAATAATGCTTTATCATCATAGTTTTTAAAATCCATCTTCAATTAATCAGAAAAAAAAAAATCATTTGCTTTATAACACTTGTATATGATAAATAATCGTTGTTCGTAGTACTAATACTCCATTTAAGCTAATTAAAGCTTTGGATATATTCGAATTAAGAACTCTTACTGTTTGTATTATTACGTAATGTTACTGAATCCTCTTTTATTATCAGCAATAGTAATTCAAGGTATCTTAGGTAAAACATTATCGTTTAGAATATCAGACGCCAGGTAAATGTAGATGTAACAATTACGTGCAGTCAGTAAATATAAAAAATACATAATGTCTTATAAAGATGCTAGTGCTTTAAGAAACATGAAGATGAAACCTAGCGAACACAAATACAACATACAATATAGTTTAATATGACGCGCAATTTCGACAATTACAAGAAAAATTCAATATTATTCGGTAACATATGAGAGCGCGATTCGACGGAGATGCATTGACAGTGGCGCTACTGGCCGGGTGGCGGCAGCGGGCGCAGTCACGATGTAGTAGCTTAGTTAGTTAATAGTAATGGTAGCTCACGGCATTGGCAGAGTTTTCAAACAACAACCTATTAAATACCCTACAAACCTGTTTTCTTATATTAGTAATTGTACTTTTTTTTGCAACAATTAAAGTATCCCGACGTGTATAATAAATATTTTGAAATATATCACTGCTGTTACCTACAAAAAGACCTGCGTGAACTACAGAGAGGTGACAATTTTGTGATACGATACTTCAAAGCTTTGTCTAGATCCTTATCTATGCATGTAGTAAAACACTTGAAACCACTATTCATATTAATTAATTATAATTCAAACTTTTCAATTGATATAAATTGATACCCTCGCACAATTGGTAATTAAATAAAATTACTAATGGGAAGACACATTTATTGAATAAGTTTAAGTATATGACTACATGTGTATAACAGAGCTTACATATTACTTTATAAAAGTGTAATTACAATCGCATACCGTCTGTCGATAACAAAACCACGCTCGGTGCGACTCGGGCGGAGCGGAGCTATTAATTACTTTTATTTTTGCGATGTTTCAACTGCAATAACCTTTTTAAATTGAATTTCTGTTTTATTGACAGTACTTTTACGATATAGCGTAAATAACAATTCATTGAGAAATATTAAATCGTTTTACATCACGATATAATTTTGGTACTATTCACTACAACTTTGTTAAAAGGTATTTTAGTACAACTACATATTTGTTATCTTTATAGATAGAATACAGAAAAGTATATTACAGTATAATTATGACAACTATGGATTCAAACACAACGAGTACATTTAAAATACAACCACACAATCTTCACAGAACACCTTCATATTCAATATTCAATGGAGGTATATTAAAAATAACTATATTTACAAATAAATTTTGCCTTTTGCTAAAGTGATATTTGGTTTACATAAATAACAGTTCAAATATATAACATGTTTTTTGTTTCACTCCGACAATAAAGAAGTATATTTATAATTCGCCGAATAAAAATAATATATTTTATGAACACTTTGTACTTTGACTAAGAAAATTTACCTTTCAAAAAAGTCAGTTTAGTTGTATCTAAGTAAGTATTTTATTGTAACACTACCAGTCAAGTAATTTGGTGTGTTACTATATAATTTTATCTCAAATATTATTATTACTTTAGATTAAAATTCAAAATAAACGATAATATGTAGTAAAGGTCGATCCAGTTCATTCATGTAAATATTAAGGTTGAGATAATATATCTTAATTGTAGTTTATCATCTTTTTAGAAGCGGAGAGCAAACGAGCATGCGGGTCAGAGATGACAAGTTATCACCACAGGAGCGTTACCGTTCTTGGAGGTACATGTCGTTTCCAATCGGAAATACCGCAGGAATTGCATTCCACATCTTAGTGGTACGTGGAACAAAGTTCCTTGAAACCTGTAAAAGATCTTCACGCATCCACCTGGATCCTAACCACCTGGTTAGGATGATATTGGAGGTGGTGACATGCTGCGCGGTGATGAAATTTGGTGGCAGGCAATAGACCGAACAGCTTTTCGGAATACTCCCCAATGTAAATAATAGGTTAGGATAGAAGACGCACTAGACTCTTTAAATTAATTGTGTCATTTAATATTATACTAAATATGGATATTAAACACACAATCTTAAATATTAGTCTAGTTCTAATATTTTGTATGTAAGTACATATGGTAATAATAATAAAAGTCAGTAGTATTTGACACAAACAAACTCGTATGATGGAAGTCAACTAAAATAAAATATTAAAACCTGTATCAAGCAGCGGCTGCACTCCGTAGAATTCAATTTCGTAAATGGCTGGAACAAGATCGGCCTTGCATACACTGGCATGAACATGTGGAAGGAAGGAAAACTATTTTGTTGTCGTTTTTTTATACATAACCCCGGCAGTAATAAAATTTATGAGAAAGTAATTTACGAGGTAAATATAAATTAAGTTTTATAAATGTTATTATTTTATATACTATTTTATAGTAGGTCTTTTTGAGTTTCCACGTTCCAAGAACGAGCCTTAGTGACCCGTTAAGTCCCTAAAAAGTAATAAATATGAAAGAGTGATCTAACTAGTTTAGTACTATACAGTTTGGAAAAATAAATATAAGTAAATGTTTGACGTCACGTGTTATCCTGTCTCGCCTTAAAGTAATGTCGAGCATTAGATTCAAGCTTTAAATTACTCATATATTCAATTCATTTTATAGTCCATTACATTTTGTTTTACAGTACACTAGTGTATATGATTTATCATATATACTCTTCCGTTAAAATAGGAAAAAATTCCTAATGTCAAAAATAACTATTAATCGAATCACTTATCTGAGCTTTATAACATAAACATATTGAAATTTATAACTCAACCACGTGTTCCTCATATTTTGTTTATTTAGCTTCACGCCATATCCCTTGCGGGGTAGCCAGAGACGAGGGTGCGCCAAATGCTACGGTCCCTTCATACCTCTTTCGCCTCGGCCACAGACATCAATCTCTTCATATATGCTCTTCGGGGGGTCCTCATGCTTTTTACTTGACCTTCCTCCAATATCATAAATACTGTGTTTTCGAAGATCACTTGAGGCCTCCCCCTGTCTCTTTTACCTGTATAAACCTTTTTTTCCATTCTTTCATCACTCATTCGTTTGACGTGCCCAAACCACCTGAGCACGTTCTTCTTCATTCTCACCATGACATCTACGCTAGTACCTGCCTTATAATAGATAAATATAAATAATATATTAGAAAATATATCTAAGCAGCTCCTGATTAAAATAATCCCAATGATTGACAAATCAGAATGAAATCAAATAAAAAAATCTTTATTATTATAGTATATTTTGGTGGTTAAATATTTCGGTATACCGTATTGTAGTTTAAGCCGATAAAAACAATTGCAAAACACAATATTATATGACGTGTTTTTGAAATCGTAAGTTCTCATATTTTATTATTACTAAATCATGCTACTAAAATAAGTTTAATTTATTTTTGCGGAGTTTCAACATTAAATGGTTGGACTTCAACATGTGTACATGCTACTTAAGTACTCATTAATCTTAATAACTGCTCCTTAGATATCGCCAATTTAAAAGACCTGTATATTAGTGTATCTTCAACATAATTACAAAATTTAATTGAATTAATTATATTATAATACAGGAAAAACAGAATAGCTCAAAAGATGGAGATTTGTCGGACTCCTCTCGTAACGGTTTTACGGTCAGATATGGACTTCGACCCGTCCTCATTAGTAACTTTTGCTGATTGAGTTCTGTTGGAAAGATAACGTGGAAGTAATGGATAGTTCTGAAACTAAAATTCAGTTAAAAACATACTTATACCTTTCTAAACTCTGATTGTACAGATTATTATTCTTTTTAATGAAATCTGACATGTATTCATAGATTTTTTTCAAAAATGCTGGAAAGACAAGGCAAAACACTGATCGGACAAAAGTCGCTAATTATTTTTGCTTCGTTCTTTTTTTGGTATAAAGCTTTCAACATTTTGCCAACAGTTAGTAAAAGCGCCGAATGTAAAGGAATAATTTTATGTATGTGATAGTACAAATAATATATTTTTTTTATGATAGTAGCATTGACAGAGACATATCAACTGAACCAATAACGTTCGTTCGACTTGGTACTATATAATATTCTTATAACAGTTTGAATACCAACTAAATGCAGTATAAAACTATAAAACTGCTTACTCTAATACGATTTTTAATATTAAATAAAGAAGCCTTGTAGCTTAAAGATTGGTTCCTACCAGTAACTTAGATTATTTTCCTGAATCTCTACCATATTTTTTTACCCAGGATGTAGAAAATTTACATAGTATAATAAAAATATTTTCATCTCTGATAAGCATAAATAGCTAAATTAATATTATCTTTGTACAATCCATAAAATATTTTCATATTCTATCACTTGTACTCAGGTAGTGTCTCACTTTTTTAATCAAATTTTAGTTTTCACAGCGATACATTAAGTCATAATATTTCAGAATTAAATAGAAATATATCTTCATTGGAACATAGTTTTACATAAAACAGTTATTTATTGCCAAAGCTACCATCGCTACTCTATCAAATTTTTAAGACTTACAAAAATATTTATTCTAATTCAATTTATAAAAATAATAAAAAAATATATATCCTTTAAATAAAATTCTATTTTAAATATACGTTCCATCAAAATTAATAAAATAATCAAATACACGTACGAGTATACACGAACATAAAAACATTTACTATTAGTGTGTGTTACGTTACGATGCGGGCACTTCCTCTATTTAGTATGCTTCGTTAGTAGGTTATAGTAAAAAAAATATTCTTCGTTTTTTATTGAACAATTCAAAAGAAAAATAAAACTAGCCATAGGCATACAAATACATTCATAACATTTTTAAACTAAATAATTCGCTTCCTATTAGCTTTGTTTACACAAAAGTTTTTTTAGCCGTTTTTTTTTGTACGAGATTAAAATAATGCTGTAAAATACTTTATTCATTTATTAGTTAAAAGAAAGAAAAAGCTTTATATATCTAAAAATAATGATGAACAAATGAAGGATTCTTAGAAATTAAAGCCAAGAATATAAAAAGTGAAGAGAATGCATGACCGATATGACTTGTTGAGTTTTAAGTTCCGGGCCCCGTTCTCCGCTGTAAACAATGTCAAACGTTATACTCAAAGGAGTAATAGTACTTTATATTCATGTATTCAGTTCACTTTATGCTCCATTAAAGGTTATTTTACAAACTGAGGCATGTTACGGGAATGTTACAGAGCTATATATTGTCTTCGCTCATTCTATAAATAAGGATTAAATATTTGCACAAAAAATGGACTACTTTTAATGTACTCTTTTGATTTTTCGTATCCCTTCGTCTCTACGCCCTTTCGCTTGTCTTTCTGTCGAGATCCTTAGTTTCGAGATATGGCAAATTTCACACTTAAAGGATTCTAAGATAAGGTGCTGCTCGTTCACCTAGGATTAAGAAATCTAATGATGGTAGTCTTTTTATTCAACTCCCTAAAAATACTATATTTCCTATTCAACTTAAAAATAAAGAGCTATAAATTATGCATAATAAATGTAAGCTCTGTATTATAAAAAAATTGCAAATGACTGGAATAAAGGAATCAGATAGAAAAGTGTACACACAAATAAAAAATCTATATTCATGTGAAGAGTGTATATATAATTTAGGAAACTGAGATTGTAAGAGGTTGTCAGTTTTATTTGTATTTAGCTTTAAAAAGAAGTTTTGAAAAATCATTAAAACGATGATTAAATTTAATTTCAGTGTATAAACATAATAATGTTGACTGTGCTGAGTTTAATAATAGCATAGGAAGTATCTTAGATATTGTATTCAATATCTGTTAAGAGATTTTAGTTTAATGATTATCGCAAACTTATTTTTTAAGTGCATAACTAAAGCCGTTATGAAATAAATTGTAGACCGATGCATACTTATCACCATTTAAAGTTTTTAATCAATGGCGCTTGATGAATACAGGCTATTACTAATAATCATGAGTTTAAACCAAAAATGATTCTTTATACTCGTAATATTTACAATACTAAATATGTTTCCAGTTAAAATATTAGCGCTGCTATGAAAAAAAAACTATAAATTGTATAATGAAATGAATAAATAAAATAGCTATATAGAGCTGCAACTTGTTTATTTTATTGAACCCAAAGTTGCAATTGAAATGCTGGCACAATCATAAAATTCCAGTCTTCTACGAGTATATTACAATTGTTTAATCCCGGTTCATTTGCAATCCATTTAATGTAGCTAGAATTTAACACATAGTTTAGGAATATTTAATTGCTCAGTATTGAATTTCCTCAGTTATAAAAAAGATATCCTACAATTCTTCTAACCCTAAGGTCTAGAAGCATCTAATTACAAGAGGATATCTGTTATCAATATCGCAAGTGTGTAATTCATGATACTATGAAAATCAGAAATTAATGATAGAAGAAATGGTCACAATAGCCTAAGACTGCACAAGACCTGACCATGATATCGTGATCAGTGATATCTCACTACAACTAACTATAGACCTGCCGTTATTATTTGTCTCCAACATATGTAAAATTTAACGATATCCTTTATTATTTAGGTTTTAGTTTTAGTAAGCAACAGCTTCTAACGTATCTCTTGGATTGCCAGTTGATCAATGACCGACAATAAGGCTTTCGCCATGGTCGATAAGCTAATGATCTTCTGTTATATCTTACACACCATTGGACAACGGTTGTTTAAAGCAAGGGAGAGGATCTAATAATTAGTCTGGTTATGGTTACAGCCTTCGATCCGGTGGCACAAGGGACTTCTGTCGAAGCTTCCTGTCTATGACCTTTCCGAGAGTTAAGCTGATGACAGCATTGAGGATGCGGTATATTCTGGCCGTGCAGGGGTTTCTCGGGTAAATGTCTAAAAGACATAAATTTGCTGGTTTATGACGAAAAAGAACATTTGTCATGTCGCCGCTCTTCGAAAATACTCTCCTGGACGCCTCGTCAAGTATCAGAATGCATTGCGACCTTTTTTGTCCTTGATGAAATTGGGGATATTGTTTTGTGGTATGGTTTCCAAGGAACTTTATTTCTGGTACCACTAGGATGTGTGAAGAACTTCCTTCGGCGGTGTGTCTAGATCGATATGACATAGGTACATTCGAAAATGCGTATAATCGCACTTCCAAGGCCGGCAACGCTCTTACTATGTTGCAAGAGTTCGTATTCGGGATGATCACTTATGATCGGTGACCCAGTCTCTTGTTATAAAAAAAAACTAAGCAATCGGCCGCATCCTATGACCTTTTCATCCCAAATTGATTAACAAACATAATAAGGTTCTCATTTATTTCTGTACATTCTTCTAACTCCTTGAAGGAATTGTCATATAGTATTTTTTTATAGAATTATATATATTTATTGAAATATTTATAACTATGATTTAATAAAAGTGTAACAAAACATTAATTAATATAATTTGTTGCTATATGATTTAATATATTGGTAGTCGTCGTAATTTGGGTCAAGTAAATATACTTTCATAAAAAATATAAATTTTAAAATTTTCTTAATTATTTAATATTTCTTATCTTTTAATCTCTTATATTTTTATGTGATAAAAGGTTATATAAGAGAATGTGTATTGTTAAAAGTTAATATCACTTATAAAACGGTCCAAAGTGTAAATTGAGCTAGCGAAGCAGAAATGAAATATTAAAACCTCGCAGTAAACAGCGCAGCGGCTGCACTTGGTGGAATTCAATTTCTTGTTCGGTCAAAAACAAGAGCAGCCTCGCCCGCACTCGTATGAACATTTAAATGGAAACACGTTTTATTATGGTTCTCGATTTCATGCACAGAATTTGTTACTTAAAATAGTTTTGTTTTTGAAATAGAGGTATATAATTTGCTTTTATATTAAAACATCGCAACACTTATTGAACTTGATTTTAATTAAGTTACATGCAGCGAAATTTACTCACAATGTATACATTATAATAAAAATTAAACACAAAGTATATCTCCTACACTTTCTATACAATTTTAAAATGATTTACAGCATTGTGGATGTTATTAACCATTTCTTCCCGTTTCTTTTTGAGTTTCTTCCTGTTTCATGTTGAACGTACCCTTTGGAACGTTGACATTTCATAAGTGTCATGTTTTTTTCCTATAACTTACATATTATATAATTTACATATGAAGTAAAAGTATTTGATATTATGCAGGCCTTATGTAGAAACAAAACACTATGTGCATTTATTAACATTTGATAAATTATGTTAATATATGAGATTTTAAAAATATTGATTGGTATTTTTTCATTATGTTTTTTATTATATTTTATTAAATCTTTTTTATGAAATAATTTTATATAAAAAAAGACCTAACTGATATTTTTCTTTAATCTTACATTTATATTAATTTTTAAACATCAAATATTACATTAATATAAAATTATAAATGGAATACAAATATATATACTAAGTACTTATAAATCCGTCCATTGTGAGCCGATGGCAACATGCGACTACGTACATACATTACTCAATAAACCACAAATCTAGGGCTCTAGAGCGTAGAACAATTAATTACTTTAATTCTTGTAACGTTAATAATACATTTATAGTGAATAAGTTTTTCAGTGGAAATATTTTAATTAACAATATATTAAGTATGTACTTTAGCGAATTCAATTTATATAAATTGTAATAACAAAGTCTTTTCTATATGCGTTATTTTTTTATTAGAATCACCAATTGGCGCCGCTGTCATAACACATAATCACATTAGAGATTATACTCATAGCTCGGTTGTCTTTCTACCATGACTCAATTTGTTATGTCAGAACTGTACCACAGAGGAGTGAAGGTCGACATATTTACATATTTTTATATATCTATTTACATTTTATATGGTCAAGTTTATATAAGTCAATGGTGTTCATTAAAACTGGTACCCTTCTGGTGAATATTTTTTAGAGGCCTTACTTTTATATTTGGTGGTGGAGAGGGATCTGGCTTCCGGATCCTCTCACTCACTGTCGCAACATAACCAATTGAATAAAGTGTAAGGCTACTTTTACTTATTTTTTTTTACAATTTCTTTCCAAAATTGTATTTAAGAATAATCTAGGTGATGATGATAATTATCTAAGTGATTTTTGTAAAAAAAATAATAGCGTGTATTTTTTACAATTAATCTATACATAAAAATGTAGTATTAACTTAAAAACTAAATAATTAACACTCGTACTTATTTAGCACAGTGAGTTGCATATACTCGTATATAGAATAAGAAAAAATTAATTCGATGAGAACAATATTGAAATTTATTTTATTAAATGCGTGTTAAAGTTCTATATAAACTATAAGTGATTCTTGTATTACTAAATGCAAACTTTCTGTAACAATGATTATTTATAAATTGATGGTAGACCTGCTGGGAAATAATTTATTATTAATAAATCAGTGAAATTGTGAGTATCCTAAAAAAATGTTTTAATATTGGGTAGAGCTGCAGTCAGACAGCTAATTTAATATATAGGTAACTATAAAGGCACTGTGGGATTGTACAAATGTTTGTCTAAAGCATCCTGCAGCAGAGCGCTGTAAAAATAAAGAACACAAACAAGACTCAAATACTTTGAAATACTTTGAAGCAATATTTTTACTAAATATTTACTCACCAATAAATTCTGAAGATTTCTATTTACTCTTGTTATTACGATGAAATAATATGAATTTTGTTAGGTAATATTAAATTCCATTCAATTTTGCGAATTGTTCAGAGTATTTCGAACAAGTATTTTTAGCCCCCATATGTAAAGGTAGATGAAACCATATAGCTCTGTATTTTTATAGGAAAAAAAATCAGAAAATACTCTCTCGAAATAAATTTATTTTATAATACAGAATTAATAATAAACTTACCTATAATAAATAAAAAGGTTAGGTTAAAGGAAGTTTGGAACATGATATAGGGGTTTAGATAACTACAAAGCGGACCAAAAGACCGTTTATATTGAAATGATGATTAAAAAAAACTAATTACAGTATATTAAAATTGCTTATAGTAGTAAGTAAGTATAAGTAGTAGTAGTAGTAAATAAATTTATTTCTTAAAAATCATATCATCCATATGCAATCCTTCATTATTCTGGCATTGTAATCTGTAATCAAGAGCGGAAATTTTCGATAACAGCTTTACATGTTTCTGTTGAGATGTTTTGGATTTCTGTGCAAATATGATCCTTTAATTCATCAAGAGTTACTGGGTTGGTGTCTTAGCCTTAAGACATCACCAAAGAAAAAATCCATTAGGGATAGATACGTCCTCTCTTTTCGATATAACTTTTGGGACAAAAATGTCTCGAGCTGTCCTTAACGAGTTATTTCATATATAATAAGTGGTTCCATCTTCCTGAAATTATGAGCGTTGATTAAAACTAGCAAAATCCTGCAGCGTTGAAGCGAAAAAGTTTTGTAACATAGTGATATACCACTCGGAATTTACCGTAACCGCACGTCCTCTTGAGTCTTTAAAAAAGGATGGACCAATAATGCCTTTGCTGATAAGCAAAGACATTAAAGATAGCAGACCGCTTTCGAGTTAAAAGTCCAGGTTGGTCGCGAACAGACGATTTTACTCGCTCCACGTTTTCGAGGTCCCTCGACATTCTAGGCCGGCCAGATCGAGGTAAATCTATTGTTGAACCCGTCTTCTCAAACTTGAGCACCCATTTTTTAATAGACATACCTGTTGGAGCTTGATTTATGTGTTGTATCTTGTAATGATCGCAAAACTTTCGTTGAACTAAGGTCGCAGAATCGTTGTTTCGATAGTAATCGCGTACACAAAACGCACGTTGACTACCGCTGAACGACGCCATGTTACTAAATTCCCATTGGCCACTCTTGCAATGCGTAACCTCTCAACGCCCTCCGGTTTCAAATGTTAACGGACTTTTAAAAATAAAACTCCCATCAATTAAGCCCGTACATGAACTTTAGTCAAATAATTGCACTTAGGATTTACTATCTACAAATAAAAAAATATAATTAAAAAAATATATAAGATCATTATAAAATAATTTCTAAATTTAGTTTTTGGTATTATTATGGTTGTCCTCTTTTCTGTTAGCCACGGTGAACGAGGAAAAGCCTAATAATGAAAAAATAATTGCAAAAAAATATGTTTTTAATGACCGTGACAATATAAGAAGAAAGATACGACAACTATTCAAACCTTGTAATTCGTAACTATAAAATCTTGGAGTCTTACTATCTTTACTATAGTGTCATATAGATAAACAAAATCAAATGTTTCATATTATAATAAAAATCAAGGATTGTTTAATTATAAAAGCATCGGTTTCTCGAAAACTGCGACGCTAACGTGGATATTAAGATATTGTCAAATTATGTGCATTTAAGAGGTTAAAGATAATAAGAAAATGGTTACCACACTAAAACATTAGATAATCTTCTAAAAAATATTTTAGAAATAATGATCATTTTAAAAACATTAGTCGGGATAACAACCGGTAGCTGTAATATATCTTGTTGTGTCGACCAGTTCCGTAACACAAGGTTAAATGGAGTATAAAGTGAGTTGAATATGTGAATATAAAAAACTCATTTAAGTCTAAATTCTAAATTCTTTGTAGTTCGAGAGCTTTCCAGATTACATCCAGTATTTCATTAACCTAGAATAAGAAAATGAAGCGCCTGGACTTCAATATTTTTTTACCATTAGTTAATTTTTTACTTACTGACTTTTGCTCGATCGAAGAAATTGTTTTAACATTTACGTTACAAAAGTAAAACAAAGTAGTAGCTAAACACCGTGGGCTGACTGAACTTGCTCGTTCCCGTTACAAATGGTCTGTGTTAGTGTTGCGTATACTCTGGAGCGCTAACTTCACTAAAACTTATTAATCGTATCCACACATGCGAAATTCAGCGACGACGATGATGACGTTCAGATATGGATTTGGGGAAAATGTTTTGATTTGATATTCGTATATTTACTTGAAACCATAGTATTTTTTTTTATTTCAAATAGGCA